>JAVRXN010000007.1:16269711-17469711 GCA_033556935.1 Timema podura | reverse complement strand
AAAACCGTACTACCAACTTTATTTTTTATAGAATACAAAAAAGTTGAAAAATGATTAATTTTAACTAGAAAAACTATTAAAATACTCCCAATCTCATCTTTTATCAGGTGAAGAAGACACAGAAACCACCGAAATTATGATAAGTTTTCTAGTTCAACATAGTTTTTGTATCTTGTTTTCAAGAGGCTCGAGTGCAAAAAGTTTGTAAAGCCTAATATATTAGAAAAATAAGTGTGGGCTTGAGTTAAGACAGTAACCGAGAAATTAACTAAATTGACTTGAATTACATAAGTTACTATTCATAGACTACAGTATGTATTATGTTGGACAAGTTCTCATGATTTATCTTTACCTCAACACGCAACCAACCAGATTTGGTGGCCGGCGTCACTCTCGCAATAAACTAGACTGTCGATGACAGACGGGGAGATCCGCGGTTCGATCCGGTCGGTTGTACTGAGGGTAGTTTTCCCTGAATGGTTTTACTCTCTCTCGGCAAATACGGTTATATTTCTTATAAATTCAACCTTTCTATTCCCTAACCTTATTAGTGAAATTAGTACATAGTTGTATAACCTGAACTGGTAGCAAAAGCTATGCTAAAAAAAACAGACAAACAAAACATAGGCCTGCATAAAGACACGTCAATAAGTTGGAATGCCACGAAACAAAAACTAGGATATAAGAAAAGAGAGAGAGAGAGAGAAGTCATATATATACAAACATGTTACTTCCATAAAGAAGTTAACTGACAAAACACGTTTACAACATACAAATAACTTAACAGACATTTATTTTATTTGAAGATGTATTTTTTGGACCATTTCTCTTTCTATCTTTGAGACCTTTACAATATTTTCTATTGAAGCAGCAACAAACAAGCTATTTGAAAAACAACTTTCGGGGAGAAACTGTGGACGAATAGGGTAAAAAAAAAAACTTGTTTCGTAGAGATATTTTTTTTTCACATCGTTGCCAACAAGGGCAGCTTTTTTTTCTCTCTCTCTCATGAAAATAGCTCCGTTTTTATCGCCCTGTTAACAACGCTGAGAGGATTGTGACATCAGTATGCGATGTGTATACTATGCAGATTAGGCTATCCCTAGTATGTCTTTGTGTCGAGGACAGTGTGGGATTATAGAGAGCAGAAAAAAAAAAAGGCGGTACTTTTAAAGTCATTTTTTTTTTAGTTGTGAAATTATTTTTGCCAGTTATAGCCTATGGCATTTTTTTTGTTGTTTCTTTTTACAATGTGTTAGGGAGAAAAAGGAAAAAAAAAAGGGAGGAAGGTTATAACACTACGCTCATAGTATCAAATGGCCAATGTTGACACATGAACAAAGCTAAATTTAAACCGCGTTTATGATTTTCAGACAATTTAGCCTTAAAACTTTTTTTTTTCAAAAAAATAAATTAGGGTAAGTGGAGGGGGGTGGCGTAAAAAAAATATGTGATCCCTGCAATAGAAACTAGTGTTGAATAATACAACATATACTATCAATTAGTTTGCCTATATTATTCTCCATCTCCCCCCCCATCCCCACCCCCTTTTCCCAACACCTAAAAGATTCTCTGGAACAGAGACTCATTTTACCCATTTATTAATTTACAATGTGTAATTAGAGCTAATGTTTTAATACCTAATGAGTAGCGAGATTTTAAAAAAAATTGTATGCATAGAAGTTTTTTTTAAATCGCAAAACATTTTGCTATAGGCCTACTTAGAATAGTTCGCGCTTATCTTATGGTTGCGTCACACTACAAAAACTATTAAGGTCTAATTTAATCAAGAATAGCATTTTTCAAACGTTTGAAAATGGTGTAGACAATCAAGCAAAGTCTATACAAAAAAAAAAAAAAAAAAAAAGCAGGATATAAGTAATTTAATAACAATTTTTTATTTTCATGAGATAAGTTTTACAAACCACACGTTAAAGACTGCATGGTAGGAACAAAGCGCAAGCGATGCGAGGTGGTGGTAAAATGACGTAGAAGACTTGAGAGAGTTTCTATTGCGAAGCCCCCCATTTGCGAGCAGTTTACTTTACAGCCTAACTTGTCTTCAACAAGTTCATAAACCTTAAAACAGCGTTAGTTATGACTGGTACAAATTATCACGTGCGCGTTACAACCAGACGCAAAAAAAAAACAAGAACACAAGAGACCTCGGAAAGGTACAATGTTCACATTTATTCGGATGTTGAAACAATAAAAATAAAACTCTTTGAGGTAATGGAAGGGGGGATCCTCAACAGGTATGTTTATTTTACAATACAGGCAAAGAAGATACATATTATAAAGATGTTGATTACCTATTTTTCTTCTCTTTCCGATAACTGTTGTGTTGAAAAATTTGGTGCATTTAACAATGCTACAGTTCCGATATACAGAGGAAGGAACTTTTTTTGACAGTTATCAAAGTTACTAAAAACAATTTTCATAAGTTGATATGTCACGCTATGTGATCTGAAACTAAGGATCAGTCAATACCCTGAACCAGGTTGTAGATTATCCCTTTCTTTATCTTGATAGAGATGCAATACATGGATAATATAACTAATTAATAAAATGTTTTTGTGACACCAACCAAAACTTTCGTTTAAGCTTCCGACTTTACTTCATATGTTTCAAGTTTCGTTTCTCATTAAAAGGTTCCCTTTGCAATATAGGTATGAAGAGTTTAGAAACTTCGACTTGGCTTCGAAACAATTATCAGCTTGAACTTAACTCCGAAAAAAAATACTACTTTGAAAAAAATCAATATTGTCATCTAAAATACTCTATTTGTGGTCAATTATTAGTTTTCTGAGCTATTATGTCCAATACAAATCAACTATACTATATATATATATATACATATACATACACATTCATACATATGCATATATATACATATACATACATATACACATATATATGTATTAGCACCGTGTCTTACCACGGGTTATACGCTTATGTACTAATTACGCTAAAGGATTTAAGGATTAGGAAGGCTATACGATATCTCCGTCATCGGCAGTCTAGTCTATTGTGAGATATAACGCGTTAGACAACGCGGTCACCGAAGAGGGTCACAAATCAATATTCATATAAAAAGTCTTAAGTAACTAGAATTATAGATAACCACTTTTTTTTTCCCCTAAAGCATAAAACTATAACAAATAATATTCAACTTCGATTAGTCATCGATAATATTTCATTCATTCGATATGAGTTCACTTCGAATTGAAAAAAGTGGATTTGCACACCCTTATTTGCAAACCCTTAAATCACGACTGTAATTTTGAAAGAAAAATTATGATCATAAATACCTATGAAATAATACTAATACTTTTGTAAAATGTTATCCATATTGACAACAATATATATATAGGGGAAGTCAGGCAATTATGAGCACCTTAAGAAAATCTGTTATTCCATAAGAAACAGTAAGGCTATCCAAAAGTAATATTATTTTATTCAATTCCTCATTCAATTAGGTCTACAAAATACAATGAATATGAATGATATTTTAACAAATTTGGTCAAGAAATATAAAAATCAAGAATCTGCAAGTGCTCATATTAAAAGCATGGGAGGAAAATATGAGTACACCCGAGGGGTTTCATCCATTTTGTTCGTTGTGATGAGCATGTTAACTTTAATTTTTATTTCAAGGGATGCAATGAGTAGGTTTCATGTTACATTCGAGCTAAATAACGCCAAACCAAATATAAATATAGTCCCTGTTGCTTATACAAACTATGGGAAAAATTTTAGAAACATAATTTTAAACGTAGGCTACCTTTTTAAACTGATAAATACAGAACGCTGTGATTCTTTAATTATCGCCATGAGCTTCCGTCTATGTTGCTATGTTGCTATGTGTCAGTTGAACGTTCTTCAGTAGGTGGCAGCACATACTTGCCAAGGGGATAGTTTCAGACGGGTATGCTCATATATCACACCTGCTCATATTAGCCTGACCTCCCCATACATTTATATTTCCTAGAAGCTATTTCCTACCAGAATCCTACTATAGCTACTATACATAGTTTCCTGTGTGCTCTCTAAAGGGCTCTTCTCATGACGGTCTGATTCTAGCTGCGATTGTGTGGATCCCATCTACCGTGAATGTCAGACAAGAGTAAGGTTAGCGAGCTCAACAAGAATACTCGGCCGTACAAAAATACACCGCGCGTTCAGACAAAAAGACCGTAACTACGTTTACTAAATAACCAAACGACCACAGTACTTGATATAGGCCAATACACTCGTGAAATACCAAAATGTTTGTATAAATGGTTTTCAACCCTTTTTCGGTGGTGTTAACATTAATTGTCCCTAAAAACACTTACCAAAAGTACCGCAAGTGGGTTTTTTTTTAAATAAATAACTTAATAAATTGTAACCCAACTCCCTAGTCGTACCAGTGGGTTTTTAAACTAATTATTTAACTAGAAAGGAAGTGTGAAATTTAGATCGAAACACTTCAATTATAATTAATTAAATATTGTGAATTACCTTGTTAAGCGTAAAAAATAAACACACCTATTTTAAAAAAGTAAATACATTTACAAACGCCTCATGAAAACCAAGTTAATTAAAATGTATATGAATATCAGGTATAAAAAAGAGAGGAACATCAATGAGAATAAGAAGTCAAATTTGATTATTTGCACATTCAAAGATTTTTTTTATTACATATTTTACCTCACAATAATATATAAATTTTTCACATCATTTTGCGGTATAAATTAGTATTTTCACATATTTAGGATATAAACTATAGTCACACGACTGGTAACCTGGGGTATAGGGGTAAGTTGTCAAGACTTCTGTACTGGGAGTCCGGGTTCAATCCCCGGTCCTGAGACAGATTTATCTGATTGCCAAACCCTTCCTTCACCTCTGACAAGACGTGTATTAATCATAACTTGTGAATGCGAGGAATGCCAGGCCTCCGCCTTGGTTCGGATTCCAAGTTAAACTGTAGCTCCTCCATTTCGTCTCATAATCACCCTACCATCACACATTAGCGCAAGTGCGTATAGACCGAACGAGTAGTAAGACGCGGTAATAATAATAATAATAATGATATAGTCATACGAGCCTATCACATATTTATAAAATATAGCCAACTTGTTGATTTAAGAGTGATAATAAAAAAAAAATCCTGAACTACACATAAATAGTTTTTAGATTATGAGTTTGTAAATTAAACGCGGTTAATGTGTAAAATGTTTATATAAGCAAGTGCATATCATACTCAAAGGCAAAATACCAACATCTTAATCTATATTCCATGGACATAGCTCACATGAGAAAGAGATAGCGATATGTGAAGAGGAGTGGAGGAATAGGGGAGAGAGAAACAAAGTGAGGGAGGGAAGAGAGAGAGAAAATAAGGTAAGGAAGAGAGAGGTAACAAGTTAAAGAGGTTGGGGAGAAAAAAGTGGGATAAAAAAGGGGGAAAGTGGTTAGAGAAACACGCCTCGGAAACATGAACGAGAAGAAAAAAGAACGAGGAGGGGAGTTCCACGGAGATGTGGAGAAGAAAAAGAGAAGGAATAGATAGAGAATATTAAAAACATATTTTCCGTAAAAACACGGGTAAATTTAAAACTTTATTCATCGTTAAAATCTCAGTATATTTTGCCACAACTCAAAAAGATTGTTCACATACAGGAGGAAATAACTAGCACTAGGTGTTTTCAAAACTAGCGCCAAAGGTGCAAAATAAACACAGATTGGTGCATTAAAGTGGAGGTTACAACCACAGTATTTACACAATATGCAGGAAAGGAAAAAGGAAAACCCAAATGGATAGCAAACCGAACACCAGTTTTCATGAACCTGCAATGTATATCTGTTGTGTATGAGAGTTTCGACAGTTTAATTTATCCAAGTGACTTTTTTTTTAAAAAAAAGTTCAAAGCAACAGTGGCAACAGTGGAGTAGAAAAATATGGGTGCACCCAATTAACACTAAAATTAACTTATGGTGCTTTATATACAACGAATGACAAGATCCGAGTTTTTTCTTTCAATTATTTCAGGATGTCAGAAAACTCTTTTGATAAATTATTTAATATCCTTAAAGAACCTTTAAGAAAGCATTATACGAATATGAAGGACGTGCTTGTACAACAACAAAGACTTCGCTCATCCTGACACCAGTGTATCGCCACAAACTGTTTCTTGTGCGAAAGTTCTAGTTCAACTGCATGCGTTTCCTGCGTCTCAAACACAGATTTTGCTGTGCGCAAATGGAAATGACGAGACAAATCTTGTGGCACGCAACTTGCGAGACAAAGAATCTGAGGCCCGGCCCATGGTTTTTGCTGTGCCACCCTCGAAGTGACTGCCCTGACCCGTACGGGACAGGAGGCTTCCCCTCTCTGCCTGGGGGATGTTGCTCGTCCAGCAATCCTGGTAGAGTGCCTCCTCGGGGAGGTCCCCGGGCAAAGTCCAGAGGGTTTACCCGAAGGGCTGCTAAATCTCTGTAGACTGTAGAGTATTTGTGTGGGGGTGAATGGGTAGAGACGGATCCCCCCTACTAGCCACACATTTAAAAGCGGTTGGTAATTAGTACCTTCCAGGAAAGCTGGTCAGGCCACCGCCACGAGGTCGCTCGCCACTAGGCAACTCATACCGAACTCTAGATGAGTGATTCCAGAGTCTAAGCACCTGAGGGGCTAGCGTCCATAAGTGAGAGTCCAAAACTCACGGAAGTAGGAGCCAACTCCTCCCACCAAGGGAAGCTGGCCCAGGCGGGGGTAATTTCCCCAGCTGTCCGAAGATGGCAGGGTACACGGCAGGCACGGGGTCATAGGTCCATAAATTTCCCGCTGCGCACGTAATGTGCGTGGCTACGCTCCAATGACACAGCCATGATGGGTTAGGAGAACCTCACAAGGTGGTGTTTTTTTTTCCCAGACAAGTGGGTGCCGAACCCTGACACAGCATGTGAGTCTCCACCGTTGAAAAGTATCCGACTTATATAAGGTGTCAGTCTGGTGACGTAAGAAGATATTCAACGTGTCTTGAAAGTGGCCCGTATGAAAGGGCACTAAAGCCAACGTGCCTCTTCCTTCTTGTCGTTAGTAGATATACATGAGGCCCTTTTACCTCGCCGGAAGCGAAATAGTATTGGAGCGTCGGTAGGAGAAGGATATATATAAAGAGCGTGTTTGATTAACATTTAGTAGCGCGGTAAGCGATGCGGAAACACACCTACCAGAACATTCTCTTCTTACCTCCTCTTCCCCCCCAAAACCCTCTTTTATGCTAACCCCGACAAGAGTTATACCACCGCTACAGCCGTCTCCTGCTTCAAGAAGACGAAGAGGGAAATGTCAGACAAGCGCCTTTTAAACTTTCTGTTGCTTGCTTTCTATTCGTTGATCTACATCTACGACTAGTCCCACAGCTCCAATTAAAACGAATCGTTACTTCCATCATTTGCATTATAATAACAGTAGATTATTTACAGGTAGGCTTATTTTATATCAATGTAACCGCATCGGTGGGCACGCGGATTAAATCCCGGAGTTATCTAGTGTGGTTTGTCGGTGACGTGGGGGGTCATGGCTTGAATCTTAGTCCGGTGTACTTAAGAGTAGGTAGTTTATCCTAAATATGTTACCACCCCTCCCTCTATTTTCAAACGCGTATTTATTTTCTCCAAACTCCACTTGTATCGTCCAAACCCTTACCCCGTTAGTTCAAATAAAAGTGTGGTCATCCCTGACGGGCAGTAAAATAAGGTACAATAAATAACATGAAATATAATCAATATTAAATTGTTTTTAAGGGTATTTTGATGACTTGAATAGCAAAGATATTATATTTGATAATTGGATTGCCTTATGCCAGAGTGAACTATCTCCAAAAAAATACATATTTAGTTTTTTACGTGATCCTGTTGAGAATTGTGTCCTCTTTCTTATGCCATAGTGCACTATGTCGTACGCCAACAAGAGACCAAACAGCAACATAATTTTGTTTTGCCATGAGGTTGGTAATGCTGTATGCTATTCAACTTTGAAGCTATTTTTAGAAAAAACATTGGTTTTGGCTGATAGTTCACTATGGTTTAAGGCCATCCAATTACGGTTATAGCCGCATCTAAATATCATATTCTCTTAAAATGAAAACATATTCGTGGATGTTTAGATACGGCTATAACCGTAATTGTCAAATATAATAAGCTTTGATATTTAATCCATCATGCCAATGCACATTTAGTAGCAAAAAGTCTCATCAAGTCGAAGGTGGCTGTGTTATCTGATAGCTCATGATCTTAATTGATCACACATATGTAGATGACGATTTTCGCAAGTCTATCACAGACTCTGCCTTAAAATAACAGTGAAGAATCATTCTGGGAATAGGACGATTCCTGGATAGCTCAGTGGTTAGAGTATTGGCGTACTTAGACAAAGGTATCGGATGTGAGTCCTGTGTCCCGGTGTCATTTTTCAATTTATAGGGGGGGTGGGGGCGACCAAATGTTCGAAAGTGTTTGTTTTAAAGAGAGAAAATATTCTTAAGGAAGTATATGACCAGTTGTATCAGAGAGGGTATTTTACTATGGAAATCACGTGTATGCATTGTCATGAACAGCAGTGAACATAAATAATGTGCTACAACTTGGATTTGGTGACCATATGTTGCAATAGAATTCCAATTCCACAGGACGAACCTTTTTTAACGGCTAGAAAAGTGACTGTATCTAATACAACAACAAAAAGTTTGTATTTTCTAAAGTTTCTTCCAACCTAAATCCTATTATAGCTTTTTTTTTTTTTATTAATCGTGACGACTTACAAGCAACTTTAAAATCCACGTTTAAATTAATGTCCTGCAATTCGCACTAGCTAAGAACGTAAAAGAAGAAAGGATTTCAAGGTAATGTACCAGCATTCACCTGGAAGAGATAATTTAAGAAAACATTAAATGGTAAAACTCATCTGCAATGTACTCAGGCCAAAGACAAATAAGAAACAGAGTTTCAACCTTACGGGGTTTATGCTGCGCTCCTTTTGCCAGCTTGAGTCTTTCAACGCTGGGCTTCGCTAGTGTCACTGCTGTGTGATGATAGGACTAACAGCAGTGATCCTAAAGTCTGTTCAGTATAGGAATTGTTTTCTGAAAGGCCTTTTTCCCTACCAGAAATCTATTATATAGTAGGATTTTGGTAGGAAAAAAGACCTTTCAGAGATTAATTCCTACCGTTAATGGAGTATGGTTGTAGTATTCAAACTGCCATAAGGAGCGCATACCTTTTAACGTGGAGGTTGAGTGTCTGGATATATTATTTACCTGTGACCCAGGCCATCCTTTTTCTTCACAGTCGTCTGTTGGTTGAGAAGGGGGGAGGGGGAGAGATAGAGATAGAAAGAGAGAGAGAAGAAAAGCGAGACGCTTAGTAAGCTGACAGAGAAACATATTTACTAGAGTTGGGAAACACTTGCGATCCTAGTGGGGATAATAATCATTAATTTAAAAACCTATCTCTGTGTGCTCAATGTATTCTCTCTGTATTTATGTGTGTGTATAGTATGATTTTGGTAGGAAGAACAGTAGAAATTAGTTACTAAAGTTACTAAAACAATTTTAACGTATTAATTTATAAAGTCATGTTATTTATAGTGCTAATTTTCAGTGCCGCTATACTTCAATACTATTGAAAAAAATTAGCTAAAAAAAATTGCTTTTCACCTGAGCTTGAATAAATTAACTTTGCTCAAATATTACTCTTTCAAATTTATTCAAATTTTTTGTTTCCAAATTCGTTCACTAAATTTTTTTTCCAAAATATTTTTAGTGCTTTGTGGCGATATTAAAATAAAGGTGCCATTCGTAGAGACCACATTCTTAAAAGAATTAGCATATGTGAAGCACAACCACATCCTTTCAAAACCAGTTTTGAAGAAAGCCGTTTTACATAAAAACATTTTATGACTTTGTTAGGACCACATCTGTAAAAAAAAATTTCCACACAAACCCCACAAGATAAAGTTCTTACATAGTTTGCCGACGATTGTTTCGTATTTCATAATCTTAACGGAATATACACAATTAATTATTAATTAATACCTCGGTGGCGTAGTTGGCTAACGCGCTCGTCGTGTTGAGCTCGGCCGCCGAGGACGAGGAGATCGAGGTTCGAATCTCGGTCGAGTGAACTGGGGGTGGTTTTTCCTAAATGGTTTTCCACTCTCCCCCCACGCAAATGCGGGTTCACTTCCTCTAAATTCAACCTTCCCAATCCCTAATCCATTAGTGTAATTAGTACTTAAGCGTATAACCCGAACGGGTAGTAAGACGCGGTGCTAAATATTATTATTATTATTATTATTATTATTAATTAATAATTAAGGTTGTCGGGATTAAGGTATAATTTAGAGGAAATGTACTCACATATGCGTACAGTGAGAGGGGTTAAGACGTTTATGGAAATAATAATATTTAGCACCACGTCTTACTACCCGTTCGGGTTATACGCTTAAGTACTAATTACGCTAATGGATTAGGAATTGGGAGGGTTGAATTTAGAGGAAGTGAACCCGCATTTGCGTGGAGGGAGATTGGAAAACCATTTAGGAAAGACGACCCCCAGTTCACCAGACCGAGATTCGAACCTTGATCTCCCCATCCTCGGCAGTCGAGCTCAACACGACTAGCGCGTTAGCCAACTAAGCCACCGAGGTGGGTTTTATGGAAATAGAATCCCTTAGTACACCCGGATGGTATTCAAACCCTGACCTCCTCATCACAATCCAACCCTGCTAGACTGATAAACAAGACTGACATTCATTCCGCAAGCCCACCGATGCTAGTTTTTAATTGGTTGACTAGTGAACTATTAAAGAACTATAGAAAGTGATAATGGTTAGCAAGTTTTTTTTGTCAAGTGAAGGTTTTTTATAGATTTTATTGATGTATATAAATTGTTTTAATAATCATTACTATACTGTAGATACCCGCCTCGGTGGCGTAGTTAGCTAACGCGTTAGTCGTGATAAGTTCGACTGCCGAGGACGGGGAGATCGAGGTTCGAATCTCGGTCGGGTGAACTGGGAGTGGTTTTCCCTCAATGGTTTTCCATTATCCCTTCACGCAAATGCGGGCTCACTTCCTCTATATTCAACCTTCCCAATTCCTAACCCATTAGCGTAATTAGTATCCGAATGGGTAGTAAGACGCGGTGCTAAATAAATTTAAAAAAAATACTCTTAATAAATATCTCTATGAAACCTTAGGGTGGGAGTGTAAGGGACGCTATAAAAGGTCGGTATTTTTGTCGTCTTCATTTTAAAACTTTTTTTTTGTCAAAATAATAAAAATATTGCCCCAAAAGAAACATAAAAGAGTTCCATTTTCTTCAACAGTTGTTGAATATCTGTCATGACCATAGCGGCATTAGATGAAAAACTTTTTAAATGATGAGAAAAAGTTGTCAAAAATTCCAGGACAATCTTTACACATATTCAAGAACTGTTGAGTTCACCAGGTGAAGAAAATTAAACTCCAGGTTTCTACTGAAGAAATATTTGATTTCTTTTGACCAAAAATAAGTTCTAATATAAAAAAAACTCTCAAAAACATTTATCTTATCTCGCGTCCCCTACATTCTCGCCTTAACTCGCATCATTAGCTTATGATATGGGAGTAGGAGTACTTCCCATCTATGGCAACAAAGTGTGAAGTGAATCTAGCGCCTTTTACCACATGGCCATCCTGCAAGTCGCACTTCTATTTAAGGGGCAGCTACGACACTATTAATGCCACTTGTAAAAAAAAATTAGTGAAAACCCTTTTGACATCTCGTGATCTCCTTAAATAGACGCCGGAATATTTTTGTCCGAGGAGGAGCCAAATTATTTTATGTTTAAGCTAAGTTAGGTTGAGTCAAAAACATTTTTACTATATTTTTATATTCTATAACCGATCAGAAACACGATTTCTAAAATTGTCCCATTAGAAGAATAAAACACGTTATTTCTAATAGATTACTAAACGCGTGTTGATAGATTTGAAGCCTTGTTTGAAAGTGAAATAAATTAAATCAAAGTAAATAAAAAGTATGTTTGGAAGCGAAATAAATTAAAGTAAATAAAAAGTATCGTTCCAAAACTGAGAAAAGTGGTATTTAGTTAACTAATAAAATTCAAATTAAGTACACGTGATTGTAGAGTTATCAACATATCAACCTGGTCTTTATTGTTAATTATTTAATTGATTGTTTCAGTAGAGAGTATAATTTGATTGATCACCACTTCGGAAATTGTTTTAATTAAAGGACCGCTTGTAATAAATAGACTTCTATTAATTTATGTTATTTGACAAAACTACAAAACAATATATTATGTACATGTTGGATTTATTTGTGTGTGTGGTAAGAAGTCTTGATTCATGAAAATAAATAGTAAGTTTAAACAAGCTTGTCCGATTTTTCTGGCTGCGAGAAGAATCATAAGTAGAATCTTTGCAAATATTTTCCTAAAACTTGCCATCCTACTCCTTCTCTCCATACACACTTTTTAAGAGGGTTGTACCCTGATTGCGAACAGGAAAAAAATTCGTCTGGATTGCTAACACAACCCAAAATGTTATGGCCACCTAAATATCCAGTGTCCAAAACGCGGACAAGTAAAAAAGCCGCTAGCGGGAATTCCTACGTGAGGGGGGTGAAACGGGTGGAAGAGGAGTTACTGACAGCACCCGCCGGCCACTAGGGCTTTCCTCATGACCAAGCTCGCCCTAACCTAGCCTAACCTAGAAATACCCGTGTTTGTAATTTGGTTAAATCTAGAGTGACAAGGATGAAAGGCCGCACGACTGTTAGGCACCCGTGGGCTGCCCCTATTGCCAAAATTAGGGGCGGGATAGCATAGCAAACTCGGCGTTTCCTCAATACGGACTCTTCCTCATATGTCAAAATCAGATAATTCTCTTCTTCAGGTACACACGTGCTCACAATCTGGACTGTTCGCAATCAGGACAACTTCTAGAGTAAAGGAGGATAAGAAATGTGCCCATAATCACTTCTTCCTTATTCCGACGCTTATGTCCCCTTAGGATGAGATCCTACCACCTACCCGTGAACGTTAAATTAAATCCATGAGACTAAAATGTTTTTTGTTTTGATACATTTCCCTTGATTGACCTTGATGTAAGTGTGGGAACTATTCTGGTTAGGGGTCGATATATGGTCTGGAGAAGAAAAAAAAAAGGTGCTATGGCTTAAAACAAATTTTCAATGGAAAATGTGTCGATTAACATAATAAAATTAATATAGAAAATGCCTACTGCGCAGTAATTTGGTATTGAAACAATTTCATTAGTGATTATGTATTTGGAAAATATAATTAGTATCCATGCGCATTAGTATGGTCGAAAGGAAAACAGCAATTACACAATTTCACGGTCATTTACTAGATTCATTTAAATAATGATTGGATGTAGAAACAATTAAGCGTATACATTTAATGATTAATAAACAAGAATACAAATAATTGTAGCTAATATTTAAACAATATGCTCTTTGAACATTTCGATACCCGTGCTGGCGGACAAGCGGTCTAAGGTGTCAGGTTCGTGCTAAACTAGATTTCAGTCTACGGAGAGGTCGAGGCTCAAATCTCATCCTGGTGTAGCTCTTAAACTTTCAATAATTATTTTGGAGGTGAAATTATTGGCAGTAAAAAAAAAATCGTGAGCAGATCTATGAATTCTGTTTTTTGAAAACAAAACCAATATATGATTGAGGTGATTATAAAGTCGATTTTATAAGCACGCAGATTGTCAATGTTACACTTTCAAACTAAAAGTCTAGGACAAAACTATTAAATTCAGCGCCAAGCCTTAGAACTTGGATATTAACTAATGGAAGAATAGCAGGACGAGCACATGAAGCTATAATTAATAACAAAATATCTTTAGCATAGGTTTACGTTCATACAGGGTAGGTCTAACCTAACACTTTCGTTCAACCACACTAACCACTCAACCATGTCGACCAGACATGCCGATCTTGGAAAACCAGAACAACCGTTCCTTTGATGTTACTTTTTTTTGTCATAATTAAAAATTAAATTAATAACAATAATGTTAAAATAAATTGTCTCAAAGTAAATTGTATTTTTTGCATCCGGTAAAGCTAGCCAACCTAGTATCCACATCAATTAATCTGATGGAGGTAATTACGAGAAAGGTAGAATTTATAGAAAGTGTTTCCAAACTTGCGTAAAGGAGTAGTGGGAAACCACATAGAAATAGAACTCCAATTCACCCGACAGGGGTTTGATACCCGCTTTTCCCGTCACCAGCAAACTAAACTTGACAATCTTGACATTTAACCTAGTCCGCGTGTCCACCGCTGTGGACAAGGAAATGGTTTTTGTGCGACCAATTCTCTAGTGTGTTCACCTTAACATTGGTTTTAAATATCTAACAAACCAGTTAATTAATACCCACCAACCTCGCAAATATTTGTTGTGATGATAAACAAACTCAATCACATTACGGTAATAAAAAAAAAAAGAGCTAAATTACTCTAACACACTATATAAACCTGAATAAAAGGGAAAATTTACCATAAACAGACTTTATCAATTACTGGTATAAAAGGTTCAAGTTTCAATAAACAGACCATATCAACTGATATAAAATGGTAAAGTTACTGTAAACGTGCTTTATCAACTGGTAGAAAATGGTAAAGTTACTGTTAACAGGCTTTATCAACTGGTAGAATATGGTAAAGTCACTGTAAACAGACTTTAAAACCCTATATAAAATGGTAAATTTACTGTAAACGTGCTTTATCAAATGGTATAAAATGGTAAATTTACTGTAAACGTACCCTATCCAGCAAATGATAGAAAAGGGTAAACTTACCTTAACGGACTATATAATTGATTAAAAAAAAGGGTTAAGTTTCCGTAAACAGACTTTATAAATCGTTACAAAGTGGGGAAAACTAACATAAACGGACAAAAGTATGTGGTTTTTCAAAAAACGAGGTAACATTAATCAAAACTAAACAAAATAAAAATAAAAGAGTGCTTATTTTTCACACCTCAGTATTATGTGTTTCAAAATTAAGCATAAAAAATAAAAACTAACTTGGAGAGTAGGTTGTAATGTTATTCTGTAACTCCACTTGTAGTAACAATGATATCCACCAAAGTTGTTGCTATCAACGACTTAAAAAAATTTTTAGCACCGCGTCTTACTACCTGTTCGGGTTATACGCTTAAGTACTAATTACACTAATGGATAAGGAAATGGGAAGGTTGAATTGAGAGGAATTGAACCCGCATTTGCGTGGAGGGAGAGTGGAAAACCATTTAGGAAACAACCACCCCCCCCCCCCCCCAGTTCACCCGACCGAGATTCGAACCTCGATCTCCTCGTCCTCGGTGGTCTGACCCAACACGACTGGCGCGTTAGCCAACTACGCCACCGAGGTGGGTCAAATTAACGACTTAAAATGCATGCAATCAAATGTAACAGGATGGCCAAAGGGAAAGTGGAAAATAGCATTGTGGTTAATTCAGAATGCCTGCTTTCTGGTCTCAAAAAGGCTAAGCGTGTTATCCACTCACCTTCCTAGCTCTTATTGATATTAATATATTCCCAAAAGGTTTTGTTGTTATAAAATGTATACATATAAACTTTCTACAAACAAAATCACAAAGAACAAGAGAAACAGTGCAACTTTTTTCATCTTTTCCTTCAGCAGGTGGCCCAGTTTTCCCCGCATATCACACGCTCGTGTTTTCCTCAACTCAAGTTTTTCCGGCAGAAGAGCATGGGAAAGTGGGGAAAGTAGACAAGTTGAGGGGGGGAGGGTGAGTTGGAGGGCGCGGTTTTGAGCATTCAACTCGACCAGGCGAGGTAGAGTTTGGGGGGTGGGGGGAGCCTGGCCACACTGGGCAGGGGTGTGCTAAATATCACACCCTAGGACATATGTGGACGTCTTTCCATAGTAGGCCTACTTGCAAGCAAAGAAACTGCGCACCTCTTCCCAAATTTTAAAAGTTTGTCCGACCAACGGACATATCTCGAAATATTGTGAAACTATTCCATCGCGATATAGGGCTTTCACGTGAAACAATATCGAAACTTTTTCGGTCCGTTCGTAAATTAAAAAAATTACGGAACGGAAGTTGAAGCTTGGATTAGCACCAATTATTTACCAGTGTAATATCCAGGATTCACACCACGCTCAGGGTCATTCATTTCCTTTTATGATTTAAGGAAGGCAGAGACCTGCTTCGGTGGCCAAGGCATGTGTTGGACTAGACTGCCGAAGATGGGTTGGGGAGATCAGGGTTTGATCCCGGTCGGGTGCACTGAGGTTTTTTATAAATGGTTTTCCCTTAGCCCCCCCACACCCCATGAAATTGTGGGTGCATTTCTTCTCATTCAAAACTTATCCCTAACCCAAAACTGTAATTAGTACATACACGTATAGCCTGAACGGGTAGTAATACACGGTGCAAAAAAAAGGCAGAGTCTGATGTACCCTTAGATTACCACGAAACGTATTAAGCTTACCTTTCATGGTTCTACTATGACACACCTTATAAGATAAGCCCATAGTGTATACCTTCAAGGTAAGACCCTGAAAGTTAACAGCACTCTTAGCTTGATCGTGTACAAAAATGGTCCCCAAATATTTTATAGGGCCACATTAAAATATTGAAAATATTGGGTGGGCCAGAAAGAGGTGGACTGGGCCGTCGGGGCACCTGGAGATATCCCGGCGGGCCGGTTTGATTTGGACTACCTTAAACTAAAATAAAACCATCCATTTCAATTTTAAATTATTGTTTTTTTATTAATTTATAATGTAAAACTCAGACACAAATTTAACTTTTGTGTAAAAAAACTCATTAATTACTAAAGTAATTGATTGTAGGCTATTAGATTATCTGGAAAATAGATATATAAAAACTTTCGAACCTTTTTTTCTCTTATTTCTTTAAAAAAAAATAATTTTGATGTGAACAACCAAATTAATTATATTTATTTTCTGTCAACAATCAACTAAAGTATGTAATTCTTCGGCACACCTTTGAGAACTATTGGAAGAGAGAGTGGCGAGATAAGATCATAATATATCGGGTATGGGCCCACGATATAACCTAAATGTGCACCCCTTTATTTTTCACGAGGCCATTTACCTTTTGGTTGACGATAGATAGATAGATAGATAGATAGATAGATAGATAGATAGATAGATAGATAGATAGATAGGTAGATAGATAGATAGATAGATAGAGAGCGTATATACAACGTTGGGCGAGGAAGATTGTTGTTTGGAGTCCCCTGTCCTCATCCAATGCATGAGGTGTGAGGAAGTTTGAAAGAGAAAGGAAGGGACGGAGAAGGGTGTGTTGAGGGGTATTCCTCTTGTGAATGAAGGGGAGTGATAGAAAACCCATCCCCCCCCTACTCACCAATCGTTAGAGCGTGGGAGGATAGACACCTCTCAGCGAGGAACGGGACAAATTGCTCGAATTCAAGTTTACCTCGACAGTGGAGGAAAAAATATACCTATCACGACCGACAAAACTGATATAAATGTCCAGATAACAAAGCTCAGGAACTATACAGATGCACTAACTAATGAACTGTATATAAAACACTTATCACGACCGACAAAACTGATATAAATGTCCAGATAACAAAGCTCAGGAACTATACAGATGCACTAACTAATGGACTGTATATAAAACACCTATCACGATCGACAAAACTGATATAAATGTCCAGATAACAAAGCTCAGGAACTATACAGATGCACTAACTAATGGACTGTGTAAGATAAAACATTTCAACTCTTCAAGTTTGTTAGGAGTGAGTAGTGCTTATTATTGGCTAGGTTCAATTATACTTAATTTTATAAATATTGTTACCTTAGGAGTGGTGTTCTTCTGAGGCACTATATGTTTATGTATTTACCGAATTTGTCAGAATTCATGTTAATTCAAAGATTAGAAGATGACAGCTCGCATCAGTAGTCGCATAGGTTTAAGCGTTAACCACGAATGGTTTAGCTTGTTGATAGTCACGGTTCAAATCCTCGCAGGGTAGGTTTTTTTTCCCCTAAATAATTTTAACCTCTCCCTTCAAGCAAATTAGGGTGTATTTCCACTAAAAATCAACCTTCTTCCTCCTTACCCCAATAATGTAGATATGCTGCTTTCTTACACCCTGCCTATCCAAAGCATTTTCATCACCAGCAGCTCCTAAAATAAGCTAATTCCTTTCCGACCCCCCCAAGACACCTTTCTCCCACCCTCCCAGACCAAAGTAGTTCCTTCAAAAGTAGTTCCTAAAAATAGTTCACTCCCTTCAATCCCTCAGACACCTTCCTCTCTCCCCCCTCCCATCCCCTCCTTCTACAAAGCATTTCCTTCAAAAGAGGTTTCAAAGAAATTATTCACTCCTTTCCAAACCCCAGACAAATAAGATTATTATTATTATTATTATTATTATTATTATTATTATTATTATTATTAGCACCGCGTCTTACTACCCGTTCGGGTTATACGCACTTACGCTAATGTGTGATGGTAGGGTGATTGTGAGATGGAATGGAGGACCTACAGTTTAACGTGGGATCCGAACCACACATTCACAAGTTGTGATCAATACACGTATTGTCAGAGATGAAGGAAGGGTTCGGCAATCAGATAAATCTGTGCCGGGACCGAGGATTGAACCCCGGACCCTCGGCACAGAAGTCCGACACCTTACCCCTAGACCGACAGGTCACCCAGACAAATAAAGAATTACCTAATCCATTAGGCTTTTTTTTTTATTTTAACCAAATAAAAACTAAAAACAAAAACTATGCTAAACAAAATACTTTTTTGTGCGTAGTGGTCTTTAAAATGTCCCAGCGTTTCTATCATCATCATCATCAGAGCCACAAGACCGCCCGTGTAAACAATGTTACGCAAGTGGTTCTATCCAAACCGGTTCCCCTGGAATCCTGTATCTGTGAACTCCATGTCGCTTTCCCAAGCACAATGGGTTCATAACATAAAGAAGGGGGAAGGAAGAGAGGGGGAAGGAGTAAGAAGGAACAAATAAAGGAGAGAAGAGTGGACTTTGCTGACCTATTTACTTTTTATAAACCATAAACTTTTCCTTACTGAAGCGATTGTGGAGGTTTTTCAAGGACTTTTTGTAGTCTTACCTTTTTTTTTAAAAGAATAATTGTTGACAACACATATATGGCATATTTACTATCTTATATAACTTTACAATATATTTTTATTACCTGGTTAGACCCCATCCATCATTATCGTTAGACTCAACACAACTATTTAAGTCCCAATGACTTGGAGATTGAGATTCGAATCTCGGTCGGGTGTACTAAGAGGGGTTTTACACTCTCCCACGCAAATGAGGGTACACTTCATATAAATATAGCCTCCCCTCATCCCTAAAACCATTAGCGTAACTAGTACATAAGCGTATAGCCCAGACGGGTAGTAAGACACAATACTAGTTCAGGATGGCCCTAGATACGAGACAAACCTCGATGTCTCTCTGAAAGAACATTGGCACTTAAGACCAAAGGTACCAGGTTCAATCCCCATGTCCAGATTGTCATTTTTTTCGCTTAGTTGCAAAATAATTATTAATTTGACACATATGAATATGTCGGCTTGGTCTGTGAGACTAACCAACATTCTGATGAAAAATATGAACCTCTTTCTCACAATAAATCTTTTACCTATACGCGCATTATGTTTGGTTAAGGTTTGTTCATAGGTTGTTTTTAGCACCGCGTCTTACTACCCGTCTGTGTTATATGGCTATATACTAATTACGCTGTTAGTTATAGGGGCTAGAAAGATTATATTTAGGGTAAGTCTACCAGCATTTGCGTGAAGGGGAGTTGAAAACTGTTTGGGGAAATACCAGCCTCAGTACACTCGACCGAAGTTCGAACCTTGATCTCCCCGTCACCCTCTATCTAGTGTAGTCTAGTCCAGGGGCGGATCCAGAACATGTTCATAGGGGGGGGGGTCATAGTTATCAATAACATAGCTACTTACACTGTTAAATATCTGTTAATAGGTTCTCATTCATATTTAATATTAGCCTATGTATGTTTTAAACCGTGGTCATTCTCCCCAATTTTTTTAAATCAGATAGATTTTATAAATCATCTGGAGTGGCCCTCCTTCAACAATTTTTTGAAAAATGGTTCACTCTAGAAGCTATGAGTAGTCTTCGCCTTGATTTTTTTTAAATTATATTATTTTAATAAGCCATTCAAAGTGTTCCTCACTCAGAATTTTTTGAAATTTAGATGCCCCTCAAAGCTATTTAGAGTGATCCTCACCTTAATTTTTTACGTTAGCTAGATACCTCTAGAAGATAATCTTTGAAGTGATATTCCACCGACAATATTTTGAAAATTGAATTATTTCAGTAACTAGGCTATGTTGTCCTTGCCTAAAAATTCTTCAAAATGACATGCATCTAGAAGCTATTTGGAGTTGTCCTCCACTAGACATTTTTGAAATTTGGATGACCTTGAAAGTGTTTAAAACTTTCTTCCCCTGACTTTTTGTGCTAGTTAGATACCTCTAGTATAGTAATTATTTGAAGTGGTCTTCTCCAGCAAATTTTTTACAAAATAATGCATCTAGAAGTCATTTGGAGTTTGATTTAAGGCCATCTTTCCCCTTCATATACGATAATATCAGAAGATTTGAAATATATCTACTATTCCAGGGAGGGGCAAATTATTTCCAGGAGGCAGAGTCCCCCACAGTTCCACCGCTTCTGATGTCCACACATACTCTATACTCGGTATTCGTGGATGAACTGCTCTCAGGCGATTATCAGTCATCTTTGATGTGTGGTAGTCTACCGTCTCTATGCGGAACAATGTTCGTTACTCGCTATGCACGACAAATATTAGTACATGGAAACGAATATTTTCTCCCCGCTTGTGTGAATCATATCGAACAGTGATTAATCATAGACGAATAATGTACTTGTGGACCCGGCTTAAGAGGTGTCTGCGCGTAAACATATAAAAAAAGTGTATAGCTTTAATGTGTTTTATTTATTTCTAAAATCTGAACTTTCATTTTGCTTTTAATTTTCTAACTTTCACAGGGGGTCAAATGACCCTTTCACCCCCCACCCCCACGAATCCGCACCTGGTCTAGTCTATTGCGAGAGTAGCCCTTTAGACCATGTGGCCACCGAAGCGGGTCGTCGTTCGTTCAAACGTTAATAGAAAGTAGGCCAACTGAAAAATTTCTTAAAATAACTGTTTTGGGGTGGATAAGAGAAACATGTCTAATGACGTTGCCTTTTTGGTTATTTCGAAGCTATTTTGCGAAGCGAATTGCATAACTTGACGAACCTAAGCAATATAAACACCATCACACCTATACCTTGATTTGGGTTGGAAGAACGGTAAAGAAAAATTAAAGATATTTCCTTGTGGCCAACATTGCTAACATTTTACGATATTATTTGTATTTTTTATTAGGTACTGATACTATCTATACAAATGACAGCCTCAGATAACATGACTTTATGCATGAATATATTAAAATTGTTTTAGTAACGTTAGTAACTAACTTCTACTCTGTTCTTACGACCAAAATCATACTACATGTACCAATGCACGAAACAAAAATATAGGGGGGAGGGGGGATTAGCAATTCACCCTGCGTAGGCTATTGTTTATATAATGATATCATTTTCCCTCTTCCTCTGACAAGTTTAAACAGTCACTATGCTCTGTGAGCCTTGAAAATATTGACTTGTTTTTTTAAAGTTACCACTATGGTTTTTAAGTACGTTTATATCCGCATCTAAATATCATATTATTATTTAAAATGAAAATTGACACCTGGGGATGGGAAACAAACTTAAGATATTTGGGTTAATACATTAGCTATGTATGTATATAAATAAATAACTTATTTTAATGTGAGGTTGGTTGAATGAAAACAAAAATTGAAATTATAAATGTTGAGGAATCGAAATCGAGAATAGAAAAATCGTGGTTTAAATCGTGTCGAGAAAATCAGGAATTGTGGACGTTTTAAGTTGAATGTGTAGAGACTGCGAGGAAATGGCACTGTTTTTGCAGTTTTTATGGCAAAACTATATTTTGGCAAAAAAATAAATCCAATAATCCTCCAGTAGAAACATAAGACTTTAATTATTTTCCTCACAAGGTGATACAAACAATTCCTGGAATTTAATGACAAACGTATTCTCTTAATTTAAAAAGTTTATCATCTAGTGCCGCTCTGCTCATGAGAGATATTCAACAACTGTTGATGTCACCATGTGAAAAAAAAAATTAAACTCAAATGTTACTTTTTGAGCAATATATTATTTGTTTTGACAAAAAAAATAAGCTTTTCTATTTAAAAAAACCGCCAAAAAAATTACCTTTTCTCGTGTCCCCTACACTCTCACCTTAAAAAACACAATTATATAATTTTTATAACTAATGTTAAATCGACATTTACCAGTTACGACCTCAACTCAAGATGAAATGCACAACTGGGCCTATTTTTATTTTACATCTCACGGCGGACAAAAGTAAAATAAAAAAAAAGTCTAGGAATTCACTCTCAACCAGTCTAAATTAAAAGCATTTAAACCTTTATTTTTCGCTTAACGTTTCAAGAGTGGTTTACAAGCTTTCCTCTACAATACCCCCCCCCCCCCCCCCAATTCCTAAAACTCATTCAACCGTGGTAGCCTTTTATCCCTTTTTTGTTGGTGTAGGGGGAGGAGGGAACCAATACACAAAACTCCTACACACAAAAAAACAATTAAACATTAATTGGAGAGATTAAAAGTTTTTTAATAGTTTTTTGTCAACTTATTTTTTCAAAAGTTACCCAAGAGGACATTGTTATGGAAGACACGCGAAACGATACGTGACTTGAGAAAAGGGAATAATATTTTATGAACAAGACTAAGCTTTATTTTTAAAAAAAAACTTAAATAGAGAGAACACAGAACTCATTACCTTGAAAATATTTTGAGTTTTTTTAGTAGCAAACAACTTAATACTAGCATTTTTCCTTTCTATAGAATCGTAAAAACGAAAATGAATTGAAAAATCAGCAAACCATTATTTAGAAAAAGAAGAAGAGATAAAAGTCACATAGGTCGTACGTTTGAATAAATTGGAGTAAAGTATGTTTATCTTCTTTTTTTTATGTCGTCAAAAGCAATTGATTAAAATGGAGAGATCAGAAGACGTTATATAAATCCAACAATAAGTTAATCTCCAATCATTTTTAACAACCCCCACTTTTGAGTTCCCGCTGGGGATTTCAGGTATTGTCTTATTTTTATGTCATATTTGAGATCTGTAGCACACGAGCACCTTCATATGTGATATCGAACCCAGAACCTTTAAACTTAAAGTGGGATAGAAAATAACGCGAGTTAAAAAGTACACATTTTTTACTGTTTTTTATGCCAAAAACTAATTTTTGGCCAAAATAAATCAAATTGTTTCAGTAGGTAGCCTACTTTCAGTTTAATTTTCTCAACTATTTTTTAATATTTTCCTTGAGCATATATACATTTGACCAAAAACTTTTTTTTTAATAATATTAAAAGTCATGTTGAAATGTCAAACAAAATTCTCAAATACTCAAGAACAGTATGAGAAACGATATCTCGAAAATTTAGATCAAGAGTAGTTGGTGAGGTCAAATTTTATTTATTTTTGAAAATATAAAAGTTTTATTGCCATAAAAACTGCAAATATACGGCCTTAAATTGACATTGAATAAATCGCGAGTTTAAGTTAGTGAAAATATTATTATTTTACCACCATCCAAAATAATCTTTGTGCCCAAGATCACTCACATATGTTTCTAGAACCCCCTCCCCCTTTCCCAATATCCCAACCCGTCCAGTATTTATTTTAGGTATTTAACATGCACTTTTTGAACAAACTGATTATACCAGAACACGAAAATTTCTATGAGCCAGCACGAAAGGGCCTATTAATTTTTTCGGTAAAGATGTATTCACACACCTTCAAAGGTTATTTTACATGCCACAATCGACATGGGACCGACGGCCTTACTTCCCCATCCGTAGAAAGTTGTGTAGAGGATTTTTATGCCCTGGCTGGGTTTGAACCCACGGACATCAGGTCCTGAGACTAGCACTTTACATCAATTCCACCGAGATCAACCTCATCTAGTACCCATCTCGTCTATTCACATTTGATTCGAGGGGGCGGGGGGGGGGGCCAAAACATGCAGATCCAGGCGTAGGTCACCACGCACCACTATTCAACCTACAATAGTTGGTAAATAGGGCAAACATTCAAAATATATCCCCCCCCCCCAATGCATTTCAGGGTCCGGTCGTATTAATGACGTATATTAATTACGCTAGTTGTTTAGTGATTAAGAATGTATAACTTTATATAAAATGTACCTTAATTAGCGTGGAATGAGCGTGAGAACCAAATTCTGTAAAAAAAAACCCCTCTGTACACCCAACCGGTAACCAAACCCCGAGTTTTCCAGTCACCGAAAAACCAGATCAGATAAACCTGACATTTAGACCGCATGCCCCACAGGCGCCGGTCTAAAGATAAAATACGTTGCCAGCTTTCAAGAGAGAAAATTATCTCTGAAACTCCCCATCCCCCCTATATCCCTCTTCATCCCATAATACCCCATCGCTCCCAAAGGAAGAGGAATTAAGTTTAATTGTAAGTTAATACCAGAAATACTCTCAACTCCTTTAAACGAGCCTTGTAAAGTTTATACTGTTGCCTAAAGAGATTTAAATGATTTTTTTTCCCCCCTCGGGTAGTTTTGGGTTACATGGATTATGCCAAGAAGAAAGTCTTCAGTTGCTGGAGAGATGCCACGAAAATGTCTTAAAGAGTTGAGGAAAATTGGTGCGAAAGTAAGGGAAATATAACCATGGTGTGCTAAAATATAATCTAATTGTGATTCTTAGTATAGTCCAATAAAGATAAAACATTTATACTAAGACTATGATTCATACACTTATTTTCATCTAAACACATCAATTTTATCTGGTACTTTTCAGCTGTTCTAAAAACAAATATCAAAATATATGTTAATATAATAACATTTTTTAAAATTAAAATTTTCTAAAAGGCATCAGATTATCGTAGAAATATGTCGTTTACACTAAACGTTAATACATAAAACGTACAATTTTTTTAAAATTTCCATTTTTATTAAAAGTTTTGTCCTTTTTATATGCTAGATAAAAACAAAAACGTAATGTTTTTTCTTGAATTGTCATTGAATATATTGCGGTAAACAAGGCCGTAGCCAGCCAATAATTTCAGGGGGGGGTTTGGTGGGCACATCCCCAATTGCTGGAAGCTAGAAAAAAAATTCTAAATGATAAACAGTTCTAGAAGCTCTATGAAGTGTTTTTTTCATGGTAAAATAACCCACTAACTGCCGAAGGCTTGGGAAAATTTCTAAATACTAAACACTTTTTGAAGCTCTGTGAAGTTTTTTTATGGTAAAATAACCCCCAAAATGCCGAAGGCTAGGAAAATTTCTAAATATTTAAAACCTCTAGAAGCTCTCTGAAGTGCTTTTTATGTTAACACAACCCCCTAATTTGTATTTGTATTTGTATCTTAATTTTAATATTGATTTAACCATAAATAAAGCCATATATATTTTGTTCATAAAATTTCGCGGGGGGTTTGAACCCCAAAAACCCCTCCCTGGTTACGGCCTTGGTGGTAATTAAAACAAAGATCTACTTCCTTTATTGAAAAGAAGTAGGGCTAGGAATAACAATTAAGTGGTGGCGTTTATTAATAGTTTGTTTCACTTAGGACCTTATGCAAGAACATGACTTAGCAAGCCCGGCGTACAAGTTAAGTCGGAAGACGCTTGGATTTGCTTGCTAAGACAATAGAGTGGCTCAATGACGCAATAAAGCTAGTCGCACCAAAGTCACATCGAAGTCTGTTCCCGAGTAATCTTCGTCTGTACTTGAATCATACCCCGATGATATTTCTCAAGATGGCGCGGTGCGCATCGACTATAGAAACTACACTTGATATTGCTTTGTTTTCGCAACAGAATATGGCGGATTTACAGGTGATCTATTCCGATAAGGCAAATACTTAATTTTTATATATCAAATTTCAAATGAAAGGCCTACTGTGATATTATGTAGCTACTCAGAAAGTTAACGTCAGTGGTCTCGGGGTAAAGTGCTCGCCTCACGAACCGATGTTCGGGGGTTAAAACCCAGCTGGGGAAAACGGATTTTTCTTGAGTGATAAAATTCCGTAGCAAGACTTCCTTCGGAAGGGAAATAAAGCCATTGATCCCGTGTTGATGGTGACGTGTAAAATACTCTGAAAGTTATGTGAAAATACCTTTCCCGGAAAAGTTGGTAGCCCTTTCGCTCTCGCTCATAGAAATTCTCATGAGCTGATATAATCAGTCGCTTCAGAAAGTACACGTTAAATTCTTCAGATAAATGAAAAAATTAAAATATACTGATAAAACTACACTCACCTTTTGGAAATTACTGGTAGAGTTAAAATTCCTGGTTATTTCTTACCACGATCTTTTCTTCGCTGCCAAGGTTTCAACATCCGTTTTTATTTTTTCCTTTAATAAATCTTATGATTCTTGATTTTGTTCCAATTAGCTAAATAGTTTAATTTTTCCCAATGAAATGTGAGAACCATGTTTTTCATCTTTTCCGCCATTTTAATAAATCTTTGTTAATTTATAATAAGTTTTGGGTGACCTGGTGGTGGTCTAGGGATGTGTCGGACTTCTGTGTTGAGGGTCCGGGGTTCAAACCTCGGTCCCGGCACAGATTTATCTGATTGCCCAAACCCTTCCTTCACCTCTGACAAGGCGTGTATTAATCACAACTTGTGAATGTGAGGAATGCCAGGCCTCCACCGTGGTTCGGATCCCACGTTAAACTGTAGGTCCTCCATTTCATCTCACAATCACCCTACCATTTACACATTAGCGGAAGTGCGTATAACCCGAACGGGTAGTAAGACGCGGTACTAGTAATAATATAATATGTTTTGTTAACTTTGCGAGCAGTATCGTCCCTTTCAGAGGCAGTGAGTGGATGTAGAGAATATTTCCCACCGGGGTGTGGTACCTCCTCTCTTGTGTTAATATTTTATCACGTGACTGCTAACCAGACGTTCTAGCAAGGCACCTGATAGACTTGACTTAGCTTGGACTTGTACTGCATGATCAGCATCGTCCTCGCATACCGCCCCTAGACTCACGTGTCCAGCCACTACTACTGCGCAGAACACGGCACACATCTTTGTAACAATGACGTCATGTTAGGCTAGAGACACATAACAATATGATATAATTTATTCAAACAACATAATCACATACTTTACTGAGTTTACTAGCTACTACTTTTCACAGCTATATAAGTTTATAAATTAACTATTAAAAGTAGTATTACATTAATATAAAAGGTAAAATAGTTTAAGATAAACAAATAATGATTTATCATCGTATTGCTTATAAGCTTTTCAAAACTATAACCGTCCAAATTATTTTTTAAAAAAACACACGCACACAAATCGTTTTCCTTGAAGTCTCGAACTACGGATATCCAAAAAACATCATGTAAGAGTAGTTCAGTTAAATGCCTGGAAAATCAGGTTGTTAAATCAAAATCATTTCATTTTTTTTAAAGTATTCTGTTATGTTGGGTATTAGGGATTTTAAAGAATTTCGGGCACGTCAAACTGGCAAGCCTGATGTCCTTGATATAAAGCACACAACATTTTCAACTTTTCTCCCTTTTCCCTTTTGTAACTTAGACCGGCTCCCGCTGAGAGCGAGAAAGAGAACTATATAGATAGATAGATAAAAAAGTTATAAAAATAAACTTTTTTAAAAGGAACACTGAGAAAATATAGACTGCTTCATACAGCTAGGCTACTTTAAGAAGAAAAAAAGATTGGAGGCGTCCTCGAATATCTAACAGTTTCTTCCGAGACGAGTAATGCATAAGAACAATGAACATCAAGACACGGTACAGTGCGCAGACGAGAATAATAAATTATATATACCCAGGGCTACGCTAGAAACACAGTCTAGTTCCGACAGTGCTGCCACTTCAGCAGACACAGCATGGATGGAAATCCCAGTTTCAAGGTCATAGTGAAAGAACTTGGAGAACGCGTCATTTTTTTGTATGCCCAGGATAAGGAGTTCCTTTTAAACTTTTAAAAATACTTGAGACTTGAAATCAGCTGCGGTCTGGGTCCCGTTTTACTTCAAAGTCAAGATTTATTTTTTATTATTACCTACAGTGGTTTTTTTTTCAGGACCATAAAGAAAGGGAGGGCAGGGTGTTTGGGGAATTTGAATCACTCTCAAAAGTATAAATACTTTAACCTAATGGAGTCTTTTAAATTCACAATACCTACAGCGAAATAAGTTAAATAAAATATTTAAAATAAACATTTCGTGGATTAATTAATGGAAAAAATATATATCATTACTATTTGGAGACTAAGGCTGTATGCAAGAACGTATCGTGAATGCTTAGTGGGCCGATAGTGTGGTCCCCTGTGATGACGCAAGCAAACCCATTCTAGTGTCCACTTAGTCAAAGTTCTTGCATACGACCCTATTACCACAAGACACTCTAGACAACATCTCCCACCCCCTAAATCAACCCCCTAACCTTCCACTACATTATATGGTGAATTTAGTTCGATTAAAAACAATGAAATTATAAACATAATATTGTTATTTAATTGGAATGTTCATTTAAACAAATCAAATAATGGTGCTGGATTCATTTTACGTGTATTTCATTCAATAACTATTGGTACAATCTATTGCCAAAACTGGCTTTCTTCAACATATACATGTATTCATATTGTGGTTTCGCAACCTCTCTCTAGGTGAATCCTCCTAATTTTTCCATAAAATCAACCAACGTCTTATAATTTTAAACTACATAGTGGGATAATATATATAAATAATACAATTAATTAATTATTACATACAACATTAATGTTAATTATTTTCATATTATAGTTTCACAACCTCAATTCATGTGAATCCTCCCAATTTGTCCATAAAATCAACCTAGGTCTTATAATTAATTACACACATATATAATTATAAGACCTAGGTTGGATTTATGAAAAAATTGGGAGGATTTACATGAATTGAGCTTATGAAACCACAATATGAAAATAATTAACATTAATGCTGTATGTAATAATTAATTAATGCATGAAAGGGATGGTCACAGTTATGCAAACAATTATTTGAAGCGAACACTTTTATTTTATACACTTATGTTGAAAATAGATATACTTATTTAATGCATAAGGGGCCGGTGGTCACATCTATCTATCTATCTATCTATCTATCTATCTATCTACTATCTATCTATCTATCTATCTATCTATCTATCTATCGTCATCAATCCGAAGGTTGGTTTGCAATAGTTATCCATTCTGATGTTTCTGCTTTCCTCTTCAGTTTCTATTGTGTCTTGTACATTATTTAATGTTAACAATATTCGATACAGTTAATTTGAAACTAATATAAATTATTTATTACAATTTTAATTAAAGTGGCATTTTAAGGACGTTGTAATGCAAAATCAAGAGAGCATTTCCCATACTAATGAATTTACGTTCTATTTCTTTGAGTTTCAAAGCTATAAAGTTGAAACAAAAACCATAAATTTCGAAATAGATATAAAAATGGTCCTACAGTGTCAAAAAATTATTTTTTTTATCCTGAAGTGTTTTTTAAGACGTATATAATTTATAAATAATTTAGAACTTTGGCTATTTAGCTTGGTTATGAAAATAGCCTTTAAGAATCTTCCTGACAGTATTTAGACTAATAAAAATCCGTCAAGTCATACGTCTATCTAGATTAGGAAACCAGATAAAGGTAAATTTTAAAAAGCAAGTAAGTGTTTTCAAGTAGTATAGTGACTGTGTAAACTCGTCATAGGAAGAGGGGAAATGTTATCCAGCAAGTATATATACTAGAAGACCCGCACAATGTGAACTGCTCATTTTCTTTCCTCTCTTTTTATTTCGTACATTGGTGTCTGTATGATAGTGATTAGACTACTTAGGTGCGTCGAGTTAAGATGCAACCCGCTTCGCAAAATAGTTTCAAAATCTTCAAGTGGGCAACGCCGTTAAGTGAAAACTAAGATAAATTTAGTACATCTGTAGAGTTTTTTGTAAGAAAAAAAAAGAAATACGTGGTAAATTAACCTATTGTGTTAAGAAACTGAAAGGATATAGGTTATCTGCTTAAATTTTGACGAAATAGCTTATTTACATCATCATATTGTTGTTCTTTGATATTACTTGAAAGAAGGGGAGAAGGTCGATTTATCATCGACCACATTTAACTGCTATAGGAATAATAATATATCCATATATTTCTTAAGAATTTAAATAATCTCATTTATCCCTCACCGAACTGATAAGATTATAATATATACTGTGGTCTTTGCTGGTAGAAATGTTTACGAGTCCCCAAGTCTAAGAGCAGTGTGTGACCAAAGATAGCTCGGGATCGCGGCCAACTAAATGTCATATGTGTACACACACGTTACTTCCAGAATGTTTGGCGCCCGTATCAAACAATTTCAAGTGGAGGGACAATACTGCACACACACACACAAGTAAAAATATCGCTTCTTCCAGCCATAAAAATGATCACCTGACAGCGTTGCCGGTTTTAAGACCACAGATAAAATATTGAGAAATGACAACGTGCGTTTTCTTTGACCTTTTTTTTGACTTGAGGGGGAGGGGAGGTGGGTGGCAGTTATTAAGAAGCAAATTACAAAATGTTCACGTTTTATAAATAAAAAATGACTATGCTATAAGAAAAATTATATTTTTAGTAATATATTGTTTAAGATCTTTCTGTATTTACTTTCGGTTTTACCCTTTGAATTCATATGAATAAGTTAGGTACCCGTATTTAAAATTGAAGGAAAACTGTCAGATGGTTTGAGCTAAGTTTGAATGTTTTGCGGGAGAAGATGGCGCACGCAATACAGTTAATTAATTAGAGGTTATACTCACGCGGAAAATATTTGAGGCTGTGTGTGGGAGCGTAAAGTTTTGAAAGTTTGTCAGAAGGAAGATGGCAGACAGTGTACACCTGTTTGATTGATTGTAGGCTATACGAATATGTACTTGAGCGGGAGATTCAAGGTCATGTCTTAGCGTGCAAAGTTTTAATATTTGACACGAAGAAGATGATGCACAATATACAGCTGATTGATTTGTGGTGTATATTTGCGGAGCAAGGCTTTAAGGTAATGTGTGGTGCGGCATTTTTTGAATATTAGATGGGAAGTAGATGGTCCACGCTGTACATCTGATTTCTTGGAGGTTACATACCCTGATTCTGGTTAGAAGAACAGTTTTGAAAATTCAAACATATTTCTTTGTGGACAACCATAGTAATATTTTACTATATTATTTGTGTTATTTTATTGGTATTAATAATATATATCAAAAGTGACAACTGCAGATAACACGATTTGATGTATAAATATATTAAAATTGTGTCAGTATTTTTACTATCTACCAGATACGGTTCTTCCTACCAAAATCAGGGTACACTTGTGTGGGAAATAGTTGGCCATTTTGTTTAAACTTTGTATTTACAAAAAAAAATTAAATAGTTTAGAGCCCAAGTAAATTCTTAGTAAGATACTTTAAATGTATATATTAAAAAAAGTATACGTCCTCTAGGTTTTCGAATGAACCACACGAACATTTTTTTGTTGTTGCATATTTGTATAAATAATCTCCAGTGATATTTCTGAGAGAGAGAAAAAACCTTCAATACACGGCCAGTTTTCGAGCACCGACCACCCTGTCACATGCAAACCAGACCAGATGAGCCTGACGTATAATTCACCTGCCCACCGATGCACACAATCAAATATTTAAAGCTGTTAATGAAAAAAATAGCGGTGCCTGAAATAATTACAAATATTTTTCGGTGTTATTCAAAATTTTGTACGATAAAATTAAATAAAAATCACCATTTACATTTTTTTTTACACTTGGTTCGGCTTGTGGCTCAGACACACTATGAGGATGGAGAGAAAAAAAACTAACAACAATAAACGGTTGCGGTTGCCTGAAGAGGGAAGTCTGCATCTTTTATCAGCTGTCAATCAATAGAATCATTAGAATAACTACCTTTCTCACTGCTAAAAAAAAAAATACAGTTCCCATAACAAAGGGAGGATTGCAACTCTCAGCAAAACAGTAAAGTGGTCATTGAACTCTTGCTTTGAAACAATAAATCAACTGAAATGTTTTAATATTTGTTTGAGCCTATAAGACTCACGGTCCGGATCATCAAAAACGACAGACAGAATATATTATCATACGTGTAAAAAATATTCGTTTGTCAATCCCAATTATGTACCAGTCGCTTGAAGATTTCAGAAAAGACATTGCAGCTTTGCATGTGCAAATCTGAGTGCAAATCAATAGATATAGATAATTGTATATTCTAAAGGGGACAGATTAGGTGATCGATGAATAAGTTTTAAGAAGAATTAATGAAGAGAAAAATCGCCCTGCAGGTGAATCCAAGAAGACAGGCAACATGGATGGGTGGTGTTATGAGAATAGATGGCTTACTGTGTGAAGGGAGAAGAGAGCTGTAAAGAGGAAGAAGCCAAATGATGGATGACCTCAAAAATAAGAAAGAAGATGAATTTTCGGATTTAGGAGAATGTTGGAGCGAATCAATTTTGTTGAAAGACAGAACACAATAATACATGTAAGTAGAATTCGCACTAGCTACGCACGTAGCAAAGACACAACCAAATTGGAAATAAGACTTTATAAAGTCAGTGTGTTAAGAGAAGGGAACCACATGGAATTACGTTTTTATTCAGGAAAGAAAAGGGTGGGAGGGACGCTGTGAAAGGGGTAGACCTAGGTCCGGCTCTTTGTTAACCTCTTCTCCCTTTTAGCAGGGTTGCCATCCCGGCCGCAGCTGCAAGCTGGGATATACCCCGCCCAGCTGCGCAGGAAGTGCGTCATTACGTCACGATGGTTGGGTTGGTACACTTGGAGAGGAAGGGCGCCCGAGAACAACATCAATGTAGTGGTGTAGGCGCTTGCACGCATCAATATGAAGGGCGAATAAAGGACGTCGTAGGGAGTACTGGTGGGTAAGCTGCAGCCATTTTTTATAACGGACATGGGCCGGGCACTGCCCTTCTTTACATCTTGCATGTTGCCGTCAAGTGTTTAAAAAACAACAAAGAGCTGCTTGGATAGGCTTCTAACTTCTCAGTCAGGAGGACGCCCTTTGGCTATTTGAAATAATCCTCGATTTCATGGACACAGAGATTCGAGAATCTTAAAAATCTCAAAAAATATATCTCGAATTCATGAAGGTCTTGACTTGAAATTAATCAATTGTTAAAAGTAATTATTATATAATATCAGCGCGTCTTACTACCTGTTCAGGTTATACGCATGTGATAATTATAATAATGGAAGGATAAGAAAGAAAGCATTTTAGAGGTTATCTACAATCTTTTGCGTGGGTGGAGAGTGGGGAAACTATCTAGGAGAGCCCACCCTAAGTAGACCCAACGGAGAAATTTTATATATACATGTGAGACTGGAAAAGTATCAAAATCACACACACAAAAATTGTATGAACATAATAATTAATTTACTAAAAAAAGAAATATACTAGTTTTTTTTATGACTTATCAGATATGACAAACAAAATAGTTTGTCAGTGGTACCAGGCCTTTAAAAACTGTTTTCAAAATTTAAATATTTTTATACACTAGAAATTGTACGTACATTTTTAAAGATTCAAGGATTCGAGATTTGAAAGAAAGTCTAAGATTCTGATCCGAGAAATAAAAGATTAGTTCCATCTATAGAAAATAGTTATAATGGAGAAAAGTTTGCCGGTACGTACGTCTTGAAGTGAAAAAATCTTCAATCGAAAATATTTCTTATGGAAATGAAAATGCCCAGCTGCTTTTTTTTTTTAATCCTCAAATAACATAATAATGTTAAGTTTAAGCCACATTAACAAATTAATGCATTTATTTGAGGCTTGTGTTAACTAAGTTTTTTGATCATCAGAACTTCTCTTAATCGCAAAACTGTGCTGAATTACGTAAAATATTGTCGAAAACGCACTCATTGTTTATATAAATATATTAACATTATCATTAGGTGTTCTGCCTTACGACATGTCAATTCCTTTTGTCGGTGAACCTAGACCATAAATGCGCCCTTTTTCAGCTATAAAAATATTCTTCTTTCCTTCAAGTCACCCAATATTTGAATAATACTTCTCCCTAAGCTCCTCTTTCCCTCAACCTTTCCTTCTCTTAAGTCGTGCAGAAGACAGTTCCTCCTAAGGATGTGTCCAATCCAGTTTGCTTTGCACCGAAGAATCACATCCAAAATGGTTCTCTTCTCACCCAGTCTTCTTAGGACTCCTTCGTTTGTCAACCTTCCTATCCATCTGAGCTTCCCAAAGTCTTCTCCAGCAGCACATTTCAAGTCTCTCCAAGTATTTCTTTTCCATCCTCCTAAGAAACAAAGTTCCTGTTCCATACAGCACAATACTCCAAAATGTATCATTTCATCAGATTCTTCCTTCATCAGTTCCAAACTCAACTTGCTGATCAGCAGAACCCGCTTCTTGCTGAAAGCTTCCTTGTCCATGGCGATTTGTATTGGGTTTTGTTGCCAGATTTCGCCTCAACTTAGGCTTAAGGCATATTTGGAAGTAGAGTACATCTACTTCCAAAATATCAGAAGGCCTGCACAATGCGGTGCAATGATAAAGATGAACACCCCCCTTAAAATAAATTTTACAATTAGATCTTTAATCAACGAATGTAAGAAAACATTAACGTCAGTCACTATGGGATTTTTTAGCATGATTATTGTTTTGAGCTGTCACATTTTATTTTTTTATTGTCTTGGGATGTATTTTTTTTATATCTCATATATTATAACGTACTGCATTCAATTTTGTTTACCAAACATGTGATCAAATCTAAAAGGATTATTCAGGAGTAGGGAAGGGAGATGGGGGGAAATCCATTCAAAGTAGGATACGATAGAAATACAGTAAAACTAGACTAATTTAATTTTCCTAGGTTTGGCTTGCACTAGAAACAGAAGAGAGAGAGAGAGAGCGAAGACAGAAAAGTTCAAAGCACCCTTTACAGTGAATAGTGAAACTACACTAAACAGACCAATCAAAAAAAAAAGTTTTTGTTTAAAATAGTTGTTCAGACAGAAACCGCTAATGGTAATTCTATTGGTGGTTTTTTATTAACCGCAGTATACACTACAAAGGTGATTTGCCTCTGACCCATAGTAGACCAATATATTAGTCCATTACTTAACAAAAAATTAAATTATACAAATTAAATTAGCGCCGAAGTGAAATCCATCCATCACGGATTCGGGAAAACCCGATATCACATGACATGCGCAAGAAAATACGCTATTTTATCGGCACCACCCACTTTAGATAGAAATATCCTCACACTCCTCCTTTTACTCAATATCCTCCTTATCTATAATATAACACAATAATTGTTACGAGCTATAAATAAAATAAAAAAGCTCCAAAAATGTGGTCAACTCTATTGGCAAGTGACGGGGAGGACCAGGTTCGAATCTCGACCGGCTGCACCGAGGGGTGATTTTTTTTCTTAAATGGTTTCTCAATCTTTCTCCAGGTGAATACAGGTTTTATTTCCTATAAATTCTACCTTCCTCATCCTTATCTCGTTAGCGTAGTTAAAATGTGTGTAATCTGGTTTTTGAAGAAAGGCTCGTGAGGGTTGATTAGGGTAATGGAGGAGGAGTTGAAAGATGTGTACAAATTAAATATAGAAGTAAATTTTCAAGTGAAATTAAAAGTAACAAATTATAAAATGTACACACGGGAAAAATAATAATTTCAACATGCGCGCAATATTCCTACGGTGTTTTTTTCAAGTTGGCCAGAGCCGTAAAAAAAAAATCTATAATATACGAATCATTTCAATGAAAATTCTCCCCTCCTCGTTTCTCCTCCAACTTTCTTTAAGGTGATTCGTCCAGCAAGCTTCTCCTAGAATAAATAAGCTATAACCTTTTTGACAGGGAATTTTTAACATGGTTGAAAGGGGGGTGTTGTGTTGTAAAGGGGATTTGGGCAGGTGGAGTGGGAAAGTAAGCTGGGATTGCCAGCTCTTTGTTCACAACAGTGTTATCATATCACTACCTCTTTTTTCCGCTAAGGAACTTCACTGTTATTTAATAATTTAGAACATAAATGGTCACTGCATGGCTCACCTAGGAGTTGTGGTCTTGAGTTTGAATCATGGTTACTAAGATTCATAGAATATTAATAATTTAAAATAATGAGCTTATTACGCGTGTAGCAAAGTATTTATTGTACCGAATACTATTAGGCCTATATTTACAAAATATGTTCTTAGAAGAAAAAAATAAAATGTATTACTAGGCAATATAATGAAATAATTTGAGTGGTGAAAGTTTAAGGTTTCTTTTATTATTCTTTTAGCACCGAGTTCTTACTATCCGTTCGCGGTATACTCACATGTACTAATTAAGCTAGTTAGTTAGGAATTAGGAAAGCTGAATTTAAAGGAAGTGCACTCGCATTTGCGTAGAGAGAGTGGGAAACAATTTATAATAAAACTACCCTCTGTATACCTGACCGAGATCGAACCCTGATCTCCCTGTCTTTAACGATCTAGTCTACGAGAGTGATGCCATAGAGTTCATGATGGACTGGAGCAGGTTTTAGAGTTATTTATTTGTAGTAACAAAAAGTATTACTTTTTGTTGTTATTATTATAATAGTTAACAGAGCTCATGATTGGCATCTTACAAACCGGCCAAAAATCTGTAAAAATGTTTGAATGCCACGTAGGTCAAGTGGCCTACAAGACTAGGACCAACTGGTCGACAAGCTTATGCATAAGAAGGCAAAGTGATCGACAGCCAACTGGTTGAACAAATAAATAAAAATATCTCGTGTCAAGTGATCGACACGTTTAGGACAATGTGATAAGATATACAACTGTTTGACTTAAGAGGACCTACTGGTATACAAAAGTCGAGATGGATTGACCAATTGACCGACAAGTTAATACATTACAAACAACGTGTTTGACAACAAAATCGTAAACGGAAAATAACAAGTAAAGTCTATGAAATATTATTTTTTAATAAAATTTATAACTTTAATAAATACCCACATTTGTGGTCACATGGTCTAATACGTTATTCGCATTCCTTATTCTGCGTGTAGCTCAAACGGTGAGTGAGAGCTAAGGAAAAAAAAACCAATTTAGTTGATTTTTCAATCACCGCGTCATACTATCCATTCAGTTACACGCTAATTTTGTGGATTAAAAATCATCATTAGTAAGGCATTTATTTTCTAAGTTGGTCTTTTTGGGTTAACCAAATGGCTGTTGATCATTTTGTCCGCATATGCATGAGTTAAACCAGTTGGTACAAGTCATGTCCTACTCGTGTAACCAGGCCCCGGGACATCAAACCATAGTAGATCATGAACCAGTGGTAACAAGGCGCCGGGACATCAAATAATGGAATATTATGAACCACTAGTAACAAGGACCCGGGACATAAAAAAATAAAATATTATGAACCACTGGTAGCCAGGTATCGGGATATCTAATAATGGAATATTTTCAATCCCTGGTAACTAGGCCCCGGGACATAAAGCAATAGAATATTATGAACCACTGGTAACAAGGCCCCCGGACATCAAATAATGGAGTATTATCAACCACTGGTAACTAGGACCCGGAACAACAAACAACAATGGGTTCCGAGTTGAAGCTGTAATTCAAACTAAGATTCTTTGTGGATAAGTTGAATGTCTGATTTAGACTGATGTTAATAGGAAGATAATTATTTGACATCTATAAAATTTACTAGAAATGGGTTCACTAATTCATACGTCAAATTATGTGATCTACAGCTGCACCTTTGATAAAGGCCTATACTATAATATTTACATAAGTTGTAGTCTGAACTGACTAAACTGACTACACTTTTATATCGTCAGTCCGCGTGGATTATAATATCATGAGCGTGGGACGAATCTTGGATAGCTCAGTGCTAGAATATTGACGCGCTAAGATCCCGGGCTCAAGTTTATTCTAATGTCAAGGTGTCATTTTTCAACAAATTTAAATTAATTAAATTGTATTCTCCTCTATACGGACATTCCCGTAATTAAAATTATTTTGCAGCTTGTGTGTTGATATTCATTAGTAATTATTTAAGGAACCCGTAATTCAAACCAAAACTCTTTGTGGTGAATTTAAACATATGATATAGTTCCATACCAACTCCAACAAGTAGGGAGCTACAATGTCTTTAGAAAATGATATATACGCCATATATATATAGTACCTTTGCTATGAGTTTATTACGTACCTAAGACCATAGCCAGCCAATAATTTCAAGGGTGGGGGGTGTTTGATGAACACACCCCCCAATTGCCGGAAGCTAGAATTTAAAAAAATGATAAACAGTTCTAGAATCTATCTGAAGTGGTTTGTTTTTTTTGCAACATAACCTCCTAACTGCCAGAGGCTAGGACAAATTCTAAATATTAAACACCTCTAGAAGCTATCTGGAGTGATTTTTTTTTTGGCAACATAACCCCCTAGCTGCCAGAGGCTAGGACAAATTCTAAATAGTAAACAACTCTAGAAGCTATCTGAAATTTTATTTGGGAACATAACATCATAGCTGCTGAAGGCTAGGAAAAATTCTAAATATTAAACACCTCTAGAAGCCATCTGAAGTTTTTTTTGTGACAGCACCATAGCTGCAGAAGGTTAGGAAAAATTCTACATATTAAACACCTCTAGAAGCTATCTGAAGTTTTTTTGGGCAACATAACCCCCTGACTGCCAGAGAGAATCTTTCTGAAGTGTTTTTTTTATGGTTACACAGCACAGCACCCTAGTTTGTACTTGTATCTTAATTTTGATATTGTTTGAACCATAAATAAAGCATATATATATTTTTTTTGTTCATAAAATTTTGGGAAGGATTTGAGCCCCAAAACAACCCCCCGTCCCCCGGGCCTTGTACTTACCTGAAAACATCGTATATCAAATCTTTCATTGTTTTAAGTTTATATCGATTCTTATTCGATTTCACCTTTTTGTTTTATTTTCTTGGGGTTGATGCACGTTGCTTTGTAGGGTTGAACTTAGCCATGTTCAATAAGCAGGTAAAATTATGATTTTTTTTAGTAAATGCCTAAAGGAATGCAGTACTCATGTGACATTAGATATATTTTCAAAACTTTTAAGATTTTATATACTTTTTAATGTTCAATTTACAACCAGTAATAAAAGTGAAACTCATATTTTTATTCATTCATGAAGTTAATTATAATATTCAGATAAACAATAGGTTTATAATCATTACGCGCTTTGATGTACCAAGAGATGAGTTCCTTTGACACTTTGAGTTAAAGAATAAAACTAACACAGTAAAAATACTATCCAAGTGCCAAATTACTAGAGGAAGGAAAAAGATACAAAATAAATGTCACAACTCGTCACTCAGGTAGTAAGACGTTAGGTGAGTCATTAGTCGGAGACCTGGGTAGCCCGACCCTTCCTTTGTCGGCTAGTCTGTGTTGTTGGTATGTACAGCCAAAGCAAGAAGTTTCAGGAAATGGACATGGCCAATCTACGTTTGCATTGATCAACGCCGCACAATTAATAAAATAAGAGAGTAGAGTTGGACTAATAAACCAAACGAATTTGAAATAACTACATTATGTACTACAAAATGATATAAAATCAAAGTATCAGGGTATAAAACGAAAAGTACTTATATAAGATCAAAAATTATGTAATTTTACAACTATTTAATAGCTTATAAATTAAAAACTAATTTTATTTAAAATATTGTAAGTACTTCATTGCATACACTTCATGTGCATGTCTAGCTAGAATAAATTTAATCCCCATACATTAACTACTTTACCTTAAAATTAGTACGCAAAATGGATAAAATAGTAAGTTTGACTACTTATAACTCGAGAACTGTAATGATTTGAAATCATTGAATCAATATTTATAGCTTATATTTATACACTTATTAAAATAATACAATAAAATGTTGATGGTCGAATGACCTTAACTGCTTGCATAAACCGGTGAACATTCCTGTTCCTACACTTCTCGAAACCACCACGTACTATATTATAAAAAAAAAGTAACCCCCTCAACCGAAACAAAAAAAAAGCCCTCTTTTTTTTTTATTCCTCCCTCCCCTTTACTATACGGAAGTATGTTCTTGGAGGGGGGGGTGAGAAGGAGGAATAGAACCCTAACCTACCCCAATACGATTCAGCTAACGCAAAGAGGGGCGGAAGGGGAGGGTTAAAAACACCCTCGCAGTTGAGGGGAATCAATACTAGCGAACAACACACACACACACACACACACACACACACACACACATACACCCTCCCTCCTCCAAGAGATACTAGCAGTTCTGAAAACATCAGATTGATCCAGTCGGAGAATATTGATAACGCCAAAGGGAATCAACCACGGTTAAGAAGATTCAAGTTGAACCCTCTCTGGTTAAAAGGTTTATGAAGCTTTGCGTGAGAGTGTGAATATGTATACCGGTGTAAGAGGGAGCAGTGAGTTATTATGGCTTAAACAAGTAATTACCAACGGCCTGCGAGATATATATACACGTTCTTCTGTTTCTTTGGTCACGCTTCAATGGATTAACTTCACTCTCACCTTTAATTTCACTAAGGTTAGGTAGAAGGGATCGATCACTTTTTAGAGTTTATATATGAAACAAATAAAAAACTCTTTTGGCCAAAATATATATAAGTTTAGTATTAATTTTCTACACATGGTAGTCTCAACAGTTCTTGAATATTTGTAATGAGCAAAATGGCAACTAAGAAGAAACTTTTAAAATGAAGAGAAAATGTCTTGTTTCAACTTCCAAAACACTTATGACAAATTTTCAAACACTGTTGGGATTAATATGTGTGGTAAATTAAACTAAAAGTATCTAGTGACGCAATATCTTATTAATGTATGTAAAAAAATAATTTTTTTTATGTGTAAATTTGCAAAACATATTGACATTAAGCTCACGTCTCCTTTTGCTTTAAACTGTGTTATATGTGAAAGTGGGATTTTATAAGCTGGCAGGCAACGCAAATCAATCTGAAATCAAGGGAGGGGGGCTGGGAGGGTCGTTCCCCCCTTAATAAGTTCCCTCCCCTATACATATACATTTCAAATCCTCTTAATATTATTGAATATGAAGCTGAAGGATGGTCTTAAATAAAACTCCAAAATTACTTATAGATAGATTCAATTTTCAAAAATTGGTCGAAGATCACTCAATGCTTCTAGAGCTATAAACATTTCAAAAATCTCTAGGGAGGACCATTCCAATTAGTTTATGAAATCATTCAATTTTCAATTATTAGTCAGTAAAAGGCCATTTTAAATATCTTCTAAGGGCATTTAATTTAATTTTTAAAATTTGTCAAATACCCTTAGAGGCATATATTTCATTTTGGAGAAACATTTAGGTGAGAAGAAATCTTAATAGCTTCTGAAGCATTCCATTTTCAAAAAATTTCTGCGGCAAGAACCCTTCAAATCCTTAGAGAAATCTTAAGTTAAAAAATCATCTTGGGTGAGGACTATTTAAAATAGTTTCTAGAAACATCCAAATTAAAAAAATAAATGGTACGGCACACCGCACAGACTTTCTCTCTCTTTCTATAAACTCGTAAGATTTCTGAACGGAATAATGTACATTGTATCATCACCACTCCACATAAGAACACGCATAAAATAATATACAATGATATAGAATCAATGAGAAAAGAGGCGCATCTTTGTCCACCTAAGAGCATTTCAAACAGTTTAATGTCTTCCACAAGGGTCAACACTTCGTATTAAAGTTTCGATTTCTGGTTAAAATTTTAACATTTTATAAGGTGTTGCAGATCTTCAAGTCATCGCATTGATATTTAATTATTCATTTATACATTTTGACCAATAAAAAATGTAAATATTGACTATTGAGTCTAAAATGGAGATAGATCATTGCTATGCAAACATTTCTCCTAAGAGATTTAAGGAAAAATAACATACTTTTTTAGATACTTATATTTAATTACTCTATGGCATTGGAGAATTATTGCGTTAAGACTTAAGTAGTATATGTTTACAACTAAAGCTCACAAAATTGTATTAATATATTTGCAAATATCTCAGAAACTGCTGCTTTTATAAAAATATATGTCAAATAAAAGTTTTTTATTTCTGATAGTCCTACAATTTTGCAATGATAAGTTGTTTAGTTTCTCCAATAGTTGTGGAGATACGGAAATTAACGCTTCTGTAAAGTACCCTAAAAATCATTTTCATAGTAAAATGAAAATAGCCAGTTTATTTATAATCTTAATCAACGCCTAGATACGAATTTTAATTAAAATCGTTTGAGTAGATTTTGAGAAAATCGAATTTTTCTCTTTTTGCCCTTCAGTAAACTACCCTTAATTTTAAGTTTTAATAGACACACAGACAGACGGCATTGCAAAGACTATTTTTTAGGGTTCGGGGGGTCATGAGACGTCGAAATCCATCAACATTTCAGGTTAGTTTTTTTTACGATCGCAATACTTAAGCTTTAATGTCCAAAAAGCTAAAAAATATATATAATTGCGTATAGATTAAAAATTATTGATTTTATAAAAATATGTTTCGAATAAAATATTTGTATTATAAATATATATACATATTTGTAATGCTAAGTAATTTCATATCTCAAATAGTTTCGGAGCTATTATAAAAAATGTTAATTTACGCATCAGACCGGAGCCCTTAAAGCGATTTTGCTGAAATATTGAGAGTAGCCATTTTGTTTGTAATATTTATTAATGTTCATAAATGAAATTTAATCAAAATCGTTAGAGCCGATTTTGAGAAAATCGACTTTTTCTGTTTTTTCCCTTCAGTAAACTACCCTTAATTTTAGGGGTAGATGTCCAATTCCAAATACTCCTCGGGGCAACCCTATGAAAACCCAAGATATCAAGTTTCAGCTCAATCGGTAAAATAGTTTAGGCTGTAGTTGGAGGTACAGACAGATAGACAGACAGACAGACAGACGGAAATTCAAAAACCACTTTTTCGGATTCAGGAAGTCATGAAACATCAAAATTCATCAAAATCTCGAGTTCGATTTTTTTGACGATCACCATACTTTCTCTACCTGTAAGATAGAGAGAAAGTAAAAAGTAAGGCAAGATTTCGAGACGTTTATAACGTGTCTCATTGTTCAAGTAGGTGGCAATCTTAAGCACAATAAAAACAATATAACTCATTTTAATAATTTATGAAGATAACAAAATATAATATAAAGCCAACCATCCGAATTAATTCACGACAAAGGTAGTTCAAGTAAGGTTACTGTTTTTTTATTGACACATTTTTTACTCATTAGGGCTATGAAACTTATACGAACTAGTTTAAGAACATACGAGTTTAAATTTTAAGCAAGGAACTAGCATTCAACTGTATAGCGGATGGAAGATCAATGAATGGTGGGAGGGGGGGAGGGGGGCGCACTTTGTGTGGCTCTAAAAGCGTCCTCCTGAGAAAAGTCGAGAGTACAAACCACTTCAACAACCTACAGGACCACCGCATCGGTGGCCACGTAGCTTAGCGCGCTAATCTCGTGTTTGACTAAACTGCTGAAGCCGGGGAGATCAGGGTTCGATCACGGTCGAGTACACCGAGGGTGGTTTTCCCTAAATGGTTTTCAACTCTACCCCCACGCAAATTAGGGGGCATTTCCTTTAAATTAAGCCTCCTTAATCCCTAACTTACTAGTGTAATTAGTACACAGGCGTATAACCTGAACAGGTAGTTAATACGCGGTGCTAAAAAAACCTAAAGGGTAGTAATATTTGTTTACTAAAAACAATAATCTGTCTGCGTCATTTAATACAGCACATTCTCGTATGGACCATAAAGTTTATTTTTGAAGTCTATATTAAAATTCCTATTTGATTAAACTAAGTTTAAAAATACTACCCATTTGTGGGGAGGGGGGGGGGGGGGAGAAGCCACAGTAAATTTTCCCATATATTTCAGAACAATGAATCTCAGAGGAAGGGAATATATTCGTAAAAATATTTGATATAAATAATGAAATATTAACACATCCGGTCCGGAGTAGACAAGGCGGCACCACGACGCTAGTAACATTTTTACATTCAACCGCCAAACGCTCAGGTTCTAAGGTTCTTAACAGAGGTTATCCATACCCCCTAGGTGCCATCATCATCATCATCATCATCATCGAGGCCAGGCCTCCTCTTTATATGTCAGTATATGAAATGCATCCCATCTCACTGATCGTTTTCTTTAGGTAGGACATCTTTTTATCTTCCCCTCAATTTTTTCTCGAGTGTAAGAGAACCAAAATAATAGAGGTATGGGACTCAATCTTTCAACAATTTAAGAAAAAGGTTGGGGCTAGATTCGAATAAACTATCGCCACTATCAATAAGGATTTTATAGTTGTGATTTTCTATGTGTAAATATTATTCACTCTTTTTTTTTTTCAGCCGTTCTGTTCCTAGATAACCATGTAAAGTAAAAACCAAGCTGTGAATGTGTTGGAGTGCCAGGCCTCCACCGTGGTTCGGATCCGACGTTAAACTGTGGGTCCTCCATTTCATCTCACAATCACCCTACTATTATGCACTAGCGTAAGTGCGTATAAGCCGGACGGGTAGTAATACAAGGTGCTAATAATAATAATAATAATAATAATAATAATAATAATAATAATAATAATAAAGCTATTGACATATTTTGAGTGCCTAATAGGACCAACGATGATGATATTGACAGTATATGAAGACATATTGGGAAATCCGTCGGGGTCTGTACTTGTTAAAAAAAAGTTTTATAACTCCTATCAAGTTTATTTATGTAAGGTATATATAACGTGTACTTTCTGAACCGATTGATTATATCAGTACACGAGAATGTTTATGGACGATATCGAAAGGGACTACCAATTTTGCTGGTAAAGGTATTTTCACATACCTTCGAGGGTTATTTTTACATGCCACAATCAATATGGAACCGGCGGTTTTATATCCCCTCCGTAGGAAGTCGTGCTGCGGAGTTTTATCGCTCAAGCAAAATCCGTCGACCCCGGCTGGACTCGAACCCACGAACATCGGGTCCTAAGGTGAGAGAGCACTCTACCCCAAGACCACCGAGGTCAACCCATGTGTATATAATACAAGTGTGTGTGTGTGTGTGTGTGTGTGTAGACCGCTAGAATACATCTACGGTGGGAATATAGATGACAGCAGAAGGTTCTGGAAGTATTATTATAAACGTTTGATAACATTTTTTTAAAATTATAATATAGTATTACTAAGAACATAATAAATATTTATGAACAGGTTGACATTAGTCACCCTCAGCCAATGTGTCTATTTATAAAAAAAAAACCTTCTGCTAGCTGTCATCACCTCTCCTACCATAGATGGGGTATAGAATTGTTGTTATTGTTTGTTTGTTTGTTTGTTTGTAAGGTATTTTATTAAATAAATCATCAATATAGTAATACACATAATCATAAACACAAAGATACAATAAAAGTTAACACCAGCCCCGAAGGATTCTCGAAAACTAGCCTTATATAGAAAAATAAATAAAAACAACATTTAAGTTTGTGGCGCCCTGCCGGGCTAGTAATTAACTCTCTCTCGGGAGGAGGGCGAGAAAATTATTTTTTAAAAAAAACCACCCTATCACCCGTAAATGGTCGACTGGGACCTTAAAATTAAATTTAACAACAAACACTTATTTAGGAATTAGAAGAGAAACCATGGAAATATATATAAAAAATAAATGCAATTAACTCCACATAACACCAACAAAAAAAACAAAACAGACAGGAGACACCGGCCTATAGTTCATGGATCGGCCAGGGTGGGAATTATAATATAACCCACGCGTTAATTATTTAATGGTAACATGCTTAGGTTAAATAAAACTTAAGTGTAAACTTTGAAAACTTCGGATATCTCAATTTATTTCGTTGGAGAATTTTCCAGATTAAATTAAAGGGAAAATTAATTATCTCTCACACAATTTCCATCTCACATCTCTACACCTCCTACCACCTAAAAATTTTTGAGTTAAAAGTCGAACAGACCTAAAAAAATAAAAAAGGAGTCCCTACATTTCCCAGGAAGCGAGTGTCCCACGCTTGTTTGATAAATAAATGACTCAACCCCCCCCCTTCCCTCCCGTCAACCCAACCCTCCCCTTTTTCCAGCGAAAACCATCGCGAGACCTCGGTTCATACTAGCCGCTCTGAAAACATTTGACTCACGCATGTGCGTAAAATCAATAGCGGGTGCCCCCACCCTTCCCCGGCCGCTTGAGTTGGAGGCCATCAAGTTCAGGGCAAGGTTAGTGAGGCGCGTAGTGGAAGTTTGCCGGGCTGCGTAGTAGAGAGTGAATGGATTGTAAACAGGAAGCAGGGCATGGCGACGCTATACTGCTTTCACTCCCCCTCCCTCCTCCTTTACATAACCCGCCGGCGACAGTCAAATGGGCGAGAGGGAACGTTTTCTTTTATTAGTATTATTATTAGCTCCACGTCTTACTACCCGTTCGGGTTATACGCACTTACGCTAATGTGTAATGGTAGGGTGATTGTGAGATAAAATGGAGGACCTACAGTTTAACGTGGGATCCGAACCACGGTAGAAGCCTGGCATTCCACACATTCACAAGTTGTGATTAATACACGTCTTGTCAGATGTGAAGGAAGGGTTTGGCAATCAGATAAATCTGTGCCGGGACTGAGTGTTGAACCCTGGACCCTCAGCACAGAGGTCTGACACCTTACCCCTAGACCATCAGGTCACCAACGTTTTCATTTATTGATAAATACATTAGAACTACAGGACTAATCCAGTTAAGGTTGTCTTTGTCATTAGAAAAAGTATAATCGGAACCAGAGTTTAAAATTAGTACTATTGTCTTACGTTAGGTGTGTCAATCAAGCTTGTTTGATCATAGGCACCAAATTTAAAATTGAAAAATACTTAAGAGTGCCACATTTCAACATTTTTGATTAATTCAAAAATAAGATTTCAAAATGTTTTATTAATAAAAAAATAAGATTTCAAAGTTTATTATTAATACAAAGATAAGATAAAGATTATTTAGGAAGACACGGCGCTAAATATATTATAACTATACATTTTTTTTAAACTTACTCTAAATTATACCCTCTTTTTTTACCAGAAATATGGAGTCTTTTATTTGAAGCCATAGTATTTAGTTTTTTTTTTTTTAGAATCGCGTTTTACTGCCCTTTCGGGCTATAACACTTATGTACTAATTTCGCTAATGGTTTTTAGAGGTTAGGAGATTATATTTCAATTTTCAGATGAAGTATTCTCACATTTTCGTGAAGGGAGAGTGTAAACCCATTTTGTAAAAAAAACCACCCTAAATACACCCGACTGAGATTTGAACCTCAATTTCCCCGTTATCGACAGTCTAGTCTAGTTTATTGCGAGAGTAGCACCTTAGACCACGCGGCCACCGAAGTGCTAGGATTTAAAACTTTATGGCGACTTCACTTTCAAACTGATGACATACGTGTGGCCCATAAGCCACGATCTCTCGTTCCTCTTTCATCAGAGAAAACCACCTGTTAAACACACTTATATGCTGCCAAACATTCCACATATTTGGTGCACAAATATAACTTTAAAAAAAAAAAATCAATCCTTGATGTGTGAAAAGTAAATATTTGTATACCAACCTACCCTCATAGATTTCCCCCAAATAATGGCCAATATCCAAATATCATAATCTGAAATTGAGTAAGCCTAAGTATATTTCTAAAAGCTCTATAAAAGAATCTGGTTTTTTAGTTCGTCATAAAGTCCAGGGGTTCCAAAAAATCATGGATTTGTGTAATATATTAGTCTTGACATTTAGTCCACGTGACCACCTAAAAGTCATTCATGACCTAAGTTTACTTGGATGACAGCTAAAAAAAGTTACTAGAAATAGTCCCTAATATCCCTACGCCTATCACTTTGGATTACTGTAATGAAAACAGATGGTAATATATGAATGTAATAGTTAACCAGAGTAATTTTGGCCAATATTACAAAGCTTATCTATCTTTTTATTCCACTTAAAAAAATTATTATTCCCAGCACTTCCACAAAGGTCTAAAGAAAATAGCTTCAAAATGGCGACCGACGAATTTAAACCATGTGGTTGAACATGACGGAAACAAGTTCTTCACAATGATGCACCCACGCAGTGGATAAAGATACTTCATTCAGTTAAATATTTAGAAATACGATAAAATATTCATAAAATAATTTATCATATATAAAAAAATTACAAGCATTTTCTCTTTTCCAAGTAAATACAAAGCCTGTATTAAAAGGTATTGATGCATGCACAATATTACACATGGTCAATAACTTTCCAAAACGAAGAATAAGTACTTTTAATTGTGTTTAAAATATTGTTTCGAGTTGGGTAAAAATAAATTATTAAAAGTAAGGAAATAGTATGAGAAAACTTAAGTTTACGTTATCTTAAATGTAAAATATTACAGGTAACTAAAAACTAAACATTTATAACAAAACAGTGATCTTTTACAAGTGTTGGCAACCCAGAACCTAAACATATGATTTTTGAACTGTCATCCAGGTAAAAACCTATCATCAACAGACTCTATGTGTAAATCGTACAAATAAAAAAAAATGTAAATGAGCTAAATGGAATTTGTGCAACAGAAATAGAGTTTGTCGATCTAAAGTAAACCTTCTGGACAGTGAGTGGACCCACACTCTATTACCACACAACTTGCAAACAAACTTTACCAATAACGGCAACAACTCAACATAAACTAGACTCAACTAAACTTAGACACCTGCAACTGAGATGAAACCAATGTCCCCTAGACCAAAAGTCAACCTCTCTCTAAAGATTGATTCACACATTCGCAGAAAATAGAAAAGCAGAATCTATGGAGTAGCGCAGCAATTCACAAGCTGTATGCTGACCCATGATGCATTGCAACCCAAACTTAAAACAACTGTTATCAACACATTTTATTTTCTATTGGATAATCGTATATTTTAAATCATTATCCCGATGGATGTTTTTCAAATTATAACGCCGTGTCGTGGCACAATACAATACATCGATAAACATTGGCTATTACAAATCTCCTCACAATGACCAACAAAGCTGTCTCCTAGTTTCTGGCTGTAGAGTGCATGCGATGTGTCAAATGCGCATGCGCAATGATTTGAGATGGTCGGTTCTGGGATTTGATTGGTTCTCCTGTGCCGAACATCTCAGGCATAGTGGACGAAGTAGAGAGGAGTTGAACTTCAGCAAAACAGCTTGCGCCAATTAGGCGGAAATTTTGTAACTACGTTTTTGTTTTGCGCTAGTTTTTTGGCGAAGGTGTGAATTCACAGTAACCCCTTGCTCGCAGAAACGAGACTTCATATTTTTTGTGTGAAATGACAACCTTGTATACCCTGATTTTGGTATATAATTAGTTTGGTAAGGTCTTATTTTATAACAGAATCCCACTGTAAGATAGTATTTTGGTAGGATAGAAGACTTTCCAGAATGGAATTTTTACCACCATTCTGAAAGCCCTTTAAGCATATCAAAATACTACTATTCAGTATGATTCTGGTAAGAAATAAGACCTTTTAGAAGGGGCTTCCTACCGGGTACACAAATATCGTTCGTAACATTATCCCTACAATTCAAACTTGAAGAACCCCAACCAAAAGGGGCAAGAGTGGTGGCAAAAGATAGAGATGTCCATTTATCAATAAGAATGATGTAAATCAATGGCTATACAGTGTATTCTAGGTTTGCTGAATGAAAACGGTGGCTTGATCGCCACGTTTGTTCAGATGGGATAGATAAATAAAAACATCAAACAGTCTGTCTTGGGCTTTTGGGTCGGCTACTAGGTTGGCTACTAGTTAAAGGTCATCTAACGGATTCTGAATTAGGACTAGAAAAGAAACGTTTTCGGTAAACTTATTAGATAATTTAATCTCGGAGAAAGAGGATATATTCGTAAAGGCTTTGATTATAATAGTGAAATATAAACATAATTATCTGGTCTACCGCAGCCCGGGCAAACCTGACGTTAGTGACACTTTTGTATTCAACCACTAAGCGCTGCAGTCGTTGATTATGAGAAGATGGACTGGAATCACTGTTATGGGTTTAACTCATTAGATAATATTTCTGGTATACATATTCTTAAATTACACGGGTACACTTCCTATTAATATAGCCTTCCTAATCCCTAAAACCATTAGCGTAGTAAGTCCATAAGAGTAAAAACCGAACGGGAAGAAATACGCAGTACTAAGAAATAAAATATAAATATAAATATATTCATACTTCAAGCTAAGTTAATTGCAGCGGCCGCATTTTATATATAATATTAATGCTTATTAAATATTAATAATAGTAAAACGTTATCAATGTTGACCATAAAAAAAATATTTTCTGAATGGCCCTTCCAATCGAAATCCTAATAGACCTACCTATAGGCCCCATATTAACGTAATGATGATGATTTTTTTAGGTAGGGATGTAGGGGACGCAAGTTTAGGGCAGTGTTCTTGCAATTTTTATAGCAAAACTTTTTTAGTCAAAAGAAATCAAATATTGCTTCAATACAAACGTTGAGTCTAGTTTTTTTTCACGTGGTGATATCAACAGTTCTTGAAAATCTGCCCTGATCATAGCGGCATTTGATGGCAAACTTTTTAAACGAAAAGAAAAAGTGTTCATTAAATTCTAGGATACCCTTGATAGATATTCAACGAATGTTGATATCAACATGTAAAGAAAAGTGAACTCTCATGTTTCTAATGGAGAATTATTTTATTTCTTTTGACCAGAAAAAGGTTTTGATATAAAAACGGCAAAAACACTGTCATTAACTCGTCTTCTATAAATCCCCATTTTACGGTCATTTAACAATCGCAATTTTGTTGTATAATTTTAATAAACCTATATTGTTTTTTGTTTGTTTCGTATATTGTTTTAGTGCATAATTTTAACAAGCTATAAATAGTGAATCATTGATTTGAAGTCATTGTTATCATTATTTTTAAAGATCATAATTATACACTAATTAAAATTGTGCCATTAAATGTTGAAGATCAAATGACCTTAAGATAGGTGTTCCACATAACAATAATTAAAAAAAGAATATCGAGTTTCAAATCGAAAAAAGCGTTGCGTCACAAGCCTAGCTCCAGAAGCCGCGATGTGTCTAGTAAGCTCTACGGTGTATGTTACCAGTCACGTAGGACCCTCCAGGGCAAAGAAGCCCTTTAAAAGAAGGGCGGGGAACGGGCTCTAGGGGTAGGTCATGTGGCGACATGGAGCCGTGTAGTAGTCCTGCAACATCTTCAAGAGTTTCCAGCCATTGTCCAGGCGTGTACCTTTTTTTTTAGCACCACGTTTTACTACCCATTCGGCTTTTATACACTTATGTACTGATTACGCTAATGATTTTAATGATAAGGAAGGTTATATTAAAGGAAGTGTATCCACATTTACGTGGAGGGAGAGTAGAAAACAATTTTGGAAAAAACCTCAGTACATCCGACTGAGATTCGAGCCTCGATCTCCCGTCACCGGAAGTCTAATCTATTGCGAGAGTAGCGCGTTAGACCACGCAGACACCGAAGTTGGGCTCCCAGGAGTATTTGACGGTACCGTTAATAGAACCAGCCGATTAGGTGCAACAAATGAACGCACTGGTGGGCACGCAGACTAAAAGTAAAGTTCGTCTAGTCTGGTTTGATATATAAGAGGTGGTAGGGAGGTGAAGAACAGTAGAAGTTAGCTACTAGCGCTACTAAAACCATTTTAATATATCCATACATCCAAGTCTTGTTATCTGCAGCTGTCACTTTTGATAATATACAATAGCAAAAATAATATGGTGTAAAATGTTATCAGCGTTGGCCGCAAAGAAATATGTTTGAATTTTCTAAACCGTTCTTCCGACAAAAATCAGAGAATAGGTTGGTAATAGGACGTGTTAATATCGAATATGATGCTGAAAATATGGTCTTAAATCAAACTCCAAATTACTTTAAGAAGCCTTCAATTTTCAAAAAAATTTCGGAAAAGACCATTTCATATAGTTTCTAGATGTACCTGGGTGGTTTTCAGAAAAATATCAGGTGAGTAGCACTCTTAAAGTATAGGGCCATCTAGATACAGTAGAGCGTCGGAAATCCGGACGTCAAAATCCGGAACGTCGTAAATCGGATCGGCGGTGAGAGCAGGTCAAGTCTTGTACAAAAACAATTATGGACTTTTTTACCAGTAAGTTTCCATTAATTACTGTAGGTTCTTGTGTTTTTTTCTAAAAAGTATTGTAGAATTACTAATCTAAATTACATAATATACATGTTCTTATTCAATATATTTATTAAAATATTTTTCGAACCCTTCAGCCTCTATTTTGCAATACAGTAGACTTCCGAGCGTCATGTATCCTCTAGTCAATACATTACGTATATATACAGTTATTGAAAGCACATTTAAAAATCCGGACAATTCAGTAATCCGGATGGGTCCCAGTCCCGATCGATCCGGATTAACGACGCTCCACTGTATTTAAAAAATGTCTTAAAGGGAAGACCAATCCTAACAGTTTCTAGATACAAGTAATTTCGAAGAATTTTCGAGAGATAACCTCTCTAAATACTTTCTGAAAGCATCCAATTTTCAAAAATATTTGGAAGGAGAGCCACTCTAACAAAAATAAAGGTTTGTTGTAAAAACCGCAAAAACACAGATCTTTTCTCGCGTCTCCTACACTCCCATATTAATTCAGCAGATAAAACCCGCCTCGGTGGCGTAGTTGGCTAACGCGCTAATCGTGTTAAGCTCGACCGCTGAGGACGGGGAGATCAAGGTTCGAATCTCGGTCGGGTGAACTGGGGGTGGTTTTTCCTAAATGGTTTTCCACTCTCTTTCTACGCAAATGCGGGTTCACTTCCTCTAAATTCAACCCTCCCTATTCCTAATCCATTAGCGTAATTAGTACTTAGGCGTATAACCCGAACGGGTAGTAAGACGCGGTGCTAAATACTATTATTATTATTCAGCAGATAAACAAGTGCTCTCAAATAATGATGGTAGCTATAACGTAAATTAGCATAAAAGTTGATACCACAAAAAAAAAAAAATACAAGCGTTGACACGTTAATTGCATTCATCCTTATTTTTTTTAAATAGTTAATATCAAAAAGAAAAAATTATTAAAAATTGATTTGGACATATATAAAACTTTAAAGTAGGCCTATTATAATGTAGCGATCTAAAGTAATTTATGTTATAGATATGTATTTAAAATGAATTAAATTAAAACCACTTTCTCTTTTCAAAACAATTTTTTTTTTTTCAAGACGTGGAAATGCCTGTTCAATTTTCCCGACTGCCCTTGAGTCAGTACCATCGCTAAAAACTATTTATGACCTGCGCTTCCACGAAACTACGCATCACACACTTTACGATGACACTTGAAAGGGGGATAATGTTGGTGTAGTCTGGAAAAAAGCCCAATGGGATGGACAATATTCATTGAAAGGAGATGAACCCAACGCACAGCATTGACGAATGAAAGGCGCTGTGCTGCGTGGCAAGGGTCGTTTGTTGGGTGGCTGGTACACTTGGCAACACCGCCTCTAGCAGGCAGGGCCGCCAAGTTGTTGGCTGGTAGAGAGAGAGAGAGAGAGACGAAGAGCCGGCTTGTGGCTCACAGACCACAAAAGTAACACTCAGCCCAAGACTTGAGTCCCGCGCCAGTGAGAACGCAGACTAAATGTAAAGATTGTTTACAGTCCAGTTTTCAAAGGACTAGATCTACTATCAGGTATTAAATACGTCGTCAAGACACGCGATATTCACTAAGCCATCACTTTTAATATATTTTATCAATACTACTAATAATATTATAGTAAAATATAATGGTTGACCACAAACAAAAAAATATGTAAAATCCTATTGTAGTCTCTTTTTCCAGTGACGATAGGGTTGGGGTACGAATACGAGTGGGTTGTAATGACTAATGAAGTGGGTTTTTTCCCCATTCCCCACCACGCTAAAGTGGGTACATTTCTTATAAAAAAATGTCTGACTTCTGTATCCTTACTCAAGTGGTGTGTCTTTTTAATGCGTGTAGTCCAGATCGGAAGCAAGAAGCGGACTAAAAAAAAATTGATTGAAAACAGAAATACCTGAAGCTGAATAATATTGAACAATTTTACCTTTATTTTGAATTTAAAATAAAAACGCTACCAACATCATTTTTGATCATAATTTATTCAAGCACATATTATTATAATTATTATACACTATAATATAGGAAACAAATGAAATTATTACTATTGCTATCAAATATTTAAGCTTAAATTATTTTGCTTTTTTTTTTTGTTAGTTTTTTTTTTTTACTTAATTATTTTTATTGTGTCAATACTTTTTGGATGATTAGGCTTTAACTACTACCCTTTATTAGTATTTGATTTGTTAAATAAATTATATATATTTGAGAGACGATAAATTCGTAAATAAATAACATGCTATCGCAAGAACTTTATTAAAAGAAAATCATGGGATATTTATTAAATATTTTTTACAATAACATACGTATATAAATCGTGATATTAAGGTGTAGGTGTAAGAAATACGGCATAGAGATTAATTTTCTTCACATGATAATCTCAACCATTCTTGGATACCTGTCATGAGTACAGCGGCATTAGATGGGAAACTTTTCAAACGAAGAGAAAAAGTTTCATTAAATTCAACCAGTGTTGATATCACCATGTGAAGAAAATTATAATTCCTTCACGTATTCATACATCAAGTAATGTGATTGTAACGTTAACTTGCAGTTAGTTACAATTGGATCCATCCCGTTATAATGTTGATACGTAACTATCAAGATTTCATACCACCCGCTCAATAATTCCGACCTAAATAGAATCCCTACAATGGTACATTTCTCTGTTGTAGTCCCTGTAGGCTAATACGGAAAGATAATACGACACAGTATATTTCATACAGTACAATCTTCTGTAATAGTACACTCATATTTGTTCAGGAACTTACCTTTGAAATCTTCTATCACTAGCCGCCACCAAAGCTGAACGACACCGTGCAGCCAATATGAAGAATGGGGCCGAGCTAACGAAAGTCTACAATCAACGCGTGGTCATTCTCCGTCTAGTCAGATTGAAACTAAGGAATGACAACATGGAGCACGCTAGAAGACAACAATCCACCCGCCCTCTGACGGATGTCAGATGAACTTCCCCAAACAACACAAACATCCAATGATCGCCGACTTGTTCTAATTTTCCGATGGAACAACCCTACAAAGTGACTACGTGACCGATGACAGCTAGCAACTGCGTGCTAGTAATTACCTCCCCTCTTTCCGTGCAACGAAAATCACTATAAAACAGGCTGACATTGTCTAAAAACTTTGACTATCTAAAATCTACGAACGAGGACGGATCATTGTCGTCTACCTGGACAATGATCGGATAAACATTCATACATCATAAATTGGAACGTAACTATGGCAGTTACTTATAAAGAACTCTATTCATTTTCAACTTATAATATTTTCGTGTTAAAATCTTTATTTTGTGTTTTGCTTAATATTTAACTTTTTGCTTTATTATCTCAGTCGCATAAATGTAACTTGTATGCCGCCACTTAGGCGCGGTTGGTTAGTTGGTTAGTTTATTAGTTTAGTTTGAAATCCACCATTGGTAATTTTGTATTGAGTGAATTTAAATGTAAATTGTTAAAATGTGTGGACTTTTGTATTTTGTTATTTTACGCGACTGTAGATATAAAACTATTCTTGTTATTTTTTTTTATATAAATTATTATTATTCTAAATTTCATTCTTTAGTTTTTCTAAGATATAGTTAGTCCCGGGAGATTTTGACTAGCGTCTGGAAGTCAAACTCTCGCGTTATGTTTTATGTAATTGTAAATTTTCGTATTGTAACTTGTAATTGTTTGAGGAGCCCATCAGGCAAGAATATTTAATGTTTGTTTCATTTTTGTTGATATCTTACTTCACTTCACTTTTGGTAGTTTAACTTCTCTTTTGATGTTATTATCTACGTAATTTTGTGTCTCTTAAAGACGACCTGTAATAAATGTAAACATGGTATGTTTACATTCTGCGCTTCACGTTATTATTTTCAGCATTATTCAGAATGATATAATGAGACCACTGTACTTTGCTTTATCTACGTTTATACTGAATAAACCATATTATTGTTATATTTTTAATTCTGCTTATATTTTCCCTTATGTAGATTATACCTTCTCCCTTTTATTTAATTGTGGTCGTTAAGTAGAAGGCACGGAGACGGTGTAACACTGCGCCACTCTGCTGTCCTTTTAATTAACTGATCTTCCTGTTAATTAGTTAATTAATAACCTATATCATTGCTGAAAAATGTTGAAAAATTATACTGTATATTTTTGGTGTTGTTGTGAAATCATAGCCTGAGTTTAACCTTGTATCTCTTTCTGTTTCATAATGGAACACAATTTGACTACGGACGCTTCGACTGAGGGAGTAGTGACTGGCGAGCCGAGCGTGTTGTCTAAATCTGATGTTTACCGTCTCAATAAAGAAAGCCTTATCTCCGAGCTTGCTAAGCGTGGACTGCAAGGTTCAACAGAAACCACCGTAGCAAGACTTCGTGCAGTTCTCGTGGGAATCCTTTCGGAGAGCGATACGTCTCGAGACCAGGCAACAGTGGGAGTGGAGAATCATCATTCAGTACCGGTGAGGGTTGGAGATCCAATTGAAATGTCACGCGCTTGGGTGAGTGATAAAATCCAAAGTAAAATTCTCGTTGATTTTGTAAATCGAATACCACTGTGTGATGGTCAGGACAGCTCATCTCTTTTTTTATTTTTAATTGAGGTACAAAGGATTTGTCATTTAAATATCGGTTCTGAGTCCGAGTTTATTGCTTTGTGTTTAGGTAAAACTTCTGGATATTAACTCGTTTATTTTCTGAAGGGCTAGTTAATGGGTTAAGTTGGAAACTTATTAGTCGTAAGATATTAGACTGTCTTGTCCCTACTAGAGCTAAAGATAGTTTGTGTAAGCTGTATGTACATCGCTTTCAACGTCCTGATGAGTCGTTAAGGAGTTTCATCATGGCCATTTCTGAGGCCGTTGAAGTTTTAGGGTTAGATCTTTCTGAATGTCAGATAGTAGATATTATTTTGGAGAATGTGTCGCCCTTGTCTCGACGTCATTTTGTATTTACTTCTAAACCTAGTACGATGGTTGAGTTACATGAGCTAGCTTCCCTAATTGAAGGTACTTTGTTGTCTGAAAGTGAATTTCTGAAAAATCATGCGCCTTTTATTGTTGACAATCCAGGCGTGGGTTCGAATCCTAGTTATTGTGGTAGGTCTAGGAATAATACTGCGATTTCTCAGTTGGGTGTGCAACCTGTGAAGAAGAACCATATTGGCCCGCGAGTGTTGGATAGTAAGTTTTTGTCAGGAATTCGCTGTTTTAATTGTAAACAGTTAGGACATGTACTGAGCAAGTGTAGTTCAGGAAACTAGTTGTGCGCCGTAAGAATCATGGGTCTTACGAGTCAAGCGCATTTCCATGCCCCCCTTCCCCCGTTGTAGTTCTTGTGCTTTTGTCTTTATGTTGTCTTGCTTTAATTAAATATCTGCCAGGCTCTCTCCCAGATGGGATAGACCCTGGTCAGTTGAATCTTTCTTATCACCCGTGTCGGTCAGGTTGATGTGCCAGACAGACCCGACCGATACGCGACGAGCTCATGTGAGCCATCTTAAAACTAATACCGACGTCTTAGAATGTCATAGTTTAATGGATAATGTTCGCAAGTTATTGTACTTACAGATTTAATTACTCCATTTTGGATTTACTTAGGTAAATATAGGATGCCAAGAAATTTTTTTATAAGTTTATGGGGACTTGTATTTGATCTTTTTGGTATTCCTGTTTTTGGTAAGACTTGGTGTCTTGATATTATTTGACTATTGTTGAGTCATTTAATGAACGGTCAATTAACGTAATCTCATTTTGTTAATTATAATATTGACCGGGTTTATTCATACTCTTAATACTAAAGTGGAATCATGCCTAATTTTTATAGGTATATGGGGACCTATAATTAATCTTTTGGCATCCCTTATTAATTTGAGTTTTGTTTGATGGCATTGTGCCATGGCTGTGAGCCAAATCGTGTTTAAAATTTAAATTTTGTTTACCATTAATGATATGTTTTATATCAGTGGTTTGTAGATATAGTGTTTTGTTGTATATATATTGTTGGCCGTGTGTATAGTAATTTACAGGTATTGAACCGTAATTGAACTTGTGGATATTATGTGTTTATAAAATAAGTGAATAGTTTATATATTATTATGGCATGAATTTGTTGATGTTCCACTTCATGGAATTTGGATCACGAAATCAAATGTTGTTTTGATTTAATAATGACGTAACTTTCTCTATTCTATGTTTTGAGACACTCTATTCTAGATTGAGTGCTGAGAATGGACTTATATAGAATATAGTGAGATTATAGTGATCTAACATTTGAAACTCTCGAACCTTTGAATAGGAACCTTCAAAAGTGTTGAGGGGGGGGACGCTCCTCCGATACATCTATGTAGGATTTCTATAGGTTTTTTAGGATTTCTTGAGGATAAACTTTTGTGACTTTGTAGTTGTGAACTTTATTGTGAGAACTTGAGTTTGAACGTAGAAGAAAGAAGAGATTCTTCATGTGTTCATACAGACAATTAGACATGTGGTTGCGTGTGACTTAGCGCCACTTACATCTCGACAACAGACTTGTTGTATATGATTTTTCGTTACGCATCCTGTTTTCCTTTCTCTCCTGGTTTCTGGTAATGTCTACGTAGTGGTACCGACTGCTTCTCTAGATGATGGAATCTAGAGCTGAAAAAAATGGATCATCTCATGCTGTTTGGGAAGATGATGTACAAGAAGGCAACCTTGAGCCCTTTGATGTTCCGCCTTGCTGAGGACGGATGCTGCATCTTCTTATTCTCCTGGTCAAGGGGGGGAGATTTGTAACGTTAACTTGCAGTTAGTTACAATTGGATCCATCCCGTTATAATGTTGATACGTAACTATCAAGATTTCATACCACCCGCTCAATAATTCCGACCTAAATAGAATCCCTACAATGGTACATTTCTCTGTTGTAGTCCCTGTAGGCTAATACGGAAAGATAATACGACACAGTATATTTCATACAGTACAATCTTCTGTAATAGTACACTCATATTTGTTCAGGAACTTACCTTTGAAATCTTCTATCACTAGCCGCCACCAAAGCTGAACGACACCGTGCAGCCAATATGAAGAATGGGGCCGAGCTAACGAAAGTCTACAATCAACGCGTGGTCATTCTCCGTCTAGTCAGATTGAAACTAAGGAATGACAACATGGAGCACGCTAGAAGACAACAATCCACCCGCCCTCTGACGGATGTCAGATGAACTTCCCCAAACAACACAAACATCCAATGATCGCCGACTTGTTCTAATTTTCCGATGGAACAACCCTACAAAGTGACTACGTGACCGATGACAGCTAGCAACTGCGTGCTAGTAATTACCTCCCCTCTTTCCGTGCAACGAAAATCACTATAAAACAGGCTGACATTGTCTAAAAACTTTGACTATCTAAAATCTACGAACGAGGACGGATCATTGTCGTCTACCTGGACAATGATCGGATAAACATTCATACATCATAAATTGGAACGTAACTATGGCAGTTACTTATAAAGAACTCTATTCATTTTCAACTTATAATATTTTCGTGTTAAAATCTTTATTTTGTGTTTTGCTTAATATTTAACTTTTTGCTTTATTATCTCAGTCGCATAAATGTAACTTGTATGCCGCCACTTAGGCGCGGTTGGTTAGTTGGTTAGTTTATTAGTTTAGTTTGAAATCCACCATTGGTAATTTTGTATTGAGTGAATTTAAATGTAAATTGTTAAAATGTGTGGACTTTTGTATTTTGTTATTTTACGCGACTGTAGATATAAAACTATTCTTGTTATTTTTTTTATATAAATTATTATTATTCTAAATTTCATTCTTTAGTTTTTCTAAGATATAGTTAGTCCCGGGAGATTTTGACTAGCGTCTGGAAGTCAAACTCTCGCGTTATGTTTTATGTAATTGTAAATTTTCGTATTGTAACTTGTAATTGTTTGAGGAGCCCATCAGGCAAGAATATTTAATGTTTGTTTCATTTTTGTTGATATCTTACTTCACTTCACTTTTGGTAGTTTAACTTCTCTTTTGATGTTATTATCTACGTAATTTTGTGTCTCTTAAAGACGACCTGTAATAAATGTAAACATGGTATGTTTACATTCTGCGCTTCACGTTATTATTTTCAGCATTATTCAGAATGATATAATGAGACCACTGTACTTTGCTTTATCTACGTTTATACTGAATAAACCATATTATTGTTATATTTTTAATTCTGCTTATATTTTCCCTTATGTAGATTATACCTTCTCCCTTTTATTTAATTGTGGTCGTTAAGTAGAAGGCACGGAGACGGTGTAACATGATGTGTAGCTGTATTATAATTACCTATCAAATAAAATTACTAACATAGAAAAATTGTATTAGTGTTGACCACAATAGTGTTTATTGTTTTCTAAAAGCTGCTTAAAATATTAATTTGTAGGGAAAATCAAGATATAAGTTTTTGTACCACATGCTATCACTTTTATCTTTTACACTATCCAAAAACACGAATATAAAAACAGATTGATAAAGGATATATTTTGTACTACCTATTTAAAAGCACCTATTTCTCGATTTTATTACGAATTGAAAGATGAAGCAAATTTTACAAAACCCAATCATATTTACTGTGTTTAACATACATAACTTTTTTTTAGTTATTGATCATTTATACCAAAAAAATTACGACTGTATATTACATGACTCGACGTATGAACACTTGAAAATAAATTTATTAACCTTTTTTTTCCCTAGCTGTCAGATTAAAGGAAAGCTCTTTCTAAATGTATGTTAACCTTGTTTGAAAAAATAAATTACAAAATGTTTAATGGGCATGGAGCTTGTAAGTTTTGTGAATTAAATTAGACTACACGATTACTACAACGTCAACGAGAGCTCAACCTGTGAGCTCAGTACTGACTCTGAAGGTCGGGGATTAACACGTGTTTATTCACCGATTGTTAAATCACCAGTTTTTATTAAACAGGGATTATTTAATAAATCAATCGTGTTTAACGGTATAAAAACTCTCTAAAAACAAAATAAAAATATTACTTTCTGCTAGAGAGAATTTAGGTAAAAAAACAAACCACGATGAAACTCCACACTCTCCAGCCTACAGAAGAATAAAGGTCCTGGAAGAATCGATGTGGCAACACCGCATCGCTGGCTTCTAGCCCAATGTTTACACGCGGAGAGGCTATTTTTAAACCCTTGGTGTTGTCATATATTTTTTTTTTCTAAACCGGGGTGTAAAGGGAGGGATAGAAGAAGTGGGGGGGAGGAGGGGAAGGGAAGGCACATTGTTATGAGTGTGTGATTAGCTTCCATCCATCGTATGACAGGCAGTCATGCTACGAGACACTAGCGCACTGTTGCTTTTTGTTTTTATACACACAAATGCTCACTTCCGGGACTAAATTAGTGGTTCCTTACTTTTTTGAAATGTTTTAAAAAAAAATAAGCTATAGGAGGGGAAAGTTTCTACTTTGTCCTTTTACATACCGATGACCGTTGCCGCTGTTGCACTCGTAGTTTCGTACCGATGTTTAGAGCGTTCTGAGGCGTTGAAGCGGGAAGGTCACGGTTCGAATCACAACAAGGCTGGTTTTACGCACGTTTTTTTAATCCCCTTTCAAGAATATTGAAACCCGCTTCGGTGGCCGCGTGGTCTAAGGCGCTACTCTTGCAGTATACTAGAATGCCAATGAACGGGGAGATCCGAGGTTCGAATCTCGGTCGGGTGTAACGAGGTTTTTTTCAAATCAGTTTTCTATTTTCTCTCCACGCAAATGAGGGTACACTTCATCTACAAATAACGTAACTAATCCTAAAAACTACTAGCATAATTAGTACATTAGCGTATAAACCGAACGGGTAGTAAGACCTTAAGAGTAAATCGTAAGGAAGTTGTGCTACGGATTTTTACCGCTCAAGAAAAAAACAGATGACCCCCAGCTGGGTTAGAACCCACGAACATAGGGTCCCAAGGACGAGCACTTAAAAGCGTGCATCACACGCCCATCAACTCTGTGATACAGTCGGCTAAAAATCATTGATTTACACAAACACTAATGCACGTGGATTATCTCTGATTAAACATTAATGGAGATAAAGAGTAATTATTAATTAATAGAAGCTCCTAATACAGAAAATTGTTGAAATATTAAATTATATTAGGATAAAAACTGCAATGAAAAGTCAGTTTTTGACCATTTTAGAATGGCTTCACAGCTAAGCACTGTGCACAAATCTTCATTCTGTCATAATAGGGACACACTAAAGTTATGAACAAGAAACTTTTGTCACTTTGTCCCCCATCGTCACCGTGAAAAATTTCGAGTAATTGTTCAAATACGAATGTACTACTGCACACATTTCTGACATATCGTAGGTATTTTGTTTCCTGTTTACTCCGATACCTCGCGCGAGCCGGGAGCTCAGTTGGTCCTGCTATGATGCACGCTGCTCTTGCAAGGTCGACATCTTTTCTTTTGAACAACACAATTTTACATCACGATAAACTTAAGTGAATATAATTAGGGGCACAATCTATTTAATACTGCCGTACATTTGGGATTTTTTTCCCCCTATATAGTTTAAACAGCTGTACCAATCCTCAATTATCTCAGAATATTCTGTTATAATCTTGCTGAACTTTGCCTACTTCATTGGTTTGATGAAAGTTAGATCTATGTTCCCCTAATTTAATTTGATCTCAGAAAATGCTAGATTTCGCGTGAGATTTAGTTGAAAAAGAGCAGATTTAATCTTTCCTGTGTGTTTTCAAAATCATCAAACCTAAAAATGCGAAATTTTTTATCCTATAAGAAAATGTTGATATCTATCAACCATAATCTTGAAATAGCAAACCTCTTCTTAAGTAAATAACGTGTTATTACTGAATGCCTGCAACGTGGCCCTTAGAGAAATTGAATCGGAGTAGGCCCTATTATTCTCACTAGATAGCGTTTCATTTTTAGCGGATAGGATTATTATAATATACCTCACAAAATTAACTATTGAGACTATATTGTCAGTTTATTGTAAATTTAACTATTTCTAGTATATTATTATTTGTATTGAAAATTGAAACAATAGATATTTTACTATATTATTTTATTCTTGACCTTTTTAAAATTTACCTTGTATTATTTTAGAAGGTATGTACTTTAAATTTTAGGGCTTAAAATTTTTCCTAATAACTGCAGCTTTACGTAACGGTCAAGAGTTTGAACTCCTACCTGCTTCCACAACCCTTTTTTCACCGGAAGTGTGTGTGTATGTGGAGCCGGGCTTAGAAGGGGGGGGGGGGGGGGGCTGACACCCGGTGCGTGCGCGGCCATATTGAGGGCGTGACCACTATACCCATCATGCCCCAATGCTACTCCATGATGGATGACTATTTATGTTTTTATTAAAAACTCTTAAACGCTTTCATTCAAAGAGGTATAAAATAAGATGATAATAATTATTATTCACACCTGTGGTAACATGGTTTAAGGCAACGTTTTTTAACCGGTGTTCCGTGAAATGTCAGCAGGTGTGTCACGTGAGTATGGAGGAAGAACACACGTAAAAAAAAAGCGAGAAAATTTTGAGGAACAAAAATAAATATTTTTTAAATCCATGATTAACATTACTTATTTAAAAAAACATAATTATCTTAGAATTTTATCTATTGAAATTTTGAACACAATCATAATAGTCTACTTGTTTTTTTAAATAATAAAAATTCTCTTCTTAAAAATTGATGGTGTGCCTTGATAATGTTATCGTATTGTTCAGTGTGCGGCTGAGTTGTAAAAGGTTAAAAAAAAAAATCGCTGGTCTTAGGCGTCAGGTTCGCGATTGGTCAGAAGGCTGTTAATACGGTGGCAAAGGCTTTAAATCTCGGCTGGGCGTAATCAGGGAGCTTTTTCATATGTGATTTATTTTTTAAAATTGCCAATGCAGCGTACACTTCCTTTATAAAAAAAAACTTTCTTCATACAAAGTCGTAATGAGAAAAGTGTTGAATATACATTTTTTTTATCACCGCGTCTTACTACCTGTTCAATTTACAAGCAAATATTATACTTACTCTAATGGGGTAAGGATGAGGAAGGAAGTATCTTAGAGTGAATCTACTCACGTTTGCGTGGAAGGAGAGTAGAAAACCATTTAGATAAAGCCATCCTCAGTAGATCCTACCGGGATTCGAGCCGCAATCTCCCCGTCATCAGCAAGCTAGTCTAGCACGAGAGTGAAGCCTTGGCTTAGACTGTGAAACGGGTTACCGGATTATTCAAACACACGCAACCAAATTTTATCGGTTAGATTGGTTCATACTACCCACATATAGGAATACAAAATGTGCTATGAATATTGTCAGAAATATTAGGAATGACTTTGGGCTAAAATATGGTTTATTAAATGAAACAGTTGACAGTTGAAACAGTCGGGTGTCTTGGGATAAAGTGCTCGCCCCAGGACCCGATGTTAGTGGGTTGAAACCCAGCCGGGGTCGATAGATCTTTGTTGAGGGGATAAAAATTTGTACCACAGCTTCCTTCGGAGGGGAAGTGAGTCAGTTGGTCCCATATCGATTGTGGCATGTAAAATAGCCCTGGAAGGTATGTGAAAAAACAAACCTTTTTGGCAAAATTGGTAGGCTCTTTCACGCTGGCTCAGAGAGATTCTCGTATGCTCATATAATCAGTCGGTTCAAAAAGTGGACGTTAAATACCTTATATAAATAAAAAATAATAATAATAATACATGAAACCATGTGAGAAACATTTCTGGAAGACAGTTCTATAGACTAGTGTAGTCCAGCCTCTTTGTTGTGTAATTACAAACTAGTGTAGTCATGCCTTCTGTCTTTTACTTTCTCAACTTAGTACTCTGAAAGAGGAGTAGGCTTAACAGTTATTTCATAAAAAGGATTTTGTGAAAGTTGTTGCGCAATATAATATGGATGACCATACGATTTTTTTTCAGGACATTACTGTTTTTTGTGGTGATGCCCTCTTGTCGTACAGAATATGTGATGGTACAGCATAGGTACTGGTTTGTAACCCGGTACTTCAAATATATTTCTTTTAGAAGTTAGAACAAATATTTCAAACTGACTTGCGCTTGCGCAAGGAACTTGACCTTTTAGTTTTATTTACAGGTAATATTTGCCAATGATCATGTGAAATGACAATAATCAAAGCTTCTGACCAATAATCATACTAATTTTATAAATTTCCATGGAAATGTAAGAAAGTAGGCCCTACCGGTACCTATTTATTTTACTTTTTTTTCCACGCAAGTCTCACAAAGATGTTTTCTTGATATTACCGATTATTTGTTCCAAGAGTTGTTTTGATTTTAATGCTAGTTATTATTAGAACTTTTGTAATAAAGTCTTAATTTTTTGTGACCAGCATCTATTCTCCTAAATTAATTATATACTCAATACTGAAAGAAGAAGAAAAAAATTAATTCTGATTTAGTTATGTTACTGTACGATTAGAGTTTTTCTTGACAATAATATTTGTTTCTTAAAATTTATGAAGAAACTAGAGTTCATTTAGGTATTATTTGACTTGATGGGATCTTGTTACTTTGAATTAGCAATTAAAAGTGAGTTTTGATAAATAAAAAAAATTATATGTTTCAACCTTTTATCTCTATCAATTATTTTTATCTATCTACTCTCTATCTACATCCTTTTTTTTAATATAAATATACTACACCATGCTAAAAAAAAGTCGCCTTTGGGATTTTTTTTGGTCCTGCTATTTCTAAAAAAATATATAACCGCCATATATTATATAGTAAACCCTTGAAATTAATTTATAAAGAAACAGAGACTAAAAGCCTGCACTTAAAACAGCTGAATAATGCGTAAAACGTATTAAATTTTAAACCTGGGATATTAAAGTGTAAGGAGAAATATAAATAACTTGGTAGTCTAGTTTATTTAAATAATAGGGTCTAGGGTCTGACTAAACCAAATTCACACATTCTAATTAAAAACAAACAACAAATGAATTGGTCCAGAATATATTATACTCAAATAACGGTTGAACACCATTACAACATGGACAGATTAAAAAAAATTTATTTTAAAGTAATAATTTGATGTTGTCTAGTCTCAATAATGACATACGAATCAGTGCTCTCTTTGGCTGTGAGCAAAAGAATAAATTTTCATTAAAAAAAAACCCAGATATTTCTATGCACACATAATATTACGTAATGTAATATATAATACGAGATACTTAAACATTTTATTTATAGTTGAATCCAACCCGTCTGTAACAATTTCACTGCACCTCACCTTAATTAGATACAGTTCAGAAAATTGATTAACTGCACACAAACACGATTAAAACTAATGAGATTCACCTGAAGTTGCCATACACACTTTTGCTATACATATTTAATTAAATTCGGGCGCATTTCAGTGTTTAACTAACAAGTTGTAACGTAATTACTAATTAAATCGTCCCCGATTCTGATTGTATAAACAAGAGAGATTTCATCAATTTTCTCAATTATATTTACCAGTGGATTATTACACGAATATATTAAATTTTGTGTTACTCCCATACTAAAAAAAACTATAAATAAAGAAGTTATGTATTATCTGCTCTAAACTTATTAAAAAAAAAATCATTCCTTGGTTCAATCCCTCCCATTTTAGTGAACGCATAACAGACAGCAGAATTCCTGACATTTATATTCATTTTGTTACAAATCAACTTTACAAATGTGAACAAATATACTTTTTAAAACCATGGCATGTAACAGAATAATTAATAAATATCGATATTTTAATATGGCCACATTAGCGGTATGCCTAGTTTACTATTCGAGAAACTGAAATTAAACCCTGATTGAATCCAACAAAGTGCACATACTAACAACATTTCTAAAACATTTCGTCCTGTTAATCCGATAATAAAGCTTGTGTTTTGCGACATAACAATAAATTGAATCAAAGTGTCATAATGTGAAGTAGCAAACAAATGAAGGTTACACGGAGAAAAAGTCCAATTTTAACTCAAATTTGAGTCAGTGCTGCTATCTGCTTAGATAATCCTAAAATCGTTCCTAATACACTTTAGATTATTGTTAATAGAGGTATCTGTCATATTTAAATTAATTTAAAGAAAAGTGTTTGTTGGGGTCCAATTTGTTGCTCTGGAAAATGTGTGTAATGTATCCACCCCCCCCACCCCCCCGTAACCTTAAAATGTAACACACACTATTTTAGCTAGTACGTTTAATATACGGGCCATTAATTAGGGAATATGGATAGGGAAGATAGTTTTTGGGGGGACCAGGGTGGCCATAAAATTTCTGATAGAAAATTCGTGTTTGGATCGAGCAAGGTGTTTAAAAAAAATATTAAAATATTCCATTTATTACCAGGTAATACCAGTGAATAGTAGACCTCACTCCCTCCATTCGGAAAATGTCAGGTACATCGTGTTAAGAATTATCTCATGTTATTATCGTTATTACAATATTAAGAATTAATTCTCTTTGGATTTCAAGTCGATATAATATTATTATGGGATAACCGTTGATCACGCAGTTTAAGACGTCAGTCTCGCAATATGACTAAATTTAAAATAATACCCCCCAGATACTCGATTGAGTGCTTGGAATTTTAAGTTCAAATCACGTTGATATGAGCTATTGAACAAAAACACCGCTTGGAGTGGCCACCATATTGCAACAGATTACCGGTTTAAAAACTATGTATATCTCTTTTACTCTGCAAAGTAGCAAGCTTACCTTTCATTATTCCACTATGACAGCTTATAAGAGTGGGTAATAATGTAATTTGTAGCTTTCTAAGTCTACTTACCTTTCAGGGTGAACGTACTGTACGTTCATCGTTCGCCCCAGGTTCCAAGAATGTCCCGGACCAATTTTATTAAAATTTATTCACGCATTTGGCAGTTATCGCGAAATAACCTTATATACACAGTTTTAAACAGCCATAAATACAAAATTGATAACCAAATCGAAAAACCGTGTAAATGATGTATCCATCCTTGTTCAAAAAAATTCCCGGAACTTTTTTTAAAAAATTGGTCAACGCATATTATTGTTATCGCGGAGAAGAAAAAAAAAAAGATAAACAGATTATTGAGCAGCCATCATTTTGAAACTTATAAAGAGATTGAGAATTCATGTAAATGAGTTGTTCAGCCTTGGTTCAAAGGATGTCATGGATAAATTTCGTCAAAATTGGTCAACTCATTTGACAGATATAGAGGGACAAACATCCAGAAAGATAGAACTGGTTCTATTTTTCAAGCGCGCGCGCTCGACCTTGTATAGTCATTTTGACATTTTTATTATTATCGATAGGTTTAGCACACTTGCTACTAACGGCCTAATTTAATTGGTAAGATCATAAACTATATATATATATACATATATATATATATATAACTGATATGTTAAAGTACTTCAATATTATCAAAGTAGGCCTTTACAAATGAGAATCACCATTAACGTAGAGAGAGGATGAGAAAACCACAACAATAAGTCGCTTGTTAAAACCCCCCTCAGTTCACTGAGCCAAGATTCGGAGCCTCCTCGTCAACAACTAACGAGAGCTATCTGCTAATCACGCGCTCGCTCGCTTGTCAGTCTGGCCGAACCCTTAGACCGCGGGCGGTTGATGGTCGCGCGGCACACACTTAAAACTTAAAAAGAGCGATTGAGCGGGGAATTAAAACGTTCGATTACGCTCGAACCAGAAATCGCACCAAAGTGCGGTTTTTCTGCATTCTTCCCTTCACTAGAGTAAAAAAATCTATTTGACCCGTCTCAATTCCAAGCCAAGGCAAATTTGTTATTTATATTATTATTAATTGGCGTCAAACCACGTACTAGAGCTACCCTTAAATCGCACTAAATTACGTAAAGGCACAGAATGAGGAGGGTGAATATAAACTACATCAAACTTAGAATAAGATGGAGGGGGTAAAACTACTCATCCTGGGACCGTGTCTGGCATAATGTTATAAAAATAGTTCTATGATTTTTGGTGGTGTTTCTATACCCACCCTAGCCACATGCATATTTACACTAAAATAGGGTAGGATAAGGATGTAAAAAGTATAAGTTTGGAGGAAATATACAGTAGCCCCATGGCTTCTTTGGTGCTGACCGACAGTTCACAGCTGACTTCTGACAGTCAACATTTAGGTGTATACCTTAATGTTGACTGTCAGAAGTGACAGCTGCTAAACACATGTTTTTTGCAGATCATATGGTTTGGCGTAGGGATACATAATTTGGTCTGGTAGCTTTTCAAAGCCGTCAGCTGTCAGTCAGCATCAAAGAAGCCATGGGGCTACTGTACTTGCATCTACGTGTATGTAAAATAAAAACATATTTAGGAAAAATAAAAGTACACCCAGACGGGATTTGGGCCTCTACCTTCTGCATACCAGGTGAGGACTCTTTAAACCACATGCCAATCGAGGCAGACTATTTCGCACAAAATAAATGCCCCTTACATTAACCATGGAATCTTTCCTCGGAAATCAACATAATACTTCCAAGAGCGCCGGCACTAGTCTCGAAAGTTGAATCGTGGACGTCAATGAACTTTTGATAAACCTGATGCATCTAATTCAGGCGAGAGACGCTAGGTGTGTATTCTTCATGACCAACAGTTCTACGTCCCCTCCCACCTCCCACCTCACATTTCCCGTAATGGAAAAGGACTTCACTTCATTTCCAAGAAGAGTGTCCTCGTGTTTGGTTAAGTAAATGTTTGTGAGCGTGTGTGAGTTAATATGTAGGAACGACCGTGGTGACACTGGTAGAGCTTAACCAACACTTTACCGCCGTGTGCATACTAATGATGGGGTACTCTTTGTGGAAGGGGAGAACGGGGGAGAAACTTCCAGACACAATACCAAGCTAGACAACAGCTCCACCTTACTACAGGCTGGTCCTCGTATTAAATACTGCTAGTAGCTCCACCTTACTACAGGCTGGTCTTCGTATTAAAGACTGCTAGTAGCTCCACCTTACTACAGGCTGGTCTACGTATTAAAGACTGCTAGTAGCTCCACCTTACTACAGGCTGGCCTACGTATTAAAGACTGCTAGTAGCTCCACCTTACTACAGGCTGGTCTACGTATTAAAGACTGCTAGTAGCTCCACCTTACTACAGGCTGGCCTACGTATTAAAGACTGCTAGTAGCTCCACCTTACTACAGGCTGGTCTACGTATTAAAGACTGCTAGTAGCTCCACCTTACTACAGGCTGGTCTACGTATTAAAGACTGCTAGTAGCTCCACCTTACTACAGGCTGGCCTACGTATTAAAGACTGCTAGTAGCTCCACTTACTACAGGCTGGTCTACGTATTAAAGACTGCTAGTAGCTCCACCTTACTACAGGCTGGTCTACGTATTAAAGACTGCTAGTAGCTCCACCTTACTACAGGCTGGCCTACGTATTAAAGACTGCTAGTAGCTCCACCTTACTACAGGCTGGTCTACGTATTAAAGACTGCTAGTAGCTCCACCTTACTACAGGCTGGTCTACGTATTAAAGACTGCTAGTAGCTCCACCTTACTACAGGCTGGTCTTCGTATTAAAGACTGCTAGTAGCTCCACCTTCCTACAAGCTGGTCTTCGTATTAAAGACTGCTAGTAGCTCCACCTTACTACAGACTGATGAATTGACGTATGAATAGGTCAAAGTGGATCTAGAAGCTTGTCAAGCTATCATATGAAAGTTGAACGGTAGCTTGAACATCCTAAACGAGAGGTGAACGTTCTTAAAAGAAAAACCTCCTGTCTCCAAAGTGGAGTGAAGAGTAAATAATCTCTCCATGGAGCGAGTCGGAGCGGACAGTTCTGATGGACGCAACATGCGATGTGATTACTTGTTCTCTTTTCGTAGTTTCAAACATCCCGAACACGATACTAACGTACAATTCCGGAAGCTTGCACATTCCTCCTAAGACAAGTAGCCTGGTTCTACATACCTTACTATCCAGGAGCTTTGGAATTATGTGATTGATCCAAAAGGATTACAAAGTCGTGGTTGGAATAAGCGAGATGTTGTTGATCGCCAATAGTTTGCGGAATAAGTTCTCACCCAATGTCTTGGAAACATTGTGAGGGTTCGACAGACATCCCAGGGCCCTGCTCGGATAATCGAGATGTTGATAGCCAGTGGTCTGCGGAAGAGGCTCTCACAACCAGTCCCCAGTAGCATAATGTGACGAATGTGACTGTACATATAATATGTATATATAATAAAGGTTCTTAACAACTTTGCCTATTAGAAGATTTTGAAGCTATTTTGCAAAGTGGGTTGCATCTTAACTTGACGCACCTAAGCATTCTAAGCACTATCATACCAATGTACAAAATATAAAGAGAAAGGAGGAAGGGGGGGGGACTTAGAAGTTCACCCTGAGAGAGGGCTCTTTTCTATGTGCTGATAATCCTTCCCCTCTTCCTCTGACGAGTTTACAGTCAATTTAATATTTGCTCCTTGAAAACATTGACTTGCTTTTTAATTTTACCTTTTTCTTGTTTCATATTCTAGAGAGACGTATGCTACCACGGACTTTTTAAATCTACATCCTGGCAGGAAGACGCCTACAGACCATTTTCGTGACCAAGTCAAATAGCCTAGTTGTAGATGATTTATATATTAAAAAAATACGTTAGCAAAAAAACTACTTAGAGATAAAAATTAAATTTGTTGACACTAGGACTATTTTTAGTTAAAACTAGGTTGAGTAAAACGTAAATTCATCAATATGAGAAATTCTATCTTGACCTGCCATGACGTCACAGGTAGACAAAGTCCTTATGATGTGTTCCACGTCGTATCCCATATAGAGCGTAGACAGGACCATATTATGTCCAAATAAATATTATATGAAAGAGCCAAAGATTACAATATGGATATGCCAAACCCGCAATGTCAACAATACTTTGCACTACAACTAAAATTGCATGTAAAATGCGTCTTGCAAACAAAAGTCAAATAAAAGCGCTGTATTTTACGACTTGACAAACACGTACTATAATATAAATTCTTGCTTCGACAAGGGGACCTGTAGATAATATATTAAGGTGGGTGGTCTAAATTTGCATCGAACACTTATCAAGCGCTACGTTTATTATTATTATTATTATTATTATTATTATTATTATTATTATTATTATTATTATTATTATTAGCTCCGCGTCTTACTACCCGTTCGGGTTATACGCACTTACGCTAATGTGTAACGGTAGGGTGATTGTGAGATGAAATGGAGGACCTACAGTTTAACGTGGGATCCGAACCACGGTGGAGGCCTGGCATTCCTCACATTCACAAGTTGTGATTAATACACGTCTTGTCAGAGGTGAAGGAAGGGTTTGGTAATCATATAAATCTGTGCCGGGACCGAGGATTGAACCCCGGACACCAGCACAGAAGTCCAACACCCTACCCCTAGACCACCAGATCACCTATCGCTACGTTTAAAGGAAATGTTTTGAGAAACACTTGGCATTTGGCTTTGGTTAGACAATGTTGTATTAATCTGTTTACTAATCCTTTATTTATATTTTTATCATGCATACATCACGAAACGCATCAACCCGAGGATAAGCCCTAACTTAAGGTGAGGATGTGGAGGACGTGAGAAAAGGCATGTGTTGTTTTTTTCGTTTTTTATAGCAAAACTGTTTTTTTTGCCAAAATAAATAAAATATTGCTTTAATATATAGAGTTTAATTTTCTTCATATGGTATTATCAACAGTTGTGTAAATATATTGTCATGGACATTGCGGCGTTAGATGGAAAACTTTTTAAATTGAGAGAAAAAAAGTTGGCGTTAAATTTCCAGAAAACCTTTGACCGGTATTCAATAAATGCTGAGGCCACTATGTGAAGAAAACTAAAATATATTTCGTGTTCCCTTGATCCCCATCTTAATCAGGTAATGGAGCTAAGACCAGTCATCAATCATTGTGCGGTTTTATGTAGTCTAGTTTAAATAGCAGTGATATTAAAACCAACTAAAATTTATTGAAAAACAATTATTTTAAAACGGGAAAAAACTATTAAACAGATTCTTCCAATGACAAGTGAAGAATAAAGAAAACTGCAATTAAAAAAAATCTGTTCAGGTCGTAATATTTTATATAATTTACTTTTAATCGTAAATTGGTTTTGGGGGTGGGGGAGCTATATATTAAAGGGTTTTACAGAGTAGGTACTGCTAACAATCTGAAGCAAGGGGATTATTGGGGTAAGGGGGAGTACTACTCTACATTGGTTATTCAAACAAATGTTTTAATGGTTAAATACGAAAACCAAACGTAAAATGGAGCTAACCTTGTTATAGCTCTCTTCACCTCCTCCATAAAAGAGCGTCAGTGAAAGAGAAAGATAAACAATAGCGGGTAGTGGCATAACATGTTGGTTTTTTTTTAATCATAAATATTTGTATATTTAAATCCAAATATAAAAAGGGACTAGGTAGTAAAGTTAAATATTGGTCTAAGGAAAGTCCTCCATCTTTCCGGTGAAAATGTGTTTATAGGTGAGGGGGGGATGGTGATAATATTAAAAATAAAGGATTCATAGCCCCCACCCCCGGCCCAGATACTACCCACTACACCATTTACTCGTCCCACAGCCGTACGTAAAATGAGAAACCCTTAATCTAATCAAACGATAAACTTTTCATCCTTGAAAAAAACCAAACCCAAAAACTCTCCAACTTAGTAGAAAGACTAGCTACTGTCTGATATTAGGTGTCGGACCTTCCTCCCACGGATATATCCAAATAAGAGTCAAAAGAGACGCAAGTAAAACCTAAATTACCAACTAGTAGTTTCAGCGTAACTGCTAATGTATTTCAATAGCGGTCCCGGGCTACCTCAGTCACAAATTCAATCATCGTGAATTAACGATTATTTAACATTATTTTGGTGTATTATTAAAGGTAGCTTTATTTCAACATTTTGTAAAACACTATAAATGTTGCAGTTTGTTTGCTGCGATGACTAGTCTATTATTGTTATTATTATTATTATTACTATTATTATTAATGATATTGTGCAGTTTGTATTCTTTTCATTGTATGGATGAATCCAAAATCATTTTTGGTTACATCTCTAGCTGTAATATTAATATAGAATCAAATCCTCCCAGCATTCGAGTCACTAGACATTATATTAATTATCATTAAATATTATAGAAGCCCAGAGAAGGTGCTTGCAGTAAGATATTACGAAACTGATTGAAATTCCACCACATTTAGGTAGCACAGTGTGCAAAATATAGCTAACAGCCTGTTACTGACCAGTTAGTGACTTCAATCAGTAACCAGTCCGATCAAAGTTGAGTAGCTTTTAGGAGCGTTCATCAATAGCAGTTTCAACTCAGCTCCCGGCTCGCGCGAGGTTTAGGAGTAAACGGGAAAAGAAAAGACCCAAGATATGTCAGAAATGTGTGCAGTGCATTCGTATTTGAATAATTACTTGAAATTTTCCGCGGTGACGATGGGGGACAAAGCGACAAAGTTTCTTGTTAATAACTAAAGTGTGTCCTTATCGTGGCAGAATAAAGATTTGTGCACAATGCCCATCTGTGAAGACATTCTAAAATGGCCAAAAACGGCCTTTTGAATGCAGTTTTTATCCAAATATCATTTAATATTTCAACAATGTTAAACATTAGGAACTTCTATTAACTCTTTATCTCCATTAATGTTTAATCAGAAATGATCCACTTGCAATAATGTTGGTGTAAACTTACGATTTTAGCCGACTGTATCACCGAATTTATGGTCTTTTAAAGAAGTTGGATGTGTAAAATAAACTTATATCGAAATGGATCCTCAACATAATGATTATGTCTGCTAATGGTCAAATTTATAAACTCATGTTATTCATCAGAGAGCCACTGGAAAAACGACTTATTGGTTTCATGCGGGTCCCCACGTGTGCCTAATAAAAGTTACAAAAAAAAAACAACTTTGACACTTCTTTTGAAGGTAAATTAAAAAGCATGTAAATAGTCCTCAGTAAAACTGGTTACTCAATTGAAAAACCTCAACTCTTGAAACATAAAAGAGTTGGCTCTTAACATTAGTTTGCCATCTTTCAGGGTAAACCAAATATACGTGTGTACCTTTTTTTTGGGTTCAGGAGTCATGAAACGTCGACATCCATTAAAATCTCGATTATGATTTTTTTTTTACGATGACAATACTTTCTTTCTCTACCCCTCTACCCGGGTAAATGTAAATGTAAAAAAAAAAAAAAAGTTTATTAGAAAGGTGATATGTGTATGAATGATTAACAAGTAGTCAAAATTTGATTATTGTAGGAATTGATGAATTAATGTGATAATAATAATTGTTTTAATTTGCTTTATAATAACAACAAAGTTAAATGCAAATGTGAAAAAAAAAAGTTTAACACAGCATTATAATGTGTATGAATTAGCAAAATGAATAAATTAGAGCATTAAAAAGTTGAATAACTGGTGTAGGTTACTAAACGCTTTTTTTTTTTTTTAATAATTTATAATCGAAGACCATGAACCATCACTAATTTCGTTTAAGTTGTTGCATGATATTTTTATGTGAGGCAATAAATAATAGGTTTTGGTTTGTGTTTATTGTGAAAGAAATAATATTTTCAGCACCATGAAGTAAACACTTTAAAATGTAGATGGAAGAAAGCAAATTTAAACTATTAGGTAGATATGAAAGACGAAGCTTGGAGGGTGATATGAACCGTAACCACGATTATAATCGAATGACTTGAAAAATAACACCTGGACACAGGAAGTGACCAGTGACCACTGATCCTGAGTTCGACCCATGTTCAGGTTCGTTCTTCGCTTATATTTTAAGGCAGAGTATTCACACGTCCATCACAAACTCTGCCTTAAAATATGAATGAAGAACTACCCTGATCACGAGACGATCCTTGTTCGATGCTCAGTGGTAGAACAATGGCGCATTAAGCCAAAGGTTCCGGGTTCAATTCCTGTGTCCAGGTGTCATTAAATTTATTCGACTTTAAAATCTAACCAAACGAAAACATTGAACAATTATTTTTCTATATTATATAGGGTTTTGCATAACGATGTGTGCGGTGACCTGGCGGTCTAAGGGTAATGTGTCAGACTTCTGTGCTGGGGGTCCGGGGTTCAATCCTCGGTCCCGGCACAGATTTATCTGATTGCCAAACCCTTCCTTCACCTCTGACAAGATGTGTATTAATCACAACTTGTGAATGTGGGTAATGCCAAGCCTCCACCGTGGTTCGAATTCCACGTTAAACTGTAGGTCCTCCATTTCATCTCACAATCACCCCACCATTACATATTAGCGTAAGTGCGTATAACCCGAACGGGTAGTAAGACGAGGTGCTAATAATAATAATAATAATAATAATAATAAATAATAATAATAATAATAATAATAATAATAATAATAATAATAATAACCACATAACGGTGTGAAGTGGTGGTATTGATCCAAGTGTTTAGACTGTGGGTGAAAGAATTATTTTTTTTTCAGCCAACGACTGTACTTGGTCGTTTCAACCCTTCTGAACGCACCGCTTACAAACGTCCCTGAATAAACAAGCGCGCGGTGCGCGCGCACACACACAGGAGCCCTTTATCTGTACCCCAGTGAGGAATTCAACCTGGCACCTAGAGCATAACGCTAACATCCGCGGCTGGAAGGAGGTAACTTTAACGTTTACCATCGCGCGAGAGAGAAAGAGAGTGAGAGGAAAGAATAACGGAAGATTAGGATTTTTTTAAAAAAATAAGAAGGGTGTAGAGGGAGAAAGATTAATGGATTCGGAATTTTTCCTCTAACTAGAGGAAAAACCTGTGGTATAAAGAATTTCAATTCGTGTTTAGTATTAAACCGGGAACGAAATGAAGTTAGAAGAAAGTAGGCTTATCTTGTTGTTCAGCTGGAAATAATTTGGAAGGTATAGTTTCAATAATGAGGAAAATGTATATCCTACCTATTGATAGTATCTAAATATATAAATACAGACCTCGAGTAAAATTGATATAAAATAAAATCAATCACAAAAAATCGCTAGAGATAAGGAAAAATCCCACTAGCAATAAAAGCTCAAACAAAAATCTCTGCGTTTACACCACTTGTCTAGGCTGTACGAATGTCGTATTTAATTACATTAATTAAGGAGGGAAAGGATAGTTTGGAGGAAATGTAGGAGTCCACCATTACTTAAGTAGAGAAAGTGTGGGAAACCATTTAGAGAAAACTACCCTCTATACAGCTGTCCAAGATAAAAAAAACAGTTAAGTTTCCCGACTAGAAAAACATGTTCGTACACGATATAATTTTCATTTTTATCATTCCCTTTTAATCTAGGTTTTGGAAATTGCAAAATGTCTTTAAAATATCACAAAAGTAAAGGTTAAGTTAATTCAGTCTGTTTTGACTTACTTTAAAGAATACTATATTTACATTTCATAAAGGATTCAAACAAATAAATGGGCAACCTCTCATAAAGTATGTTTATAAAAAAAGATTAATAAGTCAGTTAAAGAAAACCTACATTTAATGCTCTCTTTTAAAAACAAAACAAAAATGAGAGTCCGTATGTTTTAAGACTTAAGAGGGTAAACTTTACTTCAGGTATTCCATTATTTATAACTGTAGGGGTCAGATTTTGCCTATTTACCTTTTTCTTGATCGTAAAGCATATGCATTTAATGTTATTCAGAGTACAATATGTTAATGTTATTGTGTCTGTAACTGCCTAATCTGTTGATTTTTACCTATTATACCTTAACGCGCCTATTTCATCAGCTTTGGCCTCTTTATTTTTTTATAAGGTATGGATTTTCTGCTTAACGGGCGAGTCCAGTTTCTTAGAATTTAAGTTGTGGCATAATATTTGTAGTAGTTTTGAAAATCGACACTTGTTAAAAAAAAAAAAAGCCTCCAATGAGCGCAAATTGGGTGGTATACGGAGCAGTGGCTGACATCTTGGAAGGAAACAGCATGCCGTTTCAGGAGAAAAGTTCCAACTTCCTTGGAAACAGAAATTTTTTAAATTTTGTCCCTTGACATCGTGTAAAGTAGAACTTAAGTTTTTAAAATAATAAAAACTTATCCCAAAAAAAGAGCCAATTTCACTACGGAAAATCTAGAACATTAGGGCCTATCTAGTGATTAACAGCATATGAAACACTTCAATGGTTGAATGGGTCAAGGCGTCACTCTCGCAGTAGACTGGACTGCTGATGAAGGGGAGATCGAGATTCGACTCTCGGGCCGGTGTACTTGATGTGTTTTTAACTAAATTGTTCTTCACACTCCACGCAAGTGCAGATACACTTTCTCTAAATTCAATCCTCCTCATCCATCCTTAACACATTAGCATAATTAGTAGGTACATATGCGTACAACTCAAGCTGTTAGTAAAACGCGGTGCTAAAAAACACGAGGAGTCTGGTTGTTGTGCTGGTACTCGTTGCTCATGACTGGAACTAGTTGACAGTACAAACAAACCCTGTCAAAAAGGTTACTCCTCTCGACTGATTTTCCTCCCGTGGGTCAAGCGGTCTTGATAGCTATACCTCAGTTTTAGCTTCTGTGGTGCTGACTGACAGCTCACAGCTGACTTCTGACAGTCAACAGTTAGGTATATACCTAAATTTTGACTGTCAGAAGTGACAACTGCTAAAGACATGTTTTTTGCAGATCATATGGTTCGGCGTAGGAATACATAATTTGGTCTGGTAGCTTTTCAAAGCCGACAGAAGTCAGCTGTGAGCTGTCAGTCAGCACCACAGAAGCTAAAACTGAGGTATACGTGCCAATCAGCACGTGCTGGCTCTTCTTTACTACAGCAAAAGATAAACTGGTCGCAAAGTCCACACTAAAGGCAAACAATTGCCGCGACCTAGCCTTTTGTTCTTTCTTTGGCAACACAACATACTTACTGTTTCAGTTTGTTGTGTGTAAAATGAGTGGTTCGGAGCGTTTGACGTTGCCGATGACAAGCAAGGTTGGAAATGGGGATATTACAGAAATACCCACCAGGGGGTTCAAACCAGGCTCAGTACCAGGGGAAAAGCGTTCCTCCCTCCCTCCCCCCCTCATCCCGTTGACTTTTTACTACTCGATTTACTGTGTATTCATTCACACGACCGCGGTAAATCCAGAGCAGAACTGAAATAATTGTTTACGTAAGGAGCTCCATGCCAATCACAAGAAATCGGTGCCAAGTGATTAGCTCACTCTGCCCTGGTCAAGTGTGGAATAAGGAAATTTTTGAAAAAAAAAGAAAAAAAAAAGAGGTCAACATTCCTCAGCTCATGGCCATCGCAGCGACCTCCTATTTAAATTAATCAAGGGAATGTAATATATTATTATAGTAGGCTAGTTCACTACTTGTAACCTATCCAATCACCTCAATTTTTTAAATATATATGTTTAAAAAAAATGATAATCACTTAGATGATAATTTAGTCCCAATTTCATTGGAAAGGCCTTATCTGAATCTAGAAAAGCTACTTATTATAATTTCACGTACTCATACGTCATATTTATTTCCAAATGTCACATTGACATTTTGTCAATACCTATAAAAATAGCAATAAAATACCAAAATATTATCAAATTTGGCGCAAACAATCCATGTTTGTATTTCCTGTAAAGGCTCTTGGTGTGGAAATTAAAGCGTATTTTCTGCGGCACCCGTTAAGTGATTGATTTTAGGATAGCTGCACTCCTAAAAAAGCAAAGAAAAAAAAAGGGTCACCTTCCTGTACTGGCACCCTTCTGTCCCCCTTGGGAGCTAACGCAGCAGCCAACCACAGCCAGCCAGCCAGCCACCTTCTCAAGTGCCAGTGATGCTCTCCGTCAACTCGGCTCCAAGCTACATTCTCTTCGTCCCCTCAAGAGATCTGGGGGGGAGATGTCGTCTGTTGGGGTAGGTCCGGATATTGCAAGCAAGAGAGACCGCGCGAGATACGCCGCGGCATGACTCGAGGGTGGATAACTGGCGCCACAACAGGAGGAAGGGACGTTCATCGTTGGAATGGTTTATATTATTATTATTTTGGGGTTGTCTTAGTTGCAAATATGATACAGCGTGCGATTATAGTCTCCCTGAGGCCGTTAGTGTTGTTTTTTTTTAGTTCATACAGGTAGAGGAGAGAGGGGTAAGACAGTTAAGGAAATGCACCCATGTGCACGAGGTTTTAAATACCAAACTGATTTAATCCGGTTTTCTGGTGATGGTAAGGTTGGGGGAACGCATCCAACTAGGTACCAGGATATTTTTTTTCCTACTACCCTTTTTTAAATCTTAGTCATTAGTGTAAATAAACGAATAGCCCGAACAGGTAGTAATTAAGACGCGATGCACAAAATAATAATTTAACCATTACCTGGGAAATCTACATACTATCTCTATGGTTCACAACGTTCTAAATAGGAATTTTTACCTTAAAGTTGGCATCCCTTGGCTAGCACCCTTAGGAGCTTGATTCTACCCAAACAAGAAAATACACTACTACTGGTTCTGTTATCGTAAAAAAACAAACAAAAAAACTCATGTCTTTCGAATGGATCAAAGAACCCAAAGAAAAAAAAGTTCACCACTGGCTCTCTTCATCTGCAGATCTGTGCAAAAACTTAGGGCCAGTTTCATAGTCAGATTTAGTACGCCTAAAGTTCGAGTCGGTACTAAATACAGGACGACGCCTACCTAGATCAAAATGGAATGGGCCAGTTTCGCATATGAAACTGGCCCATTCCATTCAATTTCAGGTAGATGACGTCTTATATTTAGTATAGCGCCGCACTTTAGGCGTACTAAATCTGACTATGAAACTGGGCCTTATGCCTAGCGACTACCACACTAATATAATAATAAAAAAACAAGTGTCGAGCTACTGGCGTCATGCCCCCCCCCCCTTCTCTTTCCCCGCCTTGAAAGCGACCATCAACTAACCACTACAGCAATGGAGAGGGGGAACCTACTTGCACACCTGCTAAAGCCATCACATGGTAAGTAAAGCCCAATTTTCATAAGAATGACCATATCAGTGTGCTAGAAAGTTACTGAATCTAATTTGACGTATTAATACGTAAGGTCATGTGATCTGTATCCGCCACTTTTAATAAATAATACCAATACCCATAAGATAACACTAATTATATATGATAATGTTATTAATGTGTTTTTTAGCACCGCGTCTTACTACCTGTTCAGGTTACACGCTTATGTACTAATTACGCTTATGGTTTTAGTGATTTGAAAGGCTATAATTAGAGGAAGTGTACCTGCATTTGCGTGGAGGGAGAGTGAAAAAACAATTTTGTAAAAGAAAAAAAAAAGTACACCTGAATAAGATTCGAACCTAGATATCCCAGTCACCGACAGTCTAGTCTACTGCGAGAGTAGTGCCTTAGACCATGCGGCCACAGAAGCGGGTGTTATCAATGTAGATAGCAAAACATTATGTTAGGCTGGTTATAGGGATGTGGAAAAAAGTATCGATACTTTACTAATATCGATATTTTCCTTTCGATGCTAGAATTTTTACCCGATTTTAGTACTCACACTCCGGTATCGGAAGGGTTTAGAAAGAAACAACTTTTTTTTTTTACCATCGTTACTAGTGCTAGGACTTGATGTTTGCTAGGTTGGCCTGTAGAAGAAGAACAAACGACACTATTTCTCAGTTTTCGCTCATTTTCTGCGTGACAAGCAAGAAGAAACTCTAGCATTTAATCTCTTTTAGCTCATCATAATTCATAGTTCCAACACACAACATGGACGCGAATGATTTAAGATATACTATAATAATGGTTAACTCATTTTTATTTTCAGTGTTAATATAAAATATATTAAAATACAATTATAATGCAACTATGATGCAAAGTTTGAAATTTTTACTACTAGATAATTTTTTTTTTGTTGCCAGATTGATTATTTTGATACGTACCGATACTTATCTTTCGATACTAGTACGGTATCGATATTTTTTCTTGCGATACTTTAAATTAGTACAGTATTGATACTTTTCTTTTGATACCACAACCCTATCTGGTTGTTTTCCCGTCTCAAAGTGTGTGTAGATTCAAAGCTTACCTCCACCCCCCTCACACACACACGCACACACATTTTATGTTTTTTCAGCGGTTAAGGCGTGTTGGTAAGGTTGGACAAAACAACAAAAAACGAGAGAATCCCCGAGACATAGGTCTCATTTCTTTATTTGATACCATACAAAATACGAATAGTTATAGACACAAAAGAATCATGAACCAGAGGTGACTACGTCGGCTCCCATAAAGATGTCAAACTTGTGGCGATGCCATTGATACAGTAACATAAATTCGTAAAAAAATACTGTATCCCTGTATCATGCCATTTAATTCGAATTTTCGCTAATTCGAACAAGCTTCGGTCCCAGTTAGTTTAGATTAACGAGGTTCTCGTGCAAGGGTCTCCAAACTACGGCCCGCCAAAAGATTATATCCGGCCCGTTCCAAGATTTTATCAAAAAAACAAATTAATTGTTTCTCTTCATTATTTATTAACAACACAATTTATTTGACATGTCCAATTTCTGTCCGCAAGCGTGCTTCCCCCCATGACACAAAGCCAGAGTGCTGTCGGAATTGCAAACCCTCATTTTCAGTCGCAGGCCCCATTCCTTATACCTACAACAGAACGGCTTGACTGTGACGATTTTTAGGTATACTCCATTCACGGTAGGAATTACTCTCTGAAATGTCTTTTTTCCTACCAAAATCCTACTATATAATAGCTTTCTAGTAGGGAAAAAAGGCCTTTCAGAAAACAATTCCTACACTGAACAGACTTTAGTTCCAAGTCTCCCGGCAGAGGGTTATAAAAGGAAAGTTCCGAAAGATGTTACTTAATTTAAAAACAAGTAATTATATTGAGTAATTATTATAAATATAATTTATTACATATAAATTGATTCATTTCTCACAGCCAAGAATCAACGTCAATCACTTTTATCAGTGACTGGCCTTGGAAAGTGGATTTTTTTATAGACATGACTGGCCATATGACTTGAATCTAAATTTGCATGTTGAAACAAATTTGATTTATGATCTATTGGAGCATGTTAAGGCATTCATGGCAAAAATAATGAACTTGAAGAACAGATAAACGTTACTTTGGCCCGCAAAAATGTGTAAAATATATTATGTGGCCCGCATAGCAAAAAGTTTGGAGACCCCTGTTCTAGTGTATCCAGCGAGTCGGAAACATCGCCCGCGCATGCGCCAACTTGTATCCGGACACAAACCTGCTGTCCGTCCAAACCGGGCAACCGCATCTCATAAGGCTCTACGCGATGGATCCACGCATCACTGCTGGCACTGCTGCTACTTTTATAATAATTAAATGTCAGCAAAAGCGAAAAAGAAGTTGATGGAAAAAATGAGTTTTTAAGACGAGGCAAGAGCAATTATGTTTGTTTTCTGTCAGAGAGCTATTGCTAAATAACATGTGCTCATTTAAAAATTTCGTGTAAGGATGACAAATTCAGATTTCGAAGATCAAAAAATTTTAAAAGCAAAATACCAACTTTAAAGCTGAAATTATCTATAGTAGACATGAGAAAATCACCACCGCCTCACCAAAATACTAAAAGTGGTGGTGGTGGGGGGGGGGGACTTAGTGGCTAGGACGAGGACTAGAAATCAACTTAATAAAATTCAAAAGTTGCCCGCCAATATTCACGCGTTGATCCATCCACATAGAGCGGCGATGCTTCCCATTGGAGGTGGGAGACATAGAGACACCAGCAATTTTCGTTGATCTTTTACCGCCGGATACTCGGACGATGTTTCCGTATCACGGTTAACAACTTTGGGGAAACATGTTGTTTGTACATGGCAGTTATCTCCCAGTGTGTACTAGTCCATGACAAATATTCAACAACTAACAATCCCGCACTGCATTGCCCGTGACCCACTGTGGTATAGGTATTGTGTAAGACCCCCCCCCCCCCTTTCCCTCACACACACAAATTGTTTAGAATCACGGTCGATTTCATACACTTTTATTTTCCCGAGGAGGATGCGGCATGTTTTTTTAATCACAGCTATCTCTGAAACGTAATTCTAAACCAGATTTTCTCCAAAAATTTGTTAAAAATAACCTGATTAAAAATCTAATTAAATATTTAAAAATCCGGCTTCGAGGTGCATTCGGACCCCCTTCCATCCACGTATGTTAAAAATTTCAGTTCCCTGCGTGCCGTAGATTTGGCTGGGCATCGCACACACACAAACACTTCCTTTTATTATTATATTATATATAAATATACCGTTTCTACTGGAACAATATTTGAATTATCTTTACAGGGAAAAAAATATTTTTCCCGCCATATAATTCTAGAATTATCTCAATTATGATATAGATTGCTCTTTCTTTCAAATATTAAAGTTATTAACTTTTCACAGTCCACCATTTTACCATGTCCTTCTCAAGACAGTACAAGAGAGTACAGACGATCTCTAGAAAATCTGACAGTTCAGCTGAAAAAAAAAATAGGTTTGAATCTGTCCACGTCGGACGTATTCGGCCGAACTTACAATTGTACCATGACCAAGTTAATGGAGGACCATGAGATTGAAAATATTGGAGGTGTAGGCCAAGTACGCCCGAACAAAATCTCGTATTTCGGCCGAATACGGTCCTACTGTGACCATAACCTAACCAATGGTTTGCTTTATATTGTAGATAAATCACTTTTGCACCTAAGATGTGTGTGTGCGCGTGTGCGCGCGCGCCTGCACGCACCCTGGCTACAGCTAGCTGTGCAGCCACCCCACCCGGACCTACCCTAACATGCAACTCTCCCCCACACCCCAAACCCAGCAAACCAACCCAACCTTTTCCAGCATTCCCAACACACCAAGCTCAACTGCTGCCATATTATAATAATTGTGCTGCGTCATATTTCTGCCAAAGAATAAATTGGATCTATTATTATTTTAAACGTGCACTTTCTGAACAGACCGATTATATCAGCACACAACTTACAAACTAGAAAATCTAGAACTGACAACACCCAGCCCCCCGGTTTTGTTTTTTTAAACACCATGACTTATTATTTATTTCCCGTTCGGGTTACACGCTTATGTAGGCTACTAATTATTACGCCCATGGTTTTAGATATTAGGGAAGGTTATATTTATATAAAATGTACCCACATTTACGTGGAGGAAAGAGTAGAAAATAATTTTGGAAAAACCACCCTCCATGCACCCGACCGAGATTCGAACTACTCGTCATCGGTAGTCTAGTCTACTGTGAGAGTAGCGCCTTAAGACCGTGTGACCACCGAAGTGGGTGGAATAAAATTATTATTAGAGCTATCAATCACATCTTTAATTTATTTAAAAGATGAATAAGGGATTGGGGGGGGGGAGGGAGTTCTTGAAAGCTAGAAGTGCAATGACATCTCCCAAAGGCTCACGGAACTAGTCCTGCAACCCCTAGCAAGCACCCCGGATCTACCCTAACATCAGAGCAAGGGTAGGTTTGGCAGATGGGGACCGTTACACCTCCCCCCCTTACAAAACAGAGCTATGGTGCTCAGAGGGGAGAGAGAGATAGTTAGCCACGTTGCCAGCTCTACTCTGTTCGCTTTGTGGCAACCCTGCCTCTCGGTCCCTAACCCTCGCAACATACAACCACCCCACACACTGGCCTAGCTTTGCTGCACTGAATACAGCGCGGTAACTATAGCGACACCAAACAGCTCAAATACATTCACAATACACCAACGGAGGGGAAAAAGCGGTTACACTACATATTTAAATATTTTTTTTTTACATTACAACGAACTTTTGAAGTATATACAAAAATATTGTAATAAATGACAACAAGAACTAGAACGTTTTTCACACGTCATTGCCTAACCTGAGACTTCAAACACGAAATTGCTGCTCCATTGTTTTCTTTACGTACAGTCCAATTTTCATCAGGAGAGACGTTCATGATAGCTAAGAAAATTACTCAATACACGTTCACGTATTCATAACGTAATTTATATGATCTTCAGCTGTATCTTTTGATATATATTACCAAAATATTATAAAATAACACTAAAAATTAAAATAGTAATAGAGATATCAAATTAGTAAGCCAAAAAAGTTTGTATCATCTAAAATGCTCTTCTTTCTCCTATTCGAATTGGAGTGTATATTTATACCCCTTTACGCCCCATTATAATATATAGTAGTTTATTAACAGTTACCTCTGGATTCCCTCCATTATCCTATCGTTGAGTTTATAATAGGATTTGACATTTTTTTCCCTTGGTAATCAAGTTAGACAGAAAACAAATTAATACTATTTATTAAATAATAAATTATATTCATATATAATAACCGTATAGAAAGTTAGTCTCTCAAATAAATACGTCAACATTTAAACAAATATTTCCTAGGTACTTGATGGATTATTTAGAAATAAAAATTTTAAATAACTTGAGATGCTTTATTAGAGAAAATACTTTTTTAACGACCCCCATACTGAAAAGATAACCCAAATGAAAAAATACATATCCTAGCCCTTCGTTTACCCTCTAAGGTAGCAATCCTTACCTTGGATTGTTCCACTATGGTATATAGATATGGTATAGCCTAGTTCAAGGAACGCCACTGCTAAATTTTATTAAAACTGGCCCACGTATTTGACAGCTATCGCGTGGCAAAGATCAGCCGGACAGAAGAAATGCCAAATGCTCAAATTAAAATATAGCCTCGCTTCGTTAGTTCACTAAGAATTATAAATGATCTAGATATTTATGCATACATATAAAGTGAATGGTTAGTTGGGATTAGATGAACACACATTTCCAATCTTGGCCAAATGTTTAAATCGTGTTCTTTGTGCCTGTATTTTAATAATCTCAGCCATAGATTTTTTTTTAAAACGGACTTTGTTGAGTTTTTGCATTGACCCAACAGTAATTTTATGAAGGGAAAAAATAATATTCTACATATTACATTCCAGGGGGATAAAAAAAAAGTGTATAGCTAATGTTTACCAATATGAAAAATATGAGCTAAATCATTGTATCACAGTGACGTTTATTGATTTATAGATCACGTCATAAAAGAGGGGGGTGGGGGGCTGGAGGGATCTACTAACGTTGTTTGAGAAACAAAGAAATGGTTTAACTTTATTTTGAATGGACGCGTTCATCAAAAGAAGAAAGAATTATTGGATTAAACCGCACGAGCATAATTAGAGAACAATTATTATCGTATATCTGGTCTATTTTGTTTTTCTCTCTGTTTCAAATGAAAATAAAAACACGGGTAAAATAGTTTTTCAAACAAATTTGTTTGAAAAAAAAAAGATATTTATTTTATTTGTGAAAGGTGTAAGTTAAAAAACCAGGATGTTCAACCAAAGTATATTTTAAAAATCCCTTATTTTTCCAAGTTTTCCAAAACCAATATCCAACTTTTACAGTCACTATATATTACAAACATTATTTTATTAAGATCGCAATTTAATAAAATAATATATCTAGACACACATTCTTAAATTATATAAGTCTATGTAGGTGTTACAAGAATTCAGCTTCAAGCAACGGGTAAATGGATAGTGCGTCTAAGTTTGGTTTCTGTGAGATCATAATGAGACATTAAAATATCACTCACTTTACAGCAATGCAGTTTAAATACTGTATCGAGACACATTCCTTTTAGTTTCTTCACCCTCTAATGTAATCGAATTCTCGCACGTGCACATAATACAACTTTGGATAAAGATGCGCTTAGAAGGTGCAGAAATACAACACAGAAATCACATAGTGACCTTTAAAATCGAGATTAGTATGCTCAACAGGGATAACCTGTATAGTAATAGATTCACTCTGTGTCTTAACTGAAATAAATATTTTAATGTGACTATCGTAAATAAAAGTTGTGTATTTTTGGAGTGAATATGTGATAATCCCAGAAATTTTATATCATCCCTGACTTTTCCCTGACCAAGCAAATTGACTTACGTTCCCCTGTTTTCCAGGTTGCTTGACATCATGTTTATATATATTTTTTAAACGCAAGATAAAATAAATAAACACAATAAATTGAAGAGAGTTATAAATGGAAAGAAGGGAAAATATCTTCTCTAAGTGCACAAGAAAATACCAATTTAATTCGAGTGGAAATTCACAATAATGAACCGTCATTTTAGCAAGAAGTTTTTATTTTCCACGGGACTGTTAAAAAAAAAGACACCCCCCCTTCCATTCAGCGATGTTTCAGAGTCTAAATGAAGCATCAACACTAACCCTCGCAACTGTACTCTTATAAACTACCCTCGCCAGTTATAACCCTTCCATCCTGGTTCGTAGATAAATCCTCCCTCCCCCCCTCCCACTCTTTTCAACCCAGTGGGGCTTAGCCCACCCTCGCTTCGTTTCAAATATCAGGTCGATTCTGCAGCTTACCGAACATCACAAAAAAATAAAATTACATGCGAAGAAATGGAATCATCATGGATGGAAGGAGGGTAAATACGTCAACGCATTAAAAGTTTACATCGAATAATAAATAGAGTGTGTATAGATAGATACAGTAGTACTTTATTATTAACCATTTGAACACAACATAATAATATTTACCAGGGGCGCACACACAGGGGGGTCCACTGGGTCCAGACCCTCCCCCCCCTCACCGGTGAACATGAAAGGTCAATAAAATTATAATACAAAGCAACGATTTAACAATGTTAAATCCCCTTAATGTTATGAATATGTATATAATCTATTGAAATTATTATTTATCATTACAGTACAGATGTAACGCTTTGGGCTGTACTGTATAATTTTTATGTAGTCTCATAAAGTAATTGGTAATTTGTTCAAAGTGTGAATCGTATACGAGTAATGGATTAGATTGACTGTTGACTTGTAACTTGTTCACTTTGGAACCGCCTCCCCCCGTAACTTAAGAAGAATTTCTGTGTGCGCCCCTGATATTTTTTTACTAAGGTTTTGTTCGGTCTAAATCTATATTTATAACAGAGTTGAGGAAATCAATGTTTTTTTTTATCACCGTGCCTTACTACCCGTTTAGGATATATGCATATAAATGATAATTACTCTAGTGGGATAAGGACGGGGAAGAAATAATTTTAGAGGTAAACTACCCGCATTTGCATGGAAGTAGAGTAGGAAATCATTTAGGGGGGGGGGGGGAATCTCAGTAGACCCAACCGGGATTTGAACCCCGATCTCCCCCGTCATCAGCAGGCCAGTCTAACACGAGCGTGACGCCTTAAGAATGGCATATTGTCCATCTATGCATAACCTGCAAAACTATAGCACAATATTCTTATGAATGGACAACTGTTGTATCAGAAAAGGTTATTCAACCTACTTTTACTTATTCAAACGTCAAGTCATTTGACCTACAACTGTCATTCTTAAAAGGATATTGATACTGATTAAAAAATACTAATAATAAAGTAAAATGTTATCAATGTTGACCACAAAAAATAGACTTATAATTTCTAAGAGGTGTTATAAATGTCAATTTGTAAGAAAATCAAGGTATAGCTGCTGTCGTTTCACCCGAATCGGTGGACAAGTGAGCTATGGGATTAAACTTCATCTGATTTGGTTTGCTGGTGAGAGGGAGGTCGGAGTTCAAATCCCAGTCGGGTGTACTAGGGATTTTAAAAAATTCTTTTTACTCAGACCAGACAAATGTGGGCACATTTCCTCTAAAGTTATTCCGATAGCCCGGATGGGTAGTAAGATATGGTGAGCCTATAAAGCGTTATCTTTTCAGTATATGTTGCTATGTTTTTTCACTTTAATATCGGAATTTGGTATTTTTCTAAATAATAATTTACCTCGCAATTACTTCATTAAGCTTCAAGTAATTTCACATATTTAAATTAGATTTCACATGTTTAAACCTAAATAATGCCGGTACACTACTTAGGTAGAGAATTCTCATTTTTTAAAAATGCGCCTCCGTGTGATCAATAAATAGCAATTCTGACCCTCTTCGGTGGCCACGTTGTCTAACGCGCTACTCTCACAGTAGACTAGAATGCCAATGACGGGGAGATCGAGGTTTGAATCTCGGCCAAGTGTACTGGGGGGTTGTTTTTCCCAAATGGTTTTCCACACTCCCTCCACGCGTATGATGGTTAAATTTTCAATAAATATAACCTCTATCTGATCCCTAAAACCAATAGCGTAATTTGTACATAAGTGTATAACCCTAACGGGTAGTAAGACGCGGTACTGAAAAAAAGTATTCAAAAATAGCAATGCTAAAATTTCACTGTAGTAAAAAGCAATAAAAAAATACTAGGTCAATATTTTGCATAGGTTGAATATATTTACGTCAGTGTGATGTAGCTTTACTTTCACACAGTGTCATTAGTGAAATATATTTTATTTATAAGAACTTTATCATTTGTTTACACAAACGAAATTTAAAATCCATGGATAGATGGATGGATATCATACCTTACTGTTTGTTGTGTACTATTACCTAGATTAAGTACGGTGATATTTTGGCCCATTTCTATGATTTACACTAAAAAAAACCACCTTTAACACAGCAATTAGAAATACTTTTACCTTCAGTTATCTTCAATCAAGAACGAAATAGCCATAAAACACGAAAACAACCAGTCGATAGGACACTGTATGTACGCCATCAAATATGTAGGGAGGTGACGTTTCAAAGGCAATATCAACAGCTGCCTCTTGTTTTCCACCATTGCTATACGAGTATTAGGTACTTGCTTTAAATGCTTTATCTTTATTCAAAATAGAAAGAAAAAACAAATATATACCTCTAATGTCAACTATAACATGCAAGCGGAAAACATACACGAGTAACGTAATGAAACAGTATCTAGTACAAAATAAATAAGTAGACACAAAGTATTAATTTACTATGTTTTTATTTTTACTCTGTTTTTTTTACAATAGGCCTATTTTCCTCTTTTTGTTTGCTGCTAGCTCAAGCAAACAAAATAAGGCTAAAATAATCCATGCCAAACAAACCTGTACTTTTTATTTATTTTTTAAAAAAAAGGAAAACATTAGGGTACCTGTAGGTAGTAGTTTTTCCAACTTTTTTTTTCTTAGTACCACGTCTTACTATCAGTTTGTGCTAAAAGCTTGTGTACTAATTACGCTAATTGCTCAAGGGATTAGGAAGGTTATATATAGAAATAAATTAACTTGCATTGGCACATGGCGGGAGTGGAAAATTTTGGAAAAAACCACCCTCGGTACACCTGACCTAGATTAAAACCTCAATCTCCCTGTCATCGGCGGTCTACTTATAAAGTGGGCGCCTTAATTGTTACCAGTTCACAAACTTACTATAGCGCCTTTGTAAATGGAAGAACTGTCGTGAGATTCTTTCCGAAAGACTGATAGCTTTTGAAAGGCCCTTTATTTTTCTTCCAGAACCCTCATTTTTGGTAGGATTCTAGTAAGAATAAAGCCCTTCATGATAGTTATTTGTGGGAAAATCTGGATACATATGTGTATGTGACACAAGCCACCCATTGGTGGGTTCCTCGTCCCATGGACTTTAATTACACTAATGGGGTAGAAATGCATTGTGAACCGAGAAGAAATAGGTGAACAATTTAGGGGAAAAAACCACCTTCAGTACACTCGGAAGGGACTCTACCTAGTAAGTCATTCAGTATATAGTTGGAGTGAAGCCATATACTGTGCGATCACCGATGTGGGGGTGTAATAAACATATGTTTGGCTCAGACCACCGGGAACCCCTTTTTAATCACAGTCACCCTATAGTAGGAAAAGTGTTGTAAGGGTGTTTTAGAAAATACACTTTTAGTCAAGCCCATGGTACCGGGCTCAGAAATTCCAGGAGTCTGGGTTCAAGGTCCATATTTACAAGTTTAAAAAATTTAGAAGATGAAAAAAATACAAAATAAAATATGAATGACAGGCAATGAAATGTCCATCCATATTAAGAACCTTGGCCCTGTCGAATGCAAGTCTAAAACCTATTTTGTGGGATGGTGGGCTGAAGGGGTGAACGGTATGGCATGGCTTCGCAGACTACCAAAGTATCCTTCCGCGTCAACAAGAACAGATGGATCGCGGAAACCGTAGATGGCGTTTGGAAATATAAGTTTTTTCGAGAAATAATAAAATTTTTATGCTAATATATTCAACACCCCTTCTAAGATAATGTATCGATGATTATTAATTTTTACATTTTCTTATTTTTATTATATAGCCAACAGTTTTATACTGAAAAATGTCAATTTTATTGATATTTAATCACTGTTAAAATTATAGAGGCGGTGTGTTTATAAAAAGTAAAACTTAATCAACATGCTTCTATTCTTGAACAAACCGTTTCCGAAAAGAAAATTGCAAAACATTAAAAATTCTTGAAGATAACCGTTTGTTCGCATGGCTCTGCATTTCCACGCCAAATAAAAAGGGCCAATCGCCTTAAAGAACCATTCAGTTTCAGCCCTAGGGAGGAGCTTACTGGCATTGGTTACAATAATTTATAATTATCGGTTCAGCCTAGTCTTGTCCTTCGTTTTCCAAGTGCCTGGAAATTTCACTGACTCCCGAGTCTATTATTTTAGTATTGAAACTAAATTTGGCGCACAAAGAGAAATAATCAAGTTCAATTGAAATGCTGCTTCATAATGTCCATAATATTTTAGTGTTCAGTTAATAATGTACGTATTAATTTTTGTACATTGCTTTCTCTTTTGTTAAAGTGACAACAAAGTTTAAAAAAATGTACAAACCAAAGTGAAGAATTGGCATAGTAGCAAGGAGATGGAAAGTTCCCTCTCTGCAAGGAACCTGACTCTCCTTGACTGGAATAAACTTGCCCCCCTCCCCCCCCCACTATGATATTATCGAACATGAAGCTCAAAGATGGCCTTGTATCAAACTCTAAATAACTTATAGAAGCATCCCTTTTTCAAAAATTTGTCAGGGAAAATGCACTCCAAGGAGTTTCTAAATTCAATGAATTTTTCAAAATTTCCCGGGGTGAGACTACTTAAAATATATTCTAGAGTAGGCATCTAATTCTAGTCGAAGACCACTTTCAATACTTTAACTTCTAGGGGCATTTAAATTTCAAAAGGTTTATGTGGAATCACCACTTTAAATAGCTTATAAAAGCTCCTTATTTTTTAAAAAAAATTTCAGACGAAGGCCAATATAAATATTCTCTAGACATTTGTGGGGGAAGAGTCTCAAGATCCCTAAAAAAACTCTGCTTTTTTGTTTGCTAGCTTCCCCCAATACTAATAAGGTTTAGCCGCCACTGAAGTCAAATATGATTACAAAAATAATGGGGGGCGGAGGCGGGGGGGGGGGGGGGCGAGCTTTGCTCCTGATGCTGGGCTCGGTTTGAGCACTCTACGGGCTTCATTTCTTGCTTTTAATAGTCAATATGGATAAAATTGTATTATGGTATTTCTACTACTATTTTATAGGTTTTCAAACTATTTATCAAAAGTGATAACTACATATCATACAACTAAGTTTTTGTTTTACTTTGAAATGTTTCAAAGATGCGAGGGTGGGTGTATAAATCGAATCGAAGGAGATTTGACTTTGAACATTTAACGTCCCGAAGAGTCGCACACCTTTACTGGCTTTATTACAGGGGTTGGCGGGGGGGGGGGGGGGGGAACGTCACTTCTATTCGGTGATTTTTTAACTAACGGAGAAAATGGACAATAAGGCCGTTTTTCCCAACTGACAGAATCCTACTATCTACTTATTTTGATAAGGAAAAAGGCCTTTCAGATGTCCATTCCTAAACAAATGAATGTATACTTGTAAAGAGTTGTGTTATTTCTTACCTTGATGTGGTACGAGTTGAGCTTGTGGCGAGGTAGAAAGTTGAAAGAGCTGAAGTCCTGACGCCGAGAGAAGATGCCATTGCTGCCAGTACCAGCTCTGGAAAAAAAAAAAGTATAATTTTAATATAATCATTCTATCCACACCTTTTAATCAATTCATATTTAAGATTTTAAGATTTATTTTTATTTTCTCTCGACCCTTCGGAGATAGAAGCAATGTGATGGGGGGGGGGGGAGTGAAAATATTGATAAATGTCGACATGAAACAAAAAAAATTGTTTTCATGATGGAATCTTTATATCCGTCTGTATCTCAGCCTAAAGCTGAAACTATTTTAACGATCGGGCTGAAACTTGGTAGTTAGGGTTTTAATAAGGCTCCTCACCCCTCCCCCAAGGAGATTTTAGAGTTAGTTATCAAACCCTAAAATTAAGGGGGGTAGTTTACTGAAGGGCAAAAAGAGAAAAAAAATCAATATTATCAAAATACACTCCAACGATTTTGATTAAATTTCTTATCTGAACACTGTTTAGCATTAAAAACATAATGGCAACTCATTTTTTCATGGAAATAACTTTGTGGGGCATTCTACATAAGCAGAAATTTACAATTTTGATCATATATCAACAGGTAAAAAGTATTTACCCCACCTTTAAAAATAATGTTTCTCAATCAATGATGTCCGACTCGTTGATTTTCGTTCGTAAATACTTTTTTTTTAAATTGTAGTTTTACTTCTATTTTAAAAATCCGTATGAAATTTAGTTGTGTTTTTTTCCCCAAGAATTAATTTTGTCTTTGAAGGGATTGTTTAGTAAACATACCAGCCCCTTCACTAGAGAGCGAACGTCATTAAGAATGGCAGTGGGTAAGGGGAGGAAAAGAGATCAACTCCTAGTAAAGAGTTTAATCACGTGAGACTCCACACCATTACCCAATGGAGAGCTCCGGTAATAATCTATATATCTACTAAATGTTATATTATCAGCATGGTTTTCTTTTTAAATTATTTGCTATCTCTATCATGTTTAGAAAGATAATGAGTAATGACGTGTGTGTGTGTGTGTGGTGTGTGTGTGTTGTGTGTGTGTGTCGCGCGTGCGCGCCTTGTTTCTTTTTTTTTTCTTCTCTTTATTTAGTTCTACTTTACTCATTAGTTTTATTATGATATGTTAATAAATGTACAATCATGTAAGTGGTTAAGAAAATGAGCTTGCCTTAACTTAGCCCAAATAAATACATGATTATTTTTATAATCATAAGGGGAAAGGGGAAAGAGACGCATTTGTCCCCTTCTCTCTCTTTTTTTTTTTACCCAATTGGTCGATATCTCAAATAAAATTAATAAAAATCATAATACTTAGTGTGGTGAAGATGTGTCAAATGCATGAGCCAAATTTTAAGGCCAATATTATGACTTAATATTTAGAATGTATACCGTTGTATAAAATAGGAATGCTCCTAAAAAAAATTATATATTTTTTTTACAGAAATGATAGCTTCGACACACAAATGCCCTCCCTCCCACACACCACAATAAACTTATGTGTGCGCCAGTGATATTTTTAGTTACGGTTACCTTGCCGTGTAGAAAATTTTGTTTTGGTTTATCAGGATTTTCTCCTTCGCATCTTACAAACTGTTAAAGCTATACGAATCTAACAATATTAATTAATTAAGTATAATGAAGATAGACTTGCGAAGAAAGAGAGTGGGAAACCAATGTAGTTTTTTTTTTAAACACCCTCAATACACCCAGCTGGGATTCGAGCCCTAACCTCCATGTCAGTGACAAACCAGAACTGATGAACAGATAAATCGGTGGGCACTTAGACGATAACGCCAAATCCAACTAGACTAGTTTGTTTGACACAAACAAAGAGGTCGGGATTCGAGTACCGGCTAAGTTTATAGAAGGTAGTTTCTCCTAAAAGGTTTCCTACTACCCTTCCACGCAAAATGAGGCTATATTTACATTAATTTAAATTCTACCTTCCTCATCCCAACTCCATTAGCATACGTGAAATGCGTATTGCCCGGAAAACGCTGCATAAAATAAATAGCAAAGCGCACACGGATTGCAGTCGTAGGCCTTTGTTGAGATTCAATCGTATCATTCTATTTTTATATGATGATGATGATGATGATGATGATGATGATAATGATACAAGGACGTAAGTCAACATTAATAGCTTTTCTTTAAAATTGCTAATAAAATTTTAAAAACCGAAGAAAATTAAGAGTAATCTATGACGAGATTTAACGATAAATTAACTTAAAAGCATATAGATAATAATTATTGCATTCAATTATTTTTCTTGAGCACTATTCTATTGCGAAAGTAGAGTGTTAGACCATGCGGAAAACTGAAGCTGGTATATTGAATGTTATTCTCTTTTGAACAAATGCGCTCACACACACACAGGATCGCCAACATAACATTCATTTCTCTCTCTCGATGTCTTAGGATTGTTAAATTGTTGGATTAGTTCCCAGTGTCGGCGCTGGGAGTGTTGCCAGTTTTAGGCGCGGCTTTGGAGGACTTGTTCAAATCTTTACCTCTCGGAGGGTATCGTGTGTGTGTGTGTGTTTAAGACAAGCCCCATGATACATACAGTCCCATTTTCATTGGAAGAACCTTACCTGAGAGCCAGATCTACTTTCACATATTCATACGTCCAGTAATATTATCTGCAGCCGTGTACTATTTAATTTGTGTCATTTAAAAGTTGTTAAGTGCTACGATTGTTGATCTTAAACATTATATTTTTATTTTATAAAATATCATTTCTATTAAAATTAGACTGTACCTGCCTATGATGGGTGCTGTACGAAGTAATTATAAAGGCTCTTAAGGACGTTGCCTATCTGTGACGTCACGGCCGGTCAATATGGGATTTGCCATGTTGATTAATGTACGTTTTACTCAGCGTGTTTTAAAGATATAACGTTGAAAAAAAGACAATAAAGTCTTAAATAATTCTACAAATAGTTCAACCGTGTCAACAAATAATTATTTTCATATTAAACTACTTTTTTGTAATTGTATTTTTTTACAATACCCTAAAACTTAGGCTATTTGACTTGGTCACAAAAGTGGCCTGTAGGAATTTTCCTGCCAGGATGTAGATTAAAAAAGTCCGTGGTAGCATATCTCCAACTATAATAGAAAACAAGAAAAGTTTAAATTATGTTTTATTTTTATTTAGCACCGCGTCTTACTACCCGTTCGGGTTATACGCTTAAGTACTAATTACACTAATGGATTAGGAATTGGGAAGGTTGAATTTAGAGGAAGTGAACCCGCATTTGCGTGGAGGGAGAGTGGAAAACCATTTAGGAAAAAACCTCCCTCAGTTCACCCGACCGAGATTCGAACCTCGAGCTCCCCGTCCTCGGTGGTCTGGCTCAACACGACTGGCGCGTTAGCCAACTACTCCACCGAGGCGGGTAAAGTTTAAATTAAAAAGCAAGTCAATGTTTTCAAGGAGCAAATATTAAATAGAGTGTGTAAACTCGTCAGAGGAAGAGGGAAAAGGTTATCAGCACATATACAAGAGCCCTCGCAGGGTGAACTTATAATTGTTTTACCTCTTTATATTTTGTACATTGGTGTCTGTGATAGTTCTTAGATTGCTCAGGTGCGTCAAATTAAGGTGCAACCCGCATCGCAAAATAGCTTCGAAATCTTCAAATATAAAACGTCGTTAATAGTTTTAAGATAGAAAGAATTACTAAATCTGCTTTGAAATATTTATACGATAAGGCAATATAATCTGCAGCTGTAGCTTTTGTTAAAATAAATGGTACGGCGCACCGCACAGACTTTCTCTCTCTTTCTATAAACTCGTAAGATTTCTGAACGGAATAATGTACATTGTATCATCACCACTCCACATAAGAACACGCATAAAATAATATACAATGATATAGAATCAATGAGAAAAGAGGCGCATCTTTGTCCACCTAAGAACATTTCAAACAGTTTAATGTCTTCCACAAGGGTTAACACTTCGTATTAAAATTTCGATTCTGGTTAAAGTTTTAACATTTTATAAGGTGTTGCAGATCTTCAAGTCATCGCATTGATATTTAATTATTCATTTATACATTTTGACCAATAAAAAATGTAAATATTGACTATTGAGTCTAAAATGGAGATAGATCATTGCTATGCAAACATTTCTCCTAAGAGATTTAAAGAAAAATAACATACTTTTTTAGATACTTATATTTAATTACTCTATGGCATTGGAGAATTATTGCGTTAAGACTTAAGTAGTATATGTTTACAACTAAAGTTCACAAAATTGTATTAATATATTTGCAAATATCTCAGAAACTGCTGCTTTTATAAAAATATATGTCAAATAAAAGTTTTTTATTTCTAATAGTCCTACAATTTTGCAATGATAAGTTGTTTAGTTTCTCCAATAGTTGTGGAGATACGGAAATTAACGTTTCTGTAAAGTACCCTAAAAATCATTTTCATAGAAAAATGAAAATAGCCAGTTTATTTATAATCTTAATCAACGCCTAGATACGAATTTTAATCAAAATCGTTTGAGCAGATTTTGAGAAAACCAAATTTTTCTCTTTTCGCCCTTCAGTAAACTACCCTTAATTTTAAGTTTTTATAGGCACACAGACAGACGGCATTGCAAAGACTATTTTTTAGGTTCGGGGGGTCATGAGACGTCGACATCCATCAACATTTCAGGTTAGTTTTTTTTTACGGTCGCAATACTTAAACTTTAATGTCCTAAAAGTTAAAAAATTCATATAATTGCGTGTAGATTGAAAGTTATTGATTTTATAAAAATATGTTTCGGATAAAATATCTGTATTATAAATATATATACATATTTGTAATGCTAAGTAATTTCATATCTCAAATAGTTTCGGAGCTATTTAAAAAAATGTTAATTGACGCATCAGACCGGAGCCCTTAAAGCCATTTTGCCGAGATATTGAGGGTAGCCATTTTGTTTGGAATATTTATTAATGTATATAAATGAAATTTAATCAAAATCGTTAGAGCCGATTTTGAGAAAATCGACTTTTTCTCTTTTTGCCCTTCAGTAAACTACCCTTAATTTTAAGTTTTAATAGACACACAGACATACGGCATTGCAAAGACTATTTTTTAGGGTTCGGGTGGTCATGAGACGTCGAAATCCATCAACATTTCAGGTTAGTTTTTTTTACGATCGCAATACTTAAGCTTTAATGTCCAAAAAGTTAAAAATATATATATAATTGCGTATAGAATGAAAATTATTGATTTTATAAAAATATGTTCCGAATAAAATATTTGTATTATAAATATATATACATATTTGTAATGCTAAGTAATTTCATATCTTATAGTTTCGGAGCTATTATAAAAAATGTTAATTTACGCGTCAGACCGGAGCCCTTAAAGCGATTTTGCCGAAATACTGAGAGTAGCCATTTTGTTTGGAATATTTATTAATGTTCATAAATGAAATTTAATCAAAATCGTTTAGAGCCGATTTTGAGAAAATCAACTTTTTCTCTTTTTTCCCTTCAGTAAACTACCCTTAATTTTAGGGGTAGATATCCAATTCCAAAAACCCCTCGGGGCAACCCTATGAAAACCCTAGATATCAAGTTTCAGCTCAATCGGTAAAATAGTTTAGGCTCTAGTTGGAGGTACAGACAGACAGACAGACAGACGGAAATTCAAAAACCACTTTTTCGGATTGAGGAAGTCATGAAACGTCAAAATTCATCAAAATCTCGAGTTCGAATTTTTTGACGATCACCATACTTTCTCTACCTGTAAGATAGAGAGAAAGTAAAAACACGATAATAGATATTATATGGAGATAAACAAACGCAAGTACCAATTGTGCATTACTACAGTAGACCCATGGCTTCTTTGGTGCTGACTGACAGTTCACAGCTGACTTCTGACAGTCAACATTTAGGTATATACCTAAATTTTGACTGTCAGAAGTAACAGCTGCTAAACACATGTTTTTTGCAGATCATATGGTGCGGCGTAGGGATACATAATTTGGTCTGGTAGCTTTTCAAAGCTGTGAGCTGTCAGTCAGCACCAAAGAAGCCATGGGGCTACTGTAGTGAGGCTTAGAAGAGGGAAATTATATTTTTGCTAAGGAGTCTATCACAGACTCTACCTTAAACTAAGTGTGAAGAGAGATCCTGAACATGGGAAGAGTCCTGGAAAGGTCACAAGTAAAGCATTGGCGTGCTAACTAAAGGGTCCCGGGTTCTATTACAGTGTCCAGGTGTCATCTATCAAAAAGAAATTTATGAGCTAATAAGATAACCAAAAAATTAATATATATTATTGTTGAATGTAAGTCCGATATTTTATCTCAGTTAGGAGAGTATCTGCCAATTGAGATAAAGGTCCCATATCGATTCCCAGCAAGGCCAAAAAATTATTTGAATGTGGGCTTCCCCTTTTTCGGTGATCAATTAACGACTGGGGGCTGGGTTTTGGGTCTGTCCTAGATTTAAGTTAGTTTATAAGATGTGTGCTGTTATAGTAGATTCGTTCCTACACGTTATATACTTCAAATAATACTATAAATAGTTTTTAACCGTAAAAGTAGTTAGTATTTTATAAAAGAATCTCCCTATGACAATTATAATGTACCCACTTGTTGCTTTGTAATTTCGAGCAATGCATTTTGTTGGTCAAAATGAATACAGAGCCCCTTCTAAAATAATGTTTCCGAATCAGTGGTCCACGCCTCGTTGCGCCGATTGGTAAATACATTTTAAAAATTAGTTTAAATTATGTTTTAAGAACCCGTACCTATAAATAAAAACTAATATTTCAGGGTAGATACTAAAACTGTATTGTAAAATTTCCCGAATTTTCTAGGTTTTCCAGACAACGTTTGGAAAAATTGCCGACTCAAACCTTTTAGCAAATTTTCTTGCTCAAGGGCAATTTTTTTTTTCGTTTATTACATTTATCACACATTTTTGGAAACTATCCCAATAGCAACAATACATCGTATTTAATGTTTTATGTACTATTTTTTGAGCCTGTGTGAATGTGTTTTATATATAACAAATCCTACACAACCTTTATGTTAGCACCGCATTTTATTATCCGTTCAGTTTATATACTTATATACTATTTACGCTAGTGGTTTTAGGAATCATTAAAGTTATATTCATATGAAGTGTACCCGCATTTGCGTGGACTACGTGGCCACCAAAGCGGGTTCTTACAATCATCTCATGTTAAGATTGCCAAATTCAAGCATTGCATTTTGTTAACATAAAAAACTTACATCTGTTTAAATGTTTAGGTGCAGAATTAGTCAAGTATTTAAATTCTCTGAGATTTCCTTGGTTTTGATTTAATTCCTTAACATTTCTCTGTTTTCCCTGATATCAAAAAAATGCTCCAACCTTTCTACGTTTTCTCAGTGTTCCTGTCTGTAATTCCAAGAATGAAGTTTGTTTTAAGTAGCCTAAGTTGATTCACGTTAAAGTTTATTATGGTTCATTCATGGATCAAACAACTCTCCGTTCGGTTGGAGGGTGACTCCAACCCTATACACCTTTATAACGTTTGTGACATTTATTTGGTTAGTTACTAATTTGGTTGTTGGTGTGCTCGTGTGTAAAATTAAACACGTAGACAATTCATCAAACCAGATTAAACCCTGTTAAAACTAACTTACAAGGCCATAATTACAAAAACAGCAAATGAAAATGTTGGCAACAAGTTATAATTAGGGATAGTTTGTGAAATTAAGTCTAATGTCTAGATCTGATACAAATAGAGAACGCGAGATATGAGCAGTATTTTTTGCAGTTTTTAAATCAAAACTTTTTTGGTCAAAAGAAATCAAATAATTCTCCAAATAAGTAGAATTTAATTTTCCTAGATTTGTGACTTCAACAACTGTCAATATCACCATACGGAGAAAATTAAACTTTTTTTTTTTCTACTAGAGAAATATTTTATTTAAATCGGTGAAAAAAAAAGTTTTGCCATAAAAACTGCAAACGGAGGCCCTAACACTCCTACCTTAAGAGGAAAACACAAGTCATGCGCTAATTTTCTATAGTGAGCCCACTTTCAACCACAAACATTGATCAAAATTCACTAAAATTTGGAATTTAAAAAAATGTATTGATTATTAATTAAAAATTGCATCTAAAATGTATTAAAGGCATTAATCTCACTTCCCTTTGAAAACTTCCACCAATGTGACATGAGTTTCCAGTTTTAATAATTGGCGGGCTTCATACGAAAATCAGATTGTAGCAGTCCTTGAAGCGTAAAGCTTCCTGACGAAAATAAATATGGTACGACAAAAATTGTACCATTCGTTACCCCAGAAAAGTATCTTGTTTTACTTTACATGGTTCCACTATTGTGTAGACTAAAGCAGCATTTCCCAAACTTTTCCCAGTGGCAGACCGGGATTCGACGCACACTCAGCCACTACCCTTATAACTGAGGCTCGACCACACTCCGGCCACTACCTTATAAATGAGGGCTCGACGCACACTCCGGCACTACTTATAATTGATGCTCGATCTCACTCCGGCACTACCATTATAACTGAGGGCTTCGACGCACACTCGCACTACCTTATAATGAGGCTGACGCACACTCGGCCACTACCTTATAACTGAGCTCGACGCACACTCGGCCATACCCTTAAACTGAGGGTCGACGCACACTCCAGCATACCCTTATAACTGAGGGTCGACGCACACCAGCCACTACCTTATAACTGGGTTCGACGCACACTCGGCTATACCTTATACTGGTCCTACCGTCACTGTCGAAACGGAAAGTATTTATCATGCAAAATATAAATTAAAATTTTATTTATTTAGCACGCGTCTTACTAACCGTTCGGGCTATACGCTAAATAATAAAATAATAAATAGCTATAATAATAATAACAATATTAATAAATAATAAGAATAATAGTGTAGTAATAATAATATTGCGCTCTTGGCTACTATCGTAACGCAGAGTGGAAAGATTAGTCTAGTACTAATGTACATTATTACCCAAGGACGCCGAATTTACAATTTGCACATCCTTTCCGTGGAGGCTCTTTCTAGCCCGAGAGTTAGGGGTGTAGTGATATGAAGGGTGGAACCATGAAACTCTAAACCTAAATTAAGCCTAGCTAACCAAATTCTGCGTGAGTTAGGGTAGTTTCCTTACGGGGGAAAAAAAACCCAAGGTACCATGCGAAATCAACCCCGGGACCCCTAGACTCGTTAGCAGTGTGCGTTGACACTACACACGGGGTCGGGCTTATCAAATAGTGAGACAGAATATTTATACACACATTTTACAGTCCAATGTTCATGGGAAAGCGTCTACTCGACAGATAAAAACGATACTAAATCTTCTTTCAAGTAAAGTCATTGATCGGTAACTTATGAATGTCGGCTCTTCCTAAAAAACATTGGCTGTACTTGTTGAACAAAGAACTTAGTGGAGTTATCCCGAGTATAATGCAAGTTTTGATTAAAAAAAATCCAAATCACGAGATTATGATGAATCCTTACTTTTTTTTTATGTTACCCATAACCCGTAAAAATATTTTGTCTGTCCTTGAGGTGTGGTTTTAATTTTGATTTGAAATCCTCAAATAAATAAAAAATATTTAAATGTTGAAGTAATTTTCTAAAATTAACATGGTGGTATCTGGGAAGTCTTGACATGAATATCATTTTAGATTAGATTACGGATTAGGTTACTTATTAATAGACTTTTTTGAGAACGTAAACACGATTGTGTCATACCCATTCATTTAGCTACAGACCACATATTATTACGTTGAGTAAACTTATGCTGTGTATCAGTTGAATTTCCTATCAGTTAGCTGAGTAGCAGAGTGGAAGGGTCACTTTATTCGAGATTCGGACGTCAATCAACGCGAGTTCTGGTCTGAGCGTGATCTTCCATCCAACATCCAGGTTAATCAACAACGAAAGGCATTCGTCACCCTTTTTTTTTGGGGGGGGGGCACCGCATCTTACTACCCGCTCGGATAAACACTTATGTACTAACTACATTAATGCTTTTTAGGGCTTAAAGAGAAACGCCTCGGTTGCATTTGTTGGCTAACGCGCTAGTAGTTTCGTGTCGAGCCAGACTGTCGAGGACGGGGAGATCGAGGTTAGAATCTCGGTCGGGTTAACTAGTGTGTAGTTTTTCCTAAACGGTTTTCCACTCTCCCTCCACGCAAATGTTGGTTCATTTCAAGTAAATTTAGCCTTCCAAATTCTTAATCAATTAGCGTAATTAGTAGGCCTACTTAAGCGGTTAACTCGAACGGGTAGTAAGACGTGGTGCTAAATAATAATTTTTAAAAAATAGCCTTAATACGGTTATAGCTTAGAGTAAATGTACTCGTATTTGCGTGGAGGTAGATTGGAAAACAATTTTTGGAAAAAAAACCAATTGAGATTAGAACCTCTTATCTCCCTGTCATTGGTAGTATAGTCTACCGCGAGAGTAGCACCTTAAACCATGTGGCCACTAAATGGGTATGATAAAGGTTCAATTATAAGAAGTGTACATGCATTTTCATGGGGAGGGGTGAGAAAGAGTGGAAATACCACTAAGGAAAAATCCCTCTCAATACACCCGATCGGGATTCAAACCTCTACCTCCCAATAATTGGCAGATCAGAATAAATGAGAATGATATTTTGGGACCATGTGCCCACCGGCACAAGTACGGGCTTTGGAGAAGAATAATATACTACAGTATGTGAGATGGAGATAACACCCCCACCCCACGCACACACCTCACGAGTGCACCCAACCGAAGATTGAACATCGGCTTCGTACTCGATAGAGCAATCCTGGACGCTAGCAATATATAAGACAATGCCATTTTTATTATTATTTATTTCATCGTCACATTATAGTACATCATAAGGCTTTGTTTATCACACAATTATTTTTTTCTATAAAAATTCCCTAAGAGCGTATTTTACAGCCCCCATCATACACTTTCACTGCCCTTCTAACAAGCCCCCCAGCACCATCCCCCTCCTTTCTAGCGAAATATCATCCAAAATATCACCACACCCGGGAAAATACCCCATTAACGGGAACAAAACACAATCAATTTACACATTTATCGCCTGCAAACAGTCCTGCCAACTATATATATATATATTTTTTTAACGACGGGAAAATTAAAGCTTTTCAGCTTATGGCTCGTCAATCCCTGTTTTATGTTGGTAACACGTTACCCGTGATGGAAGACACTGGAGGGGAGGGGGGGGGGTGATATAACGCGTGTGAAAATACAACCGCGCCCCAAGGGCTGATGAAATGTTGGTTGGAAAATCGGCCAAAGATATTGTGACCCGCTTCGGTGGCCGCATAGTCTAAGGTGCTACTATGGTGGTAGACTAGACAACCGATGACGGGGAGATTGATTTTCCGGTCGAGTGCTGTGAGGTGGGGTTTGTCCAAAATGGTATATCCTCCCTCCCTCTCTCTCTCTCTCTCTCTCTCTCTCTCTCCATACAAATGCTGGTACACTGCCTCTTTATATAACCTTCCTACCCCCTAAAACCACTATCTTAATCAGTACATAGACGTATTGCCTTAACGGGTAGTAAGACGTAGTGCTAAAAAATAATAAAGACATTGCGCCTAATGGATTCTTACAAGTTGAGCTTCAGCTCTGACCAACTGTATCCATTTGACTCAATTTTTTCACAATTTCCATGATAGTAATTTGTTTAACATTTTATATGCAAGGGTGCAGCCTATCGGGGCGCATACGTTCAGAAATTCCCATTATTTAAGATGCTGTTTGTTATTTACAAAAGATAACTCACGCCAAAATGAATAACAAAGGTATCATCAAATCTCTATTAGATTACAAACATTTGGTTTTTGTAGGTTTTATGATTTAAGAAATCATGAAAATGTGGATTTTTTTTCTCCAAGCGCTACTTCTTTGTAGCCGCTCGGGCTATATGTTTATGTACTAATTATTACCCTAATGGTTTTAGGTATAAGTAAGGTTATATTTATAGGAAATGTACCCGCATGTTTGGAAGAGTAGAAAACCATTTTGTAACAAATCACCCTAAGTACACCCGCTCGAGATTCGAGCCCCAATCTCCCTGTCATTGGCAGTCCTTGTCTATTGAAAGAGTGACGCCTTAAATCATGCGGCCACCTAAGTGGGTAATATAGCAGTTATTATTAAAGTCCGTCACTATGAAAAGCCGAATAAATTATATTCTTGTATGAAGGAACTTTTTAGAAAAAAAAAACTAACTTTTTTTTTGCCGTCAAAATTAACAATACTTAACAATATCAAGGAAGCGCGAGAAAAAGTCAACATGTTTTGCAGTTTTTATATAAAAACATTTTGTTGGTCAAAATAAATCAACCATATAGTTTATTTCTCTTCAAAGGATTACCTCAACATTTCTTAAATATCCATCAAGGATGTCCTGGAATTTAATGACAACTTTTTCTGGTAATTTAAAAAGTTTGTCATCCTATGCCGCTATGCTCATGAAAGATATTCAACAACTGTTGAAGAAAATTAAATTCTTATGTTTGTACTGAAGAAATGTTTTACATATTTTGGTCAAATAAATGTTTTGCTATAAAAACCGCAAAAACACTGCTCTCTCCCTGCGTTCCTTACATCCCCACCTTAAGATTGTTTTAGTAGATTCTATAGCTGTGATAGTTCGTTCCTTTCTGAATTGAACTGTAGTCAACATTGTCAAAAGATATGGAGGCCAATCTTATAGTTACCGAAATTATCGTCATCTATCAAAAGGAGATGACGGAGAGAAGATGGCGTAGAGTATGGCTGCAAAAAAGTAGATCCAGTAGCTTTTCTAGCTGGCATATCAGAACCTTCCTATAAAAATTAAACTAGATACATTCGGCTCCAAATTTCGTGCTTATCTAATGACAAGGAGGTCGGTATTCAAATCCCGGCTGGGTGTATCAGGTCCCACCTTTCTCTCCAAGTAGGAGCTTTACCACTCTTCCTGAATGCAAATACGGGCAGGGTGGCTACAAAACATATTTTACAAAATTCCCTGACTTTTCCAGGTTTTCTAGACAACATTTTTCAATTTTCCCTGACTACTTTTTTCCAGTTTTAATGGTGGATGATGACTGGTTTTATTTATTATTGATCACATATTAAAAAAGTTTGTATCTACTAAACATAAACAGTTTTTATCAGTTATTTTAAAATTAAAATGTTATTTTATTTAGGTATTATTAACTTTTGTTTTAGTGTTTAGTTGCGAAATTAATGGGATTTTAAGACATATTTTTTAATTCCCTGACTTTTCCTTATTTTTAGTTAAATTCCCTGACATTTCCCTGTCATTCAAAAATTCCCTGACTTTTCCAGGTTTTCCCTGTTTGTAGCCACCATGATGGGTATATTTCCTATAAATTCTATATCCCTTAACCCCCTAACCCATTTAACGTGTAGCCAGGACTTAGTAAATTTGAGGGGGGCGGAGTTCTTGATATGACGATCCGAATCCAGGGACACCATTGTGTATGGACATTTACCAGACATTTGGATCGAACTGTATAATATTTTGTAGACAAGGACAGAGATACGTCGTTCAAGGTCAAACTAGACAAAGAGCCGACACGACCAATACCTTTTATTCCTTACACGTTGTGTCTATACTGCTGCATTCTGATAGGTAGGCGCGCCCATGCAACAAGTTGAGGTTCTTGGTGAGTTTGTTTGCTAGTTGCAAGACGATATGTCATCAAATTCTGGCCGGGAACTTCAAATTAAAGATATTTTTTAAGGTAATTTCAATGTCAACATGTCAATTTCAATATTCAGGGCCGGTAATCCTTTTTTTAAGTTTTTAAATTATTATTTCTAAAGGGGTTCTTAGAGTAGGATCCATGCAATTGATTAAAAACTATATCTTCACCGTTTTTTTAAGTAGATTTTAAACAAAATAATTATTTAATACATGTAATTATTATGTCAGGTATTTGCATGAATAAGAGGTTGAACTAATAATTTACACTCTTTTACTTTGTATTTAGAAAATTATTGAAAACAATAATTATAAGAATTCTAGTGTATTTTTACTTATTTTCCCTGTTACGATAAGTTCCTCAACTTTTCTAGGTTTCATCTTACTCTTTTCCTGGTGTGGTATTCCTTTAAAAAAATTTTTTAAATCAAATAAGGAAGGTTGAGCACAAGACGTATTTGTCAGAGAGTTTGTTGGCTATAAACGAATCCTGGTATTAATAATAAATAATAATCATTATGAAGGTAGTTTATACTATATTGAAATAACAGCAGGAAGGTATGATTAAAATACTTTAAAATAACTTTTTTCTCCCATTTTGACAACATTTAACTGTAGTCTATTTTTAACGCAATTCTAAGACTTGTCCTACGGGATAGTTGAAATTTTAGAAATATAGTAGATTTAGTAGCTTTGGGACGATACCTTAGCTCAGGCGGAAGTGTGTCTGCCTACTGAGCTAAGGTTCCGGGTTAGAATACTGGAATGGTAGGAAAAATTATCCTGGGTGAAATTGGGGCCTCTCCTTTCAAAGTGATGAATTAAGAGAGCTTTATGGTAGAGAACTTAGACGCGTTATATATTTTTACATATCCTGCGCTATTTAAGAATTTGTTTGATATATTTTAATATCGTTTTAAACCAAATTTAGGCCGAAACTATAATCAAATTTATAACCAGTCTAAAAGTATAATTTTTTAGTTTAAAATTTTTATCTAAAAAAACTATGACGCTGTGTGCGAAAATTTGTAGTTCTGAAATTAAAGCAAAAGGTTTTTCAAACCTAGATCTAGCTTTCATCTACCAAATAAAGTCATGTTTTGGTAGCGTGATAAAAAAACATGTTTAAAATGTGGGATTGTTTTAAGGGTCTTATATATGTTATCGGACTATGGATATGCAAAATTCGCATTTGCGATAAAGCGAATTTTTATACGAATTCTACTGTTTTCACACGAATAACGCAAATTTAAGTGTTTTTTTTCTAAATAAACACAATTCCTTTTTAATTGGGTAAATACCACGATATCCAATATAATTTTCATATGTGGTAACACGATGATGCCGCTAAGTCAGGGATTCCGTTTGTACGGATATTATCAGTTTTTGCTGATTTTAAATGTATAAAAGGGATCACAGGATATACAGGATATTTTCATGGATCTAGGTGTGTTTTTAAGGCTAACATTAAAAATCACTATTTCTAATTTTAAACATTTCATTACTTAAATTTGGATCAAACGATTCTTTGTTTTCAGCTTTAATAAAATGTCATGCTAGGTGTAAGCAATGACATATATATATTATATATATATATATATAATATATATATATATATATTATATATATATATATGGCCCTTGCTACAGGCGGTCATGCTTGGCAAAATTAAATATTCTTTATTTGTATTCCCTTCTACTAATTTGATAGTTATTTAGTTTTTTATGGCAACATGTTTCAATGTTATTATTGTTTGGTCCAAACATAAATTGATAATCGATTATTCCGACAGATATTGCTATTTGTAAAAATGGAAGGTACTGAATAATATTGAGATATCGAGTTTGACATTACTAAGTGTGAAATGTTTTGTGCATATTTATATTTGATTTTTCTCTGAATATGTAAATAAATAGTTAAATACACAATATGAACGAAAAATATATAGACAGTTGTATCCTAGTTTTTTTAATGAATACTAATTATTTGAACGGTATTTGCATAAATAATATCACTTTCAGTATATAATCATCGCTTTTCCCCTAAAAAAATATCACCTTTTGCATGTCTCTATATATACTTATCACACATATTTTTTTTAAACACTTTACACTTAAAAATTTTTATTATTCAGAACCTTTTCCTACATTATGATGAAAATAATATTTAAAAAATATCAAACCACTTGATAAATAATCCGGGATTTCTAAACGTCTGCTACAATTCTAATGTTATCTCATGAAGCACTCTTGACGGCCTAGGTACTGGGTGTTGTGTCAGTTCGAGAAATAATTTAGTTTGTTAAGTCGTGTGCTGATTATCATTAAGTTTAGAAATACCTCAAAGAGAGGTTTAGTAAATTAAATGTGGTAGGTTGAGCAAATGTTAGATATCGACCTTTATAACGCGATTCCACTATAGTTTTGGTTATAACAAAATCACCGTTAAGTAAAGCATTAAAAATAAATGTATAGCACTTAATAGTTGAGGAAAGATTTCAAAATCGAAATCTACCTGCCAAAGAAATAGCTGGAAATATAAATGGCGTGGCGTGTAAAAATTTGAAAAGTAGATTTAACTTGGTATCTTCTTTAACTGCCTTTCTTTCATAATAATTGGATTTACCTGAAAGTTTAGTATAAGTCTTCCCTCGCTCCGTCAAAGGGAAGTTTTGCCCCAACATGCTTGGCTCTGAGAGCGTAGATCCGTGTTCGATCACCAGTCAGGGAGAACAGTATTTTAATATAGTCATACATCAAGTCATATTAACTAAAGCTGTAACGTTTATAAATATTATCAATACCTATAAAATTACACTAATAAGTTAATTTAGTAAAATTCGAGAGATTTGAGGTTCGTAAAAATCTCAAAAAGAATCTAAAATACAATTATTAAGACCTCCACTTCAAAATATTACAATTTAAAGCAATGGTGAAAGGAATGATATGTACTTGTGTAGTTTGCAGAGTAAGCAAAATCAAAGAAGTGTATTAATATAATTGATTTACTAAAAGATAAACCTGTGTTTATTTGTTATTTATGATCGTAATAGATATGAAAAAACGAAATATCATTTGTCAATGGCCTAAAACACTTTTTTTAAGTTCAATTTTAAATATTTTCACTTTAACTAAGAAATGTCCATTTTTAAAGATTTGAGGATTCTAATTTCAATTCGAGATTAAAAATTTAGATCCGAGAAAAAAAATTAATATAGGAGTTAGGATTAGATCCAGCTCTAATAATGAGCTATTATTTTCCACGTTGTAAATTTCCATATCCTTACGGGGTTAATGATGGTGCATTTTCTAAGCAGTGTCAGTCATCCTTTACCTCTTTAACATGCTAGTTACAAAATTTCAGAACAAAAATCCCATGACTTTTGCCTAATCAATATTTTCATAAGAAATATTAATTTATCTCATATTATAATTGAAGATGTTGGGGGTAAAAAATAAAAATAACACTAGGTTTTCTATAAGTAGGCCTAATATTTTTTAAAGTTTATTCAAATATAAATAAAAAACCAATTTAATTAAAGGGGGTTTGCATAAAATTCCCTTATATTTTGGTTTACCGGGAAGTTTTAAATTTTCTGTCGTTTCTTTTCAATATTATTAATAAATGTGACCACCATGTTTCGCAGCATTAAGATCTTCACATCGAAAAGATAATAAAAAAACTGTGAATAACAGAATGAATACATTCTTCTCAGTCGAAACACGAACCTTGACCTTCCAGTTGCACGATAGCCCTCTACCAGTAGATCTATATAAGCCGAAGATAAAATATTTTAGTAACTTTACTACGACAAAGCCTGTAATGGGGATACTTGCATTTTTTATGAATAAGTGTATGTCAGAAAAAAAACTGCAAAAAAAACTTACTTTTTTTTACCTCTATCACACACTTTTACACAGTCGTATTTTCATAGGAATTGGACTATTTGACAGCCAGAAAAGCTACCAGATCATCACTCACGTATTAGTATGTCAAAGTAATGTGATTTGTAGCTGTCACTTTGACAGACATCAATACCTTTAGAATATCAGTAGTAATATTGTAAAATGTAATTAATTTTATCTGCAAAAAAAGTGTATTTTCTAAAATAATCTTCCCAAGAAAATTGAACCATACATACGAAGCCAAGAAATCGTGTGCCATCTAAAGAGGTATTTCAAAACGTTTTACGTAGACCATGAATTTTTTTAAACTTATGTTCATTTCGTATTCAAAAGATGTATTTGATGTTAGATTTTCCATTAAGTAAAAAAAAAAAGGGGGGGTGAGGGGAGCGACCACAAATACCAAAGTTACTAAATGGGTTTTATATTATGGAGGCTCGCAACCCAACGATAGGTCACTTGTTTAAGGTGGGAATGTGGGGGACGTAATAAACGTTTAGTGTTTTTTTGCAGTTTTAATATCATAACTTTTTTTTGGTAAAATAAATAAAATAATTCTCCAGTAGAAACATGAGAGTTTAATTTTCTTCACATGGTGACCTCAACAGTTGTTGAATATTTGTCAAGGATGTCCTGGAATTTCATAACAACTATTTTCTCTTCGTTTAAAAAGTTTGTCATCTAATGGCAATATATTCAAGACAGATATTCAACAACTGTTGATATCACTATGTGAATAAAATTAAACTATGTTTAATTTGTCAAAAAAATAAAATTTTTGCTATAAAAAATTACAAAAACACAAATAATTTTTCGTGTTACTCCCATCACAAGTAAATACATACCGTAGTTCACAAGAGCACTTAAACATATTATAGTGGAGCCCAATACACCACATGGCTTGTACAGTCCAATTTTCATAGAAAGGGCCTTTTAGAACATACAAACACATTTAATTTTCTCCAGAAATTGTTAATATTTTACTATTTTACCAATGTTATTTTATAGAAGAATTATTTATCGAAAGGGACAACTGTAGATCATATGACCTGTCGTATGAATAAGTGAAAGTAGATCACTTAATGTTTACATTGTCCAATTCGGTGGTTAAATGGTCTAAAGCGTAATTCTCACCATAGACTAAGCTGGAAGCTAAGATGGAGGGAGATCAAGGTTCGAGTCTCGGTTGGGTGTACTGAGGGTATTTTTTCCATATTGTTTTCCACTCTCCCTCCACGCAAATGTTGCTACACTTCCTATAAATATATCCTCCCTAATATATAAAACCATTAGCATAATTAATAGACCTTCATAAGAGTATGTAGTCCGAAAGGGTAGTAAGACAAGATGTTAAAATAAAAAAAATTCAATCCTCAAATAAATTCTCAAATTGTTTTGAAATAAAATAAAATAAATTCTAGTAACCTACTCGAATTTTTTTGAGTAAAAAAAATATGTAATAGAGCTCGAACAATTAAAACTCGACTCAAAATTGAATTTACGAGTATTCGCAAACCCTTTTCATGCAAATGAGAGTACATCTTTTCTAAACACCAACTTTCTCATCATTGCACCTGAAGAGTAAATACGTGGACTGGCCGGACGGGTAGTAAGATGCGAGGCACCATTTTTTAATAATTATATAACGGAAATAAAGTGGAATTATTTCAAATAATAAGCATGCGAAGGTGCTGACGACGAGTGGAATACATTAAAACTTTCATTACATAATCACAAGAGTGGATCTATTCCAAGAACTTGCTACAAGAAAATAAACTTGTAAAACCTACAAAACTTTCATTCATAGCATTGGTAGACACTACTATACATTTTTAGCTATTACACATACAATTTTAAGTGTTTGAAACTTTTTTTAATTAATTCAATTTGATATTGAATTAAAAAAAAAGTCTTACATATACTTAACTTTATCTTCCCCCCCCCTTCTTTTCTATTTCACTTGGTAATTCAATAAATCGCTAAACGGAGTGTACTATTTTAATCCATTCCATTCATTTCCCCTATTCCTTACATTTCCTCCCTCCCTCCCTTCCTGGGCTCAAGAACAACTTCCCCTCCTTTTGACCTTCACCTTGAAACCTGAAAATAAAATGCTTTCGGATGGTATGGGGGGGGGGGAGGGTGGGAAGTAAGAAATGGCAAGTTCGTGTTGCTTCCCCTACATTCCCCTCTCACCCTGTTAGTACGAGGCGTATAGTCGCTCACAGGGTTGCCAAACTTACCAAAGTATGTGCTCTAAAATAGTCAATATTCTGAGAGTTTTTAACACTGGGTTTGCAGTTCCCTAAACAGGAGATTTTATAACTAGTAGGCCTACATCGACGACACTCATTGGTGTAAAAGGGGGACGAAATGGCACGCGAGTTAAGGTATTATATTTGTTATTTTTGAAGTTGTCGACCTTGGTGATCTTGAGGGGAAGTGCTCGCCTCAGGACCCGATGTTCGTGGGTTCAAATGGACAGATTTTTCTTGAGGGGACGTAATATAATAATAATAATAATATAATAATAATAATAATAATAATAATAATAATAATAATAATTTAGTACCACGTCTTACTACCCTTTCGGGTTATACGCTTTAAGTACCAATTACGTTAATGGGCTATGAATTGGAAGGTTGAATATAGAGGAAGTGAGCCGAATTTGCGACGAGGAAGAGCGGAAAACCATCTAGGAAAACACCCCACCCACCCCTTCCCAGTTCACCCGAGCGGTATTCGAACCTCGATCTACCCGTCCTCGGCAGTATAGCCCAACACGAAACTAGCGGGTTAACTACGCCACCGAGGCGGGTGAGGGGGAAATAAAGCCGTCGGTCCCATGTCGATTGTGGACATGTAAAGGAACCCTCGGAGGTATGTGAACATAACTTTACCCGCAAAATTGTTAGGACCTTTTGTTCACGCTCATAGAAATTCTCGTGTGCTTATATATCAGTAGGTTCAGAAAGTACACGTTGGACACCACAAATGAATTTTAAAAATTGTAAGATTTTATAACAAAACAATTTTTTTTTTTTGTTTGACCAAAATAAATAGAATATAGCTTCAGTTAGATTTTCTACACACATGATTTCAGCAGTTCATTAAGATTAGTCTGGGCAGGGTCGTATTTGGAGCTGTAGAAGCCCGGGGTTGTAGAAGATTAAAGACCCTCAACATAGTCAAGTAGTTTTCGGTTCAACGTGTTGACAGTGTCATTTATTTCCTTTAAAAAATTAAATGTTATAAGCTCAATGCAAGATGTATTATTTAAATAAGGAAATATTTCCCACACAAATGTAAGTATTATGTCCACCCTAAATTTAAACTTCCTCATCTCAACACCTTAGCGTAATTAGTTCATATGCGCAGGGCCCGAATGGGTAACAAGACATGGTAACAAAAAAAAACATTTTTCTAGCTGTCAGATAGTAGAGACAAGGCCGTAGCCAGCTAATAATTTCGGGGGGGGGAGGGGGTGCGGTGTGGGCCCATGCCCCAACTGCTGGAGAAAAATTCTAAATGATAAACAGTTTTAGAAGCTCTCTGAAGTGTTTTTTTATGGTAACATAACCCCTGAACTGCCAAAGGCTAGAATTTTTTTTAAATATCAAAACACTCTATAAGCTCTTTAAAGTGCTTTTTATGGTAACACAGCCCCCTGATTTGTATATGTACCTTAATTTTTATATTGTATGAACCATAAATAAAGCCATTTATATTTTGTTCATAAAATTTTGGGGGTGGGGGGGTTGTTTTAACCCCCAAAACCCTCCCACCCCCCCTCAGACTACAGCCTTGAATATAGTTTAGTTTTTATTGTATTCACATTTAAAGTGGTTTAGCAACTGTGTACGTAAATGGTATTGTTAAACAATTCACCCCCCCCCCTCCTGTTGGCATTACGTATAAATAGGGGAATCAAATCCCACAAACAATCCATCAGTATAATTTACAATACTCCAAAACGTTGAATCACGTATTATTAGCCTCTCTTTTCTTTATACAATTTTTTTAATTTTACTTTCGCGAAGGTGAATCGTGAAAAAAAGTAAACTTACTTCCTCTTTCTTCATCTCTCTTCTCACTTTACCGCATGTATAGCTGTTTATTTTTTTTATGCCATCTTAGAATAGATTTAATCATTACTTCCTGTTAAGCTATCTCTACTGATTTATTCTGCACGCGAAATGTCAACTAGATTTCGACAAGGTCAGATGTGTTTATATTTCGCTGGGGAAATGTGCAGTCAAATTTTCAACGGAAGAGCCTATTAGATCTACTTACACGCATTAATACGAGAGATAAACATTTTTCTGTTGTGGTGGCTTGCGGCCTACTATTCACTATGTGATGAGGGGGAGAAGGGGGTTTATAGGGTGCAGGGGTTGGCTTCTAGGATCTACTAAATACACAGTCTATTTGTTACTTGAGGGTTGATGGCTGACAGTTAGCGGATTTTTTTGTTGCTTTTTATTATTATTATTATTATTATTATTATTATTATTATTTTAAGCACCGCGTCTTACTACCCGTTCGGGTTTTATACGCTTAAGTACTAATTACGCTAATGGGTTAGGAATTGAGAAGGTTGGATTTAGATGAAATAAACCTCATTTGCGTGGAGGGAGAGTGAAAAACCATTTAGGACCCCCCTTCCCCCAGTTCACCCGACCGAGATTCAAACCTCGTTAGCCAACTACGCCACCAAGGCGGGTTTTTGTTGCACACATTGGTTGAAAGTCACTTATTTGGAAATGATCATCATTATCTTGATAATACTATTTAATATCAATCAAAGGTGATATTTATAAATGCTTCAAATAATACTTCCCTAAAGATTACTGTATAATTAACTTTTTAGTAACATATAAAAGTAACAAATATACTAATGAAAGTTTTATCTGTTTAGTTTCGTGGTTGTGGCAACAAGCGATATCAAAGGGGATGAAATTATGAATTAATAAGTATTCTACAGAAAAACCCCGTTAGACCGAGCCCCGGTAGTCCAAAACTCTGGATAATCCCAACACACTTTTCGGAAAACTGGGGGGGGAAAAATTTAAAGTTAAATGAAATACGTGTTATTGGTTAAAAAGTTAAAAGTAAAAAGATAATTGTGGGATACAGTGATATCTGATAATAAATACTTAATATTTACATGTTGTAGTCAAAATAACGTGTTTTTTCACTAACTAAAAATAATTAAAGTATATATTACGTGTTATACATCAGTTGAGTTGGGAACTGAGGAATAAACTGAAGAAATGCTACATTTGGAGCATAGCGCTGTTTGGAGCAGAAACTTGGACTCTTTAGGAAGATGGAAAAGAAATACTTTGAAATCTTAGAAACGTGGTGGTGGAGAAAACTTGAGAAGATCAGGTGGATAGACAGACAGAGTGACAAATGAAATCCTAAGAAGAGTAGGTGGAAGAGAACCTTTTGGATGTGATTCTTCGGTACAAAGAAAACTGGATCAGGCACATCCGTGAGAGGAACTGTCTTCTACATGACGTCGTAGAAGGAAAGGTTAAAGGACAGTGGAGCTTAAGGAAGAAGGAAGGTTCAAATACTAGATGACTTGAAGGAAAGAAGGAAATTCTGGGAGCTGAAGGAGAAGGCAGAGGACAGGGCGCATTGGAGGTCTAAGTTCATTGACATAAGGAATGGGCCTGTCGTAAGACAGAACACATAATAATAATAATAATAATAGTAATAATATATCAGTTGAATACATGAAAATTTTACTAAACGCATTCAACTGAAATTTAAAATTCGCAAAAAATACTGTATTCTTGTATTTTCACACTAATTCGGAATTTTTGCTAGTCCGAACAAGCTTCTGTCCCAATTAGTTCGGATTAATAAGTTTTTAGTGTATTCATCTTAGTAAATTGAGGTAAACCCACCTGGAGGTTAGACACCGGGGAGGTAAGTAGATTGGGGTCGATCCCCAAGGAGAAAGTAAGGTCAAAATCCGATGTGGGTGGTCATAAATGCAAAGTCACCCTATTCATTTTGGTATATTCAAATAACTGGGAATTTCAGACTACCCACGCAATTAAAAAAAATGTTTTCCATTTTTGATAATTACCAAAATGTGTACGACGTATCTATGTAGTAAGTAGCTCGTTATAAAAGTGAGCAATTTATAGGAATTCACGTAAATTAAAATCATTATAGCTTTTTTTTTCTAACCACAGTCGGGATCTCATTATCTTCGTGCTCGTTACAACAAAATTCGACCATATTTCCTTTTGAAAAACAAATAGCTGATAATAATTACAGATGTGTGCAAATTATTAGACTAAAGGATGAAAAAAATAACGCACTTGTACACATTGAAATAATCTTAAAGTATAGTGACGATACCACCAATATACATGGTATGGTGTCTACTCAACTTGACCAATGAAATCCCATACCTTTTACCTGATTTCCCCTGATCATTTCCTAAAATTCCTGACTAAAAAGTATGTCACATCCTTCTAACTCACCTCCCTTCCCCCCTTGTTTTTATATTCATATTTTGTTATGAATAATAATAGGTTTAAAAATTTAAATCAATTTTTTTTTAATTTGTACTAATATTGTTTACTATGAATTAAAAATATATTACACAGCTAAAAAGAAAAAAATGACGGTTTTAATCACATTATAATTTAATGATTTAAGGATTATTATATTTCATATTTTGAGTAAAACAACATTTTCCCGGATTTTCATTGTAGTTTACCAAATTCCCGACTTATTCCCGTTTTTTCCCCGATCACCTCAAATTTCGGGCTAATTCCCGTTTTCCCTGATTTTCCCGGATGATATACATCCTGTTATAGGCATAGTTATCTAGTCGAATTTTTAAAATGGCCACGCCTTGCTATTGCCGGGATTCAAACCAAAAATTCTTAGTCTCTATTAATAAAGTCTCTTGCGAGTTTTAAATGCAACATCTGCAATGAGATCCAGCAAGAAATGTATGATAAATAAGTAATTTAATTAAATTATTGTGTTGACAAAGTGAACGCCTTTAGTCCATTTAAAGCAGGGATTGTCAACCGGTGATGCCAAAAGATCGGCCAGGTGTGCCACAAGATTTGAAAAAAAAAACAAGTATTTATATTACCACAAAATAATGAAAATAAGAAACAAGAAAGTTTTGTCTTTTAGTGTTTCTCTGAATTGCATGTGCCACGGTACAAGATGTGATGCGGTGATATATATATATATATACCCCGCAGTTTTTGAACCTTGGGTAAATGGTCTTAACCCTGCAAAGATTTATTCGCAAGTGAGCTCTTGAACGCCGAAGCAGATATATTGTGCCTTAGGAGGGTGTCATTTTATCATATTCTTTCATTTGGAACTTAATTCGGCCCATGACCAATTTATAACTTGCAGGATTCCACTTATCATCAGAATAACAGACTCAATAATAAGTTTTTTTTAGGACGACTCGTTAACATTAATTTATTGAAAAAAAAATGATGAAACTAATGATTTATTAAGACATTGCGTATCTAAGTACACAAGAAAAATATAAGCAAGATAAGAAATAGCCCAAGCTCAATGCAAAGCTGATAAGATAGAACTGTCATAAAATTTGAAAAGAAGCTTCAAACTAAACATCTGTTAACAGCGATTTCTCGCTAAGACAAAAAATAAGTGTGGACCTTATAGAGATCGTTCGCATCAAGACCCTATTATAGTAGATTAGATTTATATATAACTTAACGGTGAAGGAAAAATAGGATCTATCCAACAAGCTAGCCGGCCTCGTGGTATAGTAAGTATTCCGAGCTCCCGGCTGTTGACCTTGAGGTCCCGGGTTCGATTTCCAGCTGCTACCAGATACTTTTTCTCGAAAGGTATTTCTTATGGTCACCAGGGTTTGGTTAGTTAGGATTAAGTTAGGTTGATATCTCCATTGGCCTTACCCCGTCATACTCACTATCAACATCACCTCATCTCGACGGGACATGGAAAGAGCCTCCATGAAAAAGGATATATGATTAGTACATTCGGGCGTCCCCTGAGCAATGGTACATTAGTACAAGCTAATCTTTCCGCGAACTGAGCTACGGATAATGTAACCCAGGCACGTCATTATTATTATATTGTTATAATCTAACAGGCTGTCATGGGAAAAAGACCACCGTACCATTTATGACCCCTCATCCCCCTTTAATATAACTTGGGCTTGGCGTATTACTCTACCTGCCAAGCTACCCAGATATACACAAAACGGTAGCCGGCAAGTTTACCGAATAGCAATTTTTCGAAAATCATATTTTCGAAATCCAATTATTCGAAGTTTAATTTTTTTAAAACCAATTTTACGACATAGCAATTTTTCAAACTAATAGTTTTTCGAAAACATCTTTTTCGAAAATCAATTAGGAGAAAATAATTTTTTTGAAAACCAATTTTTAGATCTGGAAATTTCTTCGAACGAGAAGTTTTTCGAAAACTTCTTTTTCGAAAATTAATTTACCTCAAATCTGTTTTTCAAAATAAATGTTTAAAAAAAAATTTTCGAAAATAAATTTTTCAAACGATAAGTTCGATTCGAAGTATAATAAAATTCTAGCTTAGGTTAGATTAGGTTAGGTTAGGTTAGAGGGTAATCCTCCCTATGGGGGGGAGGAGGGGAGGGTAAGGGTAGGTGATTCCCAAGTCCTCGATAAAATAGCTTAGGAAAACTCTCAGTTCGCTAAATTGATTTTCGGAAAAAAAAAATTGCAATTCGCAAAATTGATTCTTCAAAAAAATGATTGTTCGAATAATTTATTTTCGATTATTTGACTGTCGAACAATTGATTTTCGGTAAATTCACTTCAGGAAATTGATTTTCGGGCAATTGATTTTCGAAAAATGTGTTTTCGACAAATATATTCGAAAAATTGATTTTCGACTAAATTACTTTCGATGGTTTTGTATCCGGTGAAATGATTTCGATAAATTGATTTACGAATAACTTGTTTTCGAAAAATTTACCTAGACCCACACAAAACGTGGTAGAATTAAATGTAAATATACTACTTATATATATAAATATTCAGGGTTCAATCACTGGCCTCCTCCAAACCCAGCAAACCAGACTAGATGAGCTTGACGTTTAGTCCACGTGCTCACCAGCAAGGGCACAAAAAGATAGAGCGTGTGTGATCAGTGATAAGAATCAATAAGGTTACTTAATCAACAAAATTGTTTTTTTTTTTAAAATGCGACCTTCCTGCTATTAATTCTAACAGAAAACAAACAGCAACGTCAAAGAAAACAAGAGTGGCCTTGAGGTGGGCCCACATCGTGCAAATAAAGAGTGCGAAAAAAAAAGTTGCAATGAAAAAAAAAGCGGATATGTTTGTTTACAAACGACATGGCAAGCCTCTCTAGATAAAGACGTATGTTTTGGTGGGTGTGACGCGAGTGCTCGGCCAATTGGGAGGTGCACATTTTAAACTGCGAAAACAGCTCACACGTGGCCTTCGATTTGCTATCTCACTCTCCCGTCAACCCAACAACTCAAGCCGGGCTCACAATAACATTTCATTCTTTCACCAAAACTTTTGCAAATTATAAGTTATTTCGTATGTCAAAGATATGATACAAATATGGTATATCCGTGTACGTAAAGAATTGTCCACTTCATTTCCAGAGGAAAATTAGATACGCCATTTTGTTTAAAATGGTAAACTGTCTTACCTTATGGCACTAGAAACTCGAAAGTTATTGCTATACTTATAAAAGTACGCCACCTATCCCTATCCTGAGATAGTTACATTCTATCTAGTCACCCTCATTACACCCTATCCCTATCTTGAGCTAGCAATATCCAGTCGTCCTAATTACCATCTATCCCTATCTTGAGTTAGCTATATCCAGTCCACCTCAATACACCCTATCCCTATCTTGAGCTATAAATACCAAGTCCCCCTCATTACACCCTATCCCTATCTTGAGCCAGTTATATACAGTCCCCCTCATTACACCCTATCCCTATCTTGAGTCAGTTCTATCCAGTCCACCTCATTACACCCTATCCCTATCTTGAGCTATAAATACCCAGTCCCCCTCATTACACCCTATCCCTATCTTTAGCCAGTTATATAAAGTCCAACTCATTACACCCTATCCCTATCTTTAGCCAGTTATATAAAGTCCAACTCATTACACCCTATCCCTATCTTTAGCCAGTTATATAAAGTCCACTCATTACACCCTATCCCTATCTTTAGCCATTATATACCAAGTCCACCTCATTACATCCCTACTTCTTTCATGTCCATTCTAATTTTTTTCACTACCCGTTTGGCTTATGCTACCGTTCTAATGTTATCCTCCCATCTGTGGCTAGATATTCCTAATGTTCTCTTACTATTAGGTTTAACAGACAATACCTTGAACCAGATTCTAGATTATTCCATTCACGCTGTATGTAAAGCCCACCGTAATCCACAAGATTTGACTATCCTAATATTGTCTTGTGATCAGTACAGGGTATGTAACTAATCATTATGTAACTTCCTCTACTCCCCAGTAGCCTCATCTCTATATACGAATTGTAATCAAAATTGTTGGCTCCGATTTCTTTTAATCGATTTTTTCTCTTCCTTGCACCAAGTAAACTACCCTTAATTTAAGGATTGGGTGGAAAATTCTAAACACCTCTCCGAGATACCGTGCGAAAGTTAATAAACCCGATCGGTAAGATATTTTCGGCTCTAGGCCGAGTAGCAAATACACGGAACGTCAGACAGACGTAAGTGCGAAAAACACTTTTATGATTTCAGGGAATCACCGAAATCCATCAAAATCTCAATTTTTTTTACGGTAATTATACTTTCTCTCTCCTAGGGGTTGGGATAAAGTAAATTCAATCTACAACATACCTTTTAACCCAATAGGTTGGAGTCCTACCATGTCCTATTTATTACACGATGGCATGGCTTATAATATAGGGCCATCAATGTTAAGACACATTCACGATAAACGAACTGAACATATTGTATTAGTATTGATCTACCGGCCTTGATACTATTATGTCAGGTATTATTTGAAGTATGACAAAAATAACATCATTTTTTGTAACTTTTTATAACAGTCGGATACTTAATTACCTTCAAACCACCACGAATCCACTAACGGTATAGTTAACATTCAAACGATCCTGTGCGAGCTATCCGATTTGCGGCTCATCCGTGCGTCCATCCTGGATACATTTGTTTTGTTTTAGCCATTTCAGTGACCGAACTGTCTAAGGCATCACTTTTGTGTTTAGACTAACCTGCTAAAGATGGAAAGATCAGGGGTTTGAATTTCGTTCGGGTCTACTGAGGGTGTTTTTTTTTCCTAAATGGTTTCTCAATCTCCTTCCACGCAAAGCGGGGTAAATTACCTCTGAAATTCTTCCTTCCTCATCCCTACCCCATTAGAGTAATTATCATATATGCATACATACCGAACAGGTAGTAAGGCGCGGTGTTAAAAAAAATCCTTTTCCGGTTAACAGTAACCTGTCCTTCGAGCCAATTAATTACGCAGTTACAAAGGATCAGTGTTGACCTTGTGATCTGAGAAAGATATATTTGTGAAAGGGAATATTCTTTTTTTTAATTTAATTTATCTGTGGTATTTAACGTGCCCTTTATTAACCGACTGATATTATCAGCACACTACTTATAAACTAACTTAAATCTAGAAGAGACACAACATCCAGCCCCCAGCCGTTAATTCACCACCGTGGAAGGGTAGACCCACATTTCACCAATGATACATTTTTCGGCCGTGCCAAGAATCTAACTCGGAACCCTTAGATCAGTAGAGAGACACCAAATGAGCTAAGGTGTTGGAAACCATTCATTTTGAATGTTAGGGCCTTTGGGTGAATCAATATGTAGTCAAATTAAAAAAAATTCGATAGCTATAAAAGTTACAACAATTTTCATCCAACCCACTTCAGTGGTCGCATGGTCTAAAGTGCCCCTCTCATAGTAGACTGGATTACGGGTGGATAGAGGTTCGAATCTTGGTCGGGTGTACTGAGAGGTTTTTTTATCCAAAATAGTTTTCCACTCTCCCTCCACGCAACTGCCTCTAAATATAACCTTCCCAATCCATAAAACCACTCGCGTAATTAGTAGGCCTACAATAAGCATAATAAACTCGAACAAATAGTAAGACGTGATGCTAAAAAAAAAGTTCATATAGTCATATTCCAAGTCATGTGATCTTCAAATATTATTTTTCATAGATAATAGCAATAGTTCACCGGAAAAAAATTAAAAATTAATCAATTTCATCGCAAAAAAAAGTTTATATTTTCTTAAGTTTCCTTCTTTCCAGAATCTCACCATACTACGAGTGTTAGATCGGATTATTCGTGTGTTTTTCTTTTTTCTTTCGAGCTTCCATACAAGTACTTCCTACCCGGATAGTAGAGAATGCCGTATTATCAGAGTCGTACACACCCGCACCAGCCACCGCGATATTGATTAGCCAACATAAGTAAACAGTATGATCTAAATGAAGAGGGCGGATATAAAGGAAACTACCAGAATTCGCATAGAAACAGGAGGGGTAAACACAATGAAGAGAAATAAAAGTCACCTTGCTTCAGTTGGCAGCGCGTCTCCTGACAAACTTGTCCCGCATTTGGTATCAGGCATGACCGAACAATTCATAATTGGTCAAATTGGGACTTATTTTTCACAACGGTGAATAAATGGCTCTCGGGGTAGGGGGGGGGGACCTTGGACAGGTTTCATTATTCACAGTTCGCGCGATAATGCTGTTCGCTAACTTAACCTAACCTAACCTAACCTAAGCCTGGATTGGCTTAATACAATTGTGGCTATACTAATTTATCCTATGAGCTAGGTCAAAATTTCAGGATTAACGGAACCTAGACTATGCTAAACTAGTACATCCTGAGGCTCTTAGGATGTATCATTTCGGCCTAGTCCCTATCTAGTTTGTCCTGGAATCAGGTTTGGATGGTAATATTATATATATGTATATTATATTATACACACACACGAGTGTGCTTTACAAGCTGGTAAAAAAATGTAAATAAATTTGAAAAGTGTCCCCAAAGAGCTGATGTTAATCAAGAGCTCTTGACAGTTCAAAATTCCGAGTTTGAGCAGTGTAACAAACTGGACCACGCCCAATCACTTTATTGAGAATCAGATATCCTAACTATCTGAAACACTGAATCATATTATTTGAATTATTTGGCACACTCAGTATATCAGACTACATTAATTATCTAAAAACATGTTCTGCAAAACATTTTTTTGTTCATGGTACACTCAACAAGTTTTATTCAAATTGAAAAATGACACATGGACATGGGAATCGAATCCTGAGCCTTTGGGTTTAGAAAGCCAATGCTCTAAGCAATGAGTTCTCTAGGAGTCGTTCAATTTAAATAATATTATATTTATATCCGACTATAACCGTAATAATTATCAAAAATGATAGCTTTGTTATTTAATCCACACTTAACAAGCCCAACATTTTACGAACATTGTCCTGGATGCGCGCTGCGACAGCAGAAAATTGATTATCTTACAACCGTTGGACTGGATGTGTAAAGTCAGAATTAGAAAATAATATATAATCAATTTGATTTTCCTGAAATAGCCTCAAAGGTTCCAAGATTAAAGGTTGACATTATTTATCTGTGCCCGTTTTCTTTTAACATTTGGAAACATTTCGTTCAAACCATTAGAAATTTTGGTGAGCCATACTCTTAACTTTAAGTAAAAGCTAATGATTTTAGTAAGTAATTAAGTAAGTACGAGTAAAGTAAAAAATGTGTACGATGTACGGCTACCACTCGTGCCAACTTCTTGTTCTTATTGACCAAAGATGTGTGGCGCTCCAGGCTGTGGCCGAACGGCACACTTTTAAGGAACACTGGTCTAAAGCTTCTAAAAGGTGTCAATATAATTGGATACTAGTATACAGAAACCGGTCCACGTTAAAGATCAACAAACACACACAGCGTGACCACCACGTAGCAGCCAAAGGCATAAACAACTGTGACGTAATGCACTTGACGTGAAGTTGGGCATAGCTTGGAAAGCAGCATCAGAAGATAAATGGCATTCGATGTAATCACGTGCCAATAAACTCTATGGCTTACATTTGTTGGTACTCAGAGCTGATTGTAAGAAATATTTTTAAATTTTATTTCATGTTGCATTTCAACACAGGGTGAAACCTTCTTTACCTAACTAATCAAAATAGAAGGCTCAAATAGTTACAAAAAAAAATATGAACACAATCAGATTGAGTCGTTTGAGTAATTGTTTCAATTGTCTGAGTAGAGACACCTGAAACTCAGATCACGCAACTCAATCTGGTTGCGGGAATGATTGCTAGACGGTCGTCCTCAAAAGTATAAAAGTTAAAAAAAAAAAAAGAAGAAGAATAAACATATAAGTAAACAAATATCCTAAGGGTATGCTCACTGTTAATAACATAAGGAAAAAACCAGAAAATGCCTTTTTTTATATTTATTCATGGAAAATATAATTAAAGATATGTGTATATGTATTTTAACAGATAGAACCGTATGATGGTATAGCAAAATAATTATTACAATAGTCGTAGATTGTGCAAATATATAATATTTATTATGTATATGAAAGGTTATTATAAAGACAATATCAACGTTAAATAGAGAATTACGAATGAAAATTTTAAGAGAAAACAAATAACTTTATTTATTTTAACCATCACTTTCCACAAGGAACTTGCTCGTCAAGTTACGTTACGTTAAATTGCCCCTTGTAAAAAAAAACTATTATATATTATATCTATCTCCAAAATACGCAAATATGTAAATAAACAATAATTTAAACCAGACAGGATTCAAAAATAAGTCACCAAGACTTTTATCCTCAGTCATTACTGTTGCTTATCTCCCTCAGACTTTTATTTTCTTCAATTGTAGCCAAATGCTTCTTGGATGCAAATGCGAGTTGGTCTTCAAATAAGAAAAGTGATCAGAAGCAGTGAATATGTTACTTAAGTTGCGACCATATTGTGTTAACAAAAAAAAGTGTGCAGATATTAAAAGAAAAAAAGGGAGTTAAGATAAAATGTTCACCTTACCTTTAAAAAAGATTTTACATAATAAATGAAACTAAAGAAGTTTTGCAGGTTGTTTGCTTCATATATTCAATTTTTTTTTGTAGGCCAATTGGCAAAATCGTGTCTGCAAATAATTATTTTGCAAAGCCTTATGCAACGGGAATTTTTTTTAAGGAATTTATTTAAAGCTTTGCATTTTTTTTAGACCCTAATACAATTTTTCACCTCTGTTTAAGTTAATCTAGCGTCCTGATTTATTTCCACACTTTTATTTTTTAATAAATTAAATGTATTTCCTCTATTTATAACTTACTTTATTCTAGGAAGATTTAATGGCTTCTAGGTGCACCTCTCTAATAGTACTGTATAATTAATTTTGGGGTGAAAATTCACTAAAAGGTATTTTCTAAATATTTTTTTTTAAATTCAAAATATTTTAAAAATATATCTATTGTTTAAAATGTAGACTATATCTGGGATTATTTTCTTTTAAGGGTAGTTAACTTATTCAAATAAGAAGAAAAAAAATCATGTTATTTTATAAATCATCTAGTGATTGAATTCAAAATGGGTTTCTGTAGGATTTTTACATTATAAATAATTTTTTATATATATATTTGTTTTTTAAAACCATTTTATAGTAACTTATTGATTACTGATTTTTGTAAAATTTGGATGTTTTTTAAAATAGCTTTAATGATTTGTTCAAAATTGGTATAGGGTGACTATTTTAGATGATAAATATAAACACATATGTTTATTTTTCTAAAAAATCAATGTAAGGCTGTTAATTTCTGAAAAAATACAGAAAATTTGAAATTTTTCAAAATATTGATGTATTAGATAGTTCAAAATGGGTATCAGGGACTAGTTTTTCATGATAAATAAAAATAAGGTAAATTTATTTTATAAATAAAAATAATTCTGAGCTAATCTACAAATAAATTATTTTTGAAAATTTGAACTTTGTTAAATATATTAAACAATTTGGGTTATAAAAATATATAAAGTGTGTTTTTCATATGAAAAAAAAATTACTTTTGGGTATTTTATTGATGTGTATCACAAACTGATGCGTGATGGTTATCCAAAGGATCAGTTCTAATAGCCGTGTAAAATTCAATCAAGTGAGAAATAACACGCTGGACACGAGAATTAAGTCACGAGTCACCGTGATCTGTGATTGTAGATAGCTCTCGAGTGGCCGATACTTTCACCAGTTACCACATAATATAGACTCAACACACAAACAGATAGTGAACGATGGCAGAATACGGGACGAACCGAGGATGGTTCAGGTTAGAGAGAGAGTATTGGCGTGCAAAGTTAGAGGTCCCGGGTTCGATATCCATGTCTATGTTGTATTTTTTCCCCACCTTAATTGAACTACTCCTGGGTAGTTTACTGAAAGCCCATTTTTTTAACATTTTCCTCCAAAATATAATAAACAATATTAGCTACTTTTTAAGATTTGGTCGTACCATTTATTTACTAAGTAATTCTAAAAACAAAATATTTTACCTTACAAATTGTAACAGGAAATGAATATCTTAAATTAACAGTTAATTTTTTCTTCTTTTTTTTTCGCGTCGCGTTTTACTATCTGTTCGAGTTATAACGTTTATGTATTAATTATGTCAAAGGTTTTAGGGATTAGGAAGGTTATATTTAGAGTAAATGTACCCGCATTTGCGTGGAGGGAAAGTGGGAAAACAATTTTGGAAAAACCCACCCTTAATACATCCAACCGAGATTCGAAGCTCAATCTCCCCGTCATTGGCAGTCTAGTCTATTACGAGGGTAGAGAGTTAGACCACGCGGCCACCGAAGCGGGTAACAGTTAATTACTAGCCTACTTTAATGAGATAGTTATTGTTGAAACATACAAATGTCTCGTGGCCCCCCATTATGAAAAACACTACGTAATGTCTGGGAATATCTAACTTAAGTTTGGATGGAAAGGGAAGTGAAAAAAAGCCAGTGTTTTTACAGTTTTTATGGCAAAACATTTTTTTGGCCAAAATAAATCAAACATTGCTCCAGTATAAACATAGAATATAATTTTCTTCACATGACGAGCTCAAAACATTTCTTGAATATCTGTCATGGCTAATTTAGTAACTGTTGATGTCACTATGTAAAGAAAATTTAACACCATGTTTGTATTGAAGAAACATTTGATTTATTTTGTACAAAAAAAAAGTTTATATAAAAACTGCAAAAACACTGGCCTTTCCAAACCCACCTCAAACTGTCCGATTAAGATTTGAGAATCTCACGTAAATTCATCGGTTGGACTGTTATCTGAGAGTCTTGTAGCTGTAATCTACGAGTAGATCTGATGGGAAATAAAAATAATTTATATTGAAATACTCATCCCCCAAGGAGGCCTATGGCTCCTAAAGTCTGTTCAGCGTAGGAATGGTTTTCTTAAAGGCCTTTTTTCTTACCAGAAAGCTATTATATAGTAGGATTTTGGTAGGAAAAAAGACCTTTCAGAGAGTAATTCCTACCGTGAATGGAGTATAGGTGCGCGCACACATATTCCAAGAAGACAAACTTTGTAAGCGATGGAACTACAGATAAATGAAATCATCTGGACCATTTTATGCTCCTTAAGTTGTCAAAGCTACTAAAAACACGCCCCAATCAAGGAATAATTTTTAAAAGAAACCCGTTCGGTAAGAACATAAAAACGTTTATAAAACCCAACATTCCTCAGTAACAGGTCAACTTGAAAACCTGATTAAGACACCACAGTTTTTTTTGTTTGTTTTGTTTTTTAAGAATCATAGCTTGCGACACCAAAACACTATTTATATTTTTCTTTCAAATTAAAAGTGAAGCACTAAATATGTTTGTTTAATGGAATGTGTAGATTCGTAACACTTGCCAAAGATCGAGAGAATATCTATGTCAATTTTTTTGGCACTCCGATGTACTACGCTGGCGTGGAGTTTGCGTCACGGGTTTGACTCACGGGTGATAAATATTTGATATTGATTTTTTTTAAAAAAACAACCTACATGTAAGTGGCTAGGTTTTGTAGACTAGGTTAGATTAGATTATACGCATGACAGTATTTATGGCGGCCGTAAGTTTCGTGATTCAAACAAAAGACCAGGCTGTAAGAAAATCCTACAGAACCCTTACTACTCGTTCAGGGCCATCCACACGTAAATACATTAATGAGGCATGAAAAAAAAACCGCTCTCGATTGGCTACATCCGGCCGGGATTCGAGCCCTGGGCTTCACACAAATAGCGAACCAGACTGGAAGGCTTTATTTAGAACATTTATATCATTCATATACAGGATGGGCCAGATTCATAGTCAGACTTGGTGCCCCTCAACTGCTGTTTAATACCAAACACTAGCCGACACCTACCTATATCAGAATGAAATAGACAAGTTTCGCATTTGAAACGGGCCCATTCCATTCTGGTCAAGAGAGGGTCGTCTTGCTTTTGGTATCGAGCCGCACTTGATGGACACTAAGCCTGACTTATGGGGCAGTTTCATAGTCAAATTGATACACCTCAAGAGTAGTGCTAAACTAAATATATGACATCTACCTAAACTCGAATGGAATGGGCCAGTTTCATAAGCGAAACTAGCCAATTCCATTCGAGTTTAGGTAGATGTCATGGATTTAGTGTAACACCGTACTCTAAGCGTAGGTACTCAATCTGACCAAGAAAGTTGCCCTTTATGAATTAACTGACATCGGCATACGCATACAATTTACAAACTTGCTAAAATCTACCAGACACACTACTCAGTCCCCCAACCGTTATTTCATCATGGTGAGAGTGGGGGATCCCCCCCCCCCCCCCGAAAACTGACGGGGCGTGGTTTTTCAACATTGTGATTTTTACCGTGGTTTGCCCTTCCCTACGTAACTCAAGTTGGCCCCCACATTGCAAAAAAAAAAACTTTTTTTTTGTTCTATCTTGTTTTGTGCTTGGACATAAAGCGAAGCACAAACGAATGGCACAAACAGTATTTTTTACGGTAATTTTTTCAATATGTGGCGAGCCAGCTTAAACTCAAGTTGGCCCGCCATGTTAAATGTTATTTAAAAGGGCTAGTTTCAAAGCATAAATGTTCATGTTCAGGCACATATGAGCACAAATAGAGCACAAACGATCGAACAAAAAAAAAATTTTTTGTATGGCAATGTGAAGGGTCAATTGAGTTTCGTCCTTCCCTACAATGTAAGTTAAAATGCTCATGAATTTCCGGTCATATACCCATCTCATTGTAAACTAAACCTTGAATAAATCAGTCAATAAACCTTGTGATGAAAGTATGAATAAAAAAATACTAAATCAAACTAGCCCGAGGGTCACACAATATTTAAATTAAAATGGATTTTTTTTTTTACCTATTCAAAGCATGACAGAGAATCCACAATGACAAACAATATTGCAATATTTACATTGAGATATGCCACAATTTGCACGGCAATGGACCAACTTGATCTATGTGTATTATGATTTCAATCACTTTGAAGTATTCACCTTGAAAAGCAAGAACCGCGAAGATGTTTATAAAACAAAAAAAGTACATATCTAAAATTCAGTGGCGTGTGTAGGGGAATGCTGCCAGGGTAAGCAGAGATAGCTAAAACTGTACCAATGATATGTTTAAGCGCACTTTGTTCCCATTTAGCAATTGACCCATTTGACCACTCATACATACACAGGATCAATTTTTTTTTTAAATATTTTAAGGGAAAACTGAATCTCAGAAAACGACCAATTTATTTCGACACCGATTTTTCAAATTATACCAAAAGGTCCTAATTTTTTTAAAAAAATAATACAATTTATTTCAAAGTTTTCTATATCAAAGTGTACACATTTTCAATGGAGAACCTCAATCTATAAATAATTTACGTTTGTAGGTTAATGTATGGAAACTATTAAGACAGGGTTTCCGATGTCCGACAAAAGTGGTTTGAAGTCTCAAAAATAAGTTGTTTTGCACAAAAGTCACAAAAGTCTTGAGCCTACGCTTTGGCTTTACTACAAACCCTGCTACTTGTGACAGACAAATAAAGTTTATTTAGTTGGCGTTACACCTTAATATGATTACAAATACTCCATTATGTGTGTAGGGGTCCACCTTGGTCACTTGTGTGGTAACATCTTGATTCAAACGACCGTGCAATCAGCGGTGAACGGATTGTAAACCAAATAAAACTCAAACCACCAATCGGCAGGCAAAGTTGTATCATCAGTTCCCATTGCTCTCACCAGAATATTTTTTTCAGCCGCGTCACAATGTCAAGTAGCCGGATAGGGGCAGGGGTGTAGGGGAGCGGGAACGGCGTTCCGTCACTGCTTTTTGTGGGAAAATATTAAATTTCATCGTGCCAAGCCAAGTATTAAAATGTTCTTGTGTTAAAATCTATTAAAAAAAAATTGTAAAGTTTTTTTACTACGCAATTCCAAGTTAACCAATTGATTTTATATCAAAATTATGCTAAAACATTTTTCATGCTATGGATCAATAGATTCTGATGAAATTTACTGTGCTCTACGTAAATTCTTGAAATTTTAGGGGAAGTGAGCTGAGTAAGTTTCTGTCTTAGTAATCATTACTAGTAAAAAAAAATACTCCAAATATCTTCTAGGGGCATTTATATTTGTAAAAATTTTCACATCCAGAGGGTGGAAACCCCCCCCCCCCCTTCAACTTTGGGGTGGCCACGGCCTTGCGTTCCGGCACTGCTAAGTTTACGACTACACCACTGGCAGTGTAAAACTTGACAATATTATACAACTTATAGCCGGGATGTCAATAAAATCAGCCGGCCCATTCAATAGTTCCTGGGTTCCAGATGACGAACCAAGTGCAATCATCATGATATATTTCCGTAGCGTATGTAAGCGTGCGTGACCTTGATATAACATGAGAATAGGCGCCACTTACGGTGGCGTGTGGGAAAACTAGCTATACGGGAGCGCCGCTACGCCATATGGTGGACGGGTGTCTACAAACATCTATTACAGGCAATTAATGCCCTGACATTGTCAAAACAAACAAAAGACAACTCAGTTTAGTCGCAGAGTGATATATTGCGAGGGACACTATTTTACAGTTAATTAAGCTACAGGAAAGGTTTTATGAGGTGCGGTGCAGGTGTTAGTATATATTATTATTATTATTATTTTGAATCACAAGACGTTCTCAAACACATGCCTTTAGAAGTCAACCTATCCTAGGGCAGAGGCACTAGACACTCAACAGACTAGCGACAGTTCTATCATCAGCTGATGGCGGAGTGGGATTCTGCCAGGAAGAACAGCAGTCGCAAAAGTTCGTAAAACTATTTTCATAAAATTACATTCATACGCAAAATCATATGACATGCAGATCTCATTTTTGGTAGATAATAAATATCAATAGTAGTTCTGTAACCGTAGAAATAGCTCTCTCCATGTTTTTAGCGTTACTTCCAGGCTTAAGATTTCTCTTTGGATTTCAAGTTTAGGTAACTCCAATAATTTTTCATTAGTAGGCTTTAAGTTGATAATTTTTCCTTGGTGATCAAGTTAGAGGAAAAACAAATTAACACCATTTATTAAATAGTATATTATTATATTCATAGATCATGCCCGTTGTTCACGCAGCCTAAGACGTCAGAATCGCAATACATATCAAAACTTAAAATGCGCCCTAGGTAGGTACTCGTTCGATTGCTTAGAATTTTAAATTAAAATCACTTGAGATTCGAGATGTACCTTGGTTCACGTGTTTGGCAGTTTTCGCATCGCAGACAAATATATTTTTTAGTGGTTTCCATCTTGAAACGAATAGCTAGATCGACAAACCATGTACATACGTTGTTCGGCTTAGGTTAAAAGAATGTCTCTGCCAGATTTTGTCAAAATTTAACGCAGTTGATAGCTATCGCGTAAAAAAAAAGTTTGGATGGAGATGGACAGACAAATGATCAAGCTATAACAATATAAATAAGTATAGCATTTTACAAATAATAAAGAAGTGGAGTTCAACCTTTTTTTTCGGTTGCGTACTTCCTCATTCATAAACAAATAATTCAAGTACTCGAATAGAATAATTTTTTAAATAGTGAATTGATTTATTAATTTAAAAGCTTTCCCTATTGGTACTACAATGTTGTTGACGTGATTTGTTTTAACGTGTTAAAACAAGGGTTGCGTTTTACTTAATTTAGGAAGGAAGTAAATTATTTTGATTAAAACACTTCTATAAGCATAATTTAGTGCTATGCTTAGACGAGTTTTCCGAGTAAAGCGGCAATCCAGTTTTTATACAAAGAGCTAAAGAGACTACTAGATTTAATTTCATGTAATCATACGTTAGGTCATGTGCAGCTGTCACTTTTGAAATGTATTATTAATTGACACCTATAGAAACCAATATTATAGAGTAGGTGGAAAAATATTATAAATGTTGATGGCAAAAAAAATAAACATGTTTGTGTTTTTCTCAACGTTTCTTCCTATGAAAGAAAACTGGACTTAAAAAAAGTCTTGCATATTTTATTTGGGCTTAGGTTCGAGATTTCTCATTTGCATGTAAGTTTTGATAGAAAACGAATCGCTACTAAACTTTCAACAGCACAAAATGACTGTGAGAAGTTATCGAATAGGTACCTTAATTAATACAAACTGGTGATCATGTGATTTAAGTCTTTTAAGTTCCCTAATAATATATAAAATATATATATATATATATATATATATATAATAGTATTTAAAACATAAAAAATAAAATAATAACAGAGCCACACACACACGCCCTCAGTTTTACTAAAGTAAGAAGTACCTTTGCAAGTTCTGCTTTTTATGTATATTGGTTTTTGTAGCTAACCTCACTAATTTTTTTTATCACCGCGTCTTCTAACAGTATGAGATATGCGCATGTGTACTAATTACGCTAACGAGTTAGGAATACATAAGGTTGGGTTACCTGCCTCAGTGGCCGCGTGGTCTAAAGCGCTACTTTCGTGTTGGACTAGACTGCCGATGACGAGGAGATCGGCGTTTGATCCTGGTCGGGTGCAGTGATTTTTTCTTACCCGAATGGTTTTCCTCTCTCCACGCAAATGTGGGTACACTTCCTCTAAATATAACCTTCCTTATCCCTAACCCATTAGTGTAATTAGTAAATAGGCGTATACCGCAAATGGGTAGTAAGACGTGGTGCTAACAAAAAAAAAAGTTACGTTCCCGAATTTGTACGGAAAAAAGAGTGGTAAAAACCAACCTCAGAATACCTGACCAAGATTCGAACCCCAATCTTCCCCTCACCAGCAGTCCTGTCTATTGCGAGAGTGAAGCCTCAAGATTATTCGGCCACCGAATAAGATAAACCCATTATTGATCACGCAGTTTAAGGCATCAGGATTGCAATATATATATATATATCGATATATATATATATGAAAGTTTTAAAAAACATTCTAGAAATCAAGCCCCAACAGCGAACAATTCTTTGTGTGGGACGTGTCCTGGCTTGGCAACATCGCCCTCACTCGCCAGATGGCGGACGGGCGGGAGTCAGAACCCGGGGCCCCTCGCGGCGGGCGCGGTCACGTGACCGGTTCACCCCATGGACCAGTTCTTTCCGGCGAGATGATCAATGTGCCCCTCCCCCTTTTCCTCCTCCACCCACCTCATCTGATGACTGGTCCGGTCCGTCACCCGTGCCCTGGTCTTACTGAGATCACTGTTTCGATAACTTCGAGAGCAAGTGAGATACTTGCCTTCTGTGACGATACATTTTACACTTCAATTCTCTCAGAAAGGGCATTTTAGAAAATATACTTTCTTTATTCGCCAAACTCGATAGTATTATAACAGGGTATCCAGCAAAAAACTACACTTCAAAATTCCCTGACTTTTCGAGATTTTCCAGAGCCTATTTCCAAATTTTCTTGTCACTATGCATTATAAACATTTTATTAATATCAAATTTAATTAAATCATAATATTCTTAGACACATACACATTCTGGAGCTCTGTTACCATGACGGGGTTAAAGGATTTCCGCCTAAAGCAATAGCTAATGGCTGCAATCTGAGTTAGATATCAGTGAGATCATATTGAGCATTTAAAATATGGCCTTATACCAGTAGAGTTTAGAATAGTTGCCAAGTTCTTTTGTAGTTTCTTCTTTCTATAACGAATTTAAATTCTCGCGCATGCGCATGATCATGATTCAACCTTGGTTAAAGATGCGTGGGAGAGGGGTGGAAAGATGACACGAAAATAACATATTTACTCTGAATTTAGATTCGTATGCTCAACTTTTAAAAGTGTGTTAAACGAGATCTGTGGTGAGTATATTATATTTTGATTATTATAAATGAAAGTTTCGTATAATTTCAGCGAAAATTCCAGACATTTGATCAAATTCCCTGACTTTTCCCCTGACCAACCACATCTCCTGACTTTTTCCTGTTTTCCAGGTCACTGGACACCCTGTATAATGACCACCAGTGATCTTATGGTCTGAGTTCCTGGCTACATAACCAGAGGTTCCGGGCTCGATCCCCAGCTCGTCCAGATTTTTTGTTGACCAGTGGGTCTAGAATGGGGTCAACTCAAGTCTTATGAGGACAAATGAACAGCAATTTAAATGAAAAAGTAGCAGCTCTGGTCAAGAAAACTAAGATTAATGGACAGAGGACTCGTGTTAACCACATGACACCCTCCTATTCACAAAAGTTGGCTGCTCATGTGCTATGGCTCGATTTAGGACTGATGTGCCATATAGTTTTTTTTGTTTATGGTGCTTATATAATATCTACTAAAGGTAACAAAAGACCCAGTAGATTTTATAGCCGTTAGATAAGGCTCCTCCTATGAAAAAGTAATTTTTGAACATATTCAAAATGATTTTTCAACTGCCAATATTGACAGAATGTAACCATGATTATAGTATCACTTTATCTGCATTGATGATCGATATCACTATCCGACCCTGGGTTGTAGCGAGTGGTCAGTGCACCTAGCTAAGAGCCTAGGGGTCCACGGTTCAGTTCCCGGATGGTGCCTTGGATATCTCTCTCTTAAAGGGAAATACCCCAACGGTCCTTAGAGGTTGGTAAATTAGGCTTAAATTAGGCTTAAATCTTCCAGTGGCCCATATCTCCATATTCACTATAATCACATCATATCACTGTACGTGTAGACAACCTGTTTAAGTGCACTCTGTGCCACCAGAGTGGCGAATAGTCTACATACTGGAACTAAATAAAATGCCATACACTAAAAAAAAATCAATACTACTCGCATAAGTAGGCACTTTAATAAAGGCTCCTCTAATTTTCCAGTAATGGATAGTTAAGTGATCATATCCTGACTGGGTGTACGATTTTTCCTTAATAATTTCCAAGTTTCTACCTAAAAATAAGGATACTGTTCCTCTAAACGATGCCTTCCTCATCCTTACACCATTGGTGTAGTTAAATGCGGATAGTTCGGGTGGGTAGTAATATTTAAGTATGTCTTGAAACTAGATGAGCGCGCAGGAAACCTTATGGTCCACCCTGTACCCTGTCGACTGTGTGTAAAGCGTGCAAGAAATATCAAATGTTCAACAAGTAAGGATATAGAACATTCCATAATAAATCACCAGAAAAGTTTCACTGAACTTGTTTCTGGCAATATATTTACACACACAATCGGCTGTATGTAGCACTAATGAGTAGTAGAGGGTGGTTAGTTAATGAGTTTGCAAAATAACCACGGAAATTAGAAGTTTCTCTTTTAATACTCCTTCAGTAGATTATTAATATTAATATTATTAATATTATTTATATCATAATCACAATCATCATCATCATTATCATTATCATTATCATTATCATTATTATTAGTATTATTATTAGCACCGCGTCTTACTACCTATTCGGGTTATACACACTTACGCTAATGTGTAATGTTAGGGTGATTGTGAGATGAAATGGAGGACCTATAGTTTAACATGGGATCCGAACCACGGTGGAGGCCTGGCATTCCTCACATTCCCAAGTTATGATTAATATACGTCTTGTCAGAGGTGAGGGAAGTATTTGGCAATCAGATAAATCTGTGCTGGGACCGAGGATTGAACCCCAGACCCCCAGCACAGAAGTCTGTCACCTTACCCCTAGACCACCAGGTCACCCAGTTTACTAATACTAACATTCTTTACAAATGACCGAACTAAAAGTTTCGGGTCATATCTATATTTTTGACCCTGGGGGTTCTTAACCTCTATACATACGATTACATCCTGCTTCGGTGGCCACATGGTCCAAGGCGTCCCTCTCGAAATAGACTAAACTGCCATTTACAAGAGATCGGGATTACAATCTCAGTCGGGTGTACTGGGGGGGAGGGGGGAGTATTTTTCCTAAATGGTTTTCAACTCTCCCTCATCGCGAATACGGATACGGTTCCTCTAAATTCAACTTGCCTCATTCTTTAAACATGAGCGTTATTTGTACAAAAGCGTAGAGTCTGAACGGGTAGCAAGTCGCGATGGGGGGGGGGGGGGGGAAGTTTCCTCTTTGTTTTGTTAAAACGTAAAGGCTACAGATATTCAACTAAATCAATATGAAATGTTCCCAAACTTTTATAAATTCGTTTTGTGTGCGATGATAATCTAAATGAAAAAGTTTTTTTTTGTTATATAATTTTTAATATTACATTATTCGACGAGTTGAAAGGACATGCTAGATTTGTATTCGAGAAAAATAAAATTCAATTTATAAGATCAAAGATTTTACCTTCATTTAAAATAAATTAGAAAGTCAACCGCAGTTACGGTAGAATATGGCTTATGTATGTATAAACAAGTACACTCCGTTTCCCCTGAAAGTAAGCAAGAGTCGTATGCTTCCTGTACTGTTGGGCAGCCTATAAAATAGGGGCAATACTGCATTTATATAAGGTAGCCAACGTTGGGCTTTTGATTAAAATAAAATGTTTGCGCCTGTCTAGGCAGTTTAGTTAGCCAACTCATTAGTTTCGTGTCGAGCTAGACAGCCGAGGACAGGGAGATCGAGGTTCGAATCTCGGTTGGGTGAACTGGGGAGGGGGTGATTTTCCCTGAATGGTTTTTCACTCTCCCACCACGCAAATGCGAGTTCTCTTCCTCTAAATTCAATCCACCCAATTCCTAGCCTATTAGCATAATTAGTAAATGAGCGTATAGCCCATGGATAGTAAGATGCGGTGCTAAATAAAAAATAAATGTTTGCGTTACAACCATGTAAAGTTTGTTTTAGCACAGCGTCTTATTACTCGTTTGGGTTATACGCTTATGTACTAGTTACAGTGATATGATAGGGAATATGAAAGTTTAATTAAGAGTGAGAGGACCCACATTTGCGTGGAGTTGAGAGTGGAAAACCATTTAGGAAAAAACCTCAATTCACTCTACCGGGATCGAAACCCATTTTCCCCCTTCCTCCGTCTAGTCTACTATGTGTGTAGCGCGGGTGAAACCCCGTGCGGTCACAGAAGCGGGTCACAATCTCTCGATAAAATCAATAACATTTCAAAACAAACTGATTTACTCCAGATAAAAACAGAATGATGGAGCTACTGTTGTTGGGAGATTTAAAATAACTCGTTTGATGGAAAAACATGTGGGTAGTTTCTTACTGTGTTTGATTTGTTTCCCCGACAAAACACAATAATTTGAAAACATTCATAGTGCCATTAGACTTAAATATCTGTTTATCCACTTCAAAAAAAGATAGGTTGATAGTCAGTTGTTTCTAGTTTGTATTTGAAAGCATCCTGGGTCCACATAGGCTTCATTCCTGCCACTTAAAACAGATTTATGCTCTTTCGGTGACCGTGTGAATAATTTAATTTAATTTGAGATACGGTATTTAACGTGAACTTTATAAACTGACTAATTATTTAAGAACACGGCTTACTGACCAACTTAAATCTAGAACCAACACAAAATTCATCCCCTGGCCATTAATTCATCACTGAGAATATATTGGGGTGAAGTGCTTGCCTCAGGACCCGATTTTCGTGGGTTTGAACCCAGCCGGGGTTGATGGAAATTTCTTGAGCAATAATAATCCGTGGCAGAACTTCCTTCAGAAGGGAGGTAAAGACATCGGTCCCATGTCGATTGTGGCATGTAAAAGAACCCTGGAGAGTTTGTTGAAATACTTTTCCCAGAAATTGGTAGGTCCTTTCGTTCTAGCTCATAGAAATTCTCGTGTGCTGATATAATCAGTCGGACCAGAAAATGCACGTTAACTACCTCAAATAAATAAATAAAATAAATCACTGTTAAAGGGGATAATTTGATAATAAGGGCGGCCCACTGGGGGACCAGCAGTTGTTCGTTCTTTCAGCCTCGTCAGTCTTAATTTAACTAAATTACATACGAGTATTTCTAGGTTAGGTTAGGTTAGGTTAGGCTAGGCTATGTTAGGTTAGGGTAAGCTTGGTCAGGAGGAAAGCCCGGTAGCTGGTGGGTGCTGCCAGTAATCCCCTCCACCGTGTTACCGCCCTGACGTAGGAATTCCCATGAATTGCCCTTTTACTTGTTCGCAATCTGGACATTAGATATTTATCCAGGCGGCCATAACATTTTTCGATGTGTTCGCAATTTGGGACGAATTTTGGCCTGTTCCCAATCTGGACTGTTTGCAATCAGGATACAACCCGTCCAGTTATGATGCAACATGCTTCGTAAAATAGCTCCGAAATCTCCGAGTTAGCGACGTAGTTCAAGACGATTCTGCAGTCCCTTGTCCAACAAGTAAACTGGTCATCTACCCCATGTTTTTAATGCGTTTTATTTGAAAATAAATGAAACATTATTTTCTTTCGGTGGGTTTATTATAAAGGATTAGGGTTGTTGGTGTTGGAGGTGGAGCAAATTCGAGTGTAGGTCTACTTGAAAAGCTCTCGAATAACAACAAACCTAATGGCCGAACTGCCTAGGTCGAAACGTGCCATTTCAATCGACAACAGCCCAGCTAGAAGGATGTCAAAGTGCTGTTTGTTATCCTTAACAGAAGAAAACAACCAATAGCATGGCTTTTCGCCATTCCCCTTCACGGTCACGGCAATACGGCTGTGATGAGGTGTGGGATGAGGAGACTGACGACCCGTGACAAGCACAATCCCCAGGCACGTTTCCAGAAGAGCTGGTTCAGCTTTCTGCCACGTCTCCAAACGGAGCGCTAAACTCGTAGTAAACATGGCTCTCATTTAAAAAAATAAGTCATTAACACGTACTAAATTTACAATACTCGAACATGTCAAGCTTTTGTCGTGAATGTATTTTTGTGTTGTATTGTTAAAAGAACCAAAATATTCTATTTGCTATAAAGCGAATTATTTTTTAAAGGCACTGTCAAATTATTTTTGGAATTACACCAAAATTAAATAAAGGCTTGGTTAAAAAGAGGATATAAACAATATGCAGTAAATATATGTACAGTAGCCCCATGGCTTCTTTGGTGCTGACTGACAGTTCACAGCTGACTTCTGACAGTCAACAGTTAGGTATATACCTAAATTCTGACTGTCAGAAGTGACAGCTGCTAAACACATGTTTTTTTGCAGATCATATGGTTCGGCGTAGGGATACATAATTTGGTCTGGTAGCTTTTCAAAGTCGTCTGCTGTCAGTCAGCACCAAAGAAGCCATGGGGCTACTGTATCTTACTAAGACAGCGCAGTAGACCCATTTCCTTAGCCAATTATAAAATTCCCTGATTTTTTTCCCTTTCCTAAGACGAGTGGGTGCAACTGGTGGGAAAAAAAAGGGGGGGGTGGACAGAGTCACTTTAAATGGTCTTTGGCCTTTTTAAATGTATGTGTCTCAATGGAGTGTGATACATCGATTAATCTAGAGCCTTAGGAACGTTTTTGGTTTGGTGAAGGAATGGAGAGGACTAAAAGTGTGAAATTATAAAGGTGTAGGGTGTGATATGTAGGGGCAAAATTACTATCATATTTATTTTATAAGATAGAGGATAAAATACCTCAGCCGTAAATAATGAAAGATTTGTAATTATTTTATCACATTTCCTTCCTTAAAAGCTTGTATGGTAAATGTAGGGAAACGTTAACTAAAACATACTGTATGTTACAATTACTTGAAATTGAAGGCCAGGAATCATATAATAATATTTATGAAATGACCGTGAAACTAAATTAGTTGCCGTCAGCCTCAGTGGTAAGGTATTCACTCGTCTCAGGACCCGATGTTCGTCGGTTCAAACCCAGCTGGGGATGATCGATTTTTCGTAAGCGATATAGACCCATAACACAGCTTCCTTCGTAAGAGAAGTAAAGCAGTCGGTCGATTGTGGCCTGTAAAAGAACCCTGGAAGGCTATATGAAAATACTTTTCTGGTAAAAGTGGTAAGCCCTTTCGCGCTTGCTCATAAATATTCCCGTGTGCTGATTTAATCAATTGGTTCAGAAATTGTACATTAAATACCTCAAATAAGAAATAAAATAATACATTAAATACCTCAAATAAGAAATAAAATAATAAGTTACTTAGTTAATTAATAAGAAACAAGCACTATATAAATGATGGAAATGTGTATTATTCAAGAAAAATGTTCTGTCCAAACGGTTCAGCTAAATTTGATACTGCCTATATTTTATATTTTGATGTTTTATTTGATAAAACTCTCTGGCATGCTCTGTAGTAAAATGTCTTATAATAGATTTTTAATATATATATTATTTTGTAAAATATCTTGTATGGAACATAAAAGTTAAATAATATTGATTTTATTAAAGAGAGTTTATAAAATAAACATGATTGTAATACCACACCAAGCAAAGGGTGCGTCGAGGGGGGGGGGGGGGGGAGGTAAGGGGGACGATTCATCCAGCATTCTGATTTTTTTTTTTTTTGCATCGGGAGTTTATTAGCGTTATCTAAATCAATGTTGTTCAACTTTTTTTTCGTACGCCCAGATATAAATTTATCTTCAACTTTGTACCTCAAAAAGTTGTTGGTGCATAATACAAGTTCAGATCTAAACATGTATGTAATCTACATTTAAAATAAAATTAAAATTTTATGTACCCCCTAATATTTCTTCGCGTACCCCAGCTTAAACACTATCTATCTAAAGTATTATTTCATGGTTATTGTAATTTTATGAAAGTTTTTATACAGTGCCAAATTTACTTCTTCATACTTTTTCCTCGAGTTATAGATCAACATTTTATTTTGGACTTTGGGTTGGTACAATGTACCCATATAGTCCCCTGTCCATTCACCACCACATGAATTCATTCTGATTTTAGTCTTATGACTTGTATCAAAATGTTTCAACGCGGCTATCATCATAAAAACCTATATGGCGTCAGGCCGCAAGCAAGCAATACCAACCAAGCGGCTGCCGCATGTTGCCGAAGATAGTGCCAACATTTGCGTATAGAGGGTGTTATATGGTCAGCTCAACAAGCCCCCCGGCCGTTAATCTCAGTCAAAACAGGAGGCGATACTTCCTTATTCAAGTAGCTCCTCAATTGTCCTCATGAGGCTGAGTTGACCCCATTCCATAAACAAAAGAAAAATCCGGGAGCTCCAAGGATTAAACCCGGGACCTCTATCTGTAGCCAGGATCTCTGCGGACAGTTGAATAAATGATCGGAGCTATTGAGAGGGCAGTAATAATGGTTTGGATGCAAGGAATTAAGTTCCCCCTTCCCATTCACCCCTCACACACACGCACTAATGTGAGGCGTCCACTATGAAAGACAAGGCGTGGACAGGAGCCGACCCCCCTGGTAATTAGTTCAGTCACTTGCCGCGAGAGCATGCGTATTATTGACGACGCGCTTGTACTCCGCGGCCACAATTACTCATGTTAATTAGAGGGTTCGAGCCCCCGACATTAGGACGTCTGATGCAATAAGGTTTAGGGGTTCACAACGGTGCTCGGCTGGTATACACACGCCCTTATTGGGCTTGGCCATGTTTTTTTTTTACAGGGTTGCCACTATTTTCTTAGTAAAAAATTCCTTAGTTTTTTTAATTAGGTTGTTCAAAAAGAATTTTCCTGACAAATTAGATCAGTGGCTGGAAACTTGTCGATCTCACGGCAATTTTAGGTTAACCGCGTAAGAATACTACAGCGTAGTCAAAAGCTAATATATTATTCTCTGAGCTAACAAATATATTATAAAACATCTTCAAATAATATTTCAATTCGGCCAAAATTAGCTCGAACGGACATAATTGGTAATGTTATAATGAACTTTTTTTTTTAGAACGGTGGTGAAAAAAGTATTTAAGGAAAGGTCATGTTGAGCTATAACACAGAGGACGGGGAGATCGAGGTTCGAAACTCGGTCGGGCGAACTGGGGGGGGGGGGGGTCCTAAAAGGTTTTCCACTCTCACTCCACGCAAATGCGGGTTCACTTCCTCTAAATTCAACCTTCCCAATTCCTAATCCATTAGTGTAATTAGTACTTAAGCGTATAGCCCGAACGGGTAGTAGGACGCGGTGCTAAATAATAATAATAATAATAATAATATAATAATAATAATAGTAATAATAATATTTTGTCCAAAAAAAGTTTCACCACAAAAACTGCAATGACACTGGCTTTTTATAGTGTCCCCTTCTCCCCGCCTTATGTTGTTAAAGGCTTTTCATTGAAAAGTGTGTCATGTGCTTTAATTACGAGTTATTATTCATATTTTCTAGATCATTTAAAAAAAAAATAACTAACTTGAATTTTTAGCGTCATTTTTTGACCACGTACTTTTAAGGTCATCAAAGTCCTGGATGGCCCTGGTCATAAGCGATTTGGCATTTGACTATTCAAATAAAGATAAAGTATCCTGGTTATATATTCTGTGGTGCCCACGACAGATGTTAAAAAAAAACTTTGTAGATTACTATGCATAGAAGGACCTAAACAAAATTTGGAAATTTTCTACTAAAGCAATATTTTATTAACCTTGTCCAAAAAAAATAGTATATTTTTTGTTGTCATACAAAACTGAAAAATTTCGTGTCTTAGCTCACCTTCCCACGTGTTATATTGGCCTGCTGAAGACTGGAAGATCAGGGTTCGAATCCGTTCGGGTCTATTTTAGGGTTTTTTCCTAAACGATTTCCCACCCTCCTCCCAAGCAAATGAGGGTAGATTACCTCGTAAATGCCTCCTTCCTCATCCCTACCTTAATAGAGTAATGTTTATATATGCATATATGCGTACAACCTGAACAGATAGTAAGGCTTGGTGTAAAGATTAAAAAAGAAACCTAGCGTACTCTTCTCATGAGGTAGGTGACCTTGAGCTGGTGAGATCATTGTAGAGTGGAGAGAGAGAACAGCTTGAGCCGGCCGAGTGAAGCAGGCCAGCAAGAGATTGCTGACGTGGACATTCCTAAATACAGCCTGCGTCCACAATGATATCACGTGACTTTATCCTAACCTGATAGTACTTTATAAACCTAGCGTGTCAAATTCGTTTGATTATAATGACCGCAATAAACATTATAAATAGCGAGGTGAACACATTAATTTAAAAAAACTAGTAAATATCTTAAAGCAAGAATAAATTGTAACTTAGTATATATCTCTATGGATGTGAAACGTTGTTTCTTACCTAGCGTGACGACAAATTTTAGGGTGTTCGAAAACAAGGTTCTAAGGAAGATATTTGGTACAAAACGGGACAAAGAATCTAGGAAGTGGAGGTGGATACATAAGTATGAGTTACATATCCTGAACCTATTATATCACAAGAGATTGTTAAGATACTCAAGAGACTCGTAGATTACGGTGGGTAGGACATTCGGCGTGAATGGAAGATTCTAGAACCTTGTTCAGGGTTTTGGTGGGCAAACCCAAGGGAAAGAGATCGTTGGGAAGATCTAGACGGAGATCGGAGGATAACATTAGAATGGATCTGGAAAAGAGAGGGTGTAATTAAGTGGACTGAATAGAATTAGCTAAAGATAGGAATAAGGTGTGATGAGGTGGACTAGATAGAACTAGCTCAAGATAGGGATGGGTTGTGATGAGGTGGACTAGATAGAACCAGCTCAAGATAGGGATGGGTTGTGATTAGGTGGACTGGATAGAACAAGCTCAAGATAGGGATGGGTTGTGATTAGGTGGACTAGATAGAACCAGCTCAAGATAGGGATGGGTTGTGATTAGGTGGACTGGATAGAACCAGCTCAAGATAGGGATGGGTTGTGATGAGGTGGACTGGATAGAACCAGCTCAAGATAGGGATGGGTTGTGATTAGGTGGACTAGATAGAACCAGCTCAAGATAGGGATGGGTTGTGATTAGGTGGACTAGATAGAACCAGCTCAAGATAGGGATGGGTTGTGATTAGGTGGACTGGATAGAACCAGCTCAAGATAGGATGGGTTGTGATGAGGTGGACTAGATAGAACCAGCTCAAGATAGGGATGGGTTGTGATTAGGTGGACTGGATAGAACCAGCTCAAGATAGGGATGGGGTGTAATGAGGTGGACTGGATAGAACAAGCTCAAGATAGGGATAGAACGTGATGAGGGGATTGGATAGAACAAGATAAAGATAGGGATAGGGTGTGATGAGTTGTACTGGTTAGAACCATCAGGATAGGGATAGGTGGCGTACTTTAGTGAGTGTGGCAATGAACTTTCGAGTACATTATGCCATATAGTAAGTACCTAAGTAAGTATGAAACTGATTAGCCTATAAATAAAATAATAAGTAATAAATGTGGGAGAGGCGTTTGTAGTTCACTTCAAAATGCTTTACAAACGAGAGCTTTTAAAAGGCTGCCTTCTCTTAATAAACCATTATGGCAAACTGAACGGAAATTAGAGCCATTATTGACGTAATAGAATCAGTTTTCGGTCGTGTTTTCGTACATTTGTTTATAAATTAAAAAAGTGTTATTTTGAAACTAATATATTGTATGGCTCTTTCTCTAGGTAGTACATTTGTAAAATTTATTTAGGCTATCAGTTATATAAGTGTGAATATAAAAATTGTTAATTTATTATTTCATGCCACAGTCACAAAACAAAAAATATAATAGTTTTATTATTGAAAGATGAGGCCGAGACTATAAGACGATTAGTAACTTAAAAATTAACAGAATTATTGAAAAGTAAAATATTCACTATCTAAATAAAAGAAAACTACATATTACACTTGTTAACTTTTTAAAAACCGCCTCGGTGGCGTAGTTAGCTAACGCGCTAGTCGTGTTGAGCTCAACTGCCGAGGACGGGGAGATCAAGGTTCGAATCTCGGTCGGTTGAACTGGGGTGGCTTTTTTAAATTGCTTTCCACTCTCCCTCCACGCAAATGCGGGTTCACTTCCCCTATATTCAACCTACCCTATTCCTAACCCATTAGCGTAATTAGTAATTAAGCGTATAAACCGAACGGGTAGTAAGACGCGGTGCTAGATAAATAAAAAAAATAATGTCATTCAGGTGAGTTCCACCGGACGTCAGGTAAACCTCAGCACGTCCATCACTTTCCTCAGCATGGATTGTCTGATTATTTCCTCCTCACTCTGTATAGTTTGTTCTTTATATAAGTTACAAAAAAGCCAATTATACAATAATCCTTAGGAAAGAGCATATATTATCACTTTTGATTAATCCTATATATTATTTCTGTTGTCAACATCCCTTCTTCTCAACCAATACAAAGCCTACAGCGATGAATAAGGTATCAGTGGATAGGATTTTTTACCGACTTATGACATAGCATACTCATTTTATGTTAAAACACATTGTTTGTTTAAAATTTAAGTTAAAAGAAAAATATAACAATATTTTTTATCAATTACCGAAAATAAACTCTCTTTGGTATTTTGTGTATACACTTCGCTGAATATTTAATTTCAACAACCCAACAAAAGACTAAATCCTTTTTTTTGGGGGGTAGTGGGGGAGGTTGAATGTGCTAAAGTTCTGCAAGGGCTTACTGGTAATTTAGTATTATTAAGAAAATAATAACTATATCCCCATTAGTGACTTTCAACCAATTTTTGCAATACAAATATTCTGCTGTCAGTTACCACCACTCCTATGGTGAATGGACTGTACAATTTATTTACCCTGAAAACTAGCCAGCCTACTTTGCACATTCCCACTACGGCATAATTTATAAAATAGAGTAATAGTGTAGTAAATCAATTAAAACTGATAGCTTTCAGGATAAGGGAAGTGTACTGTTTGACACGTCATACAGGTTAACGTATGTCAAAATCAGTTTAAGTCGATAAACAGGCAGAAACGTCACCCTGAGGCAAACCACACTAAAACGGATAATGTGTCACAAACTTGCAACTTCAGGGTTCATCCACGTGACAAGGCGAGAGTACTGGAAATCCTTGTTCAAATTCCACTGACGGCATTGCCCCCCCCCCCTCCCCCCCTTTTTTTTAATGTGGTACAATTTACAGCGCAGCTAGGAAGGGTTAAACGACGCTTTTCTCGTAGAGACAAAAATGTTCCTTTTGTGTTTATTAGGCACATAATAAGGATCAGTGCTAGAAAAATTAACATAACTCTCAGACCGGATTGGTGGTCGCGTAGTTTAAGGCGTAACTATCGTAATATATTAAAACTAAACTATACCCTGGACATCAAGTGACGTTCAGCTGTGGCGGAAATGACTTTATTGTGCTCGGTGGCTCGGTAATATATCTTTCCTTAGCTGTACAATGTTAAGCAAATGCTAGCTATACCTCAGTTTTACCTTCTGTGGTGCTGACTGACAGCTCACAGCTGACTTCTGATGGCTTTGAAAAGCTACCAGACCAAATTATTTATCCCTACGCCGAACCATATGATCTGCAAAAAACATGTCTTTAGCAGTTGTCACTTTTGACAGTCAAAATTTAGGTATATACCTAACTGTTGACTGTCGGAAGTCAGCTGTGAACTGTCAGTCAGCACCACAGAAGCTAAAACTGAGGTATAGCGCTTACATATTGCTTTAATCTCTCACGTCTTGATGGATGTTGCGGATCGTTGCCATGCGCAGTTCAAGCTATAATCAGGTTTTGTATCCTGTTTAGTTTGTGGAAGTGCTTGCTTGACCTAATGCATACCATTTTGTTATTATAGTCGAGATTACATTTTCATTATATGAAATGACCGTTTCGTATTTAAAAAAAGAAGTTATTTCCTGTAATTTTAAAATGTTTCCAGCGATATACACTAGTTATTCTCAAAAATGTATTTTTGTGTGTGTGTGTGTGTGTGTGTGTATAGGATTGTACTTATTAAAAAAAGTTTAAAAAAAAGCCAAAGCTGCAAGATTCGTGTGAGTTAAAACATTGCCTTAATTTATAACTAAAGGGATGAAATAGAGAGAGATAGAGAGAAAAAGTGAATTACAACATGACCGAGGCTGCTTACACCTTTTTATCTGCGAGTTACATGAAATGCTGTAAAAACAATTTTAAGACCAAAATGTGGACGGCAAAGGAAGAGAAAAAAGTGTGGCTTGAACTAAAAAATTTTTATATAATTTCAAGTTCAATTAGATGGATTTTTTCTGTTTCTTTTTATCACCGCGTCTTAGTACTGATCCAGGTTACACATATAGGCATATAATTACCCTAATGATGTAGGGACGAGGAAGGAAGAGTTTTAGAAGTAATTTACCCGCATTTGCGTGGAAGGAGAGTGAGAAACCACTGGAGGAAAACAACCCTCAGTAGACCTAACTGGAATTTGAGCCAGATCTACCCTCTTCAGCAGGCCAGTCCAACACAAGAGTGATGCCTTAGACCATTCCGTCACTGAAGTGGATACTTGTTAAATGAAATGAAATAACTTTATTAGAAACCATTAGAAATAAATGCTTTTTTATATAAGTAAAATACTGCAACTGAGACAAAAAAAAATTGCAATGTTCAAAATACATAAACGCCCGTATTTAGGCAAATAAGAAGTTTCACAAGCGTTAAAACGTATTCATGCGTTGCTAATTAACATGTTAACTATGTTTTTATTCGAACGATCAAATGTATAGATTCCACTTAACACTTTCCCTTTTCTAAATACTAAGAAATGTTGCCATATTTAAAGACTAACGATTAACGTCGCAAGACGCATCGGCACTGTTATTATCAACATCTTATTAACGTTTTATTTGGCTTTGTCTCCACGCAAATGCGGGTTCACTTCCTCTAAATTCAACCTTCCCAATTCCTAATCCATTAGTGTAATTAGTACTTAAGCGTATAACCCGAACGGGTAGTAAGACGCGGTGCTAAATAAATAAATTTGGCTTTGTGTCACATTAGATGAAAGCGACTATACCCTTTTCAAAACTAATTTTGTGCTACATATACCATGTAACGATACGCCATTACTTTAGGTGATATTGGCTTGAAGCAAAATAGTTTTTTAAATAAAATAAAATAATAATAATAATAATACACTAAAATTATGATGCCGTTGGAGTGGAAATTTGTTTGCACACCGCATCCTAATAACGACTGAACTATCCACAAATTTACAACATGAGGTAGAAATGAGAATGGTAGAATCAAAAGAGAAGAAATATGTTTGAATTTGCATGAAAGTAGAGTGGATTTTTTTAAAATAGGCAGCCAAACGGTATTTTTCAATTCCCTGGCTTTTCTAATCTATCCAGAGCAAATATATATTTTTCCAGACCATTATCTGGCAATATTAAGTATATTACTAACACCAATTTATTAATATCACAGCTTAGTATAATTAATTTTTTTAATTTTGTTATATTGTGTCACTCAATGAAGGGGTTAAAAGATTTCCGCCTAAGGCAATGAGCTACTGGGTAATTTAAAATAGATTTTAGTGAGATATTATTGAGTCATTAAGAGATCGTCTAGCGCCAGAATAGTTTAAAATAGTTGCGAGACAGAGTCATTCTTAGTTCCTTCTACCTATATGATATAATTAAATTCTCGCGCATGTGCAAAATCATGACTCAGCTTTGGTTAAAGACTTGTGGTAGAAGAGAGGAAAGACTACACGAAAATCACATATTGACCTTGAGAATTGATATTAATTTGCTTGTTAAAAGAGATACGCACTGTGTATTAACCGGAAAAAAAATAATTTCGACTATTATATACCAAAAGTTTTTTTTTTTTACAAAATATAGACATTCTAGAAAATTGATTAAATTCCCTAAATTTTACCTCACCTAGCAAATTTCTTGACAGTTCCCTGTTTTCCAAGTCGATAGACACCCTGTTAAGGTCCCCGATTCAAGACCAGTGTCCGTTAATGTATCATTTTATATTTAAAGAATAATTAAATCAACATTGATATGTTATTATTTTTATTTCATAAGTATTGATACTATCTATAAAAAGTAACGGTAGCAGATCATATGACCTGACGTATGCATACGTGAACGTAGATATTATAACGTTTTCTAGCTGACAGGTATATCCATTCGTAAGAAAATTGAGGTATACTCACGTTTTAAAAGAGAATACGAAACAATGTTACGACCCTACAATGATAAAAAGTTCCCTCCTTCCCCCGAAAAACCCTTTAAAATAAAATAATAGTAATAATAAAAAAAATAGAAAAGGTAGAGTCTTCGTTCGGTGACTAAGAAAAGAACCCGGAAGGAGAACTGCTTTGGAGCATTCCAAAAGTTTAGAGAGAATTCCTCCTCTCGCGTTTACTTTGCCTCTCACCAAGCACTTCTTTATTTGTTTTATTTCATTTTATTCCGTTTTATTCAGCTATCTCTCTGTTTACTAAACTGTCGAATACACTCGTTAAACCTTTAATGAGCGAGGAACCGTAAAAAAGGGACGCTGCTAAGAGTTAGCACTTCATTAGGGAAGTTTCAAACTTTTTTTTTTACAACTTCAATCCAAGATTTAAAAAAAAAAATTTAGCTTTCTTTTGGACACCAACCCCCTCCGTTTATCGTTCAATATTTATTTGTAAAATAACAGTGTGACTTTTGTATTTCAAGGACATACCAAACATTTCTTTTATACGCAACTATTTTTTTCGTTTGATGCCCTTTGGTGGCCGCATGGTCTAAGGTATTACTCTCGCAAAAAGACTAGACTGCCGATGATGGTGAGATCAAGGTTCAAATCTCGGTCGGGTGTACTGGCGGTGGTTTTTCCAAAATAGTTTTCCACTATCCCTCCACGCAAATGCAGGTACACTTCCTCTAAATATTTCCTTACTAATCCCTAAACCCATTAGCGTAATTAGTATATAAGCGTATAACCCAAACGGGTAGTAAGACGCAGTGCTGGAAAAAAAAATTCGGGGGGTAACGCTTGTTCGAGTCAGTATTTTTACAGTTTATGCTAAAAAAATTTTTTTTGACCAAAATAAATAGAATATTGCTTGGTTAGAAACGTTTAGTTTAATTTTCTACACATTTAAATCTCAATCGCTTTTAAATATCTGTCTTAGGTATTGCGTAATTTCACCAAGAGATTTATCTCTTAATTCAAAAGGCTTCCAGTCAAATGCCACAATTCTCATGACAAATATTTAAAAACTGTTGAGAATATTATGTGTAGAGAAATTGAACTAAATGTTTATATAGAAGAAATATACTATTTATTTCGGCCATTGAAAGGTTTCTTTTCCGCTCCCATAAAAACTGCATAAATATTTAGAGGGCCACTTCGGTAAGCAAAAAATTGCCACGCAGACGTTAGCTTCTAACGCAATATTTAATTCTACGATGAGGTTTTTTTTTTTCCAAAATATGGTTCATGCTAAAATAATGTTGAAAGATTCCAACAGGGCTTTTTTTTTCTTAACAACCCTTTATATTTTTGAGTTTTATTATAAAAAGAAAAGTGTGAAAATGTGACTAGGCTTGATGAAAAGGGCTCTTTAGATTTATCCGTCCTCTTTAACACACAGTTATTTTTTGATAGGCTCAAAAGTAAGAATTTTTTAAGATATTTAAGGACTAGAAATGAGCTTTCTTCTTTACTTTGAGATAAGACGTTTCAATAGTTTTCTTTCCTCTATTTCTTAATGGCGTGACAAAGGATAAATGTAGGTGAATAGTGAAAGGAATATAAGCTTGGAGAGAATATGGAAGAAAGCAGCGTTATAAAATTGAGTATGTATAAAATGCGAAGCTTGGGGGATGAATGAGTATAATTACGGAAATCAGCCGTAACTGACAACAGATAAGTAGTTCCAGAACACGTCGTGTATACCATTGTATTTTAAGCTGTGTGGTCTAACTACAATTTATACTTTCTCGCTAACCGAGGCGTCAACATTAAGTACTAAAATGTTTTCTTTCACTTCAAAAAACAGCCCTTATGGCCCATTCAGATGAACCATATTAAACCTGAGGGACAGTGGCGTTCCGATCTGGTATTTCAAAGGAGAGCGAGAGGGGGTTTTCAATACTAAACTTTGTACCTGTGCGTGAATTCTGAATCGGTGGTTTGACGTGCTCTGACGTAATTGAATCTTTTACCCCCTATGTTATAATAACAGATTACCATAGCCGCGTGCTCTTCATTAATTAGTTAGAAACATAGCAGCGTGGTAGTTTAATAACCCCTGAAAGTTTCAGAGGCATAGAAGTGAATCCAGGGTAACGAATTTAATGTTTTCAAACTACAGTCAATTGATGGGTCTCACTAATGAGATAGCACGAACAAGAATTAACCTCAATAGGGTTTACACATAAGCCTACACATAAATAGAGAATATTTCAGCAAAATAAATGTGTACAGCATGTTCAGAAATTCACAAATACGAATTGTGTAGAGATATTTCATGTGCAAAATGTGTCAAGACAACTTTTTTTTAACACCGCATCTTACTACCCGTTCAGATTATATGCTCATGTACTAATTACGCTAATGTTTTTAGAGATTATGAAGGTTATATCATGAGGAAATGTACCCACATTTGCGTGGAGGGAGAGTGGGGAACTATTTTGTAAACACCACCCTCAATACACCCGAACGAGATTAGAACCTCGAACTCCCTGTCATCGGCAGGCCGGTCTATTGAACGAGTAACGCCTTTTACCGAATGTTCACTGAAGCCAGTGCAGGTGTAGTTGACCAGTAGATAGATTAATGGCCAATACAAGATTCTTCGCCCGATTACAAATATATTTGGTGCGTTAGTGCAAGCTATTATACGCATCTAACTGGACATTCGGACTCTCGGCAACTTACACTGATCTCTGTGCACGAGATGAGAAGGGTAAATTTCTAATAATTGCACCAGAATGCGCATGAGAACATAAATAAATTAAACATAACCTAAATTCACTTGAAAGGGATTCAAACCTCGACCTCCCGGATTGGTGTCAAGCGAGCTACTATGTAGGCTCCAAGCAATGAAAGGCTAGTTTTTCTTCTCCAAATAGAATTTTAAATATCTTATGTATAAGAATAAGAGATTTAAAAAAAAAAAAGTCAAGATCAATGTTTCAACAATTTTTCCTCAGGTACAGTTCCTATCAAAAGTGTGCGGATACATGTGAAGACTCGATATATCTTGACACGGCAAATTGCATGCGGTTCAAGGTCGTGAGAATTAGGGGGGAGGGAGGCCTCGTATTGGTCAGTCCCGGGTGTCACGTGAGGGAGTGGGGGGGTCAAAATGGGCTAAGTGCTGGCCGCACTTCAGGGAGAGGTCACAGGTCAACCACTGCCACTAATTCGACTCCTGACGAACGACACTTGCACAAGGCCAGACGTGTGGTCAGCTCTTTGGACCATTGCACAACAAGAGCTTGTGGTTTGATCCTAACCAGCTGTGGTGGGCGTGGACTTGATATTTTATATATATAACACTTTTATTATATATATATAACACTTTTAATTATCATATATATATATATATATAAAACACTTTTAATTGTCATATATATATAACACTTTTAATTGTCATATATATATATATCATTTTTAATTGTTTTTTATATATCACTTTTAATTGTTTTTTATATATAACTTTTAATTGTATATATGTATAACTTTTCAATGTTGTAAATATATATATATATATAACTTTTAATTGTCGTATATATATAACTTTTAATTGTTGTATACATATATAACTTTTAATTGTTATATATAACACTTATTTTATATATATATAAAACACTTAATTGTTATTTATGTATAAAACACTTTTAATTGTTATATATGTATAAAACACTTTTAATTGTATTTCTTTCACCCACATCTGGCGTGACATGCCGATGATAGGGAGGTAGGGGATCAAAACCCTGCTAGGTCTACCTGTGTTTTCTCCTAGATGGGATGTCACGCTCCATCCACGCAAAAGCAGGTACATTTTCTCTAAAATTAAACCTTTCCTTATTCCTATCCCAATAGTGGATAGCCAGGGCTGCTATCAAAATGCCAGATTGTCTCGCAAGCTCTGGTACCAAATTAATAAATGTATTCACTATGGCTAAATACATTAAAACATGTAGAGACAAATCACTTGACTCAAACGATCATGTCAATCCCTTTATGCCCATTAATGTGCTCTCTAGTTTTATTTTTACCCAAAATTAGTGAGACGTAAGGAGTCGGTACATTGTTTAAGGTGGAATGTAAAGGTACGCGAAAAAAAGGCCAGTGTTTTTGCAGTTTTTATTGAAAAACATTTTGTTGCTCAAAATAAATAAAATTTTGCTTCAGTATAAACATAGTTTAGTTTTCTTCACGTGGTGATATCAACAGTTGTCGAATATCTGTCAAGGGTATTCAGGAATTTAATGACAACTTTTTCTCTTCATTTAAAAAGTGTTGTCATCTAATGCCGCTATGTTCATGACAGATATTCAAGACCTGTTGATATCACCATGTGAAAAAAATTAAACTTAAAGTTTATACTGCAGCAATATTTTATTTTGGCAAAACAAAAAAGTGTGGGTATGAAAACTAAAAAAAAAACAGCACTTTTCTCGCGTTCCCTACATCCCCACCTTACCTTAGCGTGGACGTGGTATACACTCGCACTTCCTTCAGAACATAAGGTCGAGGGAAGGTGGTAACAATGCATTTATCGTCACCTTTATGAACACAGGAAGTATTCGCGCACTTTAAAACAAAAGAAGCAAAGATTTATCTTAGCCCTTGGCGATCTGTTTTGAAATAAAAACATCGCAATTACGCTATTATTTCAAGGCATGTTATTACCGAGCTATGCATAGTACTTAAGAGGATGTAGGGCTAAATTGATAGCTCAAGGAAGGTCGCTCGCTTACTGGCGCGCTTTAAAAATAAACCAACCAACCAACCAACCGACCGCAAACAAATGAAGATAGGCCACACATAAACACAGTGATTACTAAACGTGGAGAGAAATAGGGTTAATAATATAGTAATAGTTTGCTATTCCCCCCCTCCCCCCTTTCATCTGTTTCCCGGTAGCTTAGACACACAATTAGCGTCTTTAAGTGAAAACAGGAAGTTAGATTAAGAGCATTTTAAATCAAGTTTTTATTTCTATCAATGTTGACAAAATGGATTTATATTATTATGAGTAATATTTTATTGGTATTGATACGATTTGTTGAAAGGGACAAGGCAGGGTATATGATTCGACGTATGAATATATGAAAGCAATTTTAGTAACTTTTTTTAACTGTAATGATTTATATATATCTTACCCGCGATATTTCAACTACAACCATAGAAGGATTCAGAACGAAAGAAACTTTTAGAAAATAAAAACTTTTCTACGGTCCCTATTGATATAGTTTTACTGTCATATGTATTATTTTAAAGTTATTAATACTTTATATCAAAAGTAGAAAGCTTTAAAACAAATTTAAATTGAATGCATGAAAAAAAAAAGTTAACTTTTTTTCTTGTAAAAAAAATTCATATAAGCCCTCTGCATTTTCTTATTTGGTCACTAAAATAAAGCAAAGTCAATAGTTGGTTGCCAAATTTGAAGGGGGAAAATAAATTTTTATAACAATTTGTAAAAAAAAAAAAAAAAAGTAGAGCTGCTAAATTTCACAATTCCACTAATTAAGTCCAATTCTCATTTGCTTAAAACATATATATCAGACACCTTAAATATATATTATTCTCTTTCCTTTTTACAAACATTTTTAAAAAATAATACAAATTGTTTATTTTCTTAATGAACACAGCTCACATTATAACGGATTATTCAAACCTTAAATTGAAATAATTATAATGGTCGTTCAAATATTGATGTTTAAATAATATAAATATAGTTCGTTTGTAAAAAGAAGATAATCATAAAATACGGTAATCAAAGATACCGTAATATCGTAAAAGTAGTTGTGTGTTCGTACACATTACGGATGATTCGGGAGGAATGGGCAGTTACGTTGGTATGACAGAAATTTTTATTTATTTTTATTTTTAGCACCGTGTCATAGTACTCTTTCGGTTTATACGTTTATCTACTAATTACGCTAATGGTTTTTATGGATTAGAAAGGTTATATTAATAGGAAGTGTACCTACCCGCATTTGCGTGGAGAAGTGGAAAACCATTTTGAAAAAACCTACTAAGTACACCCGACCAAGATTCGAACCTCGATCTACCCGTCATCGGCAGTCTAGCCTGCTGCTAGAGGAGCACCATTGAATATGCGACCACCGAAGGGGTTCTTGAAATATTTGTTGATATATTTTATTTTAATTTGATTTATATGTATTACCGTTGTTTAGTTGGTAATTTCATTTTTATTTGTTTAGTCGAGCTTGGATTACTGTTTTAAGCTACACCCGCGGCTGATGAGACGTTTTAGCGTTTAAAAACGCATCATCACCGAGGTTAGCGTGCTAAGGGACAACATATACATTGTGTATATATATACATAAAAAATATTTTTTACCAATCATAGTTTATATATTTTTTATATTAAAATGAATAAAATTAGTAAACATGAAACAAAGCTATTTAAATCTCATTAAGTTAATCGCAGTGTATTAGAGAGTATTTTTTAAAAGTATATTACCATGTCTGTGTGGTCCTTGAAGTATTGTGGAATATTACCAGCCTTTTTAAGTTCACGCACAATTTTTAATTTTCACTATAAAACCTTCCTCCCCCCCCCCCCCCTACTTTCCAAGCACACAATTTTAAGCCACGCCTTTCCTCGCGTTTTCGTGCATATAATTTTACTTGAGAAAAAAAGAAGAAAATATTAAAATTTTAAAGCATAAACTAAATATTGCCTAAGCAACAATGTAACATATGATTATTTTTTTATTTATTCAACAAATTACCAGTAAACGTGTAGTAATTTTGGTTTGGAAGGGGATACAGTTTAATTACCATGAGAAAGGACCTTTAAAGGATTTATTTGTTTGTAAAACACGATAAAATTTACTATATTTTAATTGTTATTTTATGGGTTTTGTTGATAATACTTATCGAAAGGTAGCAATGAAGATCATACGTCAAAGAATATCTAATAACTTTTCTAGGTGACAAAAAAACTATTCCTATGTAAAATAGACTGTGGTAGAGCACTAGTAGTCTAACAAATGAGACAATTTTCATAATTGCTACGATTAAAGTACACAGTACTATGTACCACCCTTTTAATTGAGGCTAGTAACATTTAAATTATTAAAATATTTTGTTCCACAAAAAGAAAAGTTTTGCCTTTTTAGAAGGTAGGCTTAAAAATTAAATGTATACTCCGCGGTGTCACAAAGCTTGCCCAAACGTGGAGCTACTTTCGGTCAGCGAGAAAGTATCAATCGCTGTCAGGTCATACACGGCTTGAAGTACAATGGTACGTGTGGTTTCCTGGAGTTATTACTCTATTCTATGCTTATACTCCCTTTCGACACTCACCGACAACCACCCTTTATCGTGACAGTAAGAAAGAGAGGTAAGGAGGCTAGGAAACTTCTTATCCTCGCGGTAAAGAAGAAAGCTTGCCGCTAATTCTCAAATATAATAACATTTTCTGCTGTGGGTCTATAAGAAAAAATACTGTATTTGTTAGATACAATTAAATTTAGATTGTATTTGTTCGATACAATCTAGAGCCCTTTTTAATCGATTCTTGTTTCATAGCCCCACAAATATGATTTAAAAAGTCGTTAAAAAGTTAGCTAAGGCCACTAAGGCTATTAATAAAAATCCAAATATATTGGGTTGTTAAGGAGAAAGAGCCCTGTTGGAATCCTTCGACTTTTTTTTGGCGTGAACCATGTTTTGAAATAACGTATCGTAGAATGAAATATCGCGTTAGAGTTAAACGTCTGCAAGACGATTTCTCGCTTACCGATGCGGCCCCCTTAGCCTTAATCAGATACCCACAACACTGGTCACGTGGTCTAAGGCGTCAGGCTCACAATGGAATGGGTCACATGTGATGGAGAGTTCAGGGTTTGAGTCTTGATCGAGTGAACTGTGGGTGATTTTCTTCATGCGATTTAGTCGATGTGGTTTCACCTTCCTAACGCACTTACCCTAAACTACCCTCCCTGTCCCTAACCCTTGTGTAGATAGGTCAATAACCTTGGTAAATAAAATAAAAACAATGCGCTCTCCCCTTCGAACAGTTTGCAACAAGCCAGGTCACCTTAGGATGGCGACCAGAGAATACTTGGCTGTCATGTTTGTGGTTCAGAACCTAACCGACCACATGTTCTGCCGCATCAATCATCCTCCACATGTGTGCATGTGTCATCCTCCACCGTGTGTACATATATATATACCTTGTGGTTTGTGTCACAGACCGACAGACCATGGGAAGTGGAGATGGATATAATATGGTTTTAAATACCATCTCTATATTCTTCGCAATAACGTAATTATATTTAACAGTTTTTTTAACAGCTTAGTATCTTAAAAAAGACATACTTCTGCATTTATTTAAAATAAATCCTTTTTTTTGTCGCTAAAATAATGTAAGCTCAGCCTGCACTAAAAGTAAGATGCATAGTAGGCCCTACTCTTTACCCGCCTCGGTGGCGTAGTTAGCAAATGCGATAGTTTCGTGTTGAGCTAGACTACCAAGTACAGGGAGATTGAGATTCGAATCTCGCTCGGATGAACTGGGGAGTAGTTTTTACTAAATGTTTCTCAAATGCAAAATAAATTAAAATATAATGAATATATTTAAACATCCCGAGTTTTTTTCAAAAAGAGTTAATAATTAATGTAAATTGTTAGAGGTGACATTATCCGAATTTTAAACTAGTGTTTGGATTTTTTTTTTACCACGCAGCTACTGAAGCGGTTCTATTTTTATATTAATGTTATATTAGATCATAATCTTTACTGTCCCAATCATGTTGCTCATATAGTTTCTAGATATGTTAAATAACTCGACCTTATTAAGTATATCACTTCTTCATTCTCTAAAGTTGACTTTAATATAAGTTTGCGTTTTGTTTGGTCTGATCCAAACTAGAATTCCAGAACCTTAACTGACTCTCTCAGATTGGAAAGTAAGTGTTCAACGCAAAATTATCACTACTTGCTTTGATAAATTCTTTTTCAACCGCTTTTATAATGATTATGATATAATTTGAAACCTTTTAGGGCTCCAAACTCTATTTTCGCGAATACTATTAGGATGCCTTTTTTTTTCCGATCATTTTCAATAGTAAAATTTCTTACCTATTTCCCTCGAACGTGTGGATATTATTGCACCCTCTCGTGGTTCTAGAAATCCTAAAATAATTTATATCGGTAAAGGTAAGCGCCCACTGGGTTGGTACCATACATTTTGGGGGGCGGGGGGGGGGGGGGGCACTATTCGCACTGACGACACGGGCGGAGACTCGGTTTGCTCAGCTGCTCTCGAGCCAGAAGGTGAGCTTCTCGTTTGCGTGCTCAAGGAAGTACTGTTTGCATTTCTGTTATTGTTGGATTTGTTTCATGTTTATAATTGTGCTTTTGTGAGTGATATTTCACCGTACTATTTAAATATGGAGAGCTAGGAGGAATTTGTAGCTATTAGTTGCATTTTAATTAAAGAGGAGAGAAGAAAATGTAGGAAACGACGCTTCTGGGTTCACAACATCAACCGGAAAAGACTTATGTTTGGCGAATACCACACATTATTTCCTGATCTGGTTGAAAATGAAGCCAAAAATTCCGGACCGCAATTGATTTTAATTCCCTCGCCCGGACTTTCTGTCGAATGGCGGAACGTCGGAGAGTCCGTTGCCGGTGGTAGGTACCAACGTAGTGGGCACATCTTGTTAACAAATGATGCTACGAATTATGTTGTACTTTCCGTTCCGTCTGTGTGGTACCGAACCCAGTGGGCGCTTACCTTTACACTTAAAAACTCAGCCCTCTCGGCTTGGCATAAGCAGCGTTTACTTAAGCTTTACAGAATTTGATTTTTACCATAAAAGAAGAACCAAAATTATAAAATTATTTGATAAACACCCATATCATTAGTTAATTTAAGTTTGCTTATTGTGAACTGTCCCCTAAAAATTTGTATTAATATACAGTTATTTTTTTATTTTTTCCCATGCTTTCCTTCCTACTACGTTTCAGCTATTAAATCTGTTTATTGAACTCACCTGTATACAAACATGATGTATTTATTATTTTTTAATTTACAAACCATATGTTGTTCTGTATCTTCAGTCGACTATGAAATAGTCTAGAGTCAATTATATCTCCATTTTTGGGCAAATGAGTGAGAAAGTATTTAAGGAGAACAGTACCATTTATTTAAATGTGTGTTTGTGCAACAAATGTTATCATACTAAAATTTTAAACTGAAACTTTTTTTTACAGCAACAACGGAAACTAATTAAATGAATCGAGATAAAAAGTTGTCCTTCAAAGGAAGTCTCTTGTGGCGGTTGTCTTGTTATGCTATTTAAATATTTGTTGGATTTTAAGCTTGTTGTTTTTGTGGTAATATGATATTTTTGTAATGTGGTGGGGGTTTACCCCTCATAAAATTGTTGTTAAAAGATATTATATGAAGTATTTAACTTACACTTTCTGAACCGACTGATTATATCAGCACACGATAATTTCTATGAACGAGAGTGAAAGGGCTCACCAATTTTGCTGGGAAAGTTATTTTCACATACCTTCCAAGATAATTTTACATGCCACAATCGAAATGGGAATGATTGCTTTAATTCTCCTCCGAAGGAAGTTGTGCTACATAATTTTACTTCTTAAAAAAAACTCCTTCAACACCGGCTGGGTTCGAACCCACTAACAACGGGTTCTGAGAAGAACCATTTACCCCAAAACCACAGAGGGTGACTTAATGTTATTAGCCTAATCTTATTTTAAGCCATAGAGATTTTCATTCACAAACTTAAACAAATAAGAAATATGAACGATACAATTGGATATTTTTGTTTGTACTCAAGTCATATGAAACATATAAAATTGCGTGCACACGTAAACAAACCCTTAACATGTTCGACAACGCTGGTTGTAACATATCAAAATGTGTCGTCTTAAGTTGCTTTAATGTCACCGCGGCATTATCACCCGTTCGCGCAACATGCATATTTACTAATTAAGATAATGTTCTAGGGACGAGGAAGGTTTAATTAGCAGATAATGTACCGGCAGCTGCGTGGAGGGAGCGTGGAAAGCCATTTCGGGGGTTGAGGGGAGGGGGGAACTCAGTACACCCAACCAGAATTCGAACCCTGATCTCCCTGGTAGTACAGTATATGGTGAAAGTGACGTCTTAGTGGGTAGACTACTCGACTACCAAATAATACAATATGTATATATATATATATATATATATACACCATAATTGATCATATTTAAGTTAATTTATCTCACAGATGTCCAAGATACCTTATTTATCATTGAATAACTTAATGAACTGTAAAATAAGATTATTACACCCGCTTCAATGGCCACGTGATCAAACGCGCTACTATCACGGTGGACTAGACTGTCAATTACGGGGAGATCGAGGTTTGAATCTTGGTTGGGTGTTACCGAGGGTGGTTTTTTTTTCCAAAATGGTTTTCCGCTTTCCCTCCACGAAAATGCGGGTATACTTCCTCGAGATATTTAGCCTTACTCATCCCAAAAACCGTTAGCGTAATTATAACATAAGCGTATAACCCGAATGGGTAGTAAGACGTGGTGGTAATAAAGATAGTAATATTGTTATAATGGTGAGGTGACTAAAGTCAGTCGCTCGCTCGACAACTTTCCCTGCCAGGATCACTGGATGCGTGTGACATATTACGTCACATCGACCGATTGCTGCCTACCTACTCGCTCTGGAGATCTAGCTAATGTGAATATGTCGAGAAATATAGACTTTGAAAGACCCTTTTAAAGAGAGTAAAAAACCCCATAAGAGCCCAATATATATATATATATATATATATATACTAGCGAACCCGACAGACGTTGTCCTGCCCGAACGTTGGCTTTTCGTTTGGGTGGCATAATTGATTTCTCTAATAAAATAAATACTATGTGATCATCGCAATTACAAATTCACAATGAACTCCAATTAGTGAGTAACACAAATATTAATTATAATCAATTATTAATATTATATTCATTATTATAAATATTGGGTGGTGGTGGTGGGGGGGGGATGAAATTTTGAGGTTACATGTTCTGATATGTAAAAAATCTAAAAAAAAATCTCCCCCCCCAAAAAAAAAATCCATAAAAAAATAAAAAAATCCTAGAACCCGATTGCAGCGCCACCTACCGGGTCCAATTGTGAATCTAAACCATCCACGGACCCACTCAAACACACACGAAAAATTTCATCAAAATCGGTCCAGCCGTTTAGGAGGAGTTCAGTGACATACACACGTACAGAAGAATTATATATATTAAGATATATATATACACACACACTAGCGGACCCGACAGACGTTGTCCTGCCCGAACGTTGGCTTTTCGTTTGGGTGGCATAATTGATTTCGATAATAAAACAAATACTATGTCATCATCACAATTACAAATTCACAATGAACTCCAATTAGTGAGTAACACAAATATTATAAATTCAGTGTTTGTCGAGACAACATACAAAATAAAACATCTTTTCATTTTTGGCATTTCGTCCACAACTCTACAAATATCAGCTGTATCTAAAAACAAACATAACTATGAATTATTCTCAGAAGTTCAATTATTCATGAACTTTTCAGAAGGTTTTAACGGTCAATTATTGATGAACTTATGATTTTTTTAACGGTCAATTATTAATATTATATTCATTATTATAAATACTGGGGGATGGTAGTGATGGGGTGAAATTTTGAGGTTACATCTTCTGATATGCAAAAAAATCTAAAAAAAAAAAAAATCCCCCCCAAAAAAATTCCCTAAAAATAAAATCCTAGAACCCGATTGCAGCGCCACCTACAGGGTCCAATTGTGAATCTAAACCATCCACGAACCCACTCAAACACACACAAAAAATTTCATCTAAATCGGTCCAGCCGTTTAGGAGGAGTTCAGTGACATACACACGTACAGAAGAATTATATATATTAAGATATATATATTTAGGCGTACGAAAAAAAACCTGCGAAACTTTCGCACATTCAACCTTCCCCCCCTCCCCCCCCAAAAAAAATATTTAGTCTTTTGTTGGGTTGTTGAAATTAAATACTCATCGAAGTGTATACACAAAAACCAAAGAGAGTTTATTTTCAGTAATTGATACAAGAATATTGTTAGAATTTTTTTTAACTTAAATTTTAAACAAACAATGTGTTTTAACTTAAACTTAGTATGCTATGTCAGAAGTCGGTAAAAAATAATCCTATCCACTGATATATTATTCATCGCTGTAGGCTTTGTATTAGTTGAGAAAAAAAGGGATGTTGACAACAGAAATATTATATAAGATAAGTTTTATGTAGCTACATCGATATCCGCTTAGGCAGTAAAAATATCCAGGACCTGCTTGTCAAACTCGTTTGATCACTATTGCCACGATGAATATTTATAATATTTGGGAATGGCCACATAAAAAAAAATAATCATGTAATATTGTCAATATCTCATGTCAAAAAACATTTCTTAAATCACTAGGTCTATTACTAAAAAAAATTGAGTTTATATAGAATTTTAAAATTCACTTTCTAATCTTTCCCATAAATTTAAAACTTTTTTTTAAAAAGAAAGAGTTGGCATTACGTGAACATTGATCGTTATACCGGTAAGAGTGGCTTTACAAACATATTACTAAATAGGCTACCACTAAATGTGTAGTATTAAATGGATTAGTGTGCATGTGTATGAGGAGAGAAAGGGGTGGTAAGGTAGGGGTAGTGGTGATAAGAAGGTTAGGGTGGTGAAGCCCCTAAAGTTCCGAGAGTCACTGAGGTGCCCCAGGAACTTATTCTTAAAAGTACCTATTTAAAGGAGGCCTCCATTGTCAAATAAAGATTTCTGGATGAATTGTGTCTAGATTCTTGAATAAACAAACGCATTCCTACTCATTAATATTTAATAAATAATTTTAAAACTGTAAACAAGTACCAATATATTCCCCTCTCCCACCTTCACAAAGAATTTATATTTTTAAAAAAATTAAGTGAATTTTTTAAAAATCAATGAACAAGTATTTTACAATACACAAGTCCCTAAACAAAGAGAAGTAATAATTTATAGTTAAAGCAACACCACATAATGTTTTAACCACCTTTCAAATTTTTTTATAAAATGACTAATACCACCCACTCTTCATCCCGAACAAGTTTTATCTGCCTGCCTACACACTACCGCTGAAGTGCCCCCCTCCCCCTAACCCCCCCATGTACCCACTCAACCCTTTACAGCTCGCTCATATGCGGAAACAATTTTGAGCAAGCAGTAACAGTGATTTATTCCTTCATTATCAGGTCCTGCCTGATATGTTATTATACAGTTGATGAGCGTGGAAGATGGGTATATGTCACTATATCTTTAGAAGGGAATCAAAACAACATTACAATTTAGTTTGGAAAGTTCTTTTAAAAAAATACATACATTGTTGCGACCAACAATGATAACGTTTTAATGGATTATTAGTGTTATTTTATAGGTACCTAACGATAATACCTAATTTCACAGCTGCAGATCCCATAGACTTACGTAAAAATTCTTTAAAGTAGATTAAGTAACTTTTTCTTGCTGTCAGATATATTAATTTATAAGTTTACTTTTGGGGAGAGGGTACAATTTCCGATTGGGAATTTTAAAGGCACCTTTAATGTGTACAGCGGTATACTTTTTGAATACCAAGTCGTAAACCTGGGAATATTTGTTAGTACTAACATAACTTTAATCTGGATGAATGCCAAGGATTGATCACAAATCAAGAGCGTTTGGTTATTTTTCCAAAATTTTGTATTGCATACATTTAATGAAACAAAAAAAAACAAACTTAAATTTGTGTCTCTAGATTAGTTAGAAAAGTAAAATATGTTACTATATTGTATATTCTTCTCAATTGTTGGAAGAAAGTACTCTGATAAGTGTGTTTTTCTAGGGGGGAGGGGGGTTTCTGATGGAAAATTTGTGTGCCAATCATATAAAGTTTGGTCAAAACGTTAAAACGGTTTTCAGATACCATTGATCTATTTTATTTTGTGTGCAATGAATTTAAAAAAAAATCTTATTTTGTAAAACCTGTAATACCCCTTATGTTCTTAATGAATTTGGTTCAAATCGGTGGATAAATGTAGGTGTACTTTAGACAAAGTACCCAATTCTTTCTATAAGTTATAGTAGGTTCATCACTGAAATAACTTTATTCAAGAGTTCAAAATAGTAGTTTATTCATGTAGGTCTACTCAAGCGCTAAATGTGTTCCATGTTATGTAGGGCAAATTGTGTTTATTTTTTGAAAGTTGCGTGAGAAAATTTGGTAGGGGGAGAGGGAGGGAAGGGGGATGTATAAACTCCATTTGTTTTTGCTTAAAAGGACGCACTGGGAATTTAAATTTAAGAATAGGCTGCCAAATAAAACACTATTTTTCGTAAGGCGCAATTTACAATAAAGAGAAAATTGTATGGATAGCACGGGGGAAAAAAACTATGTAAAACTAGCAAAGTAATTTTCTAATTAAACTTAATTTTATGAGATGAACACAGTTCGTGTTTTTCATTATTTCTTCAATGTGAGGTGTAGATTTAGTAATTGCATTTCTAAAGACTGATTGTAAATATTCATCGGTTGTGTTGAATAGAAATTGTTCAGGCTTGTACTTCCATAAGAATATATTTTTTAAATTTTGATATTTTCGTTATAGCTTGTGGGCCACATAAAAATACGTAACGGGCAGAATGTCAGCCCGTGGACCTTAATATTCCCAGGGCTGCCCTAAGGGAATACCTTGTGACACACATCGGTGGACACGTCGTCTAAATGTAAGGCTCACCCAGTCTGATTTGCCGGTGACGGGTAGATTGGAGGTTTGAATGCCACCAGGGTGTACTGAGGGTGTATTTCCTAATTTTTTCCTCATTCTTCCTTCACGGAAGGTGACCTGGCGGTCTAAGGGTAACGTTTCAGACTTCTGTGCTGTGGGTCAAGGGTTCAATCCTCGGTCCCGGCAGAGATTTATCTGATTGCCCAAACCCTTCCTTCACCTCTGACAAGACGTGTATTAATCACAACTTGTGAATGTGTGGAATTCCAGGCCTCCACTGTGGTTCGGATCTCATGTTAAGCTGTAGGTCCTCCATTTCATCTCACAATCACCCTAACATTAAACAGTGTGAGTATAACCAGAATGGGTAGTAAGACGCGGTGCTAATAATGATAATGATAGTAATAATCCTTCAAGGAAATGCGAGTACATTTATTTTCAATCATACCTCCCTCCTCCCTACCCCATTAGCATAGTTAAATGTGGATAGTCCAGAAGGGTAGTAAAAAGAGGAAAAAAAGGAACGATTTTTTTTAAATGCCCCCCCCCCCTTTTAGGACTCGAAGCTTGACCTCCCAAGTCAGACATAACGGTAAAAGCACAATAGACGAATCCCGGGTGGTTTTCTTGTAGTTATCTCACTTTCTCCCTCGAGTTCCCACGCCAAGTAGTTGTAAATCAGGGCATGGAACCTTGTGTTGGTTTCTAAAACAACCCTTCCGTTCGGCTCGCGTCAGTTCCACGTGCCAGCTGGCCTATATCGCATGTAATCGGCTGTCCGATACAAAACTTTCGCCTCGGGAACACTCGAATAATTAACAGTCGGAGAAAGAGATGCGCAGTTTTGGAAACGAGATCGAGCTGTGTTCTTTTGAGTCAGGGTGAACTGGTTTGATTTGGGCTGCCACAACTACTTTAAACATAGAATAGCGCTAAACATTCAAATATAAATTATAGTTTCTTTTACATTTTAATCAAAAGTTTCAGTGAGTAAGTCTGAAAATGTCCAGAATACATCATTCGTGAAGATGTACGATGGCATTAACTGTAAAACCATCTCGTTTGTTGTTTCTTGGTGTTTTTTATAAACACATTCTTAAGTCAAACGTAAAAACATTTGTTTAGTAAATATTGACTATTGATAAAGCTATTGTCAAACAATTTAAAAGCGTTTTCGAACATGTTAATATAAACTAAAAGCTGATGTTTTGAGTGGACTAAATGGTGACGTAACCATGGATAATGTAGCTAAAATGGCCTGGGGATTAAATTTACTAATAAATACACAATTTTGATCAAAATGTTTGGGGAGGGTTTTCACATGATAAATATTAATATATTTATGTTTAAAAAAATTATTTGAGATTTTTTTATTAAAGAGCTATTTAAAAAAAATGCTATTACAGTTTCATTCTAAATTTTTGTGTGATGAGTTTTATATTTAGGCTAATCAAAATAATTATTTTTATTATTTAAAGATAATAGGAGGAAAAATTATGTATGGGTAGACCTAGTTTATTGATAACATATTTTTAATTTCTTGTTTTACAAATTTCAATAGCATAGTTAAGAAATGATGTAGGCTATGGCTGTAATGGTTTTTCAATGTGAACAAAGAACCCATTTTATCGAATGACATCTTACAAAGTATAGAATATTATGGTGCTAAATTTTAAAATATGCAATGTTAATATTGACTAGCTTATCTCGAAAAAAACAATAAAATAATGACGTAAAATATTCAAAGTCATCATAAAAATATAAAAGTATTTACAGTTTGATTTTCATAAGAAGCCAGTTAGGTCTATTTGAAAACTGGAAAATTACGCTGTCACATTGGTTGGGAAGGGGGGGGGGGTAGCGGAGGACCGGGGGTAATAGAATAATTGTTTTTACATTTTTATACCTTTTCATTAATAATGTAAAGATAAATAACCATAAAGAAGTATATTAGAACTTTAGAAGCTTTTGATAACGTTTATATTAGATTTGTTATTAATAAATCAAATAAGACCTATTTCTTGAAGGCCAAATTTTAGTGATTTTCAACCAATGCTGGTGGTATTAAGGTGGGATGGAAGGGGACGCGAGAAAAGGCCAGTGTTTTTGTAGTATTTATGGCAAAACCTCTTTTTTGGCCAAACTAAATAAAATATTGCTCCAATAGAAACATAGTTTAATTTTCTTCACATGATAACAGTTTCTGAATATCTATCATGATCATAGTGGCATTAGATGAGAAACGTTTTAAATTAAAATAAAAAGTTGTAATTAAATTCCAGGATCCCCTTGAAAGATATCCTATACATTTTGAAGTCACCATGTGAAGAAAATTATACTGTGTTTGTACTGGAGCGATATTTTATTTATATTGACAAAAAAAATATTTTGCCATAAAAACTACAAAAACATTGGCCTTTCCTCACATCACACTTCCATTAAGTGGACATCCTAATTATTTTTTTAATCAAGATTTATATTTCCATACATATTACGGTACACTCTGTAGAGTTGGCAGCCATGTATCCTAACTTTCCAACGTGATCCCACTATAAAATTATCTAGCCTGAACAAAATTTGGCTACTAGAGCATGTTAATTTGTCGAGGGGAGGAACCAGTTATAACGCCAACGTAAACACTGCGCGGAGGAGGCCAGAGTATTTATAGTGCAATGTAAACTATTTAAGTTGATGTAAACAGTCGGTTTTTGGGGCCACGGATCTAAAATATGGCTAGGATACGAAACGGTTATCGTACAATAATACTTTAGGGATGTAACCTCCAACCCTACCCTCAGCCACTCCACCCCTTGTCAGCATACTAATTACTCTGTTAGTGCTGTATCTTATTTAGGAGAAGGAGGGTATCTAGAGTACATTCACCAATCAAGTGTAATTGGATGACAACTCAAAAAGTTACTAGAAATAGTCCCAATGTATCCCTACGCCAACAGCTGACATCTGTCACTTTGAATAGCGGTAATGAAAACATGGTATTGTATGAAAGTTACAGTTAACCACAGTAGTTTAGACTATTATTATTATTATTATTATTATTATTATTATTATTATTAGCACCGTGTCTTACTACCCGTTCGGGTTATACGAACTTACGCTAACGTGTAATGGTAGGGTGGTTGTGAGATGAAATAGAGGACCTACAGTTTAACGTGGAATCCGAACCACGGTGGAGGTCTGGCATTCCACACATTCACAAGTTGTGAAGGAAGGGTTTGGCAATCAGATAAATCTTTGCCGGGACCGAGGATTGAACACCGGACCCCCTAACACAGAAGGTTGACACCTTAACCCTAGATCGTCAGCTCACCTTAGGCAAATATTATTTATATTTATTTTAGGTCAGGCACAAAGCTTATCTGTCGTTTTATTCCACTTTTAAAAAAATTACTTTTCACAGCATTTTCACAAAAGATTTAAACAAGATTCAAAATGACGACCGATGAATTTAAACCATGTGAAATATTATGACGCAAACAAGTTCTTTACAATGGCGCATCAACGCAGTGGATATATTTTGTTTATTCACTTGAATATTTTGAAACGCGATAAAATAATTATAAAATAATTTACTATGTATAAAAAAATAACGAGTATTTTCTCTTTTCCAAGTAATTACTATACATGTACTAAAAGGTATTATTAATGTGTGCACTATATTACACTATATATATAAAACATTCCAAACATGAAAATAAGTATTTTTAATTATGTTTAAAATATTGTTTCAGATTGGATGGAAAGAAATGATTAGACGTGATGAAATTGTGTGAGAAAACTTTAGTTTACGTTATTTTAAATGTAAAATATAACATGTAATTATAAAACTTCTCATTTATTAAAAAAGTATTTTTTACAAGTGTTCGCAACCCAAAAACATATGATTTTTTAACTGTCACTCAGGTACAGTAGCCCCATGGCTTCTTTGGTGCTGACGGACAGCTCACAGCTGACGGCTTTGAAAAGCTACCGGACCAAATTATGTATCCCTACGCCGAACCATATGATCTGAAAAAAACATGTGTTTAGCAGCTGTCACTTCTGACAGTCAAAATTTAGGTATATGCCTAAATGTTGACTGTCAGAAGTCAGCTGTGAACTGTCAGCCAGCACCAAAGAAGCAATGGGGCTACTGTAAAAAGCAATGTTGAACATACACGACCTGTACCAGAAATGACTCATATAAAAGTCCTTGAAGAAGACGGCAACATTATTTTAAGCTTTGAATTATTCTCTACCCAATCCGATATCCGATAAGATGAGATACTGATAATTGTGCGCCAACATAAAAAAAAAAGAGTTCCAAACCTTTACGATTTAAAATGGACAAATTACGCGCCAATATAAAAAAACGTACCGAGCTGATAGGATGTGTGATACGGACAGGTGTGAAATGTATAACACCTACCACATAAATAATTACTACGGTCTGTTTTACAAGAACTTTTAGCTCGTATATAGAAAGGATTTTTCTTAGCACTACGTCTTACTACCAATTCGGGCTGTAGGCATATATAATAATTAAGTTAGGGACGAGAAAGGTTAAATTTAGAAGAAGTGTAACCGAATTTAGTGAAGGGGAAAGGAAAGCATTCAAGAAAAAAAAACTTGATATACTTGAATGGAATTTTTGAATCTTGATCTTTCCGTCTTTAGAAATAGAGTATATAGTGTAAAGTTTTAGCTCATATGACAACTGAAGTGTGACACATATTATGTTGATATAAGCTCAATGTATCAGTAAGTAGGCCTCTACATCTATAATATAAAGCAATGAAGATGTGTCAAATGTATACGCTAGATTCTAAGACTCAGTTTACGATTTTACTGTATTCAAAAGGTATACCAGGCATTAAAAGATCCTCTCAAATTATAATTTAGATACAATAAAAGAAATTATAGCTTTGGTAGAATACCCCTCCAAGAAAGTTTGCAGTTCCACCACTGTGAAAAGAGAGAGTCGGGAGTCGAACCCAGGAGCCACCGCATGAATCAATCTTCTGTCAGTGCTCGCGAGGTGATCCGATGACAATTGATAGCGGTGCTAATTTTGCGCTAGAGACTCGACCCCCCCTCCATCCACAAATCACAGAACAGGACCTCGTGGCTTAAGATGACCACCCCACTGATATATATCCTTCCTCCCTTCCCCCGTTATCCACCGGAGAGTTAATAACCGCTATTATCGGGATGGTATCCAATACACGGGTCGACCATTACTCTGGACATATTATTACGTCACAAATCACATGTGTGTTACACGCGTCTAACATATCACCATATTATTCCGAGCAATTACAAGAGACGGATTGGTGGGATTGTCATTCGAAAGGAAGTATCTTTGTTTTTAGCACCACGTACTACTACTGCCCGTTAGGGATATACGCTTATGAATTAATTACGCTAGTATATTGAGAATTAGAAAGGTTATAAATGTAAGAGGTTTACCCGCATTTGCATGGAGGGAGAGTGGAAAACCACCCTTAGTACAACTGACCTTCATATCCTCCTGCAAGAGGCTCTCCTCGGGGCTTGGTTCATATTCTCCGGTAAGAGCCTATTTATCGGGTGTCGGTTTCATATTGTCCGGTTAGAGCCTCTTTACCGGGTGTTGGTTTCATATTGTCCGGTGAGAGCCTCTTTATCGGGTTTCAGTTTCATAATCTCCGGTAAGAGCCTCTTTATCGGGTGTCGGTTTCATATTGTCCGGTAAGAGCCTATTTATCGGGTGTCGGTTTCATATTGTCCGGTTAGAGCCTCTTTACCGGGTGTTGGTTTCATGTTGTCCGGTGAGAGCCTCTTTATCGGGTTTCAGTTTCATAATCTCCGGTAAGAGCCTCTTTATCGGGTGTCGGTTTCATATTGTCCTGTGAGAGCCTCTTTATCGGGTTTCAATTTCATAATCTCCGGTAAGAGCCTCTTTATCGGGTGTCGGTTTCATATTGCCCGGTGAGAGCCTCTTTATCGGGTTTCAGTTTCATAATCTCCGGTAAGAGGCTCTCCTCGGGGTTCCGGTCCATCGGACGATCTTTATAGCCGTGCTAGGCGCAAGGTGACCAAAATCCTGACACCCTACCCCCCGTCATCAGCAGTTAAGTCTAACACGAGAGTGACGTCTTAAACCATGCCGCCACTGAAGCAGGTCTATACGCATATGCAAGTTAATATGTTATAAGCATACGATTCGCATCGATAGCAGCACACGAACTAAACGTAAATTTTGTCGTCTTGTTTGTCAGTGACGAGAAGTGTGAGGTTTGAATTCTGGCTGGGTGTTCGTTTTTTAAAAAACAAAATAAAATATTATCACCAAGAAAAATCTAAGAAAATGTACTATGCCATGCAATATTTTTTAGACCTCTAAAAAGTATACTTTACAAGGATTTACCAGTCTAAAAAAAGTTTTTTTACCGAGATTAATTTTGAAATATTGTCCAAAAAAGTATTTTTTTTAATGATTTTTCAAGTGCTATAAACCCATTTTTAGGATTTTTTTTGTAGAATGTTTAAACCGAAATTCTAGAATTTTTTCATGACGTAAATTCAAACACTTACCATAATATAGACTTTCTAATGATCAACAATTTGGGTCGAAGCTATACCCTATCTACGGTGGGAGAGGTGATAATGACAAGTCAGGAGAGATTAACGTGTATCCATTCGACAAACCATATGATCTTCAATACCAAATGTTGAGTTTTTGATACTGTTATCAGTGAAAGCTTTCACAACAAGCAAACAATTTGTTTTTGGTTAATTTTTTTTCTTTTAACAGTTTTTATATTAATGAAACTGGAATCCAGGAAAATAACTGTTTGGATGGGTTTTTTTATTATTATTATTTGAAGCGCCAGAGTCCATGGTTTCCATGATTTTCAATCAAGAGCTTATATAAATGTTGTGTTTTCTTCATAATTTAAAATGGTAAACTAGCAACAAAAAAAACGCTTCGGTGGCCGCGTGGTCCAACGCACTATTCTCGTATTGGACTCGACTGCCGAAGACGAGGAGATTGGGGTCCAATCCCAGTTGGGTGCACTGAGTTTCCCCCCCCCCCTAAATGATTTTCCACTCTCCCTCCACGCAAATATGGTTGCATTTCCTCTAAGTTGGGCCTTCCTAATCCTTAACCCATTAGTGTAGTTAGTATATAGGCGTGTAACAAACGGGTAGTAAAACGCAGTGCTTTTTAAAAAAAAAAAAACTAGTCAAACAAGGGCAGTTGATGACGTCATACAACCCGTATTCAGTTGTGTTCATGCGCTGATTACAAAATAAAAAATTTCTATTTTGAAACTAATATGTTTGTATGAATCTTTCCCTAAGTTATAAAATAAATGATACGGAACTCCACACGGACTCTTTCACTCCAATGTTTATACATGGTGATATTTACTCAAAACTCTTAATATATGTCAAACGAAATAATATACACTAGCAAACCCGAGCAAAATTTGCGCTATAATTTCGTAAAACTTTTTTTACTCCCGGTTTAAAGTTTTATAATTTTATTTCTAAAGAATAATTAAAAGTCCTCATTTGTATATTTAGACCCAAAAAAAAATCGATATTGGATCCACAAGGTTCAACATTTTCGATTTCCGGTTAAAATTTTCGACATTTTATTAGGGGTTGCACATCTTATTGTTATCGCATTGTTATTAAATTCTTCATTTATAAATTTAGACCAATAAAAAAGGTAGATATTGACTATTGAAGTTAAAATGATACAGAGAGATCATTGCTGTACAAATATTTCTCCAAAGAGGTTAAAGAAAAAAGAACATAAACTTTTTGAGAGACTTATACTTACTCTATGGCATTAGAAAATTATTGCGTTAAAACCTAAGTAGAATCTCTGTACAACTAAAGCTCACAAAATTATATTAATATATTTGCCAATATCTCCGGAAATATTGGTTTTATAAGGATATATTTCAAAAAAGTTTTTATTTTTTAATAATACTGCATTTTTGCAATGATAAGTTATTTAGTATCTTAAATAGTTGCAGAGATAAGTAAATTTCCGCTTCTGTAAAGTACCCTGAAAGTCATTTTCGTGGAAAATGAAAATTTTCATTTTGTTTATAATCTTAATCAACGTATGGATACCAATTTTAATAAAAATTGTTAAGAGCCGATTTTGAGAAAATGGACTTTCTCTTTTCACCCTTTATTAAACTACTATTAATTTTTGGGTTAGACAAACACACAGACAGCCGGCATTGCAAAAACCACTTTTTAGGGTTAGGGGGGGTCATGAAACGTCAACACCCATCAACATCTCGGGCTAAAAAAATAATTTATGGTTGTAATACTTGACCTTTAGTGTTCGAAAAGTTAGAAAAATATATATATTCGTTTAACTTGAAAAATACTGGTTTTATAAAACTATGTTTCAAATAAAAGATTTTTATTACAAATATACCAACATATTTGCGATGATAAGTAGGCCTAATTTCATATCTCATAGAGTTTCAGAGATGTGATAAAAAATGAGAATTTACGCATCAGACCGGAACCCTTAAAGTCATTTTGCCGAAAAAATGAGTGGCCATTTTGTTTATAATATTGATCAATGCTTAGAAAATCGGGTTTTTATCTTTTTGCCCTTCAGTAAACTATCCTTAGTTTTAGGGGTGGATATCCAATTCCAAAAACTCCTCGGGGCAACCCTATGAAAAACCTAGATACCAAGTTTAGCCAGATCGATAAAATAGCTTAGGCTTTAGTCTGAGGTACAAACAGACAGACAGATGGACGGACGGATATTCAAAAACTACTTTTTCGGATTTGAGGAGTCAGGAAACGTCGAAATTCATCAAAATCTCGAGTTAGATTTTTTTTTTACAATCACAATACTTTCTCTACCTGTAAGATATCGAGAAAGTAAAAATAGTGTATTTATTAATATATTTTGTTCTTTCAATGCGTTAACTTTTATCGTAATTCTTAGGGAAGTACTTTTAGAATAATTTCGTAGCACTTTTTATTGATGATATAGTATTACTGAGCAAATAATAATTATTTCCGAACAGGATGATAGTCACTTTCAGCCAATGTTTACAATAAATAATTTCCTGCCGGCTGTCATCACCTCTGCTAACGTATATAGGGTTTAGTATGGTATTGTCTTTTGTTCTAGGTTTTAAAATAGGATAGAAACAAAGCAACATTTTATCAGACCCACTTATACACACACTAACACACATACTTTCAAGGTCAGGTCAATATTTATATCCTACAAATTGGAGGTTATCTCATCACAGGCCGAAAATATAATATATATATATATATATATATATATATATATATATATATATATATAAAGCGGCATCCATGTTTGATAAACAAAGTGTAATCTGTAAAGAGAACATATTTTAACAAAACAGTGTATTAAGAGGGGACATTACATTGAACTTTAAGCTGAAGATGTAATTTTTTTTAATGTTCCAATTATTAGTTTTCGTTGTCTATAAAGTAATTATAAAATTATTTAACTTATATTGAATGTTTTTTGCTGTATCCTATCGACACGCTTCAACAGACGGGTCTCAATTTTACATTTTTAAAATTTAAAAATCGATTTTTAATCCAACCACGTATGTTAGTATAATATTATATTATTTATAATATGATGCTGAGATAAATGCCTCATTATTTAAATTTTAAAACAAGAAAATAATACCGAGACCAAATTTCTCGTGCTAAACTCTATACTAGGAATTGTATTTAATCAGAAACATTTTGTTTGAATTTTATAGCCTTTTAAATTATTATAGGTACTACTATTTCAAGCAATTATTTATGTGGAGTAAATGTTCCTTCTTTTAAAATAAATAACCAACGATATCGAAAATATTGTACTGGTGGTAAAAATGGTTCACTAAACCTGAAATTACAAAGCTAAGCAACTATCTTACAAACATATTTTGAGATATTATCAAGCAGCTTAAAACACAGGTTGAATGTTGTGCAAGCTTTGTATTACTGATACTTTGATCTGTCAACACAAATTACTAAATACTTGGATATGTCAACACAAATTACTAAAGGCTTGGATATGTCAACACCAATTACTAAATACTTGGATAGGTCAACACAAATTACTAAAGACTTGGATATGTCAACACAAATTACTAAAGACTTGGATATGTCAACAAAAATTACTAAATACTTGGATATGTCAACACAAATTACTAAAAGACTGACCCGCCTCGGTGGCGTAGTTGGCTAACGCGCTAGTCGTGTTGAGCTCGACTGCCGAGGACGGGGAGATTGAGGTTCGAATCTCGGTCGGGTGAACTGGGGGTGGTTTTTCCTAAATGGTTTTCCACTCTTCCTACACGCAAATGCGGATTCACTACCTCTAAATTCAACCTTCCCAATTCCTAATCCATTAGCGTAATTAGTACTTAAGCGTATAACCCGAACGGGTAGTAAGACGTGGTGATAAATATTATTATACTAAAGACTGTCATGTATTGTTAAATATTAATGTCTCCAAAACTAAGGTGATTGCTTTTGATAAGGACTGATCAAAAATAATTTCCAGCCTAGTGTAAATGGATTACTGTTAGAACGTGTGAATGATTTCGTATTTGTGGAAGAACGTTTTGAAAAAATGGAAGGATAATGGTGAAATCGACAGATGGGTGAATGCATCTCAGAGTAGTTGGATGTATGTGGACTATTACAAAGAATGAAATAGTATTTAAAGAGGCAAAAATGATGGTATATAAAAGTTGTTAACGCCAACATTGTTTTATAATATGAAGCGTGGGTTTGTTAGGTAACACACAAGAGCAAGGTGAATTTGTTGGAAGGAGATAACTAAGAAATGTATGTGGAAAAACTCGTATGCAAAGATTCAGTAATGATTGGGTGCTGAAGAAGTGCGGTTTGAAAGGGAATGCAAAAGCAAATGTGAAAGACTAGTCTTGCGTTGGTTTGGGAATGTTGAGAGGATGAGTGTGGAGTGACGAAGCAAATATATGATGGAAGAGTTAGGTCATATAAGACGGGGCTAAATTTATGAAAAATAGAAACATCAAGAGTTTTAAGAATAAAAGAAAATGTTTGATTCGGTGTATGGATATTGTTGAAGTAAAGGGCTTATGCAAGGATGGTGAAGTTTGGATAATGTTAGTGAGGATGGATTAAGCACAGATATTTTTGAGCTATTTGCGTAGTTTCTTGTCTACGGGACAGACGTAATTTAAGTATGTATCGTATGTATATATTGTTAAAAAAAATTAAATACTCACCAAGTATTGTCAGATTTGTGAAACCACATTCATGTTTAAAACGATTTTTTTTAACAATCATGACATTTTGATAGTTGGTTAAATTACACGCTTTTTCATGATGTGTCCGTTATAAGTTAAATCGTTCAGTGAATTATCCGACTTATTACTGATATAACCTTGAATGAGAATTCTTTGAGGTACTAAATGCTTCGTGACCAGCGTCTTGACTTGTTCATGATATTCCTAAATCTACCCGTGGCTAATGATATTCCTAAGCGTATCAGTGGTTATTTACATTCCTAAATGTATCAGTGGTTAGTGATAATCCTAAACTCCTAAATGTATTAGTGGTTTTGTGATATTCCTAGACTCCTAAATGTATCAGTGGTTAGTGATAATCCTAACTCCTAAATGTATCAGTGGTTAGTGATAATCCTCGACTCCTAAATGTATCAGTGGTTAGTGATAATCCTCGACTCCTAAATGTATCAGTGGTTAGTGATAATCCTAGACTCCTAAATGTATCAGTGGTTAATGATAATCCTAAACTCCTAAATATATTTGTGGTCGATGAAATTCTCACAATTCCTGATTGTGAGCATCTGCCCTGCGCGTGTGTGCGATTTAAGAAAAATACTAAGTTTTGTCATAGCCGAGAGGTACAGCTCCAGAGACGGCTGCCAACCATTCCTGGGAGACTAACTCGGGTTTGAGTTCAGAGGGGCCGTATTTTAGTCTTAGATGTGTTGCAATAAACACTTGCGAACTACTATCTATTCAGTCCACTAGATGTGCATTCCTTATTATTAAGTTTTATGTTGATGTCGAAGGTGTTGCCATGATCTCTCTTAAGTGTGTTTTCCCAGCTAAACAATGAACTATTGTTTGGTACTGGAATGAATCATTTGATTAAAAGGCAGGAAGTCCTAATTAAGAACATAATAGTTCCAGACGCTTCCTCACCCGGATCTCGAGCCAAATATCACATAAGACAGAGTTTCTCGAACTGTGAGACATTAGGGGGTTGTAGGGGTCAGGTGAGGCACAGCATGGCTATATATAGGGCTTAATTATGGTAATTATCGAATTAAAACATAGAATACAATAGTATTAAGCAGGTCGTGGAGTCTTGAGTCGGAAGCAGTTTTGGGTGGAGTGGAGATTAAGTCAAGAGTAGAAAAATAGAAGTGTTTGAGAATAGAAAAATAAAAGAGTCAGACAGTAGAAAAATATGAGGAGTCACATTAAAAAAAATAGAGTATTCGGAGTCAGACAGTATAAAAAGTAGTCGGAGTCAGACAGTATAAAAATAGAGTAGTCAGAGTCAGACAGTATAAAAATAGAGTAGTCGAGTCAGGCAATATAAAAATAGAGTAGTCAGAGTCAGACAGTATAAAAATAGAGTAGTCAGAGTCAGGCAGTATAAAAATGAGTAGTCAGAGTCAGACAGTATAAAAATAGAGTAGTCAGAGTCAGCAGTATAAAAATAGAGTAGTCAGAGTCAGACAGTATAAAAATAGAGTAGTCGGAGTCAGACAGTATAAAAAATAGAGGAGTCGGAGTCGGACAGTATAAAAATAGAGATATAGGAGGAGCTGGAGTCGAAGGCTTGTTGCACCGAATCCACAGCTCCAGCAGAAGATTGTCGACCCATTCAATAGTTTACCAATCATTCTAATGAAAAGTCTTCAAATTCGCTCACGTTGCTGCTGATTGGTAGGTCAGCCTAAATGTTTTGAACATTTTACCTGCTACAGGGCTATTTATAACAAATACGCGTTTCTTTAAAGTCACTATAGTAGTGTAGTAACCTTGTTCTTCCTTGCTTCTCGATAGTCGTCTTTATTGATCCGAATTTTTTCCTTGTTATTCTAAAGTGAATTATTAATTAATTTTAAAGTTATTATTAGGAAGCAGGTATCAATTAGTTCATCTGAAATTTACATGGTAGGCCTATATTTTTGTTTCCAAATTTAATGATAAAATTACATTAATATGCGAGAGTTTTCTTAAATATAGAGTACGCGTCTACGTTCTAAAATTATGTTTAATACTCCACAAGCTTTTTTTTTTTTTAACATTTGGGCAATAGAGGCATCATAGCACATTGTTTCCCAAACTTTTTTGACCGTGACCCGAAATACAATATTTTCCCGTTTCGGCCCGGAAGTTGGATGACATTGCGTCCTTTTTCTGTGAAGTTAATCGCAATAGTAACTTGTATGTAAGACCAATTTTGAATGAAGTGTACCCGCATTTGCGTGGAAAGCCATTTTGGAAAAACCACCGACCCTGTTTCTAGCCCCTATCTCCCTGTTAGCGCAAGTCTAGTCTAACATGAAAATGAAACTAAAGAGACCATTCGGCCACCAAATACTAAAATTCTATTTCATTCTGAGAGGATTCTTTGTGTTTTTAATTTTGTATAAATAAATGTTATCAACTAAATAATCATTTTAAGTAAATTTTTTTATCTTACCAATAAAAAATCACACAGTATTTTAAAATGTGACCTAAGTGCAGAGTTTGGTAAGTGACAAATACAGAGTTTTTCAGTGACAGCCACGATGCTGTTTTACTTTTTAGGTAGGCTCTTTGAGTTCGAGGGCCAGTTTCACAGGGCTAGAGTATCATAGTCAGACTTAGTACACCTTAAGTGTGGCTCGATTCAATACAAGACGACTACCTAGACAAGAGTGGAATGGGACAGTTTCATATCTAGACTTAGTACACCTCAAGATTGAGTCGATACAATACAATATGACTATCTAGACAAGAATGGAATGGGCTAGTCCGAAACTGGCCCATTCCATTCGAGTTTAGGTAGTCGTCTTCTTGTATTTAGTATAGCGTAGCACTTGAGGTGTACTAATTCTGACTATGAAACTGTCCCTTACTATTGCACGTTACAAGACCTGAAAATACTCATTCACAGAGGTAGGCTATATTTTCAGAAGAGAGGAAAAAAAGCTTTTTCATTTTCCCGAATGAGAATGGACTTGTGCTGGGTTCAAAATTCAGAGTAAAGGATGGTTTCAAAACTGTAGCTAATGTCAGTATCGCAGTAACTATTCATAATACACCAGTTTGATGGACAGTTTGTAATTGTAATATTTTTATAATTTTTTCCCCGAGACCTTGCTTGACCTTCATTTGGGAGCCACTGCGATTACACCAACGTTATAATATTATAGTGGTAAGTGGTCAGATGGCTGCGTTATCCGATGGCTCGTGATATTAATATAATCACATACTTGTAGCCGACGATTTTCGCCAGTCCATCATAGACTCTGCCTTAAAATATGAGTGAAGAATGACCCAGGGCACGAGACGACTCCTGGATAGCTCAGTGGTTAGAGTATTGGCGTACTAAGCCAGAGGTCCCGGGTTCGATTCCCGTGTCCAGGTGTCATTTTTCAATTTTCAGATTGGAATATATCATTCAAACAGCAGGTAATATTACTTTAAGTATCTTGTTTTATATTAGAATTATAAATGTGTTGAACCGCTCAAGCACAAGGGAGTGAAATTGATACTTTATGGTTTTGAATAGTCAGCCTTGTTAAGTGTTTGAGATTATGACGCACCAAAGGTTGACAATCTTTCAGCAACTTAGGAAGAATAGATGTGGTAGTCCATTTGATTCTAATACAACATAAAAACTCTTATGACTATCGAATGATCGTTCGATGGTTTTAGAAACTATAGTTTCCTTCATTCAATAGTCCACATAGTGAAGTGCTTGCTGGTCAGTATTAAAAATGAATGTTCTACTTGAACAAATAGGCCTATTTCCTTATTCACTCTATGGCATTGGGGACAAGAAAGGTCATTGCCGTGCTTACTAAAGTACTTGATCTATCCCTATCTTGGGCTAGTTCTATCCAGTCCACCTCATTACACCCTACCTCTTTCAGGTCCATTCTAATGTTATCCTCCCATCTATGAATAGGTCCTCCCATTGGGTTTACCATTCAACACCCTGAACAAGGTTCTAGATTCTACCATTCACGCTGCATGTCCTGCCCACCACAATTTACGAGAAATAATTATCCTAGCAATGTCTTGTGATGAGTACAGAGTATGTAACTTCTCAGTACTTAACCTCCTGCGATCCCCAGTAACCTCATCCCTTTTCGGACCAAATATCTTCCTGAGCACCTTGTTTTCTAACATCCTAATTTTTTTTTTTCGTCAAGTAAAGTAAGATACCAAGTTTCACACCCAATGAAAACAACCGATAAATTATTTTTTATATTCTATGTGTTATAATCCTTGAAAGCAGGCGAACTGTAAACAACTTACTGAGTGACCGAGTAATAGCATTAATTTACAGAATGTATTCTTCCTAATTTCTACTCTAATATCGTTATTGCTAGTGAAAATTGTTTTTGAATATTTTAACTAATTAACCATGTCAAATGATGTTGTTCGCAGCAATCTATAAAATTATCGTCCTCAAATGAAGCAATAAAAATGACTGCTGTTTGCACCAACATGTGTGTGAAAGTGATGTCTAAAAATAATGTATATACTCTTTGCTCTTCAACCTTATAACTTTATTTTGTGAATTGTTATTTTATTAGTAGTGATTTTTTTATCAAAAGTGACAGCCGCATCTCACTTGACTTACAGGAATACATGAAAGTATTGTTATTATTAGAACCACGTATTACTACCCGTTTGGGTTGTACGCACTTACGCTAATGTGTAATGGTAGGGTGATTGCGAGATGAAATGGAGGACATACAGTTTAACGTGGGATCCGAACCATGGTGGAGGCCTGGCACTCCACAAACTCACAAGTTGTGATTAATACACGTCTTGTCAGAGGTGAAGGAAGGGTTTGGCAATCGGATTAATCTGTGCAGGGACCAAGGATTGAACCCGGATCCCCAGCACAGAAGTTTTGACACCTTACCCCTAGATCACCAGGTCACCACGTGAAACTAGTTCTATCAACATTTTATATGTTATATATGTCCGTTATTAATAAAATTGGGGTCCTTAAAGCAGTGATATAGGTCTAGTAGACTCTCATAACAAAAAAAACTGGTTCTGTCTCGCTCTGGTGCATTGTACGCCTAGGTACCTTCAAGTCAGTGAGCCGCGGACTGACAGAGGAAGAGGCCGCTTCGCGCGCTTGTCAAGGTATGTATCGTTGTTTGAATTTTTTATGTAGGTTTGACAGACCTATATCAGTAGATACGTGAGATTTTTGACACAATTGTATTTTGTTTTTAGAATGTATTCTGAACAATCATGTTCTTCCCACTTACTGCGACCACGTGCAATAAGATTGACGGACACTGCAATTGCTTCGACATTAGAAGTGTGGCTTCAAAACGAAGAAGATGGTGATTTTAGTGGTGAATCAAATAATGACGAACATTTCGTAATAGAGACCGCACAGTCAGATTCTGATTCGGAATGCAATTTGTCTGACACTGAACTGGAAACTGTTCCAGAACAATCCGAGGACCTGGAGCATGATGCTGGTACACTTGCTTCTGATGTGAGACATTCGAGATCGGGCTACTACTACGGTAAGAATAAATTCAAGTGGAGTAAACAAGAACTAACCGGAAATGTGCGTACGCAAGCTCATAAAATCATCAGGCCTGGAAGAGTGATGGAACCTGTGAGTGACAAGACGCCAGTGAGATTGTTCAAGTTATTGTCTGATGATAAAATAATATCTGTAGCTTTGCAATGTACCAACCTCAAGATAATAGAAATCAAAGGAACGTTTACCAATCAGTCCAGATCAGAGCTAAAAGAAATTACCTAAGTGGAGTTGGCTCTTGTATTTATGGTTTTACTAAAGACCTAGCTCTGCTCTCACGGATGACTAAAAAAAATAAGGCTGTCATTTTAGTGTATTCTATGCACCACAGCAATGGCATAGATGTAACGAATGGTTTACCAGAAATAAATTCATTTTACAAAGCAACTAAAGGAGGTGTTGATGCTCTCGATGAAAAATGTTCAAAGATGACTTGCAAAAGGAGATCACGTTGATGGCCTTGTAACATATTTTATCGAATGTTGGATATAGCTTCAGCTAACGTATACGTGCTTTCAGGACTGTCATCCAAACGCTCGGAATTTATAAAGAATATGGCAAAAGGGTTGGTTTATGAGCACTTGGAAAATTGATTTCGGAATCCTCATGTCCCAGATCACATCAAGAGCACAATTTCGCAAATCTTGAACAAGCCTCGACAGGCTCAAAATGTAAAATTGGAATCTGAAAAACTGCTTGAAAGAAAGTACTGCAGCATGTGCGATTAAAAAAAAAAAAAAAGAAAAAAGGGGAAGACACAATATTTATGTGTTCCTTGCAAACATCCCATCTATTTGCAATGCTCCAAGCCAATATGCGTAAATTGCATAAACCAAAAATTAGACAATTAATAAGTGCCGTCATTTTTTTTATATGATTTCAAGAAATTTTAAATGAGACTAAATTAGATAGATATGTTATAGAAGATTAAAGTTTTGTTGATTTTAGAGACTTTTGGTAGCTTTTTTTTTTAGGTTTAAGAAATAATAAAGTGCCTTTGACAGATAGTGTTGCAAAATGTTACTTAAAATATTACTCCAAGTGTTATTTTTTTGTAATTTGATGTTTTCATGTCCTTTTGTATTCAGTTTAAAACAACAATAATAATAATACATTGTGAAAATGTAACTTTTTGTATATTTTTTACCCTATTTTATCTATAGGAGTCGAAACCTATATCAGTAGTAATGATACAAAACCATATGTCAGTGCTTAAGGGTTAATATTGTAATACAAGATCATTTCATACTTAGCATCTAGCTAGACAAGGTACTTTATCCAGGAAATAAGATCACCCATGTCCCCTATTTGTAAAATAAATGAATATCAGTTGAGATTTATATAAGTGGAATAAATGTTTGGCGATAAAGTTAATAGTTTAAAAGTTTTAATTTAAAATGTGGTAGCATTGTACATTATCATAACCATCAACGAATATTTTTAACTCATTCTGTTCGTAGACTAGTTTATACCTCATACTTTATTTATATAAATTGCTTTAATTCAAAGGCCTTTATTTATTACATAAGGGTGGACTATCCTATATAATATTTCTGTTGTCAACATCCCTTTTTCTCAACTAATACAAAGCCTACAGCGATGAATAAGGTATAAGTGGATAGGATTTTTTTTACCGACTTCTGACGTAGCATACTCAGTTTACGTTTAAACACATTGTTTGTTTAAAATTCAAGTTAAAAAAATTTTACAATATTTTTTTGTATCAATTAGCGAAAGTAAACTCTTTGCGATTTTGTGTATACACTTCACTGAGTATTTAATTTCAACAACCCAATAAAAGACTAAATCTTTTTTTTAGGGGGTGGGGTGGGGGAGTTGACTGTGTGAAAGTTTCGCATGGGTTTACTGGTAAGTCTTATTTCGCTACCATAAATAGTTTTATAATGGCTGTCTCTGAAAACGTAAAAAAAAAAAGGTCACTTTACACAAGTCAAGCTATCTATTTTATCCTAAATTGGTGACCTGGTGGTCTAGGGGTAAGGTGTCAGACTTCTGTGCTGAGGGTCCGGGGTTCAATCCTCGGTCCCGGCACTGATTTTTCTGATTGCCAAACCCTTCCTTCACCTCTGACAAGATGTGTATTAATCACAACTTGTGAATGTGAGGAATGCCAGGCCTCTACCGTGGTTCGGATTCCACGTTAAACTGTAGGTCCTCCATTTCATCTCACAATCACCCTACCATTACACATTAGCGTAAGTGCGTATAACCCGAACGGGTAGTAAGACGCGGTGCTAAATAATAATAATAATAATAATAATAATAATAATAATAATAATATTTTATCCTAAAGAACGCTTCTCGACCTGCAGCTGTTAGTTCCGGGTAGGAACATACTAAGTGACAACCCTGGCTTCGGCAGGACTGTGCGACGTTGCCACATATTGCCTCTCCACACCATGAACCTTTTATTAAGAATACAAATACAAAAACTTATTCAAGAGGAACCAAAACTGACAAATCTTCACTGTAAGCAATAAACTTAGCTTGTGGCTGTAAAACCTGACACTATTTGTCAAATGGCAAAAATCTACATAAGTAGTTCTTATAATTACGTTTTAACTGTGGAGTTTCAGACGCCAAACTTAATTAGTTTGATTATAAAACAACCTTTGTCGGTGGGCGTGAGGACTAAATGTCAGTCTCGTATTTATTGATTTGCCGGTCTAGTCTGATTTACTGGTGAGGGAAATGGAGATCATTGATCGAATACCCGAATGAGTTTACTGAAAAAGTTTTTTTTAAATTCCCTAAATCGTTTTCCACTCACGTTACACGCAAATTCAGGTACGCCTTCATTTTCCCTGAAAGGTACCGTGGATTATACAATATAGTCTCGTAAAACTTTCCTCAGGATGAAACCAGGCATCGTAGGTTTGCTACCTTACAGGGTAAAACAAAGGGTATCTTTCCTAAAAAAAAATCAACCTTTTTATGGTTTACAGATAACACCATGACAACACTTTTGCATAATAATGTTTCCTTGTTTGACATTATATTGCAAACTAAGCCAATGAATAGTGAAAATGACACGTTTGCGCTTTAACAGTCCGTTATGCCATCTTTAGTCTTGACATAAGTAAAATTAGAGAACTAGGTACAACTAAAGTCTGTTCAGCGTAGGAATTGTTTTCTGAAAGGCCTTTTCCTCTACCATAAATCTATTATATAGTAGGATTTTGGTAGGAAAAAAGACCTTTCGGAGAGTAGCTCCTACCATGAATGGAGTATAGAATAGTCTTCTAACAAGAGAAACTCATTGACCAATCAGGGTGTTTAGCTCCAAGTAACAAGAGCACGTTTTAACTCAGTCCAATTTTAATAGGAAGAGCCTCATTTGATAACTAAAAAAAGTTACTAGATTTATTTAAACGTATTAATAAGCTGCAAAGATATTTATTAAGTATAAGCCTACTTATCAACTTACACTAAATAATATAGTCAAATGCTATCAATGTGGATCGCAAAAAAAAAAACTGTATCGTCAAAGAGATTCTTCCTATTGAAATTGGACTGTATCTAGGCTACTAAAGAAATGTCGGATCTACTCACTTGGACCTGTCCGAGAAAAACTCGTTTTTACTCTTCTTCTTGCCGGCGGCGCCGCTGTGCGCCGGTGAAACACTAGCAGCACTCGCCTCGCTCGTCACAGGAGGCGACGCCGACCCATTGGACGAAGACAAGGACCCAGCTCTGCCTCTGGCGGCGTCCCCCGCGACGCCTATCAGCTGCGCCTCCGTCTTGTTGTTATTGTTATTGTTGTGGTGGCCCGGGTGCGCCGACACGGCCAACACTGGCCTAGTGTTCTGTCGGTTGCGCCGTTTCTTCTTCTTCCCCGCATCAACTGGGGCCGCACCGCCCGGCTGGTTGTTGTTATCGTCACCGGGGGCGGCGCCAACGCCCTGCGCCAGCGAGGGTGGTGGCGTCCAGTCAAGATCCTTCTTCAGATGCCCGCGTCCACAGAGGCAACCGCAAGCTTTGAAAGCGAGGTCGTAACCCTTCTTCGTCCAGAGGTTCTGGTGGCGCTGACGCTCCGACCAGGACCGGGCGCGCCCGCATGTCTTGAGGTAGGTCAGCACTGTCTGCTCCCACTGCTCAAAACACTCCCGGTGCATGTACTGCCCCACTGTACAGTGATCGTTGTTACAGAGGATCTTGACGACGTCGTGGAGGTCAGACAGGTCGATCTGAGGGGTCTCCGAGGCCCCCCTGAGACACTCTCCCGTCGGGACGCAGCAGCGGACCATGTTCCCGTTGTGGTGGTGGTGGTGGCGGTTGCGGTTGTGAGGCTGTTGCTGCTGGTGGTTGTCTACGGCGACGCCGGCGTCGTTGTTGTTGTCCACGTGGTAGCCTTGAACTTGAACCTCATGACCGTGACCATGGCCGTGGTGGCCGCGTCGCGGCGCCATCACCTTTCTCTCTCTCTTTTTGCGTAAGAGGGAGGTCACGTGACAGAAGGGCGGCGCGGGATTGAGCGTGCGAATGACCTAGTTGTGATGCGCGCACGCCGCGATTCCAAGGTTAGCACTGAACAGACCACACACACACACCGGTCTTAGCAGTGTAATGTTATGGATGTTTATTGGTTGATATATTACCAGTCAAATGTCATACAACTTCGACACGGAACACCATCTTACTCTTGAATTACGTTCTAGTGAAAAATATATCTTCGTAAAATAAGTCTCAAAATCGCGGTATCTGACAAAGTTTTGTTGTGATCTATTTTTGTACGAAATTGAGTGTTTGTTGTCCTAAATAAACTGTCCACTAAGTCTAACCTCCAATGGAAATTTTAATAATAAACTACAGAGTAGAGTTTCTTATACACTTAGTAGCTTACCAAAAAAAGTTGAAACACGTAATCGACGTAATTCGCTCTATGATATAAGTCAATAGAAAAATATAAAGAGTTCAATATCAAAGAAAAATGTCAAAACTGTTTCTCAAAATATAATTCAGTCGACGATTAAATACAAATTAGCTAATACAACTAAAAAAAACCCGCAATGAGTCAATTTGTTTGCACACAAACTAGAAAAACAAAGTAGGTACAGTTTAACATAAAAACTTTGTTAATGTAGTGTTTTCAAGTTACGAAATCACACATACACACACATACGTTACAAACTTGGAATAAACACGTCTGTATAATGTTCTGTGTCGAGTCTTATCTTCAACAAAGGCGGGGAAAATAAACAAAAACGAACAGTGTCTATAGATTCATCAATGAATTTCTTGTAAGCACAGAATAATTTCATATTATCTTAAAACATTCGCAAGAAGAATAAGGTAACTTATCTAAAACAAGTCTATCATCAAGAAATATATCCTTTTATATATTCCATTGTAAATATAAGAGAGTTTGTTCTTTCAGATTTAAAATAAATCAAACTTTTCTTCAAATATGAGAAAAAAATATTTCACTCATAATTTTTCCAAAAATAGGAAATAATAATCTTAGCTCAAATATCCCCCAAGAGAGAGAGAAAGAGAAAAAAAAAAGCAACTTTATTTTTAATTACACTCTTGGATGTATTCGTCCCTTCTCCAATACAAAACTAATCCACAATCATCTTCCCAAAACCATGTTAACTGCTTCGAATCCGCTTCCTGACTGTGAACAAAATCACGATGCCTCTCGCCTATCTACCATTTTAAGACTAAACCCAAACTAAAGCTCCAAGCCACGAGAGGTTCAGTGTTTCGCCGCTAGGACGAGCGTAAGTCGGTCAGATAGGGTCTGCGCCGCTACTCGCGAGCTGATTGGCCAGCCACCGGCGTTTGGGTTTTGAAGGGTTTAAACTGTGTGGCGTGTAGGAGGGGAGAGGAGGGGGGGATTTCGGATCATAACAAACGCATCACGTGTTTAACCTAGAAAATGACCTCCCTTTCCCCTTCTACGAGCTTATAATATAAAAAGAGAGGAAGATAGAAAATGTAGAATGGCTTCACTTTTTAAAGTTCGTAGAATAATATCGCTTTCAATATCACAGCGTGGGACGTATGACAAAGCGCGGCAAATTACGTTTGTTTCGCGTTAGCTACTTAAAACGTTTTACGTGACGTCGCCACGTTTGATGGGCGATGTGGGAACGTTTTAGAAAGGCTTTATTGCGAACAGCGAGCGGGTTTGAAGCCATCAATGACATTTTGAGAGCCCCCGCGTCTCAATAAATCACACGGACGAAATTGGGACCCTTTCAAACACACCTGATGCTGCAAAGTACGACAAATACGTGAAAGAGGAGATGAAAATCAAAGAGGTTCTAGAGAGGAGACTATTCAATTATTATTATTATTTCCATGAACCAGATTATAATAGAGCTCGTTACTTGACTTTTCTTTAGACTTTTATTAATATGTATATTTCTTTCAGGGTATAATTGGCACCATAGCACGCAGCAAATCCATGGTTCGCCCCATATACGTATAGGATAATCGTCATAAATAACACCTTGTAGGTTATATAAACATACATAGCACCGCGTCATACTACCTGTTCTGGTAGTACGCTTATTTATTAATTACGCTAATGTTCTTAGGAATTAGGAAGACTATATGTAGAGGAAGTAAACCTGGATTTTGCGTGGAGGAAGAATTGAAAACCATCTTGGAAAAACCACCCTCAGTACACCCGACCGAGATTCGAACTTTGATCACCCCTTCATAAGCAGTCGAGTCTACTGCGAGAGTAGGTAGCGCCTTATCCATGGGGCCACCGAAGTGTTTTAAGTTAAAATGAAACATAAGAGTATCTATCACTGTTTTATTTAGAGTATTTTAGGCGCACTTTCAAAACTGACTGATTATATCATAACATGACTTACAAACTAACTTAATTCTAGAGGAGACACAGTACCCAGTCCCCAAGTCTTTAATTTATCACTGTAAAAGGGGAAGCCATAATTTTACCAATGAGACATTTTTTCCTACATGCCAGGATTCAAACCCCAATGACCTTCAGCTAAATAGGCAGACTAGCGTCTAGCTAAGATAAGGTGTCAGATCACACGAATACAATGTGTTGACATCCGTCAAATTTTACACTTTCTGTTAAAAAAAGAGAGCTTCGGAAGCCATGGTTTGGCGTGTGAATACATGAAACTCAACTTATATAGGTAAAATTTTTCATTTTTCTGTTGTTTTTTTTGGAACCACGATTTATAACCGTTCAGGCTATATGCATATGTACTAATTACACTGATTCGTTAGAGAAGAGGAAGCCTTGAATTTAAAGGAGGAGTACCCGCATTTGTGAAGAGGGAGAGGAAAAAAACCCATTCAAGAAAGCCAAACTCCGTACTCCCGACTGGTATTCGAACCCCGATCTCTCCATCAGTCTAGTCTACTGCAAGAGTGACGCCTTAGACCATACGGCCACTGAAGCGGGTAGTAATGACTGTAAATACTGCTCTTAGTCTAAGAAGTATGACTCAAGGGGGTAAATTAAATCAAATTTACCAACATTAGCAAGGGGAGAGGGTAAATGTTACCACATTGATAAAACACAAATAGTGAACAAACAACCACATCAATACACTCAGCTGAGATTCGAACCCTGAACTCTCTTCTCCAACACCAGAACTCCAATCTATTGTGAGATTGTTAACATCTTTATCTATGTGACCATGGGCATGGGAAATGAACAACGATATTGTCAAAATATCGATGTTTATGCCATCGATGTACTGTATTTTGGTTGTTGATTTTCAATTATCAATAACTTTTACTTATATTATCGACCTTGGTGGTCTTGGGGTAAGGTGCTCGCCTCAGGATCCAATGTCCACTGGTTCTAACCCAGGCGGGGCCCATACATCTTTTCTAGCAATAAACATTCCGTAGCACAACTTCCTTAGGAGAGGAAGTAAAGCCGTCTGTCCCCTGTTGATTGTGGCATGTAAAAGAACCCTGGAAGGTATGTGAAAATACCTTTCCCGGCAAAATTGGTAAGCTCTTTCGGTCTCACTCATAGAAAATTCTCGTGTCCTCACATAATCAATCGGTTCAGAAAGTACACGTTAAATACCTTTACTAAATTCAGTGGCGGATTCAATGCAGGGGCACTGGGTCACGTGTCCCCCCCTGTTTATTTTCGTAAACCATAATACAGCAATCATTTAAATTCCCTAAAGCTAGGTCTATAACTAATGAAGAGATACCTGATGCAGCAAAAACCCACGAATCTGTTTTTTTTTCCCATCTACTGTTACATTATTGAGATTTTAAATTATAGAGGGAATAATTCTTGATACATAAATCCAAACAAGGCTATTCGCCAATGTAAGCTTACATATTTTACGTTTGTATTTCCAAACATTGAGTGCCTATTGAACACTCTTTATGTGGAGTTCATTTACAACTTTAACAGCGGAACGATCTTTTAGTTCGTTGAATAGACTTAAAAACCTACTTGAGAATAACAATGGGTCAGGAAAGATTAAATGATTTGGCCATGTTCAATATAAATAAAAAAATATCGAGGTAATCCCTGAAAAGGTTTTAAAAATATTTGTTTGTAAACTTTTAAATTAGAATTTATGTTAACTTGTTCTCTTTATCTCAGTCTCATCTTAAAAGAACTGGATATTGAAAGTGGTAATAACATTTTATAAAACAAAATGTTCCTTATCATTTATACTGTGATAATTAATTAACTATCAGCCAATTCACAAACTCTTTTATATAACCTTGCTTTATGCATTAATTTTCACACTAAAATATAATTTTTTTTAAAAAAAAGGATGTAGGTTATCAAAATAATTATTTGTATCATGGTATCCCCTCCAGTCATTTTATTCTGAATCCGCCACTGTTTAATATATAGGCACATTTAATAAACATTGCGCGTGTGTGTTTAAGTCCGTACACCTTAATTACCCTTGTACCCCCTTCTCCACTGTATATTTATTTTATTTTTATTTATTTGAGATATTTATCACACACTTTCTGAACAGATTGATTATATCAGCCCACGAGATTTCTACGAGCGAAAGTGAAAGAGCCTACCAATATTCCCGGGAACATTATTTTCACATATCTTCAGGGGTTCTTTTACATGCCACAATGACATGGGACCGACGGCTTTACTTCCCCTCCAAAGGAAGTTGTGCTACAGACTTTTTCGCTCAAGAAAAATCCATCGGCCCCGGTTGGGTTTGAACCCATGAACATCTGGTCCTGTGATGAGCACCGTACGCCATGATCACCGAGGTTGACTCTCCACTGTCAAATTAACTTCAGCTACTTTTTTTTTCTTTTTTCCACCACGTCTCACTAAATTACTCAAATTATGACGATTTGAATGTGGTGTGAAGCACCACGTCTTACTACCCATTCCGGTTATAAGCTCATGTACTAATTACACTAATGGGCTAGGGATGAGGAAGGTTTAATTTAGAGGAAGTATACCCACGTTTGCGTGTAGAGAGAGAGAATGTGGAAAACCATTTAGGAAAAAGAACGCTCACAGTACACTAGACTGGGATCGAACACCGATCCCCTACCATTGGCAGTCTAGTCTGTTGTGAGAATAGTGCCCTAAACCGTTCAACCACCGAAGCGGATCGTTATAATTTGATTAATTTAATATCACAAAAGCTGAATTTCGTCCACATATGACCACAAACGACTGTATGAATTTTAAAATATTGGGATAATGTGGTGGGCCAACTTGATGTACGTGAGAGCGCTTAGCCCTCGCAACCAGCAGCTCTCAGCGCTGTCCTTGTGGGTTCAACGACCGGTCCAAGGCTCGTCGACGATTATGTGTTGTGAAAGGTGTGTCGGGATCAATTCCACATACAGTAGGTCACGCCGATACTAGGGCCCCTGATTCGCCCAAAGCAGTGTGCTCCAACTGGCGGCTCGTGGGCCAAATGCGGCCCTCATAGTATCCTGGAGGAAGATTAAAAAGGGAACCCTTTTGTCGATATGTGAAAAGAATTCTAATAAAAATAAGTATTTAAAAACGTCATGATTGCATTTTATTATATATTTATTTGATTAATAAAAATATATATAAATATATATTTATAGTGCAAAGTTGCTATGTGAAAGTGTGTGTGTGTGTGTGTGTGTGTGTGTGTGTGTGTGCGCGCGCGCGTGTGCATATTTCATAAAACATTTTGTTGGATTAATTCTAAACTTTTTTTGGCAAGGAGGGAGGGAGATTCTACCAACAAAAAAATATATACAATTTGCATATAAATAATGAAAGTAATTAGTTAATAAGTTGTCAACCTCTGTTGTTTTGGGGTAAAGTACTCGCCTCAAGACCCGATGTTCGTGGGAATATGGGAAGGCTCTTTAGATCTCGCTTGAAGAAAGTCTCATGTGCTGATATAATCAATCAATCGGTTCAGAAAGTGCCCACTAAACACCCCAAAGATATATAAGATAATTTTATCAAGGGTTGTTTTTAAGTCTTTAGCAAGTGAAGAAAGTATACACACTGGCAGATCTACCGACTTATGATTTTTCTTAGCCCCACGTCTTACTACCCATTCATACTATAATTACATTTTTTTCTTAGCCCCACGTCTCACTATTATTATTAGCACCGCGTCTTACTACCCTTTCGGGTTATACGTACTTACGCTAATGTGTAATGGTGGGTGATTGTGAGATTAAATGGAGGACCTACAGTTTAACGTGGAACCCGAACCACGGTGGAGGCCTGGAATTCCTCACATTCACAAGTTGTGATTAATACACGTCTTGTCATAGGGGAAGGAAGGGTTTGGCAGTCAAATAAGTCTGTGCCGGGACCGAGGATTGAACCCTGGACCCCCGACACAGAAGTCCAACACCTTACCCTAGGCTGCCAGGTCACCCCACGTCTCACTACCCGTTCTTACTATGATTACTTTTTTTAGCCCCACATCTTACTACCCGTTTGGATTACAAGCTTGTGTAGTAATTACGCTAATGACTTTCAGGGATTATGAAGGCTATATTTACAGGACGCATACCCGCATTTGAATGGAAGGAGGGTGGAAAACCGTTTGGGGGAAAACCACCCTGAATACACCCAACTGAGATTCGAACCTCAATCTCCCCGTCATCGGCAACCTAGTCTACTGCGAGAGTAGCTCGTTAGGCCAAACGGCTACAGAAGTGGGCATTATTAACTACGCTAATGTGTTAGGGATGAACACGAGCTAATTAAGAGTAGGTGAAGCCTCATTTGCGTGAAGGGAGAATGGAGAATTGTTTATGGAAAACCACCTTCAATACACCTGAATGGGATTCGAACCTCGTTCTCCAGGTCATTGGAAAGCCAATCTATTGCGAGAGTGACGCTTTGTACTGATACTACTAAAGTGTTTTTTTGGTGTGTTTTATGTTATTCCTGTTTTCTAGAACATATAAAATAACTGCACAATATTTTGGCCTCTAAAACGAGATGTTTAGGCTCAAAATATATTTAAAATCTCTCTTTTTTTTTACTCGCCAATGTTTGTCAACTCTTAACCAATATATAAAACATGCATGAGACAAATATATATGAAAATTTCCACACTAATTTCAAAGAGTAATATCTGGAGAGTCCGGTACCTTTGCTCTCTTGGTTGTGTGCCCGCCTACTCAGTTAAGGTGGATTGAAAGGGGACGCGAGAAAAGGCCAGTTTTTTTTTGTAGTTTTTATGGCAAAACTTTTTTTTTTTGCCAAAACAAATAAAATATTGCTCCAGTAAAAATATAGAGTTTAATTTTCTTCGCATGGTGATATCAACAGTTGTTGAATATCTGTCATAGGCATGGTTGGAATATCTAACAAACTTTTTAAATCAAGAGAAAAAGTTGTCATTAAATTTCAGAACACCCATGACATATATTCAATAAATTTTGAGGTCAACATGTAAATAAAATTAAACTATTGGTTTGTACCAGAGCAATTTTTATTTATTTTAACAAAAAAAAACTACAAAAAAAACACTGGCCTTTTCTCGCGTCTCCTTCCATACCACCTTAAGGGTCCCTGGCTCCATTTCCGGCGTGACCGAAAAATGTATCACTAGTAAGATGTGGGTTCTCCCTTTCATGGTGAAAAAATTAACGTCTGGGGGCTGGATGTTGTGTCTGTTCTAGAGTTAAGCTAGTTTATAATTCATGTGCCGATATAATCAGTCGGTTCATAAAGTTCACGCTAAATACTTCAAATAATAATAAGTAAAATCAATAACTGTTGCTGTTTATCCAATTCGGTGGTTAAATGGTATAAGGCAGTGTTTTACAAACTGGATAGTACAATTCCCCCCGCCCCCACCCCCAGAGGGAATATTTTAGTTATCTTTTAAGGTGGACGTAGGGGGGGTTATTTAGACCCAAATACTTTAAAACAATATGGAGGTATTTTTTTGGTTAAAAGAAAATTAGTCCCACCCTCTTCTAAATTACCTCAGCGTCTTTAATAGAAAAAAAGTGTTCAGGGTTCGATTCATGGCATAGCCGAAAAAATAATCCTTAGTGAGATTGTGATTTTAATAGAAATGAACTAACGGCCTTCGATGGGTGCTGTGTGTGTTCTAGATTCAAGTTAGTTTATAAGTCATGTGCTGATATAATCAGTCGGTTCAGAAAGTACACGTTAAGATAATTCAAACACTAATTCACAAAAAAATCTAGAGACTTTCAAGGGTGACCTAGTGGTCTAGGGGTAAGGTGTCAGACTTCTGTGCTGAGGGTCTGGGGTTCAATCCTCGGTCCAGGCACAGATTTATCTGATTGCCAAACCCTTCCTTCACCTCTGACAAGATGTGTATTAATCCCAACTTGTGAATGTGAATAATGCCAAGCCTCCACAGTGGTTCGGATCCCACGTTAAACTGTAGGTCCTCCATTTCAAATCACAATCACCCTACCATTAGACATTAGCGTAAGTGCGTATATCCCGAACGGGTAGTAAGACGCGGTGCTATCAATAATAGAGACTTCATGATGGTAGTCAACAAACTAGACTATCTCCTAAGTTCCTTCAGCCACAGCGTTGAATGCAATAGTTTTATACCCCAAAAAACAAAGCTTTGCCACCCTTACCCATTTTGATGGCACCCAGTGCTCTAGACCACCCCCTTGAGCAGTGGTCTGAAACACAGTAATAACCAGTTGTAGGATAATTCTGTGAACAAAATGTTGTTGGTTACTTGAGGACAGGCTGAACGAAGCTCGCAGAGAATGTGCCAGGAAACGAAACTAGGACGTGACGTCACACCTGCTAGTCGGTTCGGGCGGGCAGGCACGTAAACCAATGTCACGTGGTCTTGTTTACATCACACTATTCGCAGTACAACCGAGGACAACATTTACTTCCGAACAAAGACGCTTTTACCAAGGTTTTTACCTGGGTGAAGAAACCATTTTGGAGTCAGGATAGCTACAATATCAAGATGAAGGTGACTCAAGTGTAGGTACGGTGTCAGGATGAAGGTAGGACAGAATAGCTACGGTGTCAGGATGAAGGTAGGACAGAATAGCTACGGTGCTAGGATGAAGGTAGGACAGAATAGCTACGGTGCTAGGATGAAGGTAGGACAGAATAGCTACGGTGCTAGGATGAAGGTAGGACAGAATAGCTACGGTATCAGGATGAAGGTAGAATAGAATAGCTACGGTGTCAGGATGAAGGTAGGACATAATATATATGGTGTCAGGATGAAGGTAGGACATAATATATATGGTGTCTGGATGAAGGTGGGACAGAATAGCTACGGTGTCAGGATGAAGGTAGGACATAATAATATGGTGTCTGGATGAAGGTGGGACAGAATAGCTACGGTTCAGGATGAAGGTAGGACATGATATATATGGTGTCTAGGATGAAAGTGGGACAGAATAGCTACGGTGTCAGGATGAAGGTAGGACATAATATATGGTGTCTGGATGAAGGTGGACAGAATAGCTACGGTGTCAGGATGAAGGTAGGACATAATATATATGGTGTCTGGATGAAGGTGGGACAGAATAGCTACGGTGTCAGGATGAAGGTTAGGACATAAATATATATGGTGTCTGGATGAAGGTGGGACAGAATAGCTACGGTGTCAGGATGAAGGTAGTACATAATATATATGGTGTCTGGTTGAAGGTGGGACAGAATAGCTACGGTGTCAGGATGAAGGTAGGACAGAATATCTACGGTGTCAGGATGAAGGTGGGACAGAATAGCTACGGTGTCAGGATGAAGGTAGGACAGAATATCTACGGTGTCAGGATGAAGGTGGGACAGAATAGCTACGGTGTCAGGATGAAGGTAGGACAGAATAACTACGGTGTCAGGATGAAGGTAGGACAGAATAGCTACGGTATCAGGATGAAGGTAGGACAGAATAGCTACGGTGTCAGGATGAAGATAGGACAGAATAGCTACGGTGCTAGGATGAAGGTAGGACAGAATAACTACGGTGTCAGGATGAAGGTAGGACAGAATATCTACGGTGTCAGGATGAAGGTAGGACAGAATAGCTACGGTATCAGGATGAAGGTGTTCCAAAACAAGTAAAGTACCACATGTGCCCTAAGGTGCACTAGTAAGTTACACTAGGTGTCCTGGAAATACCTTATTTAGGAACAAAGTTAATAATGTACGTACACTGTAGAGGTTAGTGTTATTTCCTTCCTATATTTCTTCAATCTATTCATGTTCCTTTTAATAAATTTGATTACTCCTCACACTTAAGTGACTACCGCACTTCAGGCTGAACACTTATTACTGTTTAATTAGTTATATTCTAATATTTTCTATATTTCATGCAAATCGAATTTGTGTAATTTTCTTCTCCTATAATCTTCAATACACATATCGGTAGACAAATGTTCTCCCCACACCATTTCTGAAGCTATTGCTTTTAGATGACTGTAATTACTGGTCCCATGATCTGTTTCATATTGGCCCACCGTAGACGTGGCCATCCTCTTCCATTTTTACCCTCCAGCCAAACCTCAGTAATCATTCTCATAACCTCATTGTGCCTCACAGCCTTTACAACCATCCCTTGCGTATTTTTAGAGATGTCCAAATCATTCTTATTTCATTTATGGCTGTTGCACAAACATCATATTTATTCTTCAATCACCGGATTGCCAATCAGCTTGATCCTAGCTCTAGAAAAAAAATGTGGGTTTCAACATAGTAAGTTAAGGATCAAAATCTTCGATCACATCACCATAGATTTGATTGAATAAAACAAACGAAACAAGCATGGTAGCATTGTAAAAACTATTGTACTTGGAAAATCTAATTGATAAATGACATAAATTTATACACAAGGTTTGTTATGATCTAGAACCTTGTTCAGGGTACTGACTAGTAAACCTATTGGGAATACCTAGACGCAGATGGGAGGATAGCACTAGAATGGACTTGACAGAGATAGGGTGTAAATAGGTGGACTGGGTAGAACAAGCTTAATAAAGGTATATGATGTAATGAGTTGGACTGGGTAGAACAAGCTCAAGATAGGGATAAGGTTTAATGAGGTGGACTGGGTAGAACAAGCTCAAGTGTAGTGTAATGAGGTGGACTGGATTTAACTAGCTCAAGATAGGAATAAAGTGTAATGTGGGGGACTGTATAGAACTAGCTTAAGATAGAGATAGGGTATAATGAGGTGGACTGGATGGAATTAGCCCAAGAAAGGTTTAGGTAGCATACTTTTGTAAGTATGTCAATGAACTTTAGAGTTCCTAAATGTCATAGAGTAAGTAGGTATGATGTAGTCTAGTTAGTAGTCTGGTAGCCTAGACTGCCTAATATTTACATATTCATTTCACTAAATTTTAATTTCGGGCATGGTCCTTGAGAATTTTTTTTTTACAAAAACGTTGTATTGATATTATTAAGTATACATATTAAAATGTAATCAGTCTAATCCTTTTCTCAAATTGTATTTACTTATGATTAAAGAAAACCTAATTTATTTACTGTAGCTGCTTTGAATTTCAGCCATTCTCTATAACTTAAGTGTATATTTGAAAAACTTCATCTTTGAACGGCATAATTAGCACGTATATCTTTAAAAATAAGTCACACTCAAAATAAACATTTATTACACACAAAATTTACTTTTGTTATCATTTAAATAAATATTTTAAGAAAATCAGTTATTAAAACTTATTGGTTATGTTAGCCATCAAAATGATGAACGTAGAATCATACAGTTCTATCATTAAGCACCGCTTCTTACTACCCTTTCGGGTTATACGCTGAAGTACTAATTACACTAATGTATTAGGAATTGGGAAGGTTGAAATGAGAAGAAGTGAACCCCATTTGCGTGGAGGGAGAGTGGAAAATCATTTAGGGAAAGCCACCCCCAGTTCACCCGACCGAGATTCGAACCTCGATCTCCCCGTCCTCAGCAGTCGAGCTCAACACGACTAGCGCGTCAGCTAACTACGCCACCGAGGCGGGTGATCATACAGTTGATCGGAGAGAACTGGCTGGTTTAAACTTGACCAGAGATATGATCGACAGTCATCTCCTGATTGTCATTGGTGCAACTGACGATGGGTTTTGAGACAATTATTTTATTTTGCTCTTGTGTAACCCTTATTTGGTAACACTTATCCCAAGAATTCCAATACCCTAATTAAAAAAAATATATCAAAAACAGTGAATACGTTGTTTAAATGTAAAGCTAATTTATTCTGGTTTGCTGTTGACCAGAGGTCATAGTTCATATCCCGGACTGAGGGTGTTTTATCTTATAAAATGGTGTTACAATTCATCCTCAATGAAAGTGATAGTGAATTTTCTATAAGTTTCTACTGTAATCATCCCTATATTATTAGCATAATTTAAATGCGTATAACGTGGACACGTAGCAGAATATGTTGTAAAAAAAAAGCATCATATTTAGAATTTAATAGTTTAAATTAAGAATTTAATCTCAACTAACCATATCACACCGCATGTCATACTCGCATATGTATACGACAAAAAATATCGCCACGTGGAATCGAACAAAAGGTTCTTAATTAACAGAATGACGCCCTAAAAACTGAGTTTACAAATAACGCCGCGGGCAAACAATCATAAAAAAAAGATAAAGGGTTTTATTTCTCCCAAACTATCCAAAGAAGTCACAGGTCATTGACTTCTACATAACTGGGTCACACTCATTATTAACTCTGCTCTAACCGGCTTGTTTTCTGTGCAATGGTTATTGACATATGTGTTTGGATTTTTAAAAAAGGTTTAAGCCTGGATTAACAACTTTTTTTAAAAATTTTGTTTCGCTTATTAGGACTGACTTTCTGTATGATTAGCAACAAAGGGCACCGCCTACTCGAAGGGAAATATCATATTACTTATAGGATTAGTAACTTAGTTCTGAAGCTTCAAAAGTACAAAAAAAAATCCTCAAATATCTTTAAATCCTATACTTTGATCTGATTAAAAAATTGAAAACATTAATTGGAGTAAGGCTATATCTATAATATTTTATATTGAACTCTTTAGTGACACATTTCGCGCGAAACATGTTTGAAAATTAAACGATTTCACCTTTTTATTGTTATTTTTATCCTATAAAATTTGAGATGGTAGGTATTTTTTTTAAAATCTTATAAAGGAGGCCGGGGCAAGTTTTTTTGGCTGAATCAATTATCGACGGGTGGATTGATAGAGGTAGTCATATATGTAGCCAATGTGTGAGGAGAAGGGTGGGAAAAGGGGGACAGAATTTTTTTTTACGTGTTTTCTCATTATTAGTACGTTAAGTTATCGGTTTATTTACAGCTCAACTATTTGTTTTACCCTAAGTCTTACTACCCGTCCGAGGAATAGGTATTTACTCACGATACTGGGGTTAGGATAAGGATGATACAATTTAGATTAAATGTACCCACATTTGTTTAGAGCGAGAGTGAAAACCCGTTTAGGAAAAACAAAAATCTCATAGCACCCGACCGGGATTAGAAGTCTAACCTCCTCGTCTCCGGAAAACCTGACTAGATGAGATTGATAAATATTAAAGTCTTAATCAAAGGGATAGGCATTAGAAGGATAGTTTAGAGGAAGTGCACCTACATGAGCATTGAGAGAGGTTGGGAAAACCATGGAAAAAGGAAATAGGTTCGGTAAAACAACCTTGGTTCTCTCCGATCTCATCTTCAACGAGGATCGAACATACTACGCGTGAGTCTAACGTCTTGGGCCACGTGTTCATCAGTACAGGTATTTCCCGTAGTACTGATACCCCATGCATTTAGGAGTGATTTGGAGTTCACTATATAATATATATAAAAATAACTAGAATATAATTATTTCCTATGCAGGTTAGCTATTAATATAATTAATATAACACCCACTTTGGTGGTCACATGGTCTAGGCCGTCGGAGCGTCACTCTTGCGGTAAAGGAGACTGCCGATGACGGGGAGATTGGGATTCGAATTTCGGTCGGATGTACTAAGGTTTTTTTGATAAATGGTTTCCTACTCTCTCTCCACGCAAATGTGGGTACACTTCATCTAAATTAAAACTTCCTTATCCCTAAGGCATTAGTGTATTCAGTACATAGGCGTATAACCCGAACGGGTAGTAAGACGCTGTACTAAGTATTATTGCTTTCTCATATCAAGAGAAAGTATTGTGATCGTGAAAAATAGATTTCGATATTATGAAAAGTCTTTAGATTTTATTTGAACACAAATCCAAAAAAGTGGATTTTACTTTTCTATCTGTCCACATGTCTGTCTGTCCCTGGTCATGGATCCAAAACGATTTGATGGATTTTGTTCAAAATTGATATTTAGTATTATACGGCTATAACATAATTTTTGTGTTTACCTTAGCCCTTTAATTAAAGATAGATTACTGATGAGTAGTTTTTTTGAATTCCAAATTTTTTGAAAATGGTTTTAATAATTTTGTTTACAATTTATATCTAAGATTTGATTCACAGAGACCCTAACTAATAGCACAATTGATTTTTGGGCAAAAATTCGTTAAAAGGGTAGTTTACTGATGAATGATTTTTTTTTTAAATCTGAAAATATTTACAAATGGGTCTAACAATTTGATTCAATTTGGGTATCTTGGGAGTGTTTGAAATGATAAATAACCCTGATTAGTGATTTTTGAAAATTTCTATAAGGAATTTGATCTTAATTAATTATTAATTATGTAGCTGATTAATACGCGCGTCTATCACAGACTCTGCCCTAAATATGAGCTAATAATGACTCGGGGCATGGGACAACTCCTGAATAACTCAGTGGTAAGGGCATTGACATAATAAGCCAAGGGTTCTTGGTTAAATTCCCATGTCCAGATGGCATTTTTCTATCTACAGAATAAAATAAATTAATTTAAGGGTAGTTTACTTACGAAAAATCATAGATAATTTGAATCTTTTTTAAATCGACCTTAAAGATTTAATTACAATGATAATCTTGGAGTAGTTTTTCATGATAAATAAAATACGTTTTTATTTTTACAAAAAAATAACAAATAATTTTATGGTAGTTAACAAATAATTTATTTTTGAAAATATGAGTTCTGTTAAATATAATCTGACCAATTAATTAAAATTTTTAATGGAAAAATGTATTATTGTAAGTAACAGGATGAAGAGTTTATTTTTATGGGGAAAACATACTTGAGAGTAGTTTATTCTAAACCTATTTTTTTTTTATAATCATCTTCGAAGCCATAATACACAATAAGGGAAAGTTTGTGCGATGGTGTCGTACCATTTAAAAAAAAAAAGATTTCACTGACCGATGAACTGCGATATCGTTGGCGTAGATCATATTTTAAACCTTTGTTATAGACGATCGTCCAATCTCCCATCGTCCCCCCCCCTTCCCCACCCACCACCCACTCCACCTTTCCTCATCTACACAAATTAACATTCGAATGTTTTTACAGGCTTACTAGAACACCACGGATTGAATGCTGGAAGGAGGTAGGGGAGAGGGGTGACAACACAAAACCTCCAATCAGCCTAATGAAACATGTTCAAACATTTTTTTGAAAATCCTTTCGCAAAGCACAGATGCTAATAATTCCCAGCCAAACCCACCATGCATATTAAACAAAAAAGCAGGTTACCCTCCACCACCACCACCATCCACCCCTTCCCAATCACTTCTATTATGATTACTTTCCCCCCCCACCCCCCAAAACAAGCGGTTGAGGTGAAAACTTTTAACCCCCCTTGTCAACTTCATCACGAGAATTTCAAATAAGGTTATTTCTAATAAAAATAATATTTTTTTAGCTATATACATATAATGAGTTTGGGATGAGAAAGGTTGAGTAAGTGTACCCGCATTTGCGTGAAGGAAGAGTGGGAAATCCTTTAGAATAAAAAACCCATCACTACACCCGACTGGAATTCAAACCCCAGTGTCCGTCTCATCGGAAGTCTGGTATTTTTGCGATACTGACACCCTGGACTATGTGGCCACCAAAGCAGGTTAATTGTTAGTCAAATTGATTTAATCCCGCCTATATCACATTCTGGATTTAATAATTCTATTACCATATCATTGGGCACGTGGATTAAACGTTAAGGTTTGCCGGTGACGAGAAGATAGGGTTCGAATCCCAGTTGGGTGTGCTGAGGTGGTTTTCCTGAAATACTTTTCAATTCTTTCTCCCGTCAAATGAGGATATATTTACTCAAAATTCTAGCTTACTCACCTTTTACCCCATTTGTGTAGTCAAATGAGGATAGCCCGTTTGGGTAGTAGGCCTCAGAGGTGATGTAGAAAAATTAATTAATGATTTGATCACCAAATTATTCAAATTGATTAAGAAGAGTAATAATACTTTTCTAGAGTGAATACAGTTCAGCTAATTTATTTTAGAAAATCTCAAATTAAAAAAAATAGATTTCTATTTTAGATCCTTAATTTTAATTCAGATAAAATGTATCTGTCTTCAAGGTGCTGATATGGTCAACTAAAAAAATAGGTTTTTTTAACATGAACGTGTAATTTACAATATTTATTGAAATAATTTGTTATTCAAAATTGAAACATGGAAAATCGTCTACACAAAAATGTTAAGAAAATTGTAACTTGAAACTAAAATACAACAAAAAGCAAACAAATTTCTAATTTAAAGAAAATGCAAGAATTTGAACTTCATAAGAATAACATATATTATAATAAATTAATACAGATTGGAATTATACAAAATTTAAACATAGTTTTACAATAGTAATATCTTGTACTAATAAGAACTGCCTTTTTTTTTCAAAATACGTCTCAAATACACTTTTAATTAAATTAAATGTGAAATTTGAAACTAAGATGCTGAAACATAATCTTAATATAATTAGTTATTGATTTTGGTGATTAATATTAAATAAAGTATTTCATTATTTTTTAATTTTATAGCTAAATTTGTATTTAATATAATAATTCTTGATTCGTAAATAAAATAAACCTTGTGGTTCTTAATTAACAAAAAAATGTGCTGCTAAAAAACTGCAAAAACACAGATTTTTTTCCTCGTGTTTCCTAAATCCCTCCTTAAGGACAGTCTTGTTTTATATATAAAAAAAAACTTTTGACCAAAAAAAAAACTTTTCTGAAGTAGATACATTTAGTTTAATTTGTTACACTTAGATAGTGTTCACGACAAGGAAGTACAGGTATACAACTGGCGGGACGGTGAGAGGGGAGAAATTGAAACCATGATATATTGTTACGTCACCTCTTACTGCCCATCCGGGCTATTCGCAAACTAACACTAATGGGGTGGTAATGAAATGCTTCAATGGTCGCATGATCTATGACGTAACTCTTTAAATCGACTAGATTGCCTATGACAAAAGAGATCGGAGTTCAAATCCCGGTCGGATGTACATAAGTTATTTTTTTATCTCTAAATGAGTTTTCACTCTCCCTTCACGCCAAATTGAGGGTACATTTTTACCTAGATTCACCTTTCTCAATCCCTTATCATTAATATTAGTGTGATTAGTACATATGCGTATGGCATGAACAGTTAGTACCCGGTGTTAAAAAAATAAAATAAAGGATGGTGATGAGTAAGTGAATGAAAGAAAGCGAATACTTCATGCAGTTAATTAACAAAATTGGCAAATCATGGAAGATCAAAATGAACTTTAGGTTAGGATATAATAATAAAAATAATAATATACAGCGGTCTTACTACCGTTTGGCTTATACGCTTAAGTAACTAATTACATAATGGGTTAGGAATTGGGAAGGTTGAATTTAGAGGAAGTGAACCCGCATTTGCGTGGAGGGAGAGTGGAAAACCATTTAGGATAAACCACCCTCAGTTTACCCAACTGAGATTCGAACCTCGATCTCCCGTCCTCGGCAGTCGAGCTCAACACGCCTGGTGCGTTAGCTAATTACGCCACCGAGGCGGGTCGTTTCGGATATAGCCGTATCAAGTGTCATACCCGTATAGTGAACAATAACACGTTAGAAAGGACGATATCTTACAGTTAACCGGGGTATTGTGGTATAGTGCTCATCAGAACCCGGAGAATTTTCTTGAAAGGGGAATAATCATGGTCACCATGGTTTAGTTAATTAGGCCTTAATTTAGGTCAATATCTTAATTGGCTTCACTCCGTCATATTCATTACTATCATCCCATTGGGACATGGAAAGAGCCTTCACGGAAAGGATGTACGATTAGTACAATCTGGCGTCCATGGGCAACGGGGAATTAGTACCGGCTAATCTTTCCACAAACTGAGCTACAGATTGATGTATCCCAGACACGCTATTATTATGATTATTATTATTATCTTACAGTTATACAAGTTACTAAAACTGCTATCATATATTCATACGTGAAGTCATGTGAACTTCCTCTGCTACTTTTGACAAGGATCATGCATATACGGTGATAACATAGCTATATTTGTTATATTTTTTCTATTTTAAAAGTAAAAAAAGTTTGTTTATATAATCTAAAGCTAGTTTAATACCCAGAGTTTACAAAGCCTACATAAGCCCCCAATTGTTTCATAGTTAAACTTTCTTTTAAACAGCCTTTAAGGCTATGCAACCCCCTACTCATGACAGAAAGTGGGGTTGCGGCCTTTCAAGGCGCTACACTCTTAGGGTTTCATAGTTATTTTGGTCTACGTAGTCATGTAATAGAATACGCCTCGAGGCAAGTGAAAGTTGACAACTACACACACACAAAAAAAAACATTATACAGTAAAAGTACGATAAACCGGCAAGTTTGGCATTTCAGCTATGCCGGATTTTCAGACTATCTGTGTGATGCGGTTAAAACGAGGAAACCCGCTTCGTGACTGCATGTTCTAAGCCGCTACCCTCACAGTAGACTAGACTGCCAATGATGGGTGGATTGGGGCTCGAATACCAAGCTGGGTGCACCGAGAGTAGTTTTTCCTAAAATTTTTATCACTCTCTCTTCAAGAAAATGTGGGCACATGTCTCAAAATAAAAACCATCCTCATCCTTATCACAAAAGCGTAATTTGTACATAATATTTGATTCAAACGGTTGTGAGAATTGTGCTAGAAAAATAATTTTAAGGAATTTTTAAACTTTTTTTTAAATTAATGTAGTATTTTGTATCACCATGTCTTACTGCCTTGTTTAGTTCATACGTATTTATTTTAAGCAATCTAATGGATTAGGGATGAGAAGGGAAAACATTTTAGAGGTAATCTACCTGCAATTTGCGTGGAAGGAGGATTGGGAAACCATTGAGTTAAAAAACACCTTCAGATATAACCGACCGGGATTCGAACCGAAAATATCCCTCATCATCAGTTAGACACAGTTCTAACATTAGAGTGACGCCTTAAACCATTCAGCCACTGAAGCGGGTAGTCTGGTGGCTATTGTTGTAGGTAAATAGAAAAGATGAAGTAAACATAATAATTTGAAGTATTCTTAAGAAACCTTTTTAGTCCACACATCTGAATTTTTATAACAAATTATTCCCTTGAATCATCATTTGGAAATAATAGTGTTCACATAAGCTTTGTGGTAATGAAGGAACATGATCAAAGCAGGATGCAGGTGAGTGAAATGAGTTTCCTGAGGAGCAGGATCAGGGTGACCAAATTTGACAGGATGAGGAATGAGAGAGTGAGAGAAATAATAAAGGAAGAGCCAGTCCAGGACAGGATAGAGAAGGACCGACTAAGATGGTATGGAATTGTGAGAAGAATGGAGAGGGAAAGTATGACCAGGAGCATGTTGGATATGGAGAGGGGTAGGAGGTCGAGAGGAAGAACCAAGGGACAGATGGCTGAAGGGAGTAAGGAGGAATGTGGAGGAGAGAGGAGAGGACTGGGTCAAGGTGGAGGGAGAGAGGTGGAGGGAGGTAAGGAGGCAGTGTAGAGGCTTATGTTCCAAACACACCCAGCCAGTAGCTGGAAGGTGGTGATGGTGGTGAGGGAGATGAGGGTGATGATGGTGAGGGAGAGGGAGAGGGTGATGGTGGAGAAAGAGAGGGAGAGGGTGATGGTGGAGAGAGAGAGAGAGGGTAATGGTGGTGAGGTAGATGGTGGTGAGGGAGAGGCTGATGAGGGATGGTGGTGAGAGTGATGGTGGTGAGAGTGATGGTGGTGAGGGAGATGGTAGTGAGGGAGAGGGTGATGGTCGTGAGAGTGATGGTGGTGAGGGAGGGTGATGAGAGTGATAGTGGTGAGAGTGATGGTGGTGAGGGAGAGGGTTGTGAGGGAGAGGGTGGTGAGGGAGAGCGTGATGGTGATGGTGAAGATGTTGATGATGGTGATGGTGGTGATAATAGTGATGATGATGATGATGATGATGATGATATAGGTTTCTATCTCTAAACCTTCATAATATAGCAAGGTTGGTCCCGCAAAATTAAAATTTGGTACGTCAGTGAGTGTCGCGTACCACTTTGGGCACGCGTGCCACAGGTTTGTCAGCCTTGCTCTAAACTAAACTGGACCCAGGTCGCGCGCTTACGGGCGGTCCCACTAAACTGTTTATACAGGATGGGACCAAAACAATTACTTTAAAAATTAACACTTTAGTTAAAAAGTAATTATTCACTAACTAAATAAAAGCAAACTACATATTACACTTGTTAACTTTTTTACAGATAATGTCACTCAGTTGAGCTCCACCAGACGTCAAGCAAACCTCAGCGCGTTGTCCATCACTTTCCTCAACACAAATCGTTTAATTGTTTTCACCCCACCCTGTACAACCAATAACGGGTGAAATAGTGAAATACGCATCCCCCCCCCCCACCCTTTCCAATTCCTCTTTACAAGTAACACCACACAAATTAATCGGCGGCCCTCGTGCGTTTCGCCGGTGTTAATAACAGAGGCCCTTTTTGGAAAGTTTATGTTCATACTCATTTTACGAGGGTTTGTTTAGTTATTGATAGGAGGGCTTTAAATACGCTTGTGTTTGTTTGTAATTTTGTAATTTTACTATTAATTTAATGTTTGGAGGGTGAGGAAGGGTGAGAGGGGTCATATAATGCTTGGGAAAATGATGGTCCGTGTATTATGTTTATTGCTAAGTGCGAGAAGGGCTCAAGGTACCTTGTACCGTAGTGTTCAATCTTGAGGTTTATGAATAATTACGGGCACCGTTAAGGCATGATTCATTTGGAAGTGTGAACTTATTTGATAAAAGGTCATCAGATTTAACACCAACGTTGTCTTAAAATATTGTTTTTATATTATTATTATTAATATTATTATTAGCACCGCATCTTACTACCCGTTCGTATTGTACGCACTTACGCTAATGTGTAATGGTAGGGTGATTGTGAGATGAAATGGAGGACCTACAGTTTAACGTGGGATCCGAACCACGGTGGAGGCCTGGCATTCCACACATTCACAAGTTGTGATTAATACACGTCTTGTCAGAGGTGAAGGAAGGGTTTGGCAATCAGATAGATCCGTGCTGGGACCGAGGATTGAACCCTGGACCCCCAGCACAGAAGTCCGACACCTTACCCCTATACCACCAGGTCACCAATTATATTGTTATTAAGGAACGTAAATAAAGTTTCAGATTTTAAATTTTTTTTAATTACATGCTCGGACTAAAAGAGCTCTCTCTCTTTCAGTCTTGCAACCCAAGACGAATTATTAATATAAGGAGAGCAAATTTTCTAAAATCTCAACAAACATGAAAGGAGATTTTTTTTTAAGAAAACAGACATTGAATCAAGTCCCGATGGAACGTACAGGGCTACCGAAAAATCTTTCTTCTGTAAGTTTTTCTCTTCACTGTAACCAATTTTCCATCGTTTAATTTCGTTCACGTCAAAAGATGAACAGTGGAGGTGGTTTGAAGTAGAGGAGAGAGAGGGGGGGGGGGATACGTTGACCAAACCATAAGGAAATCTTTCTCTCTCTCTTCGTAGTTTCAAATATGTGTGGTACTTAAAGATAAAAATGAAGTATTAATATACACTCCAATTTTCATAGGAGGTGCCTTTTTTTCTTCTGACAGATATTCTGACAGATATTCAATATTCATAGGAAGGTATTTTTAGAAAATTGAAACATATTTTTGGGGTCATAATTTATAAAATATTACTGTTGCCATCTATCAACTTCGTCTTCTTCTATATTAATAAAATGAAGAATTTTTATATTTGTGTGTGTCGTGAGTATACGTGATATCCCCCCAAGCAGAGATCTGAAATTTAAATATTTGTAGCCCCTATCCAAAAACATATATACCTTGAAGAAGGAATTTCAAAATATGAATATATTTATAAATTAAAAAAAAATTAAAAAAATAATTAAAGACCCCTCGGTGCGTAGTTGGCTAACACGCTAGTCGTGTGAGCTCGACCGCCGAGGACGGGAGATCGAGGTTCGAATCTCGGTCGGTGAACTGGGGGTGTTTTCCTAATGTTTTCCAACTCTCCTCACGCAAATGCGGGTTCACTTCCTCTAAAATCAACCTCCCAATTCCTAACCATTAGCGTAATTAGTACTTAACGTATAACCGAACGGTAGTAAGACGCGTCTAAATATATTAAATTAAAAACTGGGTCGAAATAAGTAAAATAAAGAGCTTACTTCTCTCTCTGTTAGTTTAATATATTGATAGTCAGTGATAGCTATAGATAATAATGGCTTGACATAAGAATAGTGAAAGTAGGTCTAATAATTACTTTTTTTGTCAGATTCCTATGAAAATTGGATTGTATAAAACCTACTTCCACGGATTTGAAACGTCAAGTGATGTGATCTGTAACAGTCACTTTTGATATAATTACGTTATCAACAGCTTACCTATTAAATAGCATTAATATAATTGTAAAATGTTAACACTTTTGACCATAAAATATATAAGTTTGTAATTAGGCCCTTTTTATGAAAACTGGACTGTAGTACATGAGCATGCACTGACGTAGACACATTTAAATTTAATAAAGCTTTTAATCCAAAATACAATATCTATTTAACTTTTTTCAAACTAAGACAAACTAATAAATTTCTTAAATAGCCCACTAAAAATTGCTAAATTTTTAATGTTTCCTCAATTTTAATTAGTTGAAGGTGGCTGCGTTATCTGATAGCTCGTGATCTTAATAAAATCCACATTTGTAGCCGACAATTTCCACACGTCCATCATAGACTCTGCCTTAAAATATGAGTGAAGAATGACCCTGGGCACGGGACGATTCCTGGATAGCTCAGCGGTTAGAGTATTGGCGTAATAAGCCAAAGTCCCGGTTTCGATTCCGTGTCCAGGTGTCATTTTTCCATTTTCAGAATATTATTTCGTTAAGTTTTTTGGTTCGAGCGTAGTCGAGTATTAACCTTTTTTTCAGATTAATTGGTTTTGAAATGCAAATTACCGAGCCAGCTGGTTATTTTTTTTTTCACCACTTCTTACTACTACCCGTTCGGTCTATACGCTTATCTACTAAATACGCTAATGGTCTTAGGGATGAAGAAGGTTATTACCATTTGCGTGGAGGGAGAATGGAAAACAGTTTAGTAAAAAAAACCTCCTCAGTACACCTGACAGAGATTCAAACTTCTATCTCCTTGTCATCGGTAGTCTACTGCAAGAGTGACACCTTAGACCATGCGGCCAGTTTACAGCACCCTGACTTAAAAAGTACCTTTTATTTTAGAACTTATATAACATCCAGCTGTTAATTTATCGCTGTGAAAGAGGAAGGACTTAGTTAATTTCAGTAATACAAAATATTATGGCTAAATATAAAAACAAACTAAATACCCTTAATTCCCTAAAAAGACGCACTACCAACTTAGCTAAGATGTCAAAAAACAACATATCAAATATATTTAAAAAAAATTAATGTTGCCGTAGTTGTATTTGTCCTTATATTCCTACCAGCATGAAACTTCCGGTATATAAAGGCCACGCACAACGTCTAAAACACTTCATTGGTAGAGTGAGAGAACTAAAGAATGAAGTAAAGATATAAAAAAAAAGGTAAGGGGGGGGGGAGGGAACACCACATTTTTCATTTCCGAAATCGGCCAATGTATATCTATCTACTCTGTCGTATCCTTTTGAAGAAGATAACAAGAGCCAACAAATTGAAGGAGACTTTGGGGGGGGGGGTTAGGGGGTGGAAGATATAAAAAAATTAATCCCAGATGCAAGAGGAATGAAGAAAAAAAAAACCTCCCTCTCTTTTGTCAAGTGTAGGAAAGAAGCTGTCGCTCAAATATTAACAGGAGAATATAAGAAGCAGGAGAAGAGGTATCTTTAGACTAGTTGCTATTCAATGGAAGACACACTTTCTTGACACGATGTTTCTTAGATGTTTTTTTTTTGGTGTGTTATTTTTACACCGTTCACTTTTTTAATGTTCCTTTTTTTATTTTCTGGCATCACTCACGCTTGGGTTAGTAGGGTAGGATTTTGGTTTGAAAATTCTTTAAGAAAATACAAATATATTATTTTTTGTGTTTGTTTTGAAGGCTTTTGTGACTTTTGTTTGAATTAAAACTAATCTTTTAGAGCTGAGACTTCGTTGAAGAAATCATCATTGATCCAGAATATACCTCTTGTAACTACAGCCGAAACATTGAAAGTTATTTATTCAACGGAACCCCAAAACAAAAAACATGAGTTTTAATATTTCATTGTAGTCAATATTAAGAATTAAATATCCAAATCTATTCCTTATGCTTTTTAGTGAGGATTACTCCATCTAGATATCATATTTTGAAAATTGAAAAATGACACCTGGACAGGGAATCGAACGGGTTCGATTCCCGTGTTCAAGTGTCATTTTTCAATTTTCAGAAGTAGTCAATATTGATTAAATTTTATCATTTTCTTAATGTTATTTGATAAGTAAGTATTGATAATTGACCAAGCGTAATGAGGTTCTGTTTTAAACTTTCACATTTGGAATTTCGTCTCTCTCTTTTTGTCGGAGCTTTGTTCCGTAACAACTGTTAAGTGTGTTGAACAATTCTAACAAAATTTGGCAAGGTCATTTCTTGAATTAAGCTAAGTAACGAATGCAAATTATTTTCCAATATAGTAATCCATTTCAATATGGTGACTACTCGAAAGGATTTTCGTTTGGTGAGTGATTTTAATTTAAAATTCTAAGCATTTGATCAATTACCAACCTAAGATTTTTTTATTATTATTTTACATCTATTGTGAGACTTACGTCTTAAGCCACGCGAACAATGGATTTTTTATTATTATTATAAACTATTATTGAATATAGCATTCATTTATTTTCTGTCTAACTTTATCATTTAGGAAAAGTATCAGCTTCAAATCCAAGGAGAAATAATTATGGGAGTTATTTAAACTTTAAACCCAAATATAAATATAGATGTAAGATTATAGTAACGACAAGAAAATGATATAGTTAGAATTTTTAAAAGGAGAGAGCGAGTTTTAATTTCCACAGAATTACTAGTTTCTACCTAAAGTAACAACTACAGATCACAGACTTGACGTATGACTACGTGAAAGTAGATCTAGTAACTTTTCTAACTGTTAGATAAATCCCTTCCTTTGAAAATTGGGATGTATATAGGCGTATAAGCTAGAACTTTTGAGTATCTGGAGTTGTGGACCACGCTTATTTTGCCTGATTAATCTCCAATATAAGTACCCAATTGGCATCGAACCAAGAATCTCCTGAATACTCTGAGAGGTTTTGCCAGCTCCCTTGCACGGTCGGCTATTACCAGAAACCTGTTCATTTATTTATTACATCTACACAATCTAGTTATTAGCAAGATGACTGTTCCGTTTGGACTAAAATGTAGCTTGAACCCTTCGATTCAAGTCAGCTTGAACTTGATGTGACCCAATCCGGTGGCCACGTGGTCTAAGGCGCTACTCTCGTGTTGGACTAGACTGCCGATGACGGGGAGATAAAGGTTTGAATCTTGGTCGGGTGTACTGAGAGTGTTTAAAAATATGGTTCTACACTCTCCTCCCCGCAAATGCGGGTGTACTTCCTCTAAACATAACCTTCCTAATCCCTAAAATCATTAGCATAATTAATACGTAAGCGTATAAACCCGAATGGTAAGTAAGACACGTTGCTAAAAAAAACTTGATGTATCCAACCGGGATATAAACTGGATACCTTAATTGGTGAGAGCCCAGTGATTAATGATATCTAATCCAGTAGGCCTCTTCTATTTTATGAAGTCATTATTTATGATAGTCATGATAGTTTCAATTTGAAAATTAAGGTATGTTTCTCGTTGAACGGTGTATGTATTGAAAATAATTGATTACTATTATAGTATCATTATTATTATTATTATTACCGCGTCTTACTACCCGTTCGCATTATATGCACTTATGCTAATGTGTAAAGGTAGGGTGATTGTGAGATGAAATGGAGGGCCTACAGTTTTAACGTGGGATCCGAACCACGGTGGAGGCCTGGCATTCCACACATTCACAAGTTGTGGTTAATACACGTATTGCCAGAGGTGAAGGAATGGTTTGGCAATCAGATAAATCTGTGCCGGGACCAAGGATTGAACCCCTGACCCCCAGCACAGAAGTTCAACACCTTACCCCTAGACCACCAGGTCACCCTATGAATTACCTATGAATTATTACTTTGGGGTATTTAACGCCCACGTTCTAGACCAACTGATTATAACATAAAACTATTTACAAACTAATTTAATTTTTGAAGAGAGACAATACCCAACTCATCTATAGTTAATTCATCACTTTGAAAGGGAAAGTCCCTATTTCACTAATGATTTATTTTGGCCATGCCAGGAATGAAAAATTAAAAAAGTATAAGTATTTTTTCTAACGCATATAATAACAACATTAGTAAGCTGTTATTATTCAATATTGATTTATTTGATGAAAATAGTATCACTTCCAGAAAAAATATATTTTCTTTTTTTTTTTAGCGAAAGTTCCCAGGAATTTTTTTTTCTCTTGGCATCTTAAATTTGACTTGCACACTGAGCTTAAAAACCATGTTTACAGCTTTTTATTACAATTTCTTAATGCTCAATCTGTGGGAAGGTATAACCGACCCTTCCACAAACAGTTTTCAGCTGCTTCCACGAAATCTCTGGTGTAAAAAAAATCATGAAAGAGGAATATTATTACTGTGTCACAAACTTAGCAGGAAATATTGGAATATGTTTCAGAATTTGCGTAGTTATTGGTTGTCAACTTCACGGAACTGTCGTCGCTAAGTGATTTGTGCCATAAGTTTCTTCTGTTTCCAGAGTTTTATTGGAATGAGCCCACATTTTTGTTTGAAACGTGGAATAAATGTCAGGCTATCTTAGTCTGGTGTACCGGTGATGGGAAGATATGGGTTCGAAACCCAACTGGATATATTCGAAGGGTGAATTTCTATGATTATTATCCTATTTTTACTCTCCCACGGAAAAAAAAGGGCAGGTACTGTAAATTTCCTCAAAAATTATTTTCTCTTCTTCCTCACCCTATTAGTCCATATCCCGGAAAATTAGTAAGACGCACAGAAAAAAAAAATCCCATTTTGAATTTTTATCATGGACAATGCACGGGTAAAAGGTTATTACTGATAAAAAAAGTAAATAAATTAATTAGGATTGACATGGAAATAACCTTTTAGTGACCTTTATTAAAATAAATGTAGGATTCCAAACATTTACAAACGTTCTTGAAATGCATTTCACAGCTGCCAAAATGAACAACAATAATCATCAACAGCGTTATTAATCTTAATAGCACTAAGTTAGGTGTTTAGATATAAAAATATACTATTTAGTGGGTCGTTTAGACTCCAATGCGTTTCTTTTAAAAGAATAATGATCATTGACGTATTGATATTTTTGTTGTATAGTAACAACAATTTAAACATACTACCCATTATGGCTTGGACTAGTGTAACTTATGTAAAAGGCTATAAAATGTAAACAAAACTGTTCATTCGAAAGAAAACCCATATATTAGTGTTTTCTAAGAACATGTCCGAAATCAGCAATATTTTATAATTTTACAAAATAAAATAAAATATTTAAACTCCCCATATGAGGCATTTAACGTGCACTTTGTGAAATCACTGATTATATCAGCACATGGCTTACAAACTAAATTAAATCTAGAACAGACACAACACCCAGCCCCCAGCCATTAATTCTTCACCGTGAATGGGAAAACCCACATTTCACCAATGATACATTTTTCGGCCAGGCCAGGAATCGAAACCAGGACCCTCTTAGCTCAGTCAAGAAACACGCTACTAACTGAGCTAAGATGTTGTATTCTTTCTATATAATCTACTCAACTGATTTTTATCACTATGCTTGAAATAAAAGCTTATTATACACAAAGTTGCGACCCGCGTGAGGCTGTGATTCATAGTTTCAGAAATATTCAAAGGAAAATCTTTAATTTAAGGCGATTGACCCTTTTCATTTGGCGTGGAAATGAAGAGCCATGGGAACAAACGGCTATCTCCAAGAATTTTTATTGTTTTGCAATTTTCTTTTCGAAATGGTTTGTTCAAGAATAGAAGCATGTTGATTAAGTTATACTTTTTATATACACACCTTATTTATAGTTTTAACAGTGATAAAATATCAATAATTTTGACATTTTTCAATAGAAAATTTGCCGGCTGCATAGCAAAAAATAAGAAAATGTAACAATTAATAAACATTGATACATTATATTAGAGGAGGTGTTGAAAATGTTAGCATAAAAATTTCACTCGTTCTTGAGAAAACTGATATTTCCAAACGTATGATTTTTCCGCAAGACCTGTTCGATAGCTAGCGCCATATACGGTTTCCGTGATTCATCCGTTCTTGTTGGCGCGGAAGGATACTTTGGTCGGTTGTAAAGCCTTTCACCCAAGGCCCACCATCCGACAAAATAGGTTTTAGACTTGCACTCGATAGGGCCAAAGGTCTTAAGAAAAAGAGATGGCTTTCGACAGAAATGTCTCGAGTTTTATCAAACAGATATTAATTTTCATTTTTATTAAGTAAAATAATTTACTCTTAGGGTAAGAAAATAAAAAATTATAAGTTTTTAATAGCGTTGCCACAATCTATATATTATTTACGTTAGTTGATGATTGTATGGCGGTATCAAAATAGGGCTCCCGAAAATCTAAAAAAGTGTTTGAGAAGGGATATATTTATATTATAAAAAAGTAAAGAACTGTAGATTTGTATAAAAAAAAACCATAAAACGTCATATACCTACCTCTACTACAAACCCCACGACTTGAACAGAAATAAATTTGACCCAAGGTGGAGTGTAGGGAAACGCGAGAAAAGGTCAGAATTTTTACATTTTTGTATCAAAACATTTTTTGTCAAAATAAATCAAGTAAATCTCTCCAGTAGAAACAAAGATTTTAATTTTATTCACGGGTGACCTAAATCCGTTCTTGAATATATGTCAAGGGTGTCTTGTAATTTAATGACAACTTTTTCTCTTCATTTAAAAGCTCATGACAGATATTAAACATCTGTTGATATTCCCTTGGAAGAAAATTAAACTCTATGTTTCTACTGGAATAACGTATGATTTATTTTGTTCAAAAAATTGTTTTGCATAAAAACTGAAAAAAATCATTGGTCCTTTTGATCCCACCTTTAACCGTTGGATGAGCTTGCTTCTTCTGTGCCGATATGACTATGTTTCTTGGGGTGCGTGCAATGTACTCGACAACTCTTCCGACACACAAACGGTTTGTTCTACATATCAATTTATTATTTATTATTATCATCATATTATTATTATTAGCACCGTCTTACTACCCGTTCAGGTTGTACACCACTAATGTGTAATGGTAGGGTGATTGTGAGATGGATTGGAAGACCTACAGTTTTAACGTGGGATCCGAACCACAATGGAGGCCTGACATTCCACAAATTCACAAATTGTGATTAATACACGTCTTGTAAGAGGTGAAAGAAGGGTTTGGCAATCAGACTAGTGCCGTGACCAGGATTTAACCCCGGACCCCCAGCACAGAATCTGACACCTTACCCCTAGACCACCAGGTCAAGTTTAATTTTATTTTAGAACGTCACGGTTTCTGTGTCATTTTGGTCCAGATAATGTATCACTCATTTTTTTTTCTTCCACCCCTCGCCCCTCTGTTTTGTCATTTCCCCCCTCCCTGAGCCTCCCAAATGATTGGCACACGTCCCAGCTGGAGGGGGAGATGGTATGCAAGATAGAGTTTTAAGAGAGAGACCAGTGAAGGGGGGCTTACGGGCAAAGGGGGGGTCACCGGAGATGACAAGCACTGAGGGGGTGGTCCTATATCTTTTACCAGAGGGAGCAGTGACAGTTTTTTTCGAGTGGGGTGGGGTGTAGGCAAGTCCATTCAGAGGATTGTGAGGGACTGGGGCAGTTGAATTTTGGGAGTCTCTGCCCCCCCCCCCGTTTCACACAATATAATTCGTATTAACATAATATGTAAGCTTTTTGCGTAAAAATAAAGGTATTCAAGTTTCCCTTTTTTTTACTGAGCTTCATAATTCTTATCTCTACAATATTCAAAACATTAAAAAGAGCTCGTTTCGGAAAAAAAAGTTCAAAAAACCTTAGCTTTTAAGTATTCAATTTACTATCAAAGCCATTGGGCTTACTTTAACAGATTGCACTATGGCCTTATCATATAAGATTCACCATAGTGGAACTATGGAAGGTAAGCTTGGTACCTCACAGTGTATACGAAGAGTATGAGTGTTGTGACTGCTGCAAGACTTGCTGCTGAAAAAGTGTGACATTATGGCAGTTGATTGTCACCCGAGAAGTGGGGGCCTGGGACATACTACCCAATTTTGGGCAGCCCTGGAGTGGTAGGTGATCAGAAGGACCTGTGTTGTGTAGGTTTTTCATAATAGTTTATGATAGCTCAAACGCAAAGAACTAGACCAGTGGTTCCCAGCCTGGGGGTGGTGAGGGGGATGTGAAGCACTTCCGGAGGGGGGGGGGGTTCATGAAGAATTTTCAGTGGGTATCGAACGATTATAAAATATCATTAAAAATCAGATATGAAGTGAAAACATTATTTAATTTCAATCTCTTTTCTGAAGTAAGATATATTTTTTCTTGCTGTATTGGCAACACTGCCTACCAATTAAAATTAATCTATCTCATGCTAAACCAAACCACGATGATGGGGATTTTGAGGTTTGAATCTCTGTCGGGTGTACTGTGGGGTATTTTTCCAAAATTGTTTTCCTCTCTCTCTCCGCGTAAATGTGGATACACTTCCTCTAAATATAGCCATTCTGATCCCTAATACTATTGGCGTAATTAGAACATAAGCGTATAAACTGAACGGGTAGTAAGATGTGGTGCTAAAAAAAATCATTTACTAGGTAACCAGGCAAAAGACGCTTGTGTAGATAAAGTTCAAATTGTTTATTTTCAAGCCCAAAAGCCTCGGAACTGTATCCCCCACCCCAACACCCCCTAACACAACCGAATTTTCAACTCTAACTCTCATTCAAACTAAACAGCGTTGTCGACTCGAAGTGGAAAGTGATTTGAAAAGTGCTCTGTTAAAATATCAAACTCAATATTCAAGACCCGATGAAAATAAAGCAATGCCAACCAAGCGAGAATTTAAGGGGGGCACAGGGGGCACTTGCCCCTTTAGGTAGAATATTTGATTTTTTTTTAGACTAATGGAAGTGTGGCAGGGGTAAGGGAGGTGGTAGGGGTGGGCATTGGGCACTGGGCAAGGCAATTGGCAAGAAGGACGCGTATCAAGGAAAAATATACCTACCAACTCGTGCAAATATTTCTCCATTCAATATATCTGGGCCCCCCTCCCTCCTTCTTTTTCAAATTTCTAAATTCGTGCTTGATGACAACTAACTATCACACTACTTTTCAATAATATTTTGGTACCAGTATGCTGTCTGTCAGTGGTACATTAATTTATATCTAAAATAAAGAAATTACTAGAAAACAAATTCTTGTAAATATTTTTTATCACTTTGCCAATAAATAGGGGGGAAGATGGGCAGGGATTGAAAAAGCTACCATAGGTCTAAAACTAAACAAACGATTAAAATAATCCTAATTTACCAAATGGTAAAATAAATACGTAAGGTAGATAGGGTGGAGGGATGGAAAATCTTACGATCCCTTACGTGAGGGAGACGGGGTGGGGGGGTGGTGGTGGGATTTAAATAATGAGAAAGAGTCTTACTTTATTTAAGGATGGCCCCTAAGGAAACAAAGTAGACCAATATTAGGTAGATATTTCCCTCTACTAACTAAGTAATGAGTTCTGAAACAGATACTATGAAACGCATATAGCATCCCATAAGGTCAACAAATTAAAATTACCGGTTGACAAGCCCAAGAAAGCGAACAAAATGCTGAAAAAAGGTAGTAGGCGTTCTATTGTCTCCCAGGGCAAGGAACCCGTAACCCAGGGTCCAACTTGAACAATTGAATTACGTCATAATCCCTTTCCCCCTCCGCTGTTAGCCACACAATATTAATAAACCCAAATTTAAATAAATCTTGTCTAAGGTGACTAGATAGGCCTATATAAATAAAAAATATTTTTGTTATTGTGTATATCAATGTCAACAAATTAAGGTTTATCTGTGTTTAAGGGATTCTATTTACTCTTCTGGAAGCTGAAGGATAAGGCAGAGGACAGGACAATTGACGGTCTAGGCTCACTGACAAAAGGAATTGATCTGTCGTAAACAGAACATATAATAATAATATTAATAATAAACTATTCAAGTACACATGTTTTATAACGTTCATGTAAACACTAACAGATTTGACTCAACCTTTGAAAAAAATGTATGTCATTACATTACATAATATTTTCTTCAAAGTTTATACAATATTTGTGATTACAAAAATGGACGTCAATCATGTCTAACATGTTTACTAATGGGCCACGAAACTTTTTTAAAAATTTGATCAGAAATGCTGCGTTATTGCTTAAAGAAAAAAAACCCCACTTGTGCTATGGCCTGAATGTGAAGTTTAGTGCCTTCATACCATATGATAATGTTTTTAAATGTTTTGTACGTATGGGTTAATCTGTCAGATCTCTCCACTTCCTTTGATAAAAATTTAGCACATGTTCTATATTCTATCAAATGAATCATAATAATCATAATATCATAATATTTGTAAAATAAATTCTTTTATAAAATATCTTTAATGGGTCGTCAAAGATACATAATAAGTCTATTTATTTTATCAAATATATTTTATACAAGAAATATTACAGTGTATTACCGCCCTGATGCGTCATTCTCGTGTTGAGCTGGATTTCCAGTTAAGGGTTTGTGGTTCGAACCCGGGTTGCGTGTAAATAATCTTGTTGTTTTCTGAATGGCTTACCACTCTCCCTCCATACAAATGTTGGTACGATTCCTCTAAAACCATACCTTCCTTACCTCTACAAAATTAACAATTTGTGTTCATCACGAACAGTTAGTGAAACGCGGTGAATTTTTTTTTATATTCCAGCATTGTTTTTCTTTTCGTCTTACTACCCGTCCAGGCCATACGCTTGAGTTACACTAATGGAGTATGATTTAGGAAGATGTATTTAAGAGGAAATGTATCCGAATTAGCGTGAAAATGGAGAGAGAAACCAATTAGTAAAAAAATGCCCTAGTAATAATCTTTTAGCCGGGACAATTTATTTTATCTTCTGTCAGTGGCAAACAAGTCTGGAAAAGGCTCTGTTTTTAATATGTCTAGAATACGTACTGTGGATTAACACGTTCATCGAAAACTAGCGCAGAACAGAAAAGTGGTCACATGACGAGCTCTAAGCCAATCACAAGATTCCCGCCTTATCGGCGTGAGCTGTTCCGCTAAAATTCGACTCATCTCAACTTCATCCACTCTGCCTGAGATGTTCGGTATGGGAGAGAGCCAATCAAATCTCAAAAAACAACCATTTAAAGTCAGTGCGCATGCGCATTTGACAACGCATGCTTTCAACAGTCAAAAGCAAGCAGACAGCTTCGTTGGCCGTTGTAAATAACGCGTGGGTGGTTGTTACACGTACCGATATTATCGGTGTGGTGTCGGCGCCGATATCGTTGTCGGCACCGACACCAGCCAGGGTGCTTGTACACACACCGACAAGATTGTTGTCGGCCACTGAGGGGCAGGCGGTTTCGTGAGTAGTGCCGACTTTTAATTGCTTCTTTTTGTCCAGTTTCATAAAGTTTGGCTCCAAGAAGAATTACACCTCAAACCAAATCTAGTTTTTTTGTAACTCCCTGTCCTTGAACTCTTCCTCTGTTTTGTCCCGCAAAACACACTCTGCTATTTACAAATTCTATCAAGATCACAATGTCAAACGTAAATCTGCTAGAAATTTTTACCCTACAAAAATACTACACAACTATGTGAAACCTTTTGAAAGACTGACCAACAATAGAACATCTGGAGACGAGTGCGCAACTGTTTTGCGCACCGATATCGGTGTATTTTATTTATCTAGGCATACCTCCGACATGTCGATAGTCGCCACGATAATGTTGATAATGTTGTCGTGTCGGCATCATGTACAGCCTTGCCATAAGATTACATGGAATCTCAGTTCCACCGATATTGGCGCCGACAATTATCGGTACGTGTTCAACCGGCCAAATGTAAACATCCATCGGGAGAATGATCTAAAATATATGTATTTCCACTAGAAAATAAAGTATGTTGTTAATCAGGTGTCTTTTAAGTTTGGGTTGCAATGCATTATGGGTCAACATACAGCGTATGAATTGCTGCACCACTGAAATAGATTCTGCTTTCTATTTTCGACGAACGTGTGAATCAGGCTTTAGAGATGGTTTTTCCAAAAATGGATCTCCAGTTTTTCTCTTCGTAAATATGGGTACAATTCCTATACATGCATATAGTCCATGTGGTTAGTAAGATGGGACGCACATTACAAAAATCTATAGTACCTCGAAGTTTATTAATTTTGGTTTGTAACAAATGCTAATAACATAATAATACGCTCCTACAGTATATATATTCTAGCAAGGTTTTATGAACAACAAAAATAAGAGTAATCAAATTTGTTCTGGCCTCATTTGAAATTCATACTCTGTAAATCATAGTTAAAATATAGTTCATTAATTTCTCGTTGATTACATAATTTGTTGTTTGAAATGTACTTAGCATTAATAATATAATTTCATTTTAAAGTACTGATCAAAAACAGTCGACACGGGGATTATGACACCCGACACTACTACAATTTTAATAATAATAGGTCTAACGCAAACTAATAATTATTCTAATAAAGCTTTTAACCCAGCACATGAATGTGGCCGCGAGGGAATAGAGGTTGGACCTAAATTACGTAAGGTTTTTTGGGGGTGGCGGGGGGTGGAGGTGCTAGTATTTTCTTACGTTTTATTAAGAGAAGGAGAGGGGGGCGGAAGTCAGAGTCTATTTTAATTAAGGTATTTTATCAATGATTATGGTGAGACAAAATCTAAATGCTTTTGCTTTGTCAGAAAATAAATAAATTAATTATAAAATTTCACTTATATTTCATTTAGTTAATTCAATTATAAAAGTTTAAATCACTCGCTTTGTTAACAATAATTCTGACTAAAAATAGTTAGATAATTAATATAGTAATAATAATTTATCAAATTATAAAAAGTTACGTAATATAGAGTTGGAGGGGAGGGCTGACGGAAAATCTTACAATCCATTACGCGGGGGTCTGAAGGGGGGTCTAAAATCATTTTTAAAAAAAAGGCCTTAGGTAATTTAAGGACTGCCCCATGGACACCAAAGTAGTAATAATAATAATAATAATAATAATAATATTTAGCACCGCGTCTTACTACCCGTTCGGGTTATACGCTTAAGTACTAATTACTCTAATGGATTAGGAATTGGGAGAGTTGAATTTAGAGGAAGTGAACCCGCATTTGCGTGGAGGGAGAGTGGAAAACCATTTAGGAAAAACCACCCCCAGTTCACCCGACCGAGATTCGAACCTCGATCTCCCCGTCCTCGGCGGTCGAGCTCAACACGACTAGCGCGTTAGCCAACTACGCCACCGAGGCGGGTCCAAAGTAATAGAATTTTATTGTAAACATAAAATAATATCATAATAGTGTATTTTCAAGAACCCAATAGCTCTTCTTGTGACAGAAGTGAGACAAATTAGTATTATCTCAAAGGTGTAAAGATGAGATTCGTTGCAAACGTACAGATATCCCGAATTATTTAAAAAGGGATTTGTTTTTTCACTTGTAGTTCTGTGAACAATAAAGCTTGCTCCCGTCATTCAATAAATGATAAGTACTGTATTATTATTATTATTATTATTATTATTATTATTAGCACCGCGTCTTACTACCCATTCGGGTTATACGCACTTACGCTAATGTGTAATGGTGGGGTGATTGTGAGATGAAATGGAGGACCTACAGTTTAACGTGAGATCCGAACCACGGTGGAGGCCTGGTATTCCTCACATTCACAAGTTGTGATTAATACATATCTTGTCAGAGGTGAAGGAAGGATTTGGAAATCAGATAAATCTGTTCCGAGACCGAGGATTTAACCCCGGACTCTCACCACAGAAGTGTGACACCTTACCCCTAGACTGCCAGGTCCACCTACTCATTATTAATTTCAGTCTTGTAATATATCTAAGAAATAATTTAAAAAATACAGCCTAACTACTTGATCAATTGCTTGGATTTAAAAACTCAAATCACTTGCTATGAGCTATTATAATTATGAAAAACATTTTGAGAAGCCATCATAGTGAAACCGATAATCGGTTTGAAAAACCTTGTACATACGATGCTCAGTCTAGTTTAAAATAATGTTCCTGATAAATTAACTAAATCTAGTCCACGCATTCAACAGTTATTGTGTAACAATGATCCGAATAGACATACACGAAATTCTAAATGGACAAGCTAAAATAGAGCCTCAATACGATCTGTAAAAATATAGTTAACCTCAAAATGGAGACAAAGGGTTAACATGTCCCTATAGGATTGTAGATCTTACATGAAAAGTTGAAAGTAGCTAATTTTCAACGACGTTTCAAGTACTACTGTTACTGCTACTGTTCCGATATCAAAGTAAATATCTAGATACGTAGACATAGCTTTTCTTAACCAAACAATAAAGTAATATCATGCAGGGTCACAGCAAATAGCTCTAAAAGTATTAATTATTTATTTGAGGTATTTAACGTGCAATTACTGAACCGACTGGTTGTATCAGTACACGAGAGTTTCTACGAGCGAGATCGAAAAGGCCTACCAATTTTGACGGGAAAGGTATTTTCACATAATGTCTAGGGTTCTACTACAAGCCACACTCGACATGGTACCGACGGCTTTAGTTCTTCTCCGAAGGAAGTTGTGCTACGGGGTTTTAATCGATAAAATAAATCCGTTGACCCCAACTGGGTTTGAGCCCAAGAACATTGGGTTCTGAAGAGAGCACTTTACCCTTAGCCACCGAGGTCGACAATAGCTCCAAAATTATTGAAGATTTCCCTAGAAATTTTTGAAATTTCACAACTGACTACGCAATAAGAAATAACTCAGTGATATGACATTTCTCTTTAAGTAGGCGGTTCCCTTAAGGGCGTTCCCTACCTTTGGTTGATTACTTGAAACATAGACTGTAATCTGTCGGTTATCTATGATGTTTGGATAGTAAGATGACAAGACAAAAGAAGAGATTGGTGTCCAATGGATTACTCTCCCTGGTGATAAAACAGAACTGATTCATTTCTCGATAAAATAATATGATTTCATTTTGTCTCAATAAGTATACGCCCCTGTTTACCTAGTTTTAGTTTAATTCATTAAAAATACACATTGATACCATGTATCGAGTGGTATTTGACGACCACTTTAAAGGCTAATCTCACAAGGGTGAGTCACTTTTTAAAAAAATGCTGGAAACGATTTGTAATTGAAAATCAGATTATGGAAAGTTGACTACGCAGAAGGGTTTGGAATAGTGGTACATACTGTAACGTATAAAAGAGTTAGCCTGATATATTATTTGTTTGTTCGCCACAATTAGTGTGATATTTTATATAATTATGGAATTGGTTTCAAGTTTATTATTCTGTATTATAATAATTAAAAGGGATAATGTCTTATTTTAGGAAATGAAAGTTCTGGTGTTTTATAGTTTTTATTTTTATTAGATAAAAAGTTTTTTGATAGATATCTCACACGTTGTATATTTTACCGACTATTGCGTTATATGCATGATAATTACCAACACGTGAAATTTAGAATATAGATTAATATGTCATAGACTCAACCTACATGGGTCCTCGTCAGAAAGGCAAGTGAAGAGATGCGTACCTTTAAGTAGGTATATCTAGTGACATTTCCTTCTCGAAACTTCCCAAAAGAAAAAAGGTGTGGTCATCCAGGTGCATTTCTGTTCACAAAACTGAGTTATCTTTTGAAACAGAGACGTAGAAAGATGTCGCCATACCTTGCAACTTAACAACTTAACCCAAATAGATCTTACTACCTGCTCGCATTTATAATATCGTAATTTTGAATATAGATGTGAATAATAAATTATTGGGATGTATAATTCCATATCATTACAATACAAGTAAAGAAACTATTAAAAGCAATAAAACATAGTTTCTATTTTTTTTAGCGCCACTTCTTTACTAGCTGTTAAATGAAAAAAAAACTCATATGCACCGACTACGCTGTGTTAAATAGTTGAATTTAGAGGAAGTGGACCCGCATTTGCGTGGAGGAAGAGTGTAAAACCATTAAGGGAAAAATCACCCCCAGTACAACCGACCAGAATTCTAATCTCAATCTTCCCATGGTCAGCAATATAGTCCGTTGCGAAAGTGACGCTTTATGCCATACGGCCACCGAAGCGGGTAATTAGGATTATGTGACTGTATTATACTGATGTGGGTTGATAATTTTTAAAATTAGTACATTGTCAAATTTAATGTGAAAATGAATACTATCTGCTGTTTTGATCTAGAAAAACACCATTCAAACATAAGCGACAGGGATGAGAAACATATAAGTGACTAACCCGCCTCGGTGGCGTAGTTGGTTAAGGGTGTATGGCCCAAAATTAATAATGTATAAATTATATATATATTAGTAGGTCTTCTTAAACCAAACTTGGATCAGTGTATTAAATATAGATTAAATGTATATTTTGAGCACAGTGTTTACTCAAAGTTTGAAATTTTGGCATCTAATGCAACGATTTTTAGAAAAACCAAATAATGCAAAGATTTCATATTTGGAATGTTAGAAGTACTTGAAGAGGTTTATTAAGAGAAATAAATATTATTTCACTGAACCTTCAATCAATTGCATAAAAAAACTGCCAAATAAATGCAATATTCAATTAATTATTTTGTATACTTAAACGTATGTAATAAATGGGGGAAGTAAATCAATTAGTGCCGACTTCTTTTAACTTTACAATGGTACTTCAGTCACATTAATATTCAATCTGAAACTCATAAAATTTTATGTGAGCTGAGGTGCTACATATTTTGCCCCCGGATTTTGAAAATATATCTGATGCAACCCCGCAATAGCCGAAACAGAACGGCCCGGTTAGAGTAGAGAGAGAGAGCTCATCCCTTCTCACTCCACGTCACTAGCTGTCTGTCCTTGAAACCATAAATATGTTGCCAGTGGTTTTGGCCTGACGCATCCCCATCTCTCTTTAGAGATTGTTGTTACCTGGGCTCCACCGTTTTCAAGTCCGTGTAGCAAGTGCGACGATTGTTGAAAGGATTTTTTCAATGTCGCTGAGTATAGTTGCATTTAATGTCTTTAGGTATGTGTGAGGTGTAATAATAGTGAGAAGAACATTTTTATTATTTAAAAAAATTGCCCCACAAAAGTTTAAAGATGGCAGAATATATGTAAAAGGCAAAAGTAATAAGCATTCCAAGTCAATAAAACGCTTTTACGAAGAAATTTGGAAAGCCCAAACCACTAATAAAATGGTGAAATGACTTCAAACCTAAATTATATTATTGAACTTAAATAATAAAATGGTGAAATGACTTCAAACCTAAATTATATTATTGAACTTAAATAATAAACTTTTTTTTTAAAATCCTTTTTAAATTTCGAACTAAATCTGGAACCTCCAACTTAGCACGTCAATATCTTACCACTGAGCTATCTAGGGCTAAATCTGTATTAGGGTCATTTATCGCTCATATTTTAAGGGTTAGTCGGTAATAGATGTGTAAAATCGTCGGCCATTTAATAACAATCAGAAACAAATTCCATCGTTGATCTATGGTAGCTTTATGCTACCGTTTGAAAATTTTCTACTAATTTTAAATTGTTTCTTGGATATAATTTGTAAAGCAGAAGTCACCAACCTTTATTTAGCTGCGGACGACATAAATGTTTTACCAATACAGTAAACCACTTATTAAGTATTTAATAAAAAAAAATAGAAAATATTTTAAAGAATGACTTGACCACCAAGGACGGTGATATCGAGGTTCGAATCTCAGTCGGGTGAACTGGGGTGGTTTTTCCTAAATGGTTTTCCACTCTCCCTCCCCGCAAATGCGGGTTCATTTCCTCTAAATTACACCTTTCCAATTCCTAGTCCATTAGTGTAATTAGTACTTAAGCGTAGAAACCGAATGGGTTGTAAGACGCGGTGCTAAATAATAATAAATTTAAGATTGACCTTGAACAAAGAATACAGCGTGAGATGAAAGCCTATATTTGAGTTACGTTAATAGGTATGGACAATTGTGCATTATGTTAGATAAATAAAGATAGATTACTTTTTAGTCATATTGGCCATGAGATGAAATTTGTAGGTTAATATATCTTTCCTACCATATATAATTTGATTAGCCCGCTTACGGTAATAGTAATTATGAGGAAATGACTGAACAGATTTTGACAAACTACCACTCATTTTAACGATTAGGAGTCCAGGATATCGGGAAAAGTAGTAGTTTTCCACGGAAACCCAATTCTCACAGATAATTTTCAGTGCTTCATTCTTTGATTAATCATCATGGAAACCACTATTTGCTGCATGACTGTAAATCTCTAAATAAACTATATCATCTTGTATTCTGAAAATTGAAAAATGATACCTGGACACGGGAATCGAACCCGAAGTAATCCCCACTAATAAGCATAATAATAGCTCTGGCTATTAATTCTTTATATCATCTTGGCTAAAAAATAATAACTCAATCTTCATTAATTGTTGGTCCGAACACATCACATTTTTCTCTTTGAATGCTGGTCATAGCACATCTAAATTGAGATGCCTAAACTGGGAAAATATTTATTTTTTATTGGAATGTTATTATTAATTTAAATTTAAATTAATAATATTGAGTATAATTTGAAAATTAAAAGGTTAAGTTGTTAAGTTCGTGAAAATATTGTCTAAGTTTAGTTTTTCGCATGATACAATTTTTTTAAATATGTTTTGGTATGTATTATAAGCTCAAAAACGATAAAATGAACTTGAATAGTGTTAAAAAAAAAGTTAGTCATTTTAACTATCTAAGTATGAGTTTTGGTGCTCACTTTTTCCAAATAATGGGTTTTAGTGTTCATTTTAGCAAATAGTAACAAAATACAAATACATAAGTTAAGCTATGTTTTCATTTTAACGCTTAATTTGAGTGTATATTTAAAATTAGTAATGTTTTGTACACCCCATATATCTTTTCACATTCCTACAAATAGAGTAAGTTCACTTATGTTTCCATGTTGATAATTAATTTTGAGGGAATGATATTTCAAATGTTTGAGTACCACATCTATATTTTAACATTCTCTCTTTCTATCAGACTCCCACGCTCTCACACACTCTCTCCCAATCTCTCCCTCACACACACACACACACACACACACACACACACACACACACACACACACTATAAAACACTCTCTTTAATATAATCTTTTCTCATTCTTTCTCTCACACACTCTCTACACTCACATCCACGCTATATCACACAATTTCTCTCACACTATCTTTATTATACTCTCTCTCTTAACCTCTCTCTCAAACACTCTCTCTCTCAACGGCTCTTTCTTTCTCTAACGCTTTCTCTTTCTCAAATTCTCTCAAATGCTCTCTCACAAACGTTCTCTCTATCTCTCAAACTCCCTCTATTTCAAGTTCTCTCAAAATCTCTGACTAAACTCTTTCTTTCTCTATTTCACTCTCTCAAACAATCTGACTCAAACTGTCTCTATCTCATTCTCACTCTCTCTCAAACTCGCTCTCTCAATTTATCTTTCTAACTCTTTCTCGCAAACACTCTTTCTCTTAAACTCTCGCTATAACTCTCTCACAATTTAATTTTCCATCTCTGAACTAGTCTCTCCATTTTAACTTTATCTCTCCAAATCTCTTCCACATACCCTCACATTTTCTCTCTCCTACACACAATATCTCTCCCAAAATTTTACAGGCTTTCTTTCTCTCTCTCTCTCTCTCACACACACACACACACACACCACACACACACACACACTTTATCACGTATTCTCCCTTGCCTATTCTATTTCTCTCTCACACATACACACTCTCCTCACACGCACTCATACTCTCATTTTCACACTCACCCTCACACTTACACAATCACACCCTCAAACACTTAAACTCTCATTTTCCCTATCACATTTTATCACTCTCTATATCAGATATCTTATATATAATTTGATAAGCCCGTTTCCAGAAATAGAAATTACGAGGAAATGACTGAACAGATGTTGACTAACGAACACTCATTTTATAGATAAGGGAATCAGGATGCCGATAAAAATAATGGCCTAAAACTAAAACCCAATTTTCCTAGCGAATCTTCCATCTTTTTCTTCTGTGTGGACATTGGTTCATCTGTACAATCATTCTTTGATTACATCACCATGGAAACCATGATTTATGTATAGCTGTATATAGGCAAATAAAATATTTGTCTTTGTTTAAAAATAATATCAGCTCAATCGTTAGGTACTTGAGTGGTTTGTGCAACAATTAGTTATAGATCTGGGAGAAGAGTAATTTTAAAGTTCCCATCGGGGCGTAAAGGGGGAAAATATACGTTTTAATTCTAATTACACACCGAAAACTAAATATCTAAGAAAAGTTGATAGCCTTTGACGAGTAAACTTTTAATCAAAAATTTAGTGAGGGCTTGTTTATTATAGAGATCCTTTCCCAATAAAATTTTAAAATACATTTTAGTGTAATAATCTGCAGCCATTGCTGCAACGACCAACTAGTTAATATATAATGTTACTTATGATCATCTCACACCTCTATAGTTGAGTAAAAATAGTATTTGTAATAAAAAAAGCTCGAGATTTTGATGGATGTCGACGTTTCATTACCCCTTAAATCTGAAAAAAAAAAATTATTTTTTTAATAATGTCAGTCTGTAGCTCTGACTAGAGACAAAACTATTGTACCAATTGGGATAAAACTTGGGATATGGGGTTTTTCTAAGGTTTCTCAGAGGTTTTTTATAATAATCTATTCAATCCTAAAATTAATGGTAGTATTTTTTACTTAGGGATGGAAAGTGAAAAAATAGATTATATCAAACTCGACTCGATTAAAATTAATATATACATATATATAGTTTAAAATTAAAACAAAATGGAAGTTCTCATATCCTCATGAAAGTAGCTTTGAGGGTAATTTACACTTAAGGAAACTTCCAATATTTATCGTATCGCCACACTTCTTTGGGATACGAATTAATTTATCATTTCAAAAATGAAGGCATACTAAATATAAAAATTGTTATTTGAAATTATACTACTATAAAGCCACATGGCTGACTCACTAGAATTAATGTTTACCCACTTCCAGATGAGCTAGAAACTTGAAATTTGACAAACTTATAGCTTCTTAAATATATTACGACCCAGTCTAATCAAAATTAAAATAGATTTACTCGGTGATTGTAGGGGTGGTAAAACTGATTACAGCTCAGACAGACGGTGCAGCCACACAGTCTTGTAATAAACACGCAAACGGTTTAACCTACACAAAATTACGAGAATTGTTGGGGTGGTACAACATTCCAAAAGTTTGGGAACCACTGGTCTACAGAATATAAAATATTTCTCTTTCAGCATGTTCTTAAATTAATTTACTTAGTTCCTTACGATTGCAAGATTTGATTAAAAATCTCAAGTTTAAGTAATGTAACGCGTTTACAAGTATATTGTGACATTTACCATTGTCAATTCACACTTTACACACAACACTTTTTTTATTTATATCCACACGGTAAACTGCTGTGACATTTTGATGTACACAATTAGTTTGCCTTTTTACAGGCACACTTTTTCGTTTGACGCTGTTTTTCTGAGACTATACACTTGCAACTGGCATATACCTGGCCCTCAAACTTTGATTTCTTATTCACAGCTTCACGAACTGTTACATATTTTTCTGGGATGTCTTTATAAATTTATGTGCCAGAAATCTAGAGGTCACTTCTATTAGACTGGGTTGTAATATATTTATTAGATTTTATGAGGTATTTTTTTACGACTTTAATTTGTTTGTTTTGTTTGGATTTTCACAGCATACCATCGGGAATAATTGTATATCCCACAGTTTGGGAACCTCTGCTGTAGATTTTTTTAAATAAGCCTTTACTATCTTGGGCGTATTGCAATAAGCTTGTAACCAACTAGACTGATTGAGCGAACAAAGGTGCATTTCCTTACTAGCCTAAAGCTGTATGGGCTCATTGCAATAAGCCTAAAAGTTATCAGGCTGATAAGAAAATATATTTTTTTCAATTAGCCTGGTTCATTGTAAATTGACGGTGCCTTTTCCATTAAGCCGGATTTTCTAATTAGCCTACTACATATATACTATATGTATATATAATATATACAGATAAATATATATAAATACATTACATATATATTACGGATAAGTCTTTAAATTTGTAATTTGCTGTAATGCTCTGTAGGTGTGATATTTCTCTTTTCTCTAAAAGTGTATATTATTTCGTTTATGTTCTTTGGTAGAATGTGCAACAATATATATTATCTCATTTCAAATATCTTACGAGTTTTAAGTAAATATATCTTTTTTTATTTATAGTAGCGAGAAAGTCTATGCTGTGCACACTCCCCACCTTTTTAAAAAACAAATTAGCCCTTTTGCATAAAAAAATCTATAACTTTGTTTGTGGATATAACTTAGAGAAAAAATATGATCTTGCTAGAAAATTACGAAGTTTAGTTCCGGTGGTAGTGCGTCCACCTACGGAGCTAAGGGCCCGAGCTCGATCACTGGCATGGTCGAGAAATTTATCATTGTTGGAATGTGGGGTTACCCTTTCACAGTGATGAATTGACGGCCGGGGGATGGATTTTGTGTCTGTCCTAGATTTAAAATTAGAGTAATTAGTACAAGGCGTATAACCTGAACAGGTAGTAAGATACGTGGCGCTAAAATAAAAGTTAAAAAAATAATAGCACCGACAACCTACAATGGCATAACATAACATAATTTGCGAGCCACTACTGTATTAGCTGGTTCAGGTTACAGACATGTCCAGATGGACACTAACAATATGTGTATTTGTGCACTGAATGTCTACATTTATATTCCACTTCCTCCTTTACATCTCCACAATCATAATCTCTTTTTATGTCCTTTTTCATCAAATGTTTTTTCTAATGTATTTTCTCCCCTTTGTTCAGACGTAACGAATTATTTTTATAACAACTATCAAAACATAGTTTGTAGGTCCCAAATTCAATTCCCGCGTCAATATGTCATTTTTTAATCAAAATAATATGTAGATGAGCCTATAACCGCAATTAAAAAATACTCATATTTGACTTCATGTAGAGATAATGCTTTAAATACGTAACATCCGCCCCCCCCCCTTTTCCCCCCACTCTATTAGTTTGGCATATCTGTATAAAGCACACTTAGTAAGTTTAATTAGTATTATTATTAATTACACTAGTGTGTTAATAATGAGCGATATCTAAAACAGAGGAAATGTACCCACATTTCTGTGGAGGGACAAAGAGAAACCATTTAGAAAGATGCACTATTTGTTTACCCGTTCGGGATTTAAACTCTGACCACCATTCATCGTTAAAATAAACTAATTGAGCTAAGTGTTTAAATCAAGTTAAGTTTAACTTTAAAAATGAACCGACGGTTTGGTTCGGTCCCGGGGTGACCTGGTGGTCTAGGGGTAAGGTGTCAGACCTCTGTACTGAGGGTCCGGGGTTCAATCCTTGGTCCCGGCACAGACAACTCTGATTTCCAAACCCTTCCTTCACCTCTGACAATATGTGTATTAATCACAACCTGTGAATGTGAGGAATACCAGACCTCCCCCGTGGTTCGGATTCTACGTTAAACTGTAGGTCCTCCACTTCATCTCACAATCACCCTACCATTACACATTAGCGTAGTTGCGAAAGGGTAGTAAGACGCGGTGATAATAATAGTTCGGTCCCAAATTTAAAGTTTTCATTCATAATAGCCAGAGAAGAAGACTGTCTACCTGCTAACCTGCCCCCTCCCCCACCCTCTCTGCCCTACCCACAACTTCAGCTCAAGACTTTTTCCTGTCTACCGTTGACGAAGAGGTTTTTTGGTTCTCAACGGGACGGACCGGTAGTATCCACTTTCATCTATTTCTCAGCGACACAAACGCTATCTTACAGATTTTTCTCGACATTAGCGCTGTCCATACAACGTTAACGTGCTAGTCGTGTTGAGCCGACCGCCGAGGACGGGGAGATCGAGGTTCGAATCTCAGTCGGGTGAACTGGGGGTGGTTTTTCCTAAATGGTTTTTTCTTCTCTCTCCATGCAAATGCGGGTTCAACTCATCTAAATTCAACCTTTCCCATTCCTAATCCATTAGCGTAATTAGTACTTAAGCGTATAACCCGAACGGGTAATAAGACGCGGTGCTAAATAATAATAATAATCTAAGTGATTAGACGATAGTACTAAACATAATATTCTTTAAATTGGAAAATGACAGCTAGACACAAGAATCTAACCCGGGATTGTTAGCCTAGTACGCCAATGCTCTTACATCACTAAGACAAAGGTCAGGGGGTTTTATTCCCGTGCCCGGGTGTCATTTTTTTCAATTTAAAGATTATGATATTTAGATGAGGCTATAGCCGTAGGGAAAGTCAGGCAATTGTGAGCACCTTAAGAAAATCTGTTATTCCATAAGAAACAGTAAGGCTATCCAAAAGTAATATTATTTTATTCAATTCCTCATTCAATTAGGTCTACAAAATACAATGAATATGAATTATATTTTAACAAATTTGGTCCAGAAAAAAAAATTAATAATATGTAAGTGCTCATATTAAAAGCATGGGAGGAAAATATGAGTACACCCGAGGGATTTCAGCCATTTTGTTCGTTGTGGTGAGCATGTTAACTTTAATTTTTTTTTTCAAGGGATGCAATGAGTAGGTTTCATGTTACATTTGAGCTTAAATAACAACCAAACCAAATATAAATATAGTCCCTGTTTCTTAAACAAACTATGGGAAACATTTTATAAACTTAATTTTAAACGTACCTTTTAATAAACTGATAAATACATGACGCTGTGATTCTTTTATTATTGCCATGCGCTTCCGTCTATGTTGCTATGTTGTTATATTGTGTCAGTTGAACGTTCTTCAGTAAGATGGCAGCATATACTTGCCAAGGGGAGAGTTTCAGACGGGTATGCTCATATATCACACCTGCTCATATTAGCCTGACCTCCCCTAATTATCAAATATATTAGCTTTGCTATTTAATCCATCAAATAAACATAATAATATATTATTTTAGTTGCCACACTGACACAAACCAGACTTTTTTAATTCTTATCATCTCGTCCACGTAAAAAACAACAACAAAAAAACATGATCTTGAAATGACTCAAAATTGGCTAGTAATAAGATAAGACAAAACCTCTTAAGCTTGTAAGTCATTTGCTGAAGTTACCTTGGATTCTAAATTACACGATTAGTATCTGATTTAGAAACATGCAACTGATGTTATTCTTTATCCTTGTCCTGGCTATACATATGCTCCTAGAACTTTATCTAAAGGCCAGGACATGAAAAAGCACTCCTCCTTGCTGAGGAAGATACAGAACATTTATTATGTAAAAGGTAGTGCTAGTACTAGCAATTAGCAACGCGTGAGTAAAAATAGCTCAAGTTAAGGTCCTTTTTTAGATGTTTTAAAAATAACATATCTTTTGGGTGGAATAAAGCAAATATGACTTCAAAAGTTATGTTTAGTTTAATTTTCTACATACAGTATTTCAATAATAGGCTATTCTTTAATATTTGTCATTAGAAATCGAGGAATTTTGCAAGAACTTTTTCATTTAATTTCAAATATTTTATTTTCAAATGTCGCGATGCTCATGACAAATAATCAAGAACTGATGATATTGATCTAATTTGAAAATCAAACTAATTGTATCTACTGGATGAATATTTTATTTATTTTGGTCCAAAATTTTTTTTGTTAGAGAATCTACCAAAATTCTAACGTTCCTTTCAACCCCGCCTTTAGCAATAATATGTGATTCAACCTATACATTTTATTTCCAGCAAAGTGATTCATTGGTGCATGACTCACAGACCAACTAAACCTTGGCTAGTGCAACTAATGGTACCCAATCACCCCTGTGAAAGAAGGGTCTAGGTAAATTTTTCGAAAATCAATTTATCGAAATCAATTTACCGAATACAAAATCATCGAAAGTAATTTTGTCGAAAGTCAATTTTTCAAACCATCAATTTTCCGAACGATAGGCTATGTTTGTCGAAACCACATTTTTCGAAAACTAATTGCCCGAAAATCAATTTCCTGAAGTGAATTTACCGAAAATCAATTGTTCGACAGTCAAATAATCGAAAATGAATTTTTCGAATAGTCAATTTTTTTTTTAAGAATCAATTTTGCGAATTGCAAATTATTATTTTTTTTTTTTGGAAAATCAATTTAGCGAACTTGAATTTTCCAGAAGCTATTTTATCGAGGACTGGGAATCACTTACCCCTACCCTCTCCCCCACCTAAGCTATAATTGTATTATACTTTGAACTTATCATTCAAAAAATTTATATTCGAAAACATCCTTTTTGAAACATTTATTTTGAAAAACAGATTTGAGGTAAATTCATTTCCAAAAAAGAAGTTTTCGAAAAACTTCTCGTTCGAAGAATTTCTAGATCAAAAAATTGATTTTCGAAAAAATTGCATTTTGAAAAATTTATTTTTGCCTAATTGATTTTCGAAAAAGATGTTTTCTAAAAACTATTAGTTCGAAAAATTGCTATGTCAAAAAAATTCGTTTTCGAAAAATTAAACTTTGAATTATTGAATTTCGAAAAATCGCTATTTGGTAAACTCACCGGCTACCATGAGAGACCCCCTAGACTTGTGATGGCCCCTTTTGCCACTCAGCCACGAGATTGTCAAGCAAGCAACCTATGATGGGAGCAGAGGGGACGCGAGAAAACGTCAGTGTGTTTTGCAGTTTTTATAGCAAAACATTTATTATGTCAAAATAAATAGATATTGCTTCAGTACAAACATATAGTTTGATTTTCTACACATGGTAATATCAACAAATCTTGAATATCTCTCATGTATAGTACATAGAGGCACTAAACCTTAGCTCAGCCGGTAGCGCGTCCATCTATTGGGGCCCAAATTCAATTCCCGACATGCCCGAAAAATTGATCATTGGTGAAATGTGTGTTTACCCTTTCACAGTGATGAATTAATGGCGGAGGACTGGATGTTGTGCCTGTCCTATTCTTAAGTTAGATTATAAGACATATGAAGTTATGACAGGCCTAGCAAGCCGGTAGTGGAAAATATATAGCTTTAATAAAAAACTGACCCAGGTCACAGGCTGGAAACAGTAATGGATTTAAAAGAAAAAATCATAGCGACATTAGATGATAAACTTTTTAAATTAAAAGAAAAAGTTAACATTAAATTCTAGGACACCCTTGACAGATATTCAAGAATTGTTGATATCACCATGTGAACAAAATTAAATTATACTTTTATACTGGAGAATTATTTGATTTATTTTGACCAGAAAAATATTGTGATATAAAATGTACAAAAAAACACTGCCCTTAACCCGACTTACCTTCAACCCTACCTTAAATGATCTATTTATAATCGAACATAACGAGTGGAGTGAATTTAAAGGAACTTATTGAATGAGTGGAGTGAACTGGTGTGGAGTGGAAGCTGAACTTGTTGAAACTGTGTCTATATGTTCTCGAAACCTCTCGAGTTCCATTTGACAAATCATAAATAGGCTCTGCTCTACATAGCTCACATTGCACGTATTTTAGTCAAGGCCTAGCCAGTGAGTGTTCTACTGAGAGATTAGAACAATTCACACTTTTTTTTTTAGCACCACGTCTTATTACCCGTTCGAGCTATACACTTTGGTACTAATTACGGTGGTGGTTTTAAATAATACGAAGGCTATATCTGAATGAAGTGTGCCCGCATTTGCGTGGAGGGAGAGTGAAACACATTTTAGGAAAACCTACCTCAGTACACCCGACCGAGATTCGAACCTCGATCTCTCCGTCATCGGCAGTGTAGTCTACTGCGAGAGTAGCGCGTTAGACCACACAGCCGTCAAAGCTAGTAAGAAGAGGTGCTATAAATATAAATTATTATTTTATTTATCACCGCGTCTTATTACTAGTTTAGGTTATTCGCTTTTATTATAATTACTCTAAGGGGGCAGGAATTAGGAAGGAAGAATTTTAGGGTAATCTACCCGCGTTTGCGTGGAAGGAGAGTGGGAAGACATTAATGGAAAACCAACCTCAGTAGACCCGAGTGCAATTCAAACCCCGATCTCCCCGTCATCAGCAAGCCAGTCTAACACGAAACGGTGAACTGGTGGTCTAGGGGTAGGGTGTCGGACTTCTGTGCTAGGGGTCCGGGGTTCAGTCCTCGGTTACAGGTACATATTTATCTGATTGCCAAACCCTTCCTTCACCTCTGACAAGATGTGTAATAATCCCAACTTGTGAATGTGAGGAACGCCAAGCCTCCACCGTGGTTCGTATCCCACGTTAAACTGTAGGTCCTACATTTCATCTCACAATCCCCCTACCATTGCACATGAGCGTAAATGCGTACAACCCAAACGGGTAGTAAGACGCAGTGATAATAATAATAATCTAACATGAAAGTGATGCCATAGACTGATATTCTATTCAATGTGTCGTGTGTTAAGTTAACATCAAAATGATGGCTTTGCGGTGGACCATACATACATACACTGTTGTTGTGTAGGAGCTCACTTGGTTGGTAAAGGTGGGGGGGGGGGGCAAGAAGGGGAAGGGACCTAGTTTTGGTACGTGTTGGGGAGTCCTCGGTCAACGACCTCTGTGTTGGGAGCCAGGCGGTGGTATAGCCTTGTAACACTTGGAGTTCACTGCTATCGCCTGCTGCTACACAATGGTGAGCTCAGCGGTGACGCTTTTTTTTTTTAAAGAGATATAAATAACAGAGAGAGAGTCACCCAGACTCTCGACCCGTCTGGCCTTCAGAAGAAAAAAAACCACTCTCTTTACACACACACCTTCCTACCTGTGCGTCCACAATATGACGAGTCCACGAGGAAACAGACGAGAAATAAACCTACTCGACTGATCATGGACTTTTTTTTGTTTTTGTTTTTTCAACATGGCGTTCAGTTTGACTAGACTGACGATAACGGAAAGATCGAGGTTCAAATCTTAGTCGAGTGTTATGAAGGTGGTTTGTACATATAAAAAAAAGTTGTTCACTCTCTCTCCACGCAAATGCCAGTACACTTCCTTTAAATATAACCTTCCCAATCCCTAAAACCATTAACGTAGCAGTACATAAGCAGATACCCGAACGGTTAGTAGACGGGTGATAAAAAAACAAACATGGTGTTGTGGTTGTTGAATGTTTTAGTCTGCTGGAACTATTTACCATCTCTCTGACTTGTTCATTAAAACGCTAAATTCACTATATTACCTTTCCCAAAAATATTATTTTTCAAATATTTTATTTCTGACCTTGGTGGGGTTGGAAGGGAAAGCGATTTAAGTTAATTTATCATTCTGTAGATTATATAACGAAGTAATACAAATTAAAGCCATATGTGTTTATTTACACAAAACTTATGTTCGTGTGAAGAAATTATATATTTTAACATTTATTAGAAAGTAATGTAATTATTTATCTATTAATGTTATTTTAATTTAATTGGTAAAAGATAAAATAATAATAACATAGAATGGTAAAATAAGAATTAATATACATTTATTTATTCATTTATTCAACCAATCAATTAATAACCAACTTCACTTGTACTTATGGTAGACAAAAAAAAAAACCAAATTAAAAAACGATGGTTTCTGTAGACATGTTTAGTTTAACTGGATACTTGTAGTAATTTCAACAGTTCTTGAATCGTTGTTATAGGTATCTTTGAATACGAGAATAACTTTTTATTTTTATTTAAATAATTTAAATCAAAATGCCAGTATTTTATTTTTTATTTGAGGTATTTAACGTGCACTTTCTGAACTAAATGATTTTATCAACACACGAGAATTTCTATGAACGAGAACGAAAGAGTCTATCAATTTTGTCGGAAAGGTATTTTCACATACCTTCCAGGGTTCTTTTACATGCCACAATCGACACGGGACCGAAGCCTTTACTTCCCCTCCGAAGGAAGTTGTGCTACGGATTTGTATCGATCAAGAAAAATTCGTCAATCCAAGCTGGGTTTGAACCCACGGTCATAGGTTCCTGAGGCGAGCACTTTACCTCAAGACCACCGAGGTTGACCGGATACCATTATTCTCAGCACCAATATTCAAGAACAGTTGAGATCCTTACACGAAGAAAATTAAACCTAACTTATCATTTTATTCATTTGGCCAAAAAATAAGACATGTTAGTGAAGGGAGAGGATTCGAACCTTGACCTCCCAGTCCACGAAAGACACCAGACAAGACTGAACCCTTAGTCTTCGTGCCCATCAATGCGTGTGATTATTTATTGAAGCTTCAGGAAGAGGAAACGTGCCTTTGCAAACACTACCCACCTCCCTTCATTGCCCTTGCCAAGAAAAATCACAAATAATTTTAATAAAACCTTTATGAAGCAATAAAAAACTCTATGGTCATTAGCGATGACAGTGCCAACATTTACGGATAGAGGGCGTCATGTGATCAGCAAAACGAGCCTTCTGGCCTTTCTTCTCAGTTTTCTAAACCAAAGCTGCTACTTCTTTATTCAAGTAGCTCCTCATTCGTCCACACGGTTCTGAGTTTGATCCTGTCCCAGACCCACTGCATCACGGATACATTTTGGAGGTGCAAGGGTCTGAACCCAGAAACTCTAGATCTGTAGGCAGGAAATATTAATAACATAATGTTTGATACTATTTTAACAGTCTCAAAGTAAAATTTCATTATGATGAGACACAATAATTGTTTTGACCTGTCTAGCTCTAAGAGTTTTTTAAACACCTAAATAATGACAAAAGACTCAATTCTTCATTCATTTAGCCTCTATATCTGCTTTTTCAGATGCACAGACAAAGAAAATGTCTTATTCACAATGATAAAGTGTTGAAAACGATAGTAAAATCGAAATTAGCTTATTTTTCACTAACAGATAGCACTCTTTCTTAATGTGACTGGTCATTTTCATTTGGCTTGGAAATGCAGTGCCATGGGAACAAACGGTTATCTTCAAGAATTTTTATTGGTTTGCAATTTTGTTTTCGGAAACGGTTTTTTCAATAATAGAAGCATGTTGATTAATTGTACTTTTAATATACACACCTCCTCTATAATTTTAACAATGATTAAATATCAATAATTTTGACATTATTCAATAAAAAACTGCTGGCTGTATAGCAAAAAATAAGAAAATGTAACAATTAATAAACATCGATACATTATCTTGTAAGAAGTGTTGAAAATATTAACATAAAAAATTTCACTCGTTCTCAAGATAACTGATATTTCCAAACGTATGATTTTACCGCAAGACCTGTCCGGTAGCTAGCGCCATCTACGGTTTCCGTGATCCATCTGTTCTTGTTGGTGCGGAAGGATACTTACGTCCGTGAAGTTGGCCCCCAACTTTAAAAATTCAAGTTTTTATGATTGCAATCGTTTGTTCTTCGTTTGTTCCGGATTGTTCCGCAAAAATCCGACAGGGCCAAGGGCCTTAAACCAAGCCTTTAGTCGATTAGTGACAGACATTAAAAACGAGTTGTTTTTAAATTCTTAATCACTAGAGATCATAGTCGATTTATCTTTTCCCTTCATTCTCCTTCTACCGTGGAAAATAATTTTCTGTTACAAGGGAGAGTTGTAAAACATTTAGAAAATAATATCATCGGTACTGTTAACAGGGATTCATTTTAACCATGACCTCCATGTCACAAGGAATATAATTCTTTGCGAAGCTGACGCTTTAGACCACGTAACCACTTATGTAGGCGTAGTGTTAATACAGTCTAATTTTTATTAGAAGAACCTTATATGACGGATAAAAAAAGCTACTCGATATACATTCACTTATTCATTCATACGTCAAGTCTTGTGATCTGAAGCTATATACGGTTAATACCTATAAAATAACATTGATAATGTTAGTAAAATGTTATCAATGTTTACCACAAAATATATGTTTGTATTTTCTAAAGATCTCTTCCTACCAACATTCTACTTTATATGTACTCCTTTAGGCAACGCTACTTTAGTATCGGCTGCCTGAAGATCGGATGGTGGACTTTTGAAGGACAAAGGAGATATTAAATCCTATGAGTTATGGTTTTTTGTGATGTCTTCAGATGTCCTTCCAGATGAAAGTTGGTTTATCTGTCTTGTACCAGAGGATTCTTACCATTACAGGCTACACGGATTGTCTTGTTCGCCATCAATTGTTCTCGTTCTCAATAGCTACAAGGATTAGGTTCCATATTCAAATATTCAAAAAATAATCACTGCTTCGTGTTCATCATTTAGATTTAATACGATCTCTGAAACGTGATTTGATTTATTATTATATTTTTTAGTCGACACGATAAACAAGTATTGTATGAACAATAAAAAAAAAAAAAAGAACACCACACATACTAACCCTAAATTAATTCCTTAGTACTTTTGTGAGTGCGTGTGTGTGCGGGTGGGTGGGGGAGGGGAACTAAGGAAGGGTGGGTGTTGTATGAGGGATGAGGAGATTGCAGAGAAAAAAAAAGTTAATAAATTAAAAATAATGCTTTCTTAGCTACAAATTTCAAAAATATGTTTGACCAAAATAATTTGAAACGTTATTTTTAATTGTCTATAATATATAGAGGCAAAGAAGGCACTATAAAAGAGTGTGTGAACACCAACATTGTTGTATGTATGTGAAGTGTGGGTTTGTTAGTGGAAACACAAGAGCAAGGTGAATGCGGTTGGAATGATATATCTAGTAAATATACGTGGAAAAATTTGTATGAACAAAGTCAGTAATAAATGGGTGATGAAGGAGTGCGGTTTGAAAGGGAATCCAATAGGTCAAAGTGAAAGAAGCGTATTACGTTGGTTTGGGTACGTTGAGAGGATGAGTGTGGATCGAGTGACGAAACAAATATATGAAGGTAGAGTGTGTGGGTCAAAAGGAAGGGGTGGGCTATATTAGACGTGGCTAAATGTTGTAGACGAACGTGTGAAAAAGAGAAGCATGAAAAGTTTTAAGAATAAAAGTGCGTATAGCCTGAACGGGTAGTAAGACGCGGTGCTAATAATAGTAATAATAATAATAAAGTCTTGTTGAATAAAAATGTATCATTAATTTGGATTGAAAAATGGGATGAATAAATACCTAAAAATAAATATTGGTGTTTATTTTATTTGAAACTATATATCATCTGCTTCAGTGGACAAATAGTCTGAGGCATCGTTCTCATTTTAGACTGTCCTGCTGATAACGGGGAGATCAGGGTTCGAATACTGCTCGGGCCTACTGAGCGTGGTTTTTCTTCAATTGTTTCCAACTGTCCTTTCAAGCAAATGCGGGTATATTACCTTTAAAATTCCTTCTTCCTCACACATACAGAATAATATATGTGTGTACCCTGAACGGGTAGTATAACGCTGTGATTAAAAAACTAAAACAATATCTCATTCTAACAAGCCGTCTTTACTTTAAAAATAAAAAGTTGTTTTTAAGGCGTACGTATGGCTCACTTTTTTACGTACCGGTACCCAACATTTAAATAGAAACAAAAGTTCATTCAACTAAAAAAATCAATATGAGTGATTTATATCGGTATTGACAATTAAATGAGATATAGATAAAAAAATATTGATAACGATAAGAAAAAAGTAATAACCTACTCTGATGAATCACGATATTACTGTGAAAGTAAATTACACATCCTACGGTATTTATGTTGCAATGTTTGGGATTTTTCATTAATCAATAGTTTAACTACCCGCCTCGGTGGCGTAGTTGGCTAACGCGCTAGTCGTGTTTAGCTCGACTGCTGAGGACGGGGAGATCAAGGTTCGAATCTCAGTCGGGTGAACTGGGGGGTGGGTTTTCTAAATGGTTTTCCACTCTCCCTCCATGCAAATGCGGGTTCACTTCCTCTAAATTCACCCTTCCAATTCCTAATCCTTTAGCGTAATTATTACTTAAGCGTATAACTCAAACGGGTAGTAAGAAGCGATACTACATAAAAAAAAGTTTAATGGGTCCGATACCTTAGTTTAGTCGGCAGCCTGTCTGTCTACTGAGCTAAGGGTCCCATGTTCGATTCCTCACATGGACGAAAAATTTATCATTGGGGAAATGTGGGTTTCACAGATTTAAGTTAGTTTATAATTCGTTGTTTATAAGTTGGTTCAAAAAGAGCACGTTAATTTAAATAAATAAAATAAAATGGTTTAATTTGTTTTTAAAATATGCCTTTATTGATAAAACGATCCGATATTGATATGAGTATGTGATACCATATTTAAAAGAAAAAATACTTCATATTCAAAATGGGAATTTATAGTCGGTGGGTATAAATGGTTTCAAAACCACCCCTTTCCACCACTCAAAGTGGCGTGCAGCATTGGGAGAAATATCTCTATGGTTATTGATGTTTAGTTCACTCCTCCTGTACTATGAAATGTAGCCACAATCAAAATCGATGACAGGTCACTTTCTTCTCGCATACCCCAATGAATGAATGGTATCGATTGTCTCAAATTAAGGAAACATTATTTTTATTTTCAACTGGTGGCAGCAATGGAGATACTAATGTGCCTCGCCACTGCCCTGAAGACACATTGTATGAACTGGTGGATTGCCGGTAACGAGCAGGTTGAGGTTCAAAACCAGATCTGGTACATTAGGGCTAATTTTCCTCACGTGACTTATCACTGTGGGTTTCCCCCTACTTTCTTTACGCTAGTGCGAACATCTTTATCACCCTTATACCTTTAATCAGGCAATTACTAGCCTTGTGTTGAATGCAATGATTTTCAATCACGTCAAATCGCCTCCCTCATTAAATATCAATAGATTGCCTCTGAAGTAATCACCTGTCCACCTAATATACATATATGGCAACAGTCCTAGGTCATGGTATTGGCAACATTCATAACCTCCTTGCACGTAAACACACGAGCACACACATACACACAAACACACACACACGAGCGGTGAAGGTCAATATAGCCAGGGCATGAAATCCAATTACCACGGAGGACCATCTCATGACAGTACCATCGAATTCTCTTGTCCCATTTGACTTATCTGGTGTGTGTGTCTTTGATGCTTGTTACAGCTGAAATCACCAGACTTATAACCTCACCCGACTTATTATTATTATTATTATCATTATCATCACCACGTCTTACTAACCGTTCGGGTTATACGCATTTAAAGCTAATGTGTAATGGTAGGGTGATTGTGAGATGAAATGGAGGACCTACAGTTTAACGTGGAATCCGAACCACGGTGGAGACCTGGCATTCCTCACATTCACAAGTTGTGATTAATACACGTCTTGTCAGAGGTGAAGGAAGTGTTTGTCAATCAGATAAACTGTGCTGGGACCGAGGATCGATCCCCGGATCTCCAGCATAGAAGTCTTACACCTTACCCCTAGACCACCAGATTATAACCTCACCTGACTTGTTGGAAGGATTGTGTATTCCACAAAACGCCACAGTAAGGAGAATAGATCGTGCAATGAAGCTGTATTCTCGTATTCTCACCTTAAAGTGTCTTGTTTCGAATCCTGGCTGGTAGACGGGAATCAACAATTCTGAAACCAATATAATACTAGCAGGAGTTTTGTTTTAATTTATTTGAGGTATTTAACGTCACTTTCTGAACCGACTGATAATAACAGAACACGACTTATAATCTAACTAGTTTTGGTGTCTTACTGTTCTAGCTATAAAATTATCCACTTCGGTGGCGCATGGTCTAAGGCGCTACTCTTGCAGTAGACTAGACTGCCGATGACGGGGAGATTGAGGTTCGAATTTTGGTCGGGTGTAGGCCTACCAAGAGTGATTTTTCCAAAATGTTTTTCCTCATCGGCTGCATCTCTATAATATAGCCTACCTAGTTCCTACTTTATTTACATCCATTACTGTTTTCCCAACTTTGTCCTGGGTCAGTTGTTTTTATTCAAGCATATATATTCCACTACCAGCTTGCTATGTCTGTCGTAGCTTCATATGCCTTATAATATAAATTAAAACTAGACAGGCACAACATTTAATCCCCAGCCTTTAGTTTATCAACAGGAAAGGTTAAACCCACATTTCACCAATTATAGATTTTTCGGCCATATCGGGTACCGAATCCGGGACCCTTAGCTCAGTATACAGACACGCTACTGACTGAGCTAAGGTGTCGGATTCACTTAAACCATAAACGTGATAATAATAAAATATGCAGATATAATTATTTTGGCAGACCCTTGATTATCTTAAATGGAATTAGTATAATTGATGAAAACGTATAACCCAAATGTGAACTAAAGACTCGGTGGAAAAAAAAAAGAAAAAGGGGACAGCTTTGGCTTGCATAGAAATATTCGATTCTTCACTCTTCATTGTTCCTGGAATGCCTTTGTCTTATTTCTACGTGGTCTCTCCTCCTATCCGTGTTTTAGGTAGCCGTGCGTTTGTGTACGAGACGTTTTGGATCTGTTCCAATAAATATATACTTGTATACGTGACTCTTCACATGTAATAGACATACACTCATACGACAACACAACACATACCTTATGACGGAAATATTGTAAGAACAAGATAGCATGTCTCATCGCTATGCCCCCAAGCGTAGCACATTACTTAAGGTGGGGTGCTAGGGAGCGTGATCTTAGGGCAGTATTTTGAAGTTTTTATAGCATAAACATTTTTTGGCCAAAATAAATCAAATATTTCTTCTATAGAAACATAAAGTTTAGTTTTCTGCACATGTTAATCTCAACAGTTCTTGAATATATGTCAAAGGTGTCCTGAAATTTAATGACAACTTTTTCTCTGCACTTAAAAAGTTTGTCACTAAATGCCGCTATGCTCATGACAGATATTCAAAAACTATTGAGATTATCATATGTAGAAAACTAAACTCTATGTTTCTATAAAAGAAATATTTGATTTATTTTGACCAAAAAATGTTTATGCTATAAAAACTGCAAAATTAATGCACTAAACTCGCGCTCACTAGCACCCCACCTTAAGGTCATTTGACCATCAATATTTTATTGTACAATTTTAACACGTCTATAATAGTTATAAAGTATATAATAGTGCCTCAATGATTTCAAATCATTACAATTTACGAGCTATAATTAATAATAATAATAATAATAATATTTAGCACCGCGTCTTACTACCCGTTCGGGTTATACGCTTAAGTACTAATTACTCTAATGGATTAGGAATTGGGAAGGTTGAATTTAGAGGAAGTGAACCCGCATTTGTGTGTAGGGAGAGTGGAGAATCATTTGGAGAAAATCCCACCCCCAGCTCACCCGACCGAGATTCAAACCTCGAACTTCCCGTCCTCGGCAGTCTAGCTCGACATGAAACCAGAGCGTTAGCTAACTACGCCACCGAGGCGGGTACGTTTATAATAATTATATGGTATATATATAGTGCCTCAATGATTTTAAATCATTACAATGTACAAGCTATAAGGGGTCAAACTTGCTATTTTATGCTTTTTACGGGCTGAAATTTAGTATAACTAGACGTTCATATGAGGTGTACACAATGTAGTATTATTAATATTATAAATATTATCAAAACTAATATATTTTAATAATATTGATATTATTATCATACCCAGAGAAAGTATTGTGATCGAGGAAAAATTGATCTCCAGATTATGACAAATTTTTTAAGTTTTGTATGCACACGAAACCAAAAATGTGTATTTTAAAATTATGTCATTTTGTCTGTCTGTCAGTCTGTCCATGGCCACAGATCCAAAACTGTTTTATGACTCTTGTTCTATCTTGATATTTAGATTTACTAGCTATACAACAAACTTTTTTTATCCTAGCCCTTCAATTAAGGGTAGCTTACTCATTAGTATTTTTAAAATTTTTCGAAAATGGCTGATGATGTTGTTTACACTGCATATTTAGGATTTGTTTGACATGACAAATATCACTATTTATTTATTTTTACAGCCAAAATTCGTTGAAGGATAGTTTACCGGTTACTGATTTTTTTTTAACTTGAAATATTTTACAAATAGCCCTAGCGATTTGGTTCCAAATGGGTGTCTTGGAAGCGCTTCATATGAAAAATAACCCTCTATACTTGGTTTTGGGTAAAAGTTCGTTAAAAGGTCGTTTAAAGAGCAGTATTTTTTTAAAAAAATTCTAACTATTTTGAAATGGTTTTAACGATTTGCTCAAAATATATATCTGGGGAGTGCATGATATGTACATGACAAATAAATCTTCATATTTGATTTTGGGGGGAAAATTTGTTTATGGGTAGTTTACTGACTACTTTTTTAATTGGAATATTTAAAAAAAATGACTTTAGCGATTTGGTTCAAAATTGGTATAGGGGACCAATATTTCAAATCAATAATGATATACCTATATTATTTTAAAGTAAATTAACTTAAGAGTAGTTTAGTTACAAAAAATTATAGAAAATTCATATGTTTTGGAAATTGACCATGAAGATTGAATTCAAAATGGTAATATATGAATTTTTTTTTAATAATAAGAATATATTTTTATTTTTACAAATAACACATAATTTTAGGGTTTTGATCGTTTACAAATTTCTTTTTTGATAACTTGAATTTTGTCAAATATATTTGAACAATTTGGTTTAAAATGCATATGTAAAAAGTGATTATTGTGATTAACAAGCTGATTTACTTGTTTTTATTAATAAAACTTATTTAAGGATAGCTTACTAAAAACCTATTTTTGAAAATTTTCTTTGAAGCTAAGATACACAATTTGAGAAATTCTATGCGATTGTGTCGTACAATTTATTTAATTTGTGAAAACGTAAGACGATTTAATTTATAAACTTATAAATTGTTCTTAATATTTAGAATGTACATTTATTTATCTTGTAGTAAAACCCATAATTTGAATGCGGAAGTTTATATAAAAAAAATTAAACGCGTTTGTACACTACACACTTTTGTGTACACTACATGCGTTTGTACACACTATATTTGAAACTTTTTATTTAGACACATATTGCTTTTAAAAGTTTTGACTTTCGTATGAATATATTTTTAGCATTAAATGTGTCCTAAACTATAGCTAGCCTCGACAATTTATTAAGTACAGTTACAAAATACCTAAAATTGTAAAAATGGCCGTAGTTACAGCGTTGAATTCAAACAAGTAATATAATACATGTATAAATATGATACAAACTTGATTTGAAATGTCTTTTCAAAGGAAGCGGATTTCCCAACAAGAAGTTACATTCTTCTCACCTCTTCTGACATCTAATTTGAAACCATGTAAGGTCGAATTAGTTCAAAAAGTGTAACTTTAGAGACAAATTTATAATGACTCGTTAGTGGTGTCATTTAAAAGTTTGTTTCCAGGTGTTATAAATAGTGAGGAGACTTGTTCTGTCTGAAAATATAAATATACAGGTGCGTTGTTCCAACCACTGGTTTCGTTACAATGGAAGGTTATGAAAGAAGATTTTTGATCATAATGGGAAGATAGTAATGACCGGAAGTGGTTCTACCGACTGCTGGGTCTTTAATTAAAATTAGGCTACTGTTTCCAGTTTACTGTGTGCTTTTATTAGTATAATAATTGCCTCTCCAAAGCGTAGAATATATTATCGTAATAATTATTCTAATTTTAGGTACTGATCAAGACTAATGCTAGTGAGAAGTGCAATGGACCCAGAATTCAATATTTTTCTAATATCCTATTTAGGCACATTGTTTAAAACTTGTGATAACGTAAACTTTTTTTTTCCTCCCACCTCGTCTCGTTACTCATTCTAGCTGTATGCATTTTTTAGCACTGTGTCTTACTACCCGTTCGGTTTATACGCCTATGTACTAATGTGCTAAGGATTAGGTATCTTTAATTTAGATGAAGAGTATCCACATTTGGACGGAATAAGAGTGAAAAAACATTTAGGAAAAAAAAACACCCTTAGTGCACCCAAACGGGATCGAAACACGATCTCCTTTTCTTTGGCAATCTAGTCCAACATGAGAGTAGCGCGTTAGACCATGCGGCCACCAAAGCGGGTATAGGCCTATGTGCATTTTAATCGCCTTAATGAGGTAGCAAACCAGACAATACGAGACTGGCATTTAGGTTAAGCACCCCCTGATGCGAATATATAGGTTATATACACACACACATATCAGGGGTGTATGCACGGGAGGTGGAGGAGGTTTAGAAGGTTCAAACCCCGTCCATTGAGAAATAAATTTATACTAGATAAAACCATATCAATATAATGATACGAGAACAAAAACTGTTCCAGTAGTAGACTCCAGTAGTAGACTCCAGCGAGAAGTGATATTTTAAAGACTCCTACTGGGACAAGCTGTTGGTATCAATGCGCCATTAATGACTGTGCGATTTTTTTTTTGTGCTTACATTTTTTTATCGTCTCAATAAAATACAAATATTTAAATTATGTTTTATTAACTCAATAATATTTTGTGTGTCACCATAACTATATCACTAATTAGGTTATTTATTGTATTGTTAACCAGTTAATTATACCTAATCGTAAAAAAAAAATTCACCCCCTCACAAAAATCCAGCGTGCGATCCCGATACCCACATATATAAATACATACATATACATGTGTGTACTAATTACTTTAATTTGTTTAAGATTATAATGGGACATCACTTTCTATGTGAGAGCGAGTGATCTGTAATATTAAATACACACTCCTTTCAACTTCTAATATCTTCACAAGATTTTATATCTCCTCGAATTATTAATATTTTTGTCCATCCGAATCATCGCAAAGCCCCTATAGACACGAATGATGCAGTCTTCTCCCTCACACATACAATCCGATGCCTGACTGTCCTTATCCATTCCGCGCACCAATAGCAGCAACCGAAATCAAGAAAGCGGCGCCTCGGAGCCACCTCTTTAAAACCTCGAGGTCAACGACCCCTACGCCATCACCGACAGATGGCATTTAGGACTGTACGAAACTCCTAATGGTCTTCAACTGGCAAATTTATTGCTTGCTTTTATGTTCATAACATCCTCCAAACAAAAGTCCTCTCAACCTATTCACTACACCGGCCTTGAATTAACAATAGGGTCTGTTAGCTGTTGCAAGGTAAATTTTGCCATCTTGTTTTCCACTTCTCTCATTCTATGTCGTTTTCATTTTATTTTTGGTAGACTCAAATTATTTAATTTATTTTTATTTTAGCCTGAGTCGTGTTTTGAAATAATACACTGTGTTTTATTTGCACCAAGCACTTTTATAAACTTACTCTTTGTATGCTTACACACCTTGTGTAAGAGTTTTTTTATATATATATATATTATATATATATATAAATAACATCTAGGTTATACCATAAAATTTTAAATTTCAAAAATATTCAAAAGAGGAAATTTTTAATTTTGGATTGTGATTTTTGTTCAAGACTTAATGCTCAATACCTTTTAATTTTTAAGAACTCGAAACACTTTTTTTTCCTTGGGAAATCAATAACATCTATACATTCATTGAGTAACGTAAACATTATTTATAGATTTCAGCTTCGTTATTGAAAATTTGTAAATTTTTATATGATAATCCTCTAGATTTTTACGTTTATTATACATAAGAAAAAGAAGCTAAACTTAGTTTGGTAGAACTCAAAAAGAAATATCTATGTATGAAATGAAATTTCTTTTTCCCTTTGGATATTTTTTAAATCTTACATTTTTAGGTTCATCCTCATATATATATATATAAATAAATATCGTTTGGGAAGAATTTCAGGAATCACTGTCGAAAGAAATCGCTTCACGTTACGATACATAATTAATGGGGAGAATAGTTTAAGTGTTTTCGTAATCTAAGAAATTCAATCATATTTACTTGAATGCTCGATTCTAAACTCGAGAGATTAGTTTTTGTGAAAACATAAAACAACTTGGGTGCTGCCAACTTCACGTTGTCTGACCGACAATATAGAGGGGATGAATACGCCATGACCTTGAAGAGCCCTGCGTTGCCACACCGTGCCATTTCCACTGGTAACTTTTGGTTTTTTGCCACCACTGTTGGGTTTTCGGGCAAAGACATGCATTATATTATATTTTTCTACCTCTACACTCTAAAACGTTCATGATCGACTACAAAATGTGATACAATCGATCATTCACCGACTCGTGCCTTAGACAATTCGGTCACTGAAACGGGTAAAAATACGTTAATTCTTAAAAACTGTAGGCCAAACAATAAATAATTTTGTATAGTGTCACTCACCTCCTAGGTGGCGTAGTTAGCTAACGCGCTAGTTTCTGTTGAGCTAGACTGCGAGGGCGGGGATACTGAGGTTCGAATATCGGTTGGATGAACTGGGGGGATGGGTTTCCTAAATGGTTTTCCACTCTCCCTCCACACAAATGTTGGATCACTTCCTCTAAATCCAACCTTATCAATTCCTAGCCCATTAGTGTAATTAGTACTTAAGCGTATAGCCTGAACCGATAGTAAGACGCGGTGCTAAATTAAATTATAATGTCACCCATCAAGATAAATTCTTAAATACTATATAAGTACCCCTTAAGTACTCTATAAGTACCCCTTAATACTCTATAAGTACCCCTTAAACCTCTTCTCTTATTCTTATCGTGTGAACCACATCCGGTTGGTCGCGAGAAACCCCTGGTTACCACCAAAGATAGACGAGTGTCGCAATTTGCCGGCAGATGCCTCCATGGATTGCAACAAAGACTGCCCAGAGCGCTTCGTTTCATCATTCAACTAGCACCTGCGGTACGGCACACGTGTAGTTGGCATGTTATTCGCGGGCAGGTGGAGCGAGGGCCACAGCAGTGTCACACATCACTAGATCACTATCTCAGGATAAGTCAGTAATTCGTCCCACACTTCTCAGCCAGGGGTGGACATTATAGAATCACTCTGGAATTGGGTTTTGTCCTACTATCGATAAGTATTAACAGGCTGGGGAGAGGAGGTTGGGGGTGGAGAGCGGTGATTATTGCGTGTGGGTCTTAAAGTAATCAACTAAGATGATACCCGTCTCAGTGGTCGTAGTTAGCTGACGCGCTAGTTCCATGTTGATCTAGACTGATGAGGACGGGGAGATTAAGGTTCAGTTCTCGGTCGGGTGAACTGGCGGTGTTTTTCCTAAATGTTTTTCACTTTCCTGCTACGCAAATGTGGGTTCACCTCCTCTAAATTCAACCTTACCAATCCCTAACCCATTAGCGTAATTAACTTAAGGGGTATAACCCAACGAGTAGTAAGACGTGGTGCTAATAAATAAATTAAACTAAGATGAGACCCACGAAGGTGGTCGCAATAGGCTTGATTGACAAAGATTGGGAGATCGAGCCTCGAATCTCGGTCGGATTTTTGAGATTTTTTCCCCCCTAAACGGTTTCCACTCTCTTTCTACGTAAACGCGAAAAGATTTCCCGAAATTCTACCTGCTAATACCCTCAACATTAGAGTAATTAATATATTACATGTGTATAAGTCGAACGGGTAGTAAAACGAGGCGGTAACAAGATAATTATCAAAAATAAGATGAAACATCGGTGGGCACGCGGGTTAAGGCACTGACATATATTCGTGTTTGAAGGTGACGGATAGGTTGGGGCTCTGATCCCTGTTGGAGGAGGATTATTTTATAAATGATTTTCCACTCTAATTCCACGCAAATAAGGGTAGATTTCCTCTTTATTATTTATATCTTCCTTATCACTGCCCCATTAGTGTAAATATTTGGAGTAACCAGACAGGTAGTAAGACGTGGTGCACAAACAATTAAAATAAGATAAAAGAGCTGGTAGTTATGGTTCTATATGAATAAGCAAGGTCGGAGTACGAACCATTTGTAAGGGAACAAAAAGTAAAGGTGTTACGTTCGAATTGTTCCCTGTCAGACCGTAACTGTCGTGGATTTTTATTAATAAATTAGCATATTAATTTGCAATGCTTCTTCGGGTTAATTAACTAGATTGGAGTAGTATATCAATAACTAAATTGATTAAGAGTATGTATTACGAGCTACATTGATTACGTTTATAGTTAATTAGGTCGCTTATTACCCAGGACTAGTGCGTCCCTCAACCAACACTCAAGAATCGGAGAGAACTTCCTCGCTCCAAACATGATAAAGAGATTCCAAAAGAACATTATAGCTTATTGCTACCCCCACTTACCGAATTTACACCAATCAAAGCCTTACCTTGCCCCCTTGTATAATATTCCTGGCCGCTTAGGGTGACCTTACCTATTTGGGAGTAGGTGGTAGCTGGTCCTCTCCGTTGACATGGAGAGAAATACTTCCCATCTTAAGGCGATTGGCCCTTTTCATTTGGCGTGGAAATGCAGATCCATGGGAACAAACGGTTATCTTCAAGAATTTTTATTGTTTTGCAATTTTCTTTTCGGAAACGTTTTGTTCAAGAATAGAAGCATGTTGATTAAGTTATACTTTTTATATACACACCTCCTCTATAATTTTAACAGTGATCAGATATCAATTATTTTGACATTATTCAATAGAAAGGTGCCGGCTTCATAACAAAAAATAAGAAATAGTAACAACTAATAAACATCGATACATTATCTTAGAAGGGGTGTTGAAAATATTAACATAAAAATTTAATTCGTTCTCGAGAAAACTGATATTTCCAAAAGTATGATTTTTCTGTAAGACCTGCCCGGTAGCTACCACCATCTACGTTTTCCGTGATCCATCTGTTCTTGTTGGCGCGGAAGGATACTCTGGTCGGTATTGAAGTCACGCCACGCCTTTCACCCTCCCGCCCACCATCCCACAAAATAGGTTTTAGACTTGCACCCAACAGGGCCAAGGGCCTTAAAATAAGTCATCAAAAAAATTGTGTGTCACACCCACATTTCTCTATAGCAGTCACCTTACATATTCAACAGTTATTTTTAAAAAATATTTACATTACATTGAATTTAATTTAGTCATAGGGAGCTGATCATGATTGAACTCTGAGCTCTTGAGTCAAGATTCGGGCACACTATTCGTGGATCCAAACTTGCCTGTGTGACCTGAATGAAAATAAGAACCAAAGTGTTTAGGGACCAGTAAAAAAGAGGTCAGCGAAGAATGGGGTGTGTTTGCCATTGACGCAAGACGCGCAAACTGCGGAGAAGAGATTGTTTAGAGAAAGGGGGGGGGGGGGGACAATTTTGTCCACTTAGAAATAAAAAAAAGGTTTACCTGAGCACCTGAGACCTGATTGCCTTCGACCCGAGACACTCCCTGCTCTAATAGACACACCAGAGGTGGAGGAAGAGGGTTGTGTGATGAGGGGAGATGGCAAACATCTAACTATGACGTCGGAACCTGAGGAGGAGAATATAACGGAGTGACAATGTTGTCAACACTTGGAGGAATTTTAAGGTGGGGACATCCCGCGTACGTGAAATTGACCTCCCCCCCCCACACACTTTTAAAAATTAGAGTTTTTAACATTGCAATCGTTTGTTCTTCGTTTGTTCAGGATTGTTCTGCAAAAAAATTAGTTTGTTCCGTTTTGATAGGCCCAAAAATGAAATGTTTAAATTGGTGGAGGGTAGGAACTTCGCGGTAGCTCCCCCTTCTTCCCATTTTTGAAAATTAACATTTTTTTTTGGTTGAGATCGTTTATTCTGGATGTTTGAATAGATATTTTCATTTGTTCCATTATGATACGCCCACAAATTATATGTTTACATTGGACGTCCGTGAGTTCGTTCTCCTCTTTTAAAAACTAATGTTTTTATGATAACAATCGTTTGTTCCGGGTGGTTCCTCCAAAAAATACGCACGTTCCGTTGTGGTAGGACAGCACATGATATATTTAAATTTAGATTGCAGTTTGGCCGCTTTATGGCAACTCCACCCCCCACTATATATATACATACAACTTTTAATCTTTGCAATCAATCATTTGTTCTTGGTTAATTTTAGATATTTTGCAAAGGTTTTCGTTAATTCTTTTTGTAAAGCCTATTTTTTTTATTATTATTAGCTCTCTCCCCTTCTTTCAAAAATAGACAAATTTTCGTTTAAAGTTTGTTGTTAGTTTGTCCGAATGTTCCTTAACATGTTTATCTTGTTTTATTTTCAAAAACAATTACCTTTTCTCACTTACCCTACATCCCCACCTTGAGGTGACCACGCGTTCTCGAATTTCAGGAACAATTAACAAAATAGGGATCATGTCCTCGACTGATTTCATCACCAATTTATTAAATAAACCAATGCAATTTGAAATTCATACGAGTTAAATAAAAAAAATTACTCAATTGAGCTACACAAAAAAATGTAAATTTAAAATCTGCGTAACCTTAGCCAACGAGGATTTCTAGAAGGAGTATTTATATTTTTTTTGCGCAAATTTAACGTATATGTTACTATTTGAGACAAAACCTTTAGTGAAATATAATTAAATTTTAAAAATGTGTATCTAAGTAAATTAGTCCTATTTTTAAGATTCATGGACTATTTGAAAATAAACTTTTTAGCATGTACAAAAATAATAATTTTTTCACCTTCATCTTGCTACACGTTCAGGTTATACCAATTTTATCTAATTACGTTAATTTGTTAGGGATGATGGAGGTTGAATTTATAATAAATGTGTTCTAATTTCTGTGGAGGGGGAGTGAAAAATAATTTGGGAAAAAACACCCTTCCTTCACATGACCGGGAGTCGAAATTCGATTTCCCCATCCTCAACAGTCTGGTTTATTGAAAGAGTGACGCCTTAAGCCATTCGACCACGAAGGTGGGTTAAAGAAATGAAATATTTGTAAATATTAAATAAAAAAAAAGTAGAGCCATCTTTCGAATACGGGATGTGCTCAAAGACAATCGACAGAAATCGGAAGATAGCAATTACACATATTTTTCGGAATAAGGTGTATAAAAGTGCTTTCCTATTAACATTCAGGGCCTGGATTCACTAACGGGAGCAAATTTGCTCCGGCGCAAGTCTAGAAATGGCGCAACTTTGCGCCCAAGATACGCCAAAAGATGCGCCTTATTATTTGCTCCATTTTCGTATTCACTAAACTAGGCGCAAACTGGTGGGAAGAATAGGGTGACGTCATCACAAACGTCATCATTTGCGCTCCTTTCGACCAATCAATGCGAAGAATTCCGAAGAATTTCCTTTCAAAGTCAAGGCTACTTTATTTTATATCTCTAATGAAAATGACAGCAAATACACGGATTTCTAAATATTTTGCTTGTAGACTAGCAATAAAATTAGAAACGGCCTCTTTGTGGGTGCTTGACAAAACCAATATTAGTATATTATTTAGTATTTATTAATATTATTAGTTTAAAGCTTAAGTTCCATTAAGAAAACACTTATAGAAACTTTAAAACTTATTTTAAAGCTATACTAACCACCATATTTAGTGACGCGATGTCTTTGGATTTGGAGGAATACAAACCTCTTTGGATCAAGACAAAGACTACACAGTTCGTGGTTTCGTTTGACGTTTTGTTTTGTAATAATGCAATAAATGCCATTACGTTGTTTGAATGTAAGATTTCAACAATAAAAGGTAAGTAATTGCTTTGTTACCACTATCTAAATTGAAACAAATTTTATGCTTGACAAACGTCTGTTATTTTAATTTCTTTATTATTAATTGTAGTACAGTTAACTTATTATTGTATCCTAAGCCATAACGATAATATGCCGCCATTTAAATTTATTGAAGTGATAATCATGATTTTAATAGTTGCGCCTACTCTTGAGTGGTGGCAAATAAAAGGCGCAACTTTGCTCTCAAATTGCGCCTGCTTCTTTTAGTGAATAGGGATTTGGGCACATCTTTCAAACTTGCGCCAGCGCAACTATTTGCTCCCGTTAGTGAATCCAGGCCCAGATATATATTTACTTGTCACAATACTTTCTCAGTAAACCGTATAGGTAAGTCTTACATAAGAAAAAGGAAAAAATTATACTTCAAAGAAAAGTAGAATGTAACATTGTAGATAATATAATATGTATTCTGTGCTGTATGTCCTTTATGTATGTTATATTAAAGTGCCACTAAACCCTTTTAATTATATTATTTATAATAATCATCTGTAATGTAATCATTATTGTAAGTCCCATAGAAAACTACTATTTAATTTGTTTACAGTAATAACAACTTATGGAAGTAAATCCTATGGGATGTTTAGTAATTATAATATAAACACAATGATTCTATTGAAAATCTAGTTATGATCGTACTAAACTATTAAATAAGATAAAAAATCAATTAACATTCCTTGTGTAGAGAAAAGTCTTTTATTATTATTATTATTATTATTATATATTGATATTATTAATATTATTATTGATATTATTAATATTATTATCATTATTATTATTATTAACACCTCATCTTACTAACCGTTAGGGCTATACGCACTTAAGCTAATGTGTAATAGTAGGGTGATTGTGAGATGAAATGGAGGACCTACAGTTTAACGTGGGATCCGAACCACGGTGGAGACCTGGCATTCCACACATTCACAAGTTGTGATTAATACACGTCTTGTCAGAGATGAAGGAAGGGTTTGGCAATTGTATAAATCTGTGCCAGGACCGAGGATTTAACCTCAGCCCCCAGTACAGAAGTCTGACACCTTACCCCTATACTATCAGGTCACCGAAGTATTTTATTAATTGTAAACACAAGTAAACACGGGCTAGTTCATGACTTATTGCAGTTACTATCTTGTAAGTCTCCTGCTGATTATGTTCTTCTGTGTTTAGAAAGTTCACGTTAAGAGTGACGCCAACTTTGAGAAAAACTGCAGATGTCCAAAAATCTTACGCTATTAAAGAAGTTGCCTACTTGGAAGATCTTGAAGCTATTTTGTGAAGAGGGTTGCATCTTAATTTGACGCACCTAAGCAGTCACATTTATATGTCAATGTACAAAATAGAAAGAGAGGGAGGAGAATGAGTATTCACCCTGAGATGGCTCTTGTCTATGTGCTGATAGCCTTTTCCCTCTTCATCTGACGAGTTTACACACTCACTTTAATATTTGCGCCTTGAAAACATTGACTTGTTTTTTAATTTTACCTTTTTCTTGTTTCCTATTCTAGAGAGACATATGCTGCCACGAACTTTTTTAATCTACATCCGGGCAGGAAGATTCCTACAGACCATTTTCGTGACTTAGTCAGTCAAAGTTATAGATGATTTATAAAAACTACGTTTACAAAAAAACTACTTCACGATAAAAATAATAATTTTGTCATCACTGTATTTTAGAATTATTAAGAATTTATGATTTTTGTTCAAAATTATATCTTTAAAACTCGCTGAATAGAACGTAAATTCATAACATGGGAATCATATCTGACCAGCCGTGACGTCACAGTAGGCAACGTTCTTAATAAGGTTTGCTATATTACAACTAAACATGCAATGCTTTGGAAAGTGTGGCGTTCTATGACACAATTACTGCTGGCATTCAGGCCAAGTGGCCATTTCGAGCACTTCCTATAATTTAGGCAGCTCCATATTACTGAGTACAAACATTACTATCATTGGAAAACAAAATCAATGGGGCAAATGTTTATACACATTTAAAAAAATGTTTTTGTGTCTTTGTCCAACGATGAAGTGGATCTCACATGTTACGGTACAGCCTGTGTATTATTGAGTTATCTAACGTGCACTGTCTGAATCGATGATTATATTAGCACATGACTTACAAGCTAACTAAATCTAGAAAAGACACTACATCCAGCCACCGATCTAAATCCCCAGCCATTAATTCATCACTCGTTCCTCTTAAGTCAACAAGTCGGAGGTTGTCTGGTACTGGGCATGCATTCAGCCTTTCAGCTAGTTAGTGATGCCTGCACCATCTGGTAGAAATCACATATAACAGGGGTGGTGGTTTCAGTAAGTGTGATGTGTCCCGTGCCTTCCACATGACTTTCTATGAGCGAGCGCGAAAGGGCCTACCAATTTGCAGGGAGGTATTTTCACATACCTTCCAGGGTTATTCTAAATGCCACAATTGACATGAGACCGACGTTTAACTTCTCCTCCGAGAAGTGTGTTAAGGATTTTTTTATCTCTTAAGAAAAATCCGTCACCTCAGCTGGGTTGAACCCACGAGCATCGGGTCTTGAAGCGAGCTCTTTACCTCAAGATCACCGAGGTTGACAACTCATCACTGTGAAAGGGGAAACCCACATTCACTACTCATACATTTTCAGCCATGCCGGGAACCGAATCCAGGACCCTAAGTTCTGTAGGTAGAGGCACTTCGAATGAGCTAAGGTGTCGGACGATAATATTCTTAATACTGGCTAATATTACTAATTAATAGTAAAATAACCCACTTTGGTGGCTCCATGGTCTAAGACGCTACTCTCACAGAAGACTAGACTGCCAATGACGCGGGGATTGAGATTAGAATCTCAGTCGGGTGTACTGAAAGTGGTTTTCATAAAAAAATCCGTTTCCCTCCACGTAATTGTAGATACACTTCCTCTAAATATAACATTCCTAATCCCTGAAACAATCAACGAAATATACATAAACTTATAACCCGAAAGGGTAGTAAGACGTGACGCTAAAAAAAAAAAAAAAAATGAAAAAATTTGTAAAATATTATCCATTTTGGCTGCAAGAAAAAAATATTTTTTATATTAAAAAAAAGGCCCTCTTTACGAAAATTGGGCGCACCAATTGTGCACCAGGTGGTAAGTTCCTCTTCGTGACCGGTAGTCGAACACGATGATTACGTCGTGATACGTAACAACTACGGAAAACACATTATTTGAGGGAGGGAGGGAGGAGAGGGAACACAGCCCCCCCCCCTCTCCCGACACACATACATCCTGAAGTGTACAGGTAAGGTAGAAGGGGTAGGAAAGGGATAAAACAATGGGTCACAGGATCCTAATCTACAAAAGGAGGCGGGGAACTCAACCTTAGTAGATTTAAAATATGTTCATTTTCACTTTCGTATGCAGGATGTGGACTTAACAAGACCTTAATTCCTTTGTCTCTAATTAGCTATGTAGTAGGTTTTGTAAAGCTGTGATTTGAACGGTGATGTATTTTTGTTTTAAGACGTTTGGCCCTTTTCATTTGGCGTGGAAATGCAGAGCCGTGGGAACAAACGGTTATCTTCAAGACTTTTTATTGTTCTGCAATTTTCTTTTCGGAAATGGTTTGTTCAAGAATAGAAGCATGTTGATTAAGTTATGCTTTTTATATACACACCTCCTATATAGTTTTAACAGTGATCAAATATCGATAATATTTACATTTTTCAATAGAAAACTGCCGGCTGCATAGCAAAAAAAGAAAATGTAACAATTAATAAACATCAATACATTATCTTAGAAGGAGTGTTCGAGAATATTAAATAAAAATTTCACTCGTTCTCGAGAAAACTGATATTTCCAAACGTATGATTTTTCAGCAAGACCTGTCCGGCAGCTAGCGCCATCTGCGGTTTCCGTGATTCATCTGTTTTGTTGGGCGGAAGGATACTTTGGTCGATTGTGAAGCCACGCCACGCTTTTCACCCTCCCGCCCACCATCCCACAAAATAGGTTTTAGATTGAACTCAACAGGACAAGGGCCTTAAGACGGGGATGTAGGAGACGCGAGAAAAGACAGTGTTTTTGTAGTTTTTATAGCAAAACTTTTTTTTTGTCAAAATAAATCACATATCACTTAGTAAACATAATAGTTTAATTTTCTTCACATGATGATATCAACAAATTTTGAATATGTCATGACTTATGACTCATGTTAAATGAAGAGAAAAAGGTCATTAAATTCCAGGACATTCTTGTCAAGTATTCAATAACTGTTTAAGTTAACATGTAAAGAAAATTAAACTCTGTGTTTGTACTGAAACAATATTTGATTTCTTTAGAAAAAAACTTTTGCCATAAAACTTGCAAAAAACACGTTTTATTGCGTCCCTACATCCCACCTTAAGGTCAAGAATGATTAGAGTTTTTTAGCGGTGATAATTAAGGTGCGAGGTAAGGGAACTTGGACCTAAGGTCTGTATTCATACGTTTTTATATATTTATAAAAATTCTATTGTAAATAAAGTATTGCATTCGTATATAGTCTATATTTAGTGTAGTTTGACGAAGACATTTTCATTTCAATTAAAATGCTTGTGTTCAAATGCCACGACGATCAGGACAAATATTCAAGAACAGTTGATATTAATATTTGTAGAATAATAATCTAATCGTATCTACTGAAGCAATTGTTTATGTTGTCCAAAAGAGCTATATAAATATAATTCTCACCCAATCCACTATAATCTTTCACTTTCGATTCAAGTTTTTATCGTTTGACCAAATATAATCGTAAATTAGGTGTTTGTTGCAAGTCATTTCAAGGGCGTGCTTCAGCAGAGGAGCTTAAACTTGGTTTGTTCAAGATTAATTTGAAGCGCATTTTAAAAACCAACATTGCACATCAGGAAACAACTATACAGTTTATAAAATTAACAACTCTGAACTAAATATTCCGGAGTGTCTTTATAACAAGAAGTACAAAACATTTTCTCAAAAACCTGACCATCGGTTTTATCCCCTATGGTTTCCCTATCATCTATACACACTAATGTGGGTGCTTTTCCTTTGAAACTAACCTTCTCACAATTATAACTTATATTAAATTGTTAATAAGTAAAGCATTTGTGTTTAACGTAATCCTAACCAAATGAGGAATAATAAAGACTTTTTTTAACAATCTGAACCATATAAGTGAGCTTCGAATCTATTTTACTCCGTCTGCTTTCCGCTCTACCTCTGTTCAAATGTTAACCCATGTTTAAATGTAGCTCACCCTTCTGGTCCTAAATGTTTTAAAAACATCATGACGTGATCTCCCTACCGGAGAAGATATAAGTTTCACAATAAACTTGTCAGTTAAAATTAAGCTGCTAGTATTTTTAGTGGTATTTTAAATATAATTTATAAATACATTACTTACAAACTAACTCAAACTAATATAGCTCGCCTATCAATTCCAGCCCTGTGACCTAGATATTTCCTAATTGATTAGCAGATAGAACAATAATACACAGAGTAAATATAACCGTCATCTCTGCTTAGAATAGAACCCAAGTCCCCGAGACTCTCTTGGTATTATATATTTTAGGTTAACTGGCGGTCTAGGGTAAGGTGTGAAACTTCTGTGCTGGGATTCCGGTTCAATCTCGTCCCGGCACAGATTTATCTGATTGCCAAACCCTTCCTTCACCTCTGACAAGACCGTGTATTAATCACAACTTGTGAATGTGTGGAATGCCAGGCCTCCACCGTGGTTCGGATCCCACGTTAAACTGTAGGTCCTCCATTTCATCTCACATTCACTACCATTGCACATTAGCGTAAGTGCGTATAAGCCCGAACGGGTAGTAAGACGCGTGTTTGCTAATAATAATAATAATAATTAATTATATAATATATATAATTATTATAATAATAATAATAATATATTATTATTATTATTATTATTAAAATTATAATTATTATTATATTATTTTAAAAACAGCCACGTTGGGACGGTGCAACGCTAGTTCCTTTCTTTCCGGAGATGAGGTTGTTACTGCTAGTGTTGTTTATTGTGCGGCGCGGTGCTGGTTGAACCACTGCATGCAGTGCAGGCGGTGGAGAAGTAGGGGAAGCTAAACCAGGTAATTTATACCCGCACGCTTGCAAGGGAAACATCTAGAATCGGAGCAACAGCCAATTAACTCCACCAACTTATGATAGTCCTGATAAAGACTGAAAAGAAGGCGACGGAAAGGAATGGTAGAAGTGTGGGAAGGAGGCAGTATTTTGCAGTTTATATATCAAAAAAATTGTCAAAATAAATCAAATATTGTTTCTATACAAATATATAGTTTACTTTTCTTCACACGGTGTTATCAACAGTGATTGAATATCTGTCAAGGGTGTCCTAACATTTAATGACAAGTTTTATTTCTTTAGTGTCATCTAACGCGCTATGCTAATGACAGATATTCAACAACGGTTGATATCATCTTATGAAGAAACCAGCCCCGTGGTATAGTGTTCAGTACGCCTGGCTATGAGCCTAGGGGTCCCGGGTTAGATTCCCGGTTGGTTCCAAGAGTACTTTTCCCCGAAAGGTGAATTATCACAACGGTCACCAGTGTTTGGTTAGTTAGGTTTTTTAAGTGTTTCCGCTGGTTCCACACCCTCATACTCACTATCACCATCACCTCATCTCATCGGGACATAAAAAGCCTCACGGAAAGGATGTATGATTAGAACATCGTACGTCCCCTGGGCAAAGGTCCATTAGTATGGCTAATCTTTTCACTACTAGGCTATGAATGATGTAGCCTAGGCACAAAATTATTATTATTATTATTATTACTATATACTATACTATACATGTGAAGAAAATTAAACTATATGTTTGTACTGAAGTACTATTTTATTGTGTCAAAAAAAATGTTTCTATAAAAACTGCAAAAATACTGCCTTACCACCTTAAAGTGATTCCAGTGCATTATAGAGTAGCGACATGCAAGTTTTCACTCAGACCGGAATTTAGATCGGACACCGGAGTAACAGATAGCGACACATACATTGTTTGAATGCATATTACAAAAATATATTTATTAATTTGTTTATCAAGTTTTCATTAATTTTTTTTAGCACCTCATCTTACTACCTGTTCAGGTTATAGGCGTATACACTATGCAATTAATTACGTTGTCAAATTAGCGACCGGGAAGGTTAAATTTAGACCCATAGAGTGGAAAGCCATTTAGGAAAAACCACTTTCAGTAAAAATTGACCGTGATTCGAACCCCGATATCCCTTTCATTGGCAGTCTAATCTATTGTGAGAATGACACCTTAGGGCTTAAATCATGTGGCTACCAAAGCAGGTAGCATTTAGTTGAATATAATACACTAAGTCAATATTTATATTTAATTCGAAAGAAATGTTTGGACTTTCTTCCCGTGATAAGTGATTAGGTGGTAGGCCACAAATCTAGGAGACACTTATTCGATTCCAAGTGGTTTGGGATGAAAATATTTACTATTTGTTTAATATATCGTCTTGCAATCCACATTCAAAATATTATGCCTCTCAGTTTTGACATATGGCCATCAATCTTGTTATGTATATCAGCCCCAAATTACTTTTATTCAATGCAACAGTTTATGAAACAACACGCTACTTCGTTTGGCATACCGAATAAATTTACCAAGTTCCATAGCTCAAATCTATTATATATTTACCACCAATCTGCACCCATACACCTTAAACTCTGTACTGGATACGTTCATTGAGCAGGCGAAACACAAAACAAAAAAAAAAAACCCACTATATTTTGGAAAATATTGACCTCCGCCATCTTAAACCTCCAGACTCTCATCTTGTCAACATCACCAAATGACAGTTAAAGACGATCATCTAGACTTAAACCCGGACCCCGCATAAAATATTCCTAATCCTATATATATTTTTTTTTTTTATTGTGACACTTTGAATTTTAAAATATTATTAAATAAATAATTTCATATATTTTTAAAAAAATGGACTGACTTTTAAATCTCAGCTTTATTTTACTAACTATATAGACCTATTTAATAAGAAATCAAACTATAAAATTCTACCACTTGCTGATGGCCCGTTTACCTCACTTTTGTCGTAAGAATTAAATTGCTGTATTAGTAGAAAGAAATACATCTTGTTTAACGTACGCTGCTTCTTAATATCTGTCAAATCCATACGCGTATTTACACTAATAGACTAGGGATGAGGAAGATTAAACGTAGAGGAATTGTGCCTAAAATTGCATGAAGGAGTGAAGGGAGAGTTAGAAAATATTCAGGCAAATAAAATCAATACATTCCTTTAGGATTCTAACTACAAACTTACCGTCATCGGCAAACCAGAAAATTAAAATATATCTACCCTCTAGAACTGAGTGAGTAATATTAGACGTATTATCCTATGTTCAGTTAGTTTGTAAGTCGTGTGTGGATATAATGTTTGTTAAGAAAGTTCACTTTATATTACCCAATACAAACTAAAACAAACTCATTTCATGACAAATTTTATTTGAAGTATACAAACAAGTTTACTCTGTTGAGTTAGACTTTTTGAAAAGGTGCAAACCTAAAACCTTACACACTGATTACTTAAGTTTTGTAGCTACCCCCAAAATTCTCAAAACGGAAATTGTTTGCAAGGGAGATTCTGTTTATCGTGATAACGTGGCTATAGTCATATATATATATATATATAGCCAACATCGGTTTACCCACGGTCTAAGGTCTTAAAATACCTAATTATCGGTGACATGGATACCAAGGTTACGATCTTGGCTGGGTGTATTAGGGCAATAATTTGGTATGAGTTTCTATATGTGATTTTTGCACCCCCTCTATTTCTTCAATAATGCGGGTGCATTTAATCTAAATTACCTTCCTAGTCCCTTACTTTCCCTTAGGTTAAGTCTTTAATCAATTTTATTTTGAACGTACTTATTATAAAAACTACAATATCATTTTATATCAAAACAATTTATTTTAAAAACTACACAAATGAAAATAGAAATTTGTTCACAAATATTTTATTTGAATTATCCGATGTTGTTTGAGGGCAGTCGAGCGATGGATAATTGTCAACAAAAACAACAAAACACTATTGATACACCGAATAGTATTTTAAAAAGAAAGGACATCAATCAAATAAAATTGTATCACTGTAAAGGGAATCAAACAAAAACAGATAAAAAAAACTTTTCAATGGTATAAAAAAATAGATTTAAAAAAAAATCTTTCACTACTGCAAGCGACAGAATCATTTACGTGTTTTGTTTATGTTGTTACATTATTTTTTTTTTTGGTCTGGTCCTTGTCAGTGAGAGACTAATTCCAGTAGAATGCTTCTCCATAGGACCATGTAAAACCCGGGTTACTTTCAGAATATAAAACCAGGTGTGGACAGATTTCTAAATGATCCACTGAAATGAAATCAGGGAGAATATAAACGACGATCATTTCAATCCAAGCCCCCTATAAAAGTAGGGGGGGAGGGGTGGGTAAAAAAAATGTATAGACACGTGGATGGGTAAATAATGAACACGTTTCATTCGTGCATCATGCAGGGTCAACACGGAAGAGAGGGGGTAGGGGATAGCATTAAAAAAGGGGTACATTCACCAACTACAGTGCAGTCCAGGTTGTCATTTTTTGTCCCCTCTCCCCCTCTCAGCCCCCCCCCTTACCACAATAGATGTTCCTCATGTGTGATGCATTACATAAAGAGCACACGCTCAATGGTACACTTTGTTTCAATAAAGCTTGTGCCAGTTTCGTAGTCAAATCGTGTACTATCTTAACGTCAACCAACAGAACCTATCTTTGCCCATCTTAGCCTAAACAAAAAAAAAGTTATTAAGTATTTGACGACAGATAATCTATTACAAAGTAATTAAGTCAGATTGATAAATTGAGGGATTCTTTTTAAGGTGCGGCAGAAGGGGGCGTAAGTATTTTTACAGATTTGATAGAATATACATTTTTTGGCCAAAATAAATCAAATATTTCGCCGGTAGCAACATAGAGTTTAGTTTTCTGCACATGCTAATATCAACAGATCTTGAATATCTGTCAAGGGTGTCCTGGAATTTTGTCAAAACTTTTTAAATAGAGAGAAAAAGTATTGACCAAATTTCAGGACACCCTTGACAGATATTCAAGATCTGTTGATAATAGCATGTGCAGAAAACTAAACTCTATGTTGCTACTGGAGAATTATTTTATATATTTTGGCCAAAAAAATGTAATGCTATAATAACTGTAAAATTACTCGCGCTCCCTTAGGCCGCACCTTAATAGAGAGATTTCTACATAATTTTAACTGCCGAGCTACTTATTTTAAATGCATATAGCCCTAACGGGTAGTAGGACGCAGTGTTCAAAAACAACAACTTGTTTTAAATGTAAATTCCCTAACGTCTGTTGGGATTGCATTGTGTTCTGCTGTTAGTATAATACCAACTCCCCCGGCTAAGCTCCGTGTCCTTACAATTGCGTGGCATGTGGTACCTCCTCAATCTGATTACTTCCTAATACTCCAATCACGATAAGGTCACATTACAGCTCGGTAGGTAATAATATTCAACTTGGTCCATCACTAGCTATAGTGTGATTTTGGTAGGAAGAACCGTAGAGGTTAGTTACTCAAGTTACTCAAACAATTTTAATATATCCATACATCAAGTCATGTTATCTGCAGCTGTCACTGTTGATAGATATTATCAATACCTATAAATTAAAACAATTAATATAAGTAACATGTTATCAATGTTGGCCACAAAAAAAAAGTTTTAATTCTCTCTACTACTGTTCTTTCAACCAAAATCAGGGTATATTTATTATATTGCAGTAACGGCAATAACATCTACTATTACTGAACTCTATAGTTGGACTGAAGCAATATTTAACTTATTCGGGCCAAAAAGAAAGTTTTGATATAAAAACTTCTAAAATAATTATCTTTTCTCGCGTGCTCTACACTCCTACCTTAAAGAATATACATGAAAACAGCCTAAACGGATAGTAAGACGTAATAGATAAACCTCAGAGCTTTACTTTGGTTCTTAATTGTGCATGATTCTATATCTAAAAGTAAATAGTGCATAAACGGTGCACAATTCATAAGAAAAATATTAAGGTTTATAGGGAAACGTAGTGATGAAAGTCTTAAGTCAAGTGTATTTTATTAATATAAATTGGCCTAACCTTTTTGATATTTAGATAAGGTCTTTAAAACTATTTCACTTTAGGGTTAAATCAAAAAACCACGTTGATTATATTGTATATTTTGAAAAAAAAAAAAAGTGGTGCCTGTACTATTAAATCAAATTTGATTTTTTATTTAGTTCTAATTTTATTGTCGCCATGATTATTATGGCATACCCACCTCCCAATAAAAAAATCCAAAATTTAATACTTCCCCTTTATTTTCAATCATATATGCAATTGTATTAATTGATGTAAAATGAATTTCATTAATAACAAATAAATTTGGCTACCACGAGGCATTTAAAATCCGACCAGTAGATAACTTCCTTCTGCTGTGTATTCTGACCTTCAATTGGTTAAAGCCTCCCCTCGCATTCTTATTGGCTGATACAAGGGCTGTCTATGCTCAATTCCATGAATAACGCAAAATTAAAAGGTAAATCAACTTTACTTTACTGGCTAAAAACTGTGTTTCGATTATGAACGCCATTATTTAAAATAATGGGTTTTAACTTCAACCGCACTATGTGGTACGCACTATTCGCTTTTAGCTATGCGTTATGCATGAATATAGACCCAGCCTAATGACGCGAGATTTCACTTAGTTGGTAATGCGAATGCGATCACGTGAGTGCTTAAAGAAATTGAAAGTTGTCAAGGCTGCTACCAGATTGAAGCACCTGCAATCATGTGACGTCAACAGGGTACTACTAGTTTATTATTATTATTATTATTATTATTATTATTATTATTATTATTATTATTATTATTATTATTATTAGCAGCACCGCGTCTCATATTGTCAGTTTCATATTGTTTAGTTTGCAGGTGATGGGGAGTTTGGGGTTCAAATTCCAGGCCACACGTGAAAAGTTTTTTCCCCTCTAAATGGTTTCCCATTCTCTCTCCCCGCATATGCTAGTGTATTTCTTCTTAATTTAATCTTTCCTCATCCTTACTTTATTAGTGCAAATATCCACTTAGTTAGTTGAATGGAATAGAATGCAAGGGCTGCCAAACTATATATGAGTATGGGAGCTACTTTCGAAATGTCAAAATGGTTTTTCAAGCTATCCAGTGTAAAAATTGGTCGTATCGCGTATTGGCTATTAGTGTAACATGTACAGAAAATTTGGCATCAAGACTTTATTCAATTTGGGGATGGATTCTGTGGCTTGAATTTATAATAATTGTAATAGAACTGTCGTTAAAAGTTGCTAGTAAGCTTCACACCAAAATTATCTTTTAGTTCTCAATAAAACAAGTGTTATAACTTCTAAAAAAAAAAAAAGATAGATACATAAGTTAAAAAAAAAGCTAGTGTGTAGCTTACTGAAAAGTACGACATTCCCTTTCGTCGACTTTTATTTTTAGCACCACGTTTTACTAACTGTTCGGGTTATACGCCTATGTACTAATTATGCTAATGGTTTTAGGAATTGTAAGGTTATATTTGGAGGACATGTAGCCACATTTGCATGTAAGAAGAGTTACACCCTACTGAGATTCGAACCTCAATGTCCCCGTCATCGCAGTAGTCCAGTCTACTGCGAGAGTGGCGCCTAAGACGATGCGGCCACTGAAGCGGATAATATTTTGTTTAATGTTTGGTGAAAAGCTTACCACTCCAATTCTAAAACAGTTATAAAGAGCCTTATATGTGAGTCTACTTTTGTAATTGTTTTTCACTTCCTTCAGTTGAAAATGATAGCTCAGACAAGTAGAGCAGGATAACTCCTTCACTCAGAGGTCAACACGAACCAGAACCATCAAGATCACACATATCCTGAACTTGAGGCAACCCTCTTCAATAACAAGTCACTTTGTAAAGTGCAAAATAGATTTTCCGCGTGAGTTACCAAAAATGCCATCGCGAGATCCCTGATATAAGGCGTGTTATAAAAAGGGACAGCTACAGATCGCATGAGCTGATGTATCAATACGTGAATTAGATCTAGAGGCTTTTATTCCCTTCATATGAAAATTGGACCATACCACAAGGGAAAGGAACGTTCATTTTCCCATTAACTGTGAAAACTCACCAGTCATTCAATGACGTTTGCGTACAAAAACGTCGGTAAATATCACTTCCTCTCTTCCTTTGTAAAGTTGTAAAATATATTGTACCCTTATAGAAAAATGAATCCACTAAATATTCGAGTGTATCATCCGCAGATTTAATGGTGACCTCACTCATTAATTTAATGCTAAAAATAATCTCCCAAAATACACCCCAAAACTAATCACCTATTAAGCAGAATACTCTAGGAATGATCCCAACATTATTTAGTTCGTTCAATCGACCGTCCCTCGACAATCCAATTTCCAGTAATGTGTAATTATTTTGCTTTCAGAACGCCACCACGCTCAAAACTCGCTATAATTTATTCATGCATCGCAAATGTTCACGGATAAAAAAAAAAAAAAAAAAAAACCAGATCTCACCAATCACATGCTCAAATCCGTTGTTCTCTCTGGACAAATAAGTTCAGTTTAAAATGTTTAAACATAGAAAAACAAACAAATTGACAAATAAAATTGTTGTCAAACATACACTAAGCATGCTCCAATCCCTCCCCTCGACCCGCAACCCTCTCGCACCCTTCTAAAAAAATACCCCTCTTCTATTTTACTTTAAAATGAAATAATAATCTGTCGAAACCAGTTCATTCATCCTGGGACAATAATGTGTCTCTATAATAGTTGACCGCGAATGTTAATTTGCATCTGTCGAATTATTTTGTTTTCGGTTCTAAACACGATTTGAACACTCCCCATTACATCTGCGGATAGATAATTGTGTTTCAAACCACATCATATGATGTCGCATAATGGAAATATTTATTTATATTCTACTAAAACACACAATGTGTTATTGAATTTATTCGATTTAAAGCACTAAATCTAGTTTTGACGATACCGTGACAGTCTGTAGCGCGTCCAATTTCGATTACCGGCAACCTTATTCTTTCACGGTGATAAATTTAAGTACGGGGGCTGGTTGCTGCAAGAACACAGCTGGAACACGTCTTAAGACAGGTAAACGGCCCGTTATCTCAATGCAATGGTTCGTAACTTCAATGCTTGCAAAAACACAGCTGGAACACGGCTTAAGACAAGGAAAACGGCCCGCTATCTCATCTTGATGGCTCGTAACTTCAATGCTTGCCAGAACACAGCTGAACACGGCTTGAGACAAGTAAAACGGCCCGTTATCTCAACTTGATGGTTCGTAACTTCAATGCTTGCCAGAACACAGCTGAACACGGCTTAAGACAAGGAAAACGGCCCGTTATCTCATCTTGATGGCTCGTAACTTCAATGCTTGCCAGAACACAGCTGAACACGGCTTAAGACAAGGAAAACGGCCCGTTATCTCATCTTGATGGCTCGTAACTTCAATGCTTGCCAGAACACAGCTGAACACGGCTTAAGACAAGGAAAACGGCCCGCTATCTCATCTTGATGGCTCGTAACTTCAATGCTTGCCAGAACACAGCTGAACACGGCTTGAGACAAGTAAAACGGCCCGTTATCTCAACTTGATGGTTCGTAACTTCAATGCTTGCCAGAACACAGCTGAACACGGCTTGAGACAAGTAGAACGGTCCGTCATCTCAACTTGATGGCTCGTAACTTCAATGCTTGCCAGAACACAGCTGAACACGGCTTGAGACAAGTAAAACGGCCCGTTATCTCAACTTGATGGCTCGTAACTTCAATGCTTGCAAGAACACAGCTGGAACACGGCTTGAGACAAGTAAAACTGTCCGTTATCTCAACTTTATGGCTCGTAACTCCATTGCTTTCCGGTACAAAGCTATAGTCTCCAGGGAGTTTTACAGGGATGTAAAGACAGCATAACGCAAGGGTTCGTGGACGCCCTATCGACAGCAAAACGCTTTATTCCAGGCTGTTTCTCGTTACTACCGTGCACCGTGTTAGGCACCTCGTAAACGAGACCTTATAGAACACGGCTCAGTGCAACACCAATATAACTACGACGTCGTCTTGTAGGCGTGTGAGGGTTGGGCCGTATCACTTTTGCCGCGTGTAGTTTGATTATTCAACTCATGAGGGAATTATCCTCAAATTATTTGGAAATAGACTAGAAAATAACTTTTAATGTAACCGAAAGGTATTCGAACCTAATAACGATATCTCAAGCAAGGGCTGACCTCATCAATCGAACACGCTGAAAATTAATAAATCCTTCTGTCTCTGCCCGTTCTCCCCCCCTACCCATTATCTAAACGACAACCTGTCAGGATAGCTTGTCAAATGGTGGGAGTTGTCGGGTAGGAGCGTTTAAAATATTCAAACTCGTTGTGTTGATGGATTTATTGTAAACTGAAGAACATAATGTGATGTAGATAGTTAATTGGTGAACTAGTACCAAAGCTATAGCTCAAGTCAGTTCGTCTAGCATACAGCCCTTGTACACGTCTATATTACTGAACTACTCCACCTCATTCTGGACAAGAACTACATAAGTTCTACCTTTATGGTCCTTGTCGTCGACTATCAAAAACCTCTTAACCTCTCGCTCTCTCTCTCCAAAGAATCTCCGAAAACAAGACCCCGTTGTCCTCGTTTCGCACCTATATATATATATATATATATAGATATATCTCTTTTTAAAAATGTGTCATGCTTAGTGATGTTTCGCTAAGGTTTCGGCCATACTGACAAGCGCGCGAGCGTGTGAGCGAGCGACTGAACGGTTGTGTGGCCAGACTGTTGAGCGAGCACGTGATTAGCAGATAGCTCTCGATAGTTTTTGACGAGGAGGCTCCAAATCTTGGCTCAGTGAACTGAGGGTGGTTTTTGACAAGTGATTTATTGTTGTGGTTTTCCCATCCTCTCTCCACGCTAATAGTGATTCTTATTTGTAAAGGCCTACTTTTATTATAATATTGAAGTATTTAAACATATCGGTTTTACATATATATACATATAGACATATAGGTATGGTTTATAATCTTACCAATTAAATTAGGCCGTTAGTAGCAAGTGTGCTAAACCTATCGATAATAATAAAAATGTCAAAATGAGAAGTTTTCCTAGCACTCAATGAACCAACATAAAATAATATTGCCTAGCGCCTGTAAACTAGACTGTACCGGGTCGAGCGCTCGCGCTTGAAAAATAAAACCAGTTCTATCTTTCAAGCGTGCGCGCTCAGTCGCTCGCTCACACGCTCAAGTCTGGCCACCTCTCATTACAACCAACGTGTTCTATTTTATATTTTAGTCGCTTGCTCAATCTGGCCGCCCCCTAAGAGCGTTCCCAGGCTAGATCCTGTTGAGTGGTCGTAATAAGTTAAACGATAGTGTTAATGCTTTTAGCTGTGTTGGTGAATCTTTGGCATTTCTCTTGAGAGAACAGATCAGGCAAATAAAGTGCAATGAGTGAAGGGCCAACTTTTCCTTTCACAAAAATTTTAAGTGAGCCATGGCTTACATGAATTTGAACTGGGAGTCCGAGGTTTCAATATATGGTTGGACACCAAAGGATATTTCCATCCACAATATTATATAAATCGATCTATTTTCTGATGGGTCATTAAAATTAGCTCTTATCATCTCGTTTATCCTATTTTGATAGGTGATAAGAAATACTCAAAAGAATGTCTAGAAGTATTTTTGTACTTTCTCCATTGTGTGAAAATATTAATTAGCAAGAACGTTTTAAAAATATGAACAAATGTTTGATAAACAAAAACAAATAACATTAACATGTTAATATTCTTACATTTCAAAATTGTAAATGTTTTATCAAGTTTTGATTCACTAATATCTTTACAAATAATGGAAAAGTATAAATGACAAATAATTAAACAAAAAGATTAAAAATCACAATGTTATGAGAAAGAATAATGAAATTAGCTTTTATACATTATATAGCATTTTCAAACCTTTGTTTTGATAATAAATCATATATATCTTAGATTTATGGACTAAATTTAAACTTCATAAGAAGTATGAATTTAGGTAGAATTACGTGTAAACCAAATTTGGTCAAATTGGTACAACTTGGTTTAGTACGTAATAAGCAGAGCCCAGATTTTGATGACCTAAAAAACTGTTTAAAAAATTGATCTACAGTATATAATTACAGTAAAACTTCTAGAAAATGACCTCGTGTTTTTAAAAAAAGTTTTAAAAATATAAAACGAAAACAGTTTTACAAACTGAAACTAAAATAGATATATATGCAATGAAAATCCTTTAGCAAATAAGATCTTGCATATCGCTAAACATGAACATTAATATAACAAATTAATATCTGCTTCAGAATCAACAGCTACCCAACATCCCACCCCTCTCACAGATAATTATTCAGCTTAGTTGCAGTGTTTCTATAGGAATGTGTATTTTACAGCCAAACAAGCAAAGAAGATCAAAGTTCATTACCTACATTAACTTCTCATTACAACTGTGCAGTAACCGGCCTCATTATGTAATGGTCAGTAAATCTGGATACGATCCCTGGAGTCCCGGATTTGATTCCCGGCTTGTACCTTGGGTATTTTTCTCGAAAGGGGAATTACCCCAACGGTCACCAGGGTTTGGTTAGGCTTAAGTTAGGTTTGAGTGTTCCACTGGTTCCACGCCTCATACTTCCTATCACCATCTCATCTCATAGTGACATGGAAAGAGCCTCCACTGAAAGGATGTACGATTAGTACATTGAGCGTCCCTGGGCAACGGTACATTAGTACTGACTAATATTTCCAAAAGTTGGGCTAAGAATGATGTGATATAGACGCACACTATTTTATATGCGATTAAAAACATATTATCTAAGTACTTAAGAATTAATACATTTATAGAATTAAAAATATACTTACTCAACTTAAATGCCTAAAAATGACCCCAAAAAATATACAAACCAAAGCCAATTTTACGCTATAAATCCAAAATGACAAAAAAATGATTAACAAAATACAAATAAAAATGTTTCCGCAATGACCAGATTTTATACACATGAGTATTGTCTGTGATATAAAAATAATCAAAAAAATCGGGCCCTATTAATAATAAATGTTTCGGTGGTAAATGGCTTGCAATCTCCAAAGAAATTCCCCATCACCCCGTCACCCCAGTTTGGCCCCAAACTCTACCCTCATTCATGCCACCTCATTTAATATTAGCATTCATTGATACTGATTATTTAAAACAGGTTTTCATTCAAAGTTCTTTGATTATCACAGTAAGAACCCGCTTCGGTGGCGTAGTTTGGCTAGCGCACTGGTTTCGTGTTGAGCTAGACTGCCGAGGATGGAGAGATGAGGTTCGAATCTCGGTCAGGTGAAGTGGGGTGGTTTTAACTAAATGGTTTTCCACTATCCCTCCACACGAATGTGAGTTCACTTCCTCTAAATTCAACCCTCCCAAATCCTATTCCATTAGCATTATTAGTATAGCCCGGACGGGTAGTAAGATGCAGTGCTAAATAAAAAATAAATAAAAAATAAATTATCATGGTAGGCTTAAATATATGAAATTTTACTAATTTAGGATGGGGGTGGGGACATAGAGATGGGACGATGCCAATTTTTCGATTTCGATTCTTAAATTTCTACCTCGAGTCTTTGATACTCAATTCTTACTGGAATAGGCCTGAAATGAAGTGGGAACGGCCATATTGGCTTATGTTAGTAGAAACCAATATGGCTGCCGTGATAGGTAAACCTTTTTTACCAATTTGATTTTACTCTGGAAATTTCGGTAAACGTCTATTAAATAATAACTAGACATTTAAAACATTTCTGACTTTACAAATTACAGTTATGATTTTAATTTTGCCTTTAAAATTTTGAAATAAACTTTACCTATATTATTATCATTATTTAATTTGTACAGTAAATTTGCAAAGCAATCGTAATATATTTCTTAACACAGAGTTGGTATCTGTTAATATGGAGGTTTATTTGTGTTTTTTCTTGAATACATTATGCTACCACGGTAAATATGTTTACATGATGAAGCAAAACATCAATTTTTAGGTTTTCAAATCAAATCAATGCTTTTAGAAGTTTTACTCTACAAATATGTGGCATGATTAACGAAAAAAATGCGTTACAAACGGCCTTTAATATTCGATATTCATTAATCTCTTAATAAAGCATTCACGATCATTTGCGTGTATCTTTAGGAATCAAGGCATCAAGAATCGAGGTATTTTCTCGATTCTCGATACTCTCAATACCCTTAAGAATCGATAGGTATCGAGGAATCAAGGAACCAAATTTACAATCTCTAATATTTTATATTAAAAAAACAGACATAACTGATATAGTTTATTGATTTTATCCCGGCGGCTCTGTTTAGCTTACCATTAATTTTTTTTTTAGAATTGTATCTTACTACTTGTTCAGGTTATACGCATATTATGTAGGGACTAATCATGCTAAACGGCTTAGGTATAAGGAAGGTTAAATTTACAGGAAGTGTACCCACATTTGCGTGAAAGAAGAGTGGAGTCACACAGGCCTATTAATAATTTTGTTTTGCCCGGCAATGGTTTAGAGCTCACTAGCGCAGGTTCCCACGTCTCCAAGAGTATCGTTCGAGTCCCAGTTGAGAATATCAAAGACGGTGTAAAATAACATACCAATGTTACTACAATTTAATTTGAGTTAACGATGTATCAAACGATAGTTCCTCCCAAAGAGTGTTAGGTGTCAAAGAAAACACAAAAATACTGCGCTTTCAACTAACAGTACAATCATAAAAAAATACTGGTTTTATTATTGTTGTTTGCTTCTTTACGTTTTACTGCTGTTTTCATCCTTCTTTCGTATCAGCTCACTCTGTATAGTGAAAGTACCCATAAAGCACAGCGGTCCAAGGCAGCCCAACTTGTGCCTGTTTACAGCCACGAAGCTAAGTGGTCGTAACTGACCCCTTCAGCCCCTTTTCGGGGTGTGTGCGTATCGTGAAGGAGCTTGGGAGCAGTGGTTTAAGGGGGGGGGTAGTCACCCACAAAACTGTACCCTAGACACTCTTAGCCAGGGTGACCCTATCGCTTGCCACTTTTTTTTAGGAGGGGACTTTCCATCCATATGAGTTGAATCGCAACCACACTTTGTAGATCATTCAAACAACCTTTCTGATCATGTTTCTTTAAGTTGAAGAGTTTTAAACCCGCTTGGTGGCCACATAGTATAGTACGCCCTCTACTCTCACAGTATACTATATACTGCAGATGACGGGGAGATCGAGGTTCGAATCTCAGTCGGGTGTACTGAGGGAGGTTTTTATAAAATTGTTTTCTATCCTCCCTCTACGTAAATGCGGGTACATTTCCTTTAAATGTAACCTTTCTAATCCTTAAAACAATTAATGTTATTAGTACATAAGTGTATAACCTGAACGGGCCGTAAGACGTGGTACTAAAAAAATAAGTCACTGCTGGTAATTAAAATAGGATTCTGCTATGAAGAATTGCATTACTAACATCCTTTTTTGCGGTAAACATTGATAACATCTTACTATATTATTTGTATTATTAAATAGATATATATTGAAACTATCCATCAAGCGTTACAGGTGGAAGATCACAGGAATTTATGTGTAAATATATCAACACTGTTTTAGAAGCTTTAATGAATGTCAAAAAGTTCTTTTCTATCTAAATCCGACTATAATTAGGGTAAAAATAAATATATTTTTTTATAACCACTTCTTACTACCTGTACAGGCTATACTTATACATACCATACTAGCTACGCTAATGAGTTAGGAATGAGGAAGGTTAAATTTAGTGGAAGTGTACCCGCATTTTTTATGGAGGGAGAGTTGGAAATCAATTTTTAAGAACCATTCTTAAATACATCCGACCTGGATTCGAAACCCGATCTCCCTGTCATCGGTAGTAAATTCTATCGGGACAGTGACACCTTTGACTATGCCCCCACTGAAGCAGGTAAACCCTAATTAAATACAAATATAAATAGCCTGATTATGTATTTAAAGATACTAAGCCTAAATAAATATTATTGATTCATTAAATACAAATATGAGCTCTTTTTACTTTCTCTCTATCTTACAGGTAGAGAAAGTATGGTGATCGTCAAAAAAATCGAAGTCGAGATTTTGATGAATTTTGACGTTTCATGACTTCCTGAATCCGAAAAAGTGGTTTTTGAATTTCCGTCTGTCTGTCTGTCTGTCTGTCTGTCTGTACCTCCAACTAGAGCCTAAACTATTTTACCGATTGAGCTGAAACTTGATATCTTGGGTTTTCATAGGGTTGCCCCGAGGGGTTTTTGGAATTGGACATCTACCCCTAAAATTAAGGGTAGTTTACTGAAGGGAAAAAACAGAAAAAGTCGATTTTCTCAAAATCGGCTCTAACGATTTTGATTAAATTTCATTTATGAACATTAATAAATATTCCAAACAAAATGGCTACACTCAATATTTCGGCAAAATCGCTTTAAGGGCTCCGGTCAGATGCGTAAATTAACATTTTTAATAATAGCTCCAAAACTATTTGAGATATGAAATTACTTAGCATTACAAATATGTATATATATTTATAATACAAATATTTTATTCGAAACATATTTTTATAAAATCAATAATTTTTAATCTATACGCAATTATATATATATTTTTAGCTTTTTGGACATTAAAGCTTAAGTATTGCGATCGTAAAAAAAACTAACCTGAAATGTTGATGGATTTCGACGTCTCATGACCCCCCGAACCCTAAAAAATAGTCTTTGCAAGGCCGTCTGTCTGTGTGTCTATTAAAACTTAAAATTAAGGGTAGTTTACTGAAGGGCAAAAAGAGAAAAAGTCGATTTTCTCAAAATTGGCTACAACGATTTTGATTAAATTTCATTTATAAACATTAATAAATATTTCAAACATAATGGCTACCCTCAATATTTCGGCAAAATGGCTTTAAGAGCTCCGGTCTGATGCGTCAATTAACATTTTTTTAAATAGCTCCGAAACTATTTGAGATATGAAATTACTTAGCATTACAAATATGTATATATATTTATAATACAGATATTTTATCCGAAACATATTTTTATAAAATCAATAACTTTCAATCTATACGCAATTATATGAATTTTTTTTAACTTTTTTGACATTAAAGTTTAAGTATTGCGACCGTAAAAAAAAACTAACATGAAATGTTGATGGATGTCGACGTCTCATGACCCCCCGAACCCTAAAAAATAGTCTTTGCAATGCCGTCTGTCTGTGTGTCTATAAAAACTTAAAATTAAGGGTAGTTTACTGAAGGGCGAAAAGAGAAAAATTTGATTTTCTCAAAATCTACTCAAACGATTTTGATTAAAATTCGTATCTAGGCGTTGATTAAGATTATAAATAAACTGGCTATTTTCATTTTCCTATGAAAATGATTTTTAGGGTACTTTACAGAAGCGTTAATTTCCGTATCTCCACAACTATTGGAGAAACTAAACAACTTATCATTGCAAAATTGTAGGACTATCAGAAATAAAAAAACTTGTATTTGACATATATTTTTATAAAAGCAGCAGTTTCTGAGATATTTGCAAATATATTAATACAATTTTGTGAGCTTTAGTTGTAAACATATACTACTTAAGTCTTAACGCAATAATTCTCCAACCCTCCCACCCGCCTCGGTGGCGTAGTTGGCTAACGCGCTAGTCGTGTTGGTTGAGCTCGACCGCCGAGGACGGGGAGATCGGGGTTCGAATCTCGGTCGGGTGAACTGGGGGTGGTTTTTCCTAAATGGTTTTCCACTCTCCCTCCACGCAAATGCGGGTTCACTTCCTCTAAATTAAACCTTCCCAATTCCTAATCCATTAGCGTAATTAGTACTTAAGCGTATAACCCGAACGGGTAGTAAGACGCGGTGCTAAATATTATTAATAATTCTCCAATGCCATAGAGTAATTAAATATAAGTATCTAAAAAAGTATGTTATTTTTCCTTAAATCTCTTAGGAGAAATGTTTACATAACAATGATCTATCTCCATTTTAGACTCAATAGTCAATATTTACATTTTTTATTGGTCAAAATGTATAAATGAATAATTAAATATCAATGCGATGACTTGAAGATCTGCAACACCTTATAAAATGTTAAAATTTAACCAGAAATCGAAATTTTAATACGAAGTGTTGACCCTTGTGGAAGACATTAAACTGTTTGAAATGCTCTTAGGTGGACAAAGATGCGCCTCTATTCTCATTGATTCTATATCATTGTATATTATTTTATGCGTGTTCTTATGTGGAGTGGTGATGATACAATGTACATTATTTCGTTCAGAAATCTTAGGAGTTTATAGAAAGAGAGAGAAAGTCTGTGCGGTGTGCCGTACCATTTATTTACTTTCTCTCTATCTTACAGGTAGAGAAAGTATGGTGATCGTCAAAAAAATCGAAGTCGAGATTTTGATGAATTTTGACGTTTCATGACTTCCTGAATCCGAAAAAGTGGTTTTTGAATTTCCGTCTGTCTGTCTGTCTGTCTGTCTGTCTGTCTGTACCTCCAACTAGAGCCTAAACTATTTTACTGATTGAGCTGAAACTTGATATCTAGGGTTTTCATAAAGTTGCCCCGAGGGGTTTTTGGAATTGGACATCTACCCCTAAAATTAAGGGTAGTTTACTGAAGGGAAAAAACAGAAAAAGTCGATTTTCTCAAAATCGGCTCTAACGATTTTGATTAAATTTCATTTATAAACATTAATAAATATTATAAACATAATGGCTACCCTCAATATTTCGGCAAAATGGCTTTAAGGGCTCCGGTCTGATGCGTCAATTAACATTTTTTTAAATATCTCCGAAACTATTTGAGATATGAAATTACTTAGCATTACAAATATGTATATATATTTATAATACAGATATTTTATCCGAAACATATTTTTATAAAATCAATAACTTTCAATCTATACGCAATTATATGAATTTTTTTAACTTTTTGGGCATTAAAGTTTAAGTATTGCGACCGTAAAAAAAAAACTAACATGAAATGTTGATGTATGTCGACGTCTCATGACCCCACGAACCCTAAAAAATAGTCTTTGCAATGCCGTCTGTCTGTGTGTCTATAAAAACTTAAAATTAAGGGTAGTTTACTGAAGGGCGAAAAGAGAAAAATTTGGTTTTCTCAAAATCTACTCAAACGATTTTGATTAAAATTCGTATCTAGGCGTTGATTAAGATTATAAATAAACTGGCTATTTTCATTTTCCTATGAAAATGATTTTTAGGGTACTTTACAGAAGCGTTAATTTCCGTATCTCCACAACTATTGGAGAAACTAAACAACTTATCATTGCAAAATTGTTGGACTATCAGAAATAAAAAACTTTTATTTGACATATATTTTTATAAAAGCAGCAGTTTCTGAGATATTTGCAAATATATTAATACAATTTTGTGAGCTTTAGTTGTAAACATATACTACTTAAGTCTTAACGCAATAATTCTCCAATGCCATAGAGTAATTAAATATAAGTATCTAAAAAAGTATGTTATTTTTCCTTAAATCTCTTAGGAGAAATGTTTGAATAGCAATGATCTATCTCCATTTTAGACTCAATAGTCAATATTTACATTTTTTATTGGTCAAAATGTATAAATGAATAATTAAATATCAATGCGATGACTTGAAGATCTACAACACCTTATAAAATGTTAAAATTTTAACCAGAAATCGAAATTTTAATACGAAGTGTTGACCCTTGTGGAAGACATTAAACTGTTTGAAATGCTCTTAGGTGGACAAAGATGCGCCTCTTTTCTCATTGATTCTATATCATTGTATATTATTTTATGCGTGTTCTTATGTGGAGTGGTGATGATACAATGTACATTATTCCGTTCAGAAATCTTAGGAGTTTATAGAAAGAGAGAGAAAGTCAGTGCGGTGTGCCGTACCATTTATTTTTCACTGCATCTTAATACTTGTTAGGATTATACACATGCACATTACATACGCTGACGAAATATGGATGAATATGGTAGAGTTCTAGAGGCTATGTACCCTTATTTGCGTGGAAGAGGAGTGGGGAACGATATAGAAAAAAACCACCCTCAGAACACCCAACCAGGAATCGAGCCCGGATCCGTCCCCTATCATTTAAAACCTAATCTAACACGAGAATGCGCGTTAGAACACACGAACACCGAAGCGTGCTGCAGGCTAGATTTTTAGTAATGATGATAGTTATGAGGACGCATTTAAACGCATTTAAATTAAGAAAATAAGTAAATCACTTCAATAGTCATATTATCTATCTAAGGCATCACTCTCGTGTTGGACTAATCTGCTGAATACGGGAAGATAGGGGTTCGAATCCCGGTTAGGTCTACTTATGGTTTTTCATAAATTGTTTCCCATTCTCTTTCCACGCTAATACAGGTAGATTATCTCTCTAAAACGCTTCCTTCTTCATTCTTAGTCCATATGAGTAATTATCATAAATTCATATAATCTGAACAGGTAGTAAGACTCAGTGATATATATATATATATATATATGTATGTAAAAAGGTACATCCAAAATTATTATCTAATAACATTAACTAACTTCAAAACTTGTACTGTTGGACTTACCAACAAAGGTGTTAGTCTCATCTAGTTTGGTTTACCAATCATGGAGATATTGGATTTCGAATCCCAGCCGAGTGCATTGAGAGAGATTTTCCTTAAGTATAGATCTTTAATTTATCTCACCACACAAATGCAAGTACACATCCTCTAAATTGTACCTTCCTCATCCCAACTCCATTAGTGTGATAATTTGGAACGCTTGAAAGGGAAATTAATTGCCTGGACGGTGCTGCCACTGATGTGAGTGTATTGTATGTTTAGTTTATATTTAATTAAATTATAATGAATTATATTATCACGTGCGCCAGATGATATATATAGATATATATATAAGCTTACATATATAAATATATTTACAATTTAACACAAACTTAAGTTTATTTTCCCCTTTTAACAAGATCTGCCAGTTTGAGAGTCTTACGAAAGACGTCGTAACGGGAAAGAAACTTTTCGAGTTTTATATTTTCTGACTGCTCTCTTTCTCTCGCGCTTCAAAAGTTACATTTTTATTTCGCCGACGATTTTATACATACTCGGTAGAAAATAAGAATAACTTATTTGTAAGACTTTGTGGATATGGTTAGCTGACCGGTAACCATAAGGCCATACATAGAGTGTTTATTATTAGTACCACGTCTTACTACCCGTTCGGGTTATACGCACTTACGTTAATGTGTAATGGTAGGGTGATTGTGAGATAAAATGGAGGACGTGGGATCCGAACCACGGTGGAGGCCTGTCACTCCACACATTCACAAGTTGTGATTAATACATATCTTGTCAGAGGTGAAGAAAAGGTTTGGCAATCAGATAAATCTGGGCCAGGACCTAGGATTGAACCCCGGACCTTCAGCACAGAAGTCTGACACCTTACCCCTAGACCACCAGGACACCCCGTACATAGAGTGAAAGTTTGATGGTTTTTAGTAAAAAATATAATGGAGAGGCGTCAATGTATTTTTTTTAAGAGATGGAAGGACTAAAAAGGTGAAATAATAAGAAAATGCATCGGTATCACAATCTTTAGATTCAGAGTTGACATTATCAGACAAATTTTATTTTAAAATTTAATTACATCTATCCGGACTTAAATAATTACGGTATTTAATAACGCCTACAGTATAGAGATAATAATTCAGAAGAAATGTACCCACATTTTCTTAGAGGAAGGTTGGGAAAATTATTTAGGAAAAAACTCCCTAAATACATCCAACCAGGATTCAAACCTTTATCTCCCCGTCACCAGCAAAACAGAGTAGATGAGCATTACGTTAATTCACGTGCCCACCGATGCAGGTCAACACATTTTTACAAGGTTTATATACTGAGGATAAAGGTGTGACCAAGTCAAGGGAATCAGAGTAAGTGCACTAGCATTCGCCTAAAGAAAAAATTAAATAGCCAAAGCTATTATTTATGCTATTAGTGGGAATTACACCATCTAGATATCATATTCTGAAAATTGAAAAATCACACTCGGACACGGGAATCGAACCCGGGACCTTTGGCTTAGTATGCAATACCGTACAATTTAATAATTGTACAAATGGCAGCAAAAAAGCCAACTACCGAGTAGAAGATGGCTGCGTTATCTGATAGCTCGTGATATTAATATAATCACACACTTGTAGCCAATTATTTCCGCAAAGTCCATCATAGACTCTGCCTTAAAATATGGGTGAAATATGTCCTTGGGCACGGGACGAATCCTGGATAGCTCAGTGGTTAGAGCATTGGCGTACTAAGCCAAAGGTCCCGGATTTGATTCCAGTGTCCAGGTGTCATTTTTCAAATTTCAGAATAAAGAAAAGATGTAAGACTCAATTAAAACTTCCTTATTTCATCCGGCATGAATACAATCCTGTTTTACGTGTCAAGTGCGTTAACCACGGCACCAATTTTAAGAAACCTGTTTGTATCTTATCAGCCAAGCCACCATTATATTTTAAACAACCATACATATATTATAAAGGGATCTGACACCTTAACTCAGTCGGTAGTGCGTCTTTATACTGAGCTAAGGGTCCTGTGTTCGATTCTCAGCATGGCCGAAGAATTTATCATTTATGAAATGTGGGTTTACCTTTTCATATTGATAAATTAATAGCCGGGACTGGATGTTGTGCCTGTCCTAGCCATAAGTTAGATTGTAAGGCCATATGAAACTACGACAAGCCTAGCAAGCCGGTAGTGGAAAATATATTGCTTGAATAAAAAAAACTGACCCAGGCCACAGGCTGTAAACAGTAATGGATGTAAAAAAGAAATATCTTTTAGACAAATAGTTATTTTTAATTGTAATTTTTTTATGGTTCAACAAAATTATATTTCACTTTGGTTTTACAATATGTAGTGAGTTTATGTAACTTGATATATTTTTTAAACTAAATCAAAATCTAACAACGTTATAATGAAATGCTGTGCCCCAAAATTCAGGAGTGATAATAGATGTACAAATCATACCTTCAGTAAAAATCAACTACAAGAATTAATGTGATGCTACTAGGTAGATGTAATAGATTAGATTATAATCTCCCGACCCAAAACATAAAAAATCGACTCACTGTAACAAATAATCACAAGTTATTTGTTTATTTTAAATAAATAGATAATGTAATACAGTGGAAAAGTTGGTAAATATTTAATTTTATTAGATAGTAAATTATAGATAGTTTATTGATAAATATTGTGCTCTAAGTTTATATCTATTTCAATTGAATAATTTATGGGCTTGATATTAGCTAGTGTGAAAAATGATATTATATATTATTAACATAAGATTTTAAAATTTTATTACAATTCGTCGATTTAAGAGTAATTACGCAGGCTGCATCCTTATGTCACATATAGTCTTTAATGACATCTCCAGCTTTTGGCACCTGAGTGCAAGCGGCCCCCCCTAATGCCCCCTCCCCCCCGTCACTACACAATAGCTTGGCAATTAATATAATTCACCCCATTTATTTGCTTGTTTGCCTCCTTTTGAATTCCCTTCTTCCGCTTCTCCATACTCAAAACGCCTAGGCTATGATCACTCATACAGTTAGTATGACGCTGCAGAGTATATAAATAGAGAAATCACCAAGTGAAGTGCGTGATTCAGTAGACAAGCTTTTATTTTCAGACTTAAAATTATTAAAAATTAGTTTAAAACTTTTTTTTTGAAACTGTCAAGGCAAGTATAAATTAGTATCGTTTATAAAATAACGTTGAATTATTTCATACCAGTCTCTTTGTCGTGAGAAAATTTGATACGCGGTAATTTTTTGAAATCAAACTGTTTAGTTTGCATTTTATAAACTTTTACTTATTGGTATCAATCACTGTTACAAACAATAACATAGGTTAGTCAATTATTTATATTCAAATATGAGTAACAAATTATTTTAGGAAACATTTAAAAATAAACTTTGGCGCTAAAACAGCCCTTTAAAAAAGAAATTTACTAACATTGGAGGGGAGGGGGGAGGGAGGGGCGGAACTCTTATCCTGACTCGCCGTTACATAACGGGGAGAAAGCCTCGTTAAATGGTCGAAATCTTCACATAGCCCCGAATTCAAATATAATTACGGAATAAATTCAGAATGAGGCATATCCGTTTATCATCGGCACAGTCCGCTGCCCGAGGCTTGAACCTGGACCTAATAACAATTAATAGATTGGCAGAGGGGATGAGCGGGTCAGTGGAGGGGATATGCTAATTGGCAACGGCCGGTGGGGACCCATAAACAGCCGTATCGTAACCGACTATAACAGCCTCCAGTACTTACTGCTAAGGGGGTGGGTAGCAGTTTGGACGCGAATGGGAGGGAAGGTTTTATTAGGGGTGCAATATGTTCAGGAGTTACAATACCCCACCTCCCACACCCCAATGTTACCTCTTAACAGCGCTTTCACTCTCTCTCTCGTTGGTCATTGAACTTGGTGGGTGGAGTCCCGGGTTCAAATACAGCCGCGATAATGATAACAAAACTCTGAAAACGGATGGCCATTTAATATATTTTGTCTGGTTATGGGTTAATATCCTCCTAGCTGGTGGATGTAAATGAAATCAGGGTATCATTTAACTTATATCAGTAGGTGTCGGGTGAAATTAACGCTTGTGGAGACTAGCGTGTCTATCACTGTATACTTTATACATCTATCTATTATTTATCTAACACGCGTGGGTGAACGCTTGGTATAGCACAGGGGTCAGCAACATGTGGTGCTTTAACTTTGAAAAGCCTTCTTCGGTGCTCGCATGGTCTCAGACGTTACTCTTGTGTTAAGATAAATCGCTAATGATAGGGATATCGGGGCTCGAATCCCTGTCAGTTGTAATGAGGGTGGTTTAAAAAAAGATTTCCACTCTACCTCCAAGTAAATGTGGGTGCACTTCCTCTAAATTCGACCTTCCTCATCCCTAACTTATTAGTCTAATTATTACATATGCGTATAACTTGAACATGAAGTAAAAAAAAAACTTTTAAGGGAAACGTGACATCTAATATTTTCTGACCAGCTTGAGAAAACATTTTACAACCATCCTAAATGGAACGTCTCAACAGCCGGGGCCAAGTTAGTACATCAGTACGCCTTGCTTACACTTCCCAATAAGGAACTTGTGACCTAACTGAAATGTGGTATTAACATCAACCTTCTAAACGCAGGTCATAACAGGTATATGTGGCCAAACTGTTAAGCGCCCATTTACATCAGCATGCTTTCAGCAACAAACGTTGGTAAACACTTTTTTTTAGATCTCGTTTCTCTTAATAGCTTAAAAAATCTCTTTTTCTGTCACACATTTGGTGTTTTCTTTAAACGTGATGTCACACAAGTATTTTTTGGCTGTTCTACCACTTTGTTCTTCTTGTATTGTTGTAGAATCCTCGGGGTATTAATCGAAAACGATGATTCTATTTTCCCATAACTTGTAAGCACAAACGCACAGTAGTTTTGTACTACTTCCCAATCTGTGCTATTCTTTGGCCAGGCAATATGATGAAGAAGAAATCTTCTATCTATCACTATCACTGCATCGATTAGATCAATTTTTTCTACAATACCCTCTTCAAAAACTTTCATTAGAGAAAACTTTATACCCTTGCGAAGAGAAACTTCATCGAAAATAAAGGATAGAATAGATGATAGCTCATATTCAAGGTATGTTTTTAGTATAGTTGGGCTATCTCCCTCGATCTTTCTTTCTTTATCACACACATACCTAAACAAACAAACAAACAAACACACACACACACATTCACTATTCGATTAAACAGCTGTTGGAGACTTACACTAACCTCTTCTGACTGAAGTTACACAGATTTGTGATTAGCTTGTGTTATTATTATGTCATTTCTGTGTAGTTTAAGATATCACAAAAATTTACTTTCATTTTCTTCTTCTATACAACTCTTACCTGATAAGCTTTTTCGCAGCTTACAGATTCATATATATGACAAGTATTTTAGATGTAAATACTCCATATAATCAATGAAGAGCTAATGCCAGACTTGTTTAAATCGAAGACAGGAATTATCTTTTTCTTACAGTTTATATTATTGCATGATTGATCACAGTGCACTTCTTTAATAATAATAATAATAAATAATAATAATAATAATAATAATAATAATAATAAATATAAATACTGTCCATGATAAAACTGCAATAAAGCTTCGATCCACTGTAAATTCTGATAATATGCCGTAAATCATCATAATGTTACATACCTTGAAAATGAACTGTACATTTGTACTACACGTGGTCTTCCATTACGTGTCTTCTCACTTCAAAACATTACCGAAAAGCACTAATGGTATACACACACACACACACACATGTTGCCATATATTACGTAGTCAGCCCAGAGCTGGTTTGCAAAGCAGTAAGGGTGTGGTCTGGTCATTGTTCACCGCACTGATAGCGCCATGCAGCCTCATTTTGTGACAAATTCCTGGATGCAAACATGTTGATATAAATATAATTTAAATCTTTCGGATCAGGCTACAATTTTTATACATAAACATATTTACATATTTTCATTTTCAAACAGGCTATAGCGTTAAAACTTTAAATATCAAAATAAAATTACCATTTATTTTAAATTTTTATTGAAATTAAGGCAAACCTAATGGCATCAGCGTAAAATTGAAGAGAAAAAAAAGTTGTGGTGCTAGTATGCCTATTATAATCGAAACTAAAAAATAATTATATCATTACGATCATTGGCTATGGGAATGTAAGTCATTTTCTAAAAGTCTGTGATTGTGAAGTTCAGGGGGGAGGGTACATTTGGGGTTGGGGGAGAACACGTGGGGTGAGGGGCAGGGGAGTTTGGGGGAAATACACTTCTTATAGTGGTCTAACGACTGGCCAAAATTTAGCTTTCCCTAATTATTCCCGACATTTGAAATTTGTTTTCCTTTTATTTCCCGGGCTATTTTCTAGACCCACTTCAGTGGCCGAATGGTCTAAGGTGTCACTCTCGTGTTGGATTGGCCTGCTGATGACGGGTGACTGGGTTCGAATATTGGTCGGGTCTACTGAGGTGGTTTTTCCTCAACGATTTTACACTCTCCTTCTACTCAAATTCGGGTAAATTAGCTATAAAATGATTCTTTCCTATCCCTACCCTATTAGAGTAATTATAATATATGCGTATACCCTGGAAAGTAGTCAGGCGTGATAATAAAAAACTTATCTAGCCGTCGGATAAGATTTTTTTAATAAAAATTTGGCTAAAATCGATCAAACTATTGAATTTCCGTTGTCGTATCTATTAAAGTTTCCAAATATACGTCTTAACGCGTCATTTTATCATATTTATAAGGAAAACACAGACAATTCCAAGTTTTTAAAAGGTTTCCAATAATTTAAAACTTATTAAATACCCCCGTACTTGTAATTAGTTGCATAATATGAAACACATTAAATGAAATAATTTATATGTTCGAATATTATATGAGCATGTTAAATTAACCATTTAATAGTAAATAATGCACTGCACGTGTGCAAATAAAGAGGATTAGTACCACTTTCGGTAACATACAGATATATCCTGGAAATTAAATATTTGCTCGAACCGCGACTCTGGTAAATCGGCTTTTCACTCTAGCGGAAAACTCAACAAAACCGGGAAAACAAAATAAATAAATAGTACGACACAATCACACAAACTTTCTCATGTTGTGTATAATAGTGAAGAGAATTTTCAAAACGGAATTTTTATTAATCTACCCTTAAATAAGTTTTACTCATAAAAACACATAATATATGGTTAATCACAATAATCACTATTTATAAATAAATTTTAAACCAAATTGTTCAAATATATTTAACAAAATTCAAATTTTCAAAAATGAACTATTTGTATAACTATCCTAAAAATATTTGTTATTTGTAAAATAAACGATTCATATATCATGAAAAATAATTCACATATTCCCATTTTGAATTCAATCTACAAGGACAATTTACAAACATTATAATTTTCTATCATTTGTTGTAACTAAACTACACTGAAATTAATTTATTTTAGATAAATAAAGATATATTATTATTGATATGTAAAATAGTCTCCCGATACCAATTTTAACCAAATGCTAAAGCCATTACTTAAATATTAAGATTAAAAGTAAAGTACCCACAGCCAAATTTTCCCACCAAAACAAGTATACAGCTTTATTTGTCATGCTTGTTCATGTCAAACACACCCCAGATAGACATGTGAGGTATAATCGTTAAAGCCATTTTTAAAATAATTAGTATTTTCAAAAATTATTCCTCAGTAAACGACTATTTATTGAATTTTTACCCTAAACCAATTATATAGTGCTATTTATTTGTTATGCCAAACAAATCCTAGATATGGGGTTTAAACAAAATCGTTAAAGCCATTATCGAAAAATTAGGAATTTAGAAAAATTACTCACCGTAATTGAAGGGTTAGAGTAAAGTTTGTTATTTTTTTGTAGTATAGCCCTATTAAATCTAAATATCAACTTTGAACAAAATCCATAAAATATTTTGGATCTGTTGCCAGGACAAACAGACAAACAGACAAACTTTTTTTCTTTATTGATCTGTAGTTAATATAAAAATACACTAATCTAAAATTCTAATATAAGTCACTAATCATTACACTATCTAAAATCTAAAAGTCCGGCTTCTAGGTGTACATGTTCGTGCACACTGGTTACTAATTTTTAAATTTCACACCTCTGCGTGTGAAAGATATCGCGCAAAGCTCATGACAGAAACAGAGATACAAAAACTCTTAATTTTATTAATATAGATAACGAAATAATAGCACCTGTGTTTATTAGATTTCAAGCATCCACGGGGACAAACTTACATTACCACTTTTAATTGAAAAAGACAGGATGAAATACACAAATTAGATATTGCCTCCTGCTTCAAGGAATCATTCCACTTTATGTCTTTAGCCATAATACATCAAAACCTGTTTTTATTCAGTAATGTGGAGTAAATATAGATACGATTGAATAACTATTTCGCTCATTAAGTAAATTGGGATTTTTTTTTCTTAAATTAGGTCCCAGTAGAGAATAAATTACAGACATATCTCAAAGCTGCTTTGACTATACAGTTGAGCAACCGGCCGCATGGAGCTGCTGAAAGTTTTGCTCATACGACAGATGAACATATGTACTTACAAAAACGACATTAAACCAATGAAGGACTCTTATTTAGGATTTATTAAAAAATAATTTTTTTCTTAGAAACACACAAAAATATAAGTTCTTTGAAATATAATAATTTATCTTTTCATCTATTTCATCTTATTCATATACTTATTTTATTATTACTATTGTTTATTTTTTTATGTGTTTTGTTTTACGACAGGTACATTACTTTTGTCAGTGAACTTAGACCGCTATTGCGCCCTGTCCTTTTTCTCTTTCTTCAGCTTCCAAAATTTTCTTTTTTCCTTCAAGTCATCCACTATTTGAATCCTCCTCCTTCCTAAGTTCCTCTTTCCCTCAACCATTCCTTCTATGAGGTCGCGCGGAAGACAGTTCCACCTAAGGATGTGTCCGATCCAGTTTTCTTTGTACCGAAGAATCAAATTCCAAATTGTTTTCGTCCCATCCACTCTTCTTAGGACTTCTTCATTTATCACCCTATCACTATATAACTCATAAAATTCATTGGAGCAACTTTTGATGATAAAATATCTCCGTTTGTATAGGAAAAAACTCAATATGTTGTTATTTGTTTTACAGATTTTTTACTATGTCAGAATGAAGAAATTATGCTAGTGTTCATTACTTGGTAAACCAATGTTCGATTTCTATCGGCTGCATTAAAGTGGTAATTTTTTTTATTACAACTGTTTCTCTCTCAAATTTCTCCAAAGTAAAATGCCGTTGAGATTTGCTAATATTAAATTCACTATATTTTGGTCTATGGATTAAATACCCTAGATTTTCATTCTGTTTATAGAGCTTAGGTTTATAAATAAAGGGTAATACCATTCTAAATGTAAAGGATTTAGTGTTTATATTAGCGCTTTTGTGGTGAGTGTTACGCCGTGGTCACACTAGGCTGGTTTACTAGCCGTTGCTGGTTAGTTGTTGATGATAGCAAGCTTTGGATGATCAGGGCTCACCCTTGTATGCTTATTTTGTTACCAGCAGTGAATGGTAGCGACAAGGTTACACAACAGGTGCCAAAGTAGCATTTAACCGGTAACAATTCAATTCATCCATCATCCGCTTCGGTAACCGCATGGTCAAAGGCGCTACTCTTGCAGTAGAATAGACTGGCGATGACGGGGAGATCGAGGTTCGAATCTCGGTCGGGTGTACTGAGGGTGGTTTTTCCAAAATGGTTTGGCATTCTCCCTCAACGCAAATGTGTGTACACTTCTTCTAAATATAACCTTCCTACTACCTCAAACTATTAGCCTAGTTAGTACATAAGCTTATAACCCGATGAGTAGTAAAACGCGGTGCTAAAAAAAAGAAAGAAATTCTTCCATTATTTTCTTGAAAGCTGTGTCCTTCTCGTTCCTTTTTATGTAATTATTGGATAAGGCGTTTCCCAAGGACTTGTACTTTTTTATATGTATTTAAAAAACGTAGTTTGATCCGTAGAACACTTTATTTCCGTGATTGCAAAACACTACGCACGACACGCACATTATAACGAGACAAGAACGCAGTGTTGACCACGTATTTTAGCCAGCCACTGCGTTCAACCAGCAACAAGAGAGGTCAGATGGAGTGTGGTGGGCTGCTAGCAGCGATGTGTGACGTAACCGGCTGGTGGATGCTAGAATTGAGCATGCGCTACTATAGAGCTTTACTAAATCACTCGCCAACATGTGAAGAACGTCACCTACCTGTGACGTCATGTCAAATCAAGATAGGATTGTCTCCGTGATGAATATAGTTATATTAAGCGAGTATACAGATTTAACGTTGAAATAAAAACCATTAAATCTTAAATAATTCTAAAAATAGTCCTACAGCGTCATAAAATTATTATTTCTATGTTGGAGTAGGTTCTTTTTTTTGTAAATCATCTACAGCTTAGGCTATTCGACTCAATCACTAAAATGGCCTGTATAGTCTTCCTGCCAGGATGTAAGTTTAAAAAATGTCCGCTGTAGCATATGTCTATCTAGAATAGGAAACAATAGAAAAGCTAAAATTAAAAAGAAATCAAGGTTTTCAGGAGCAAATATTATAGTGAGTGTGTAAACTCGTCAGAATAAGAGGGGAAGTGTTATCAGTAGATAAACAAGAGACCCAGCAGGGTGAACTGCTAATTCTCTTCCCTATCTATCTATTTCATACATTGTCGACTTCGGTGGCCTTGAAGTAAAGGGCTCGCCTCAAGACCCGATGTTACTGGGTTCAAACCCAAACGGGGTCAACGGTTTTTATTGAGCGATAAAAATCCATGGCAAAACTTCCTTCGGAGTGGAAGTAAAGTCGTCGGTTCCATGTCGATTGTGGCATGTAAAATAACCCTTGCAGGTATGTGAGAATACTTTACTCACTCGTAGAAATTCTCGTGTTCTGATATAATCATTCGGTTCAGAAAGGACACGTTAAATACCTCGAATAAATAAAAATAAATATTTCCAACATTGGTGTTTAGGCTTGATAGTCCTTAAGATTACGTCAAATTAAGATGGAGACCTTTTCGCAAAATAGCCTTGAAATCTTCAAAAAAAGGCAACACGTCGTGAAAGCAGCCGCAACTTCTAATTTACACTATTCTTCTGGACGGTGGCTAGCCGTGTCCACAGTGGTGGCTTGCGGTGGAGGGTTTAAACTGTGGAGGTGGCACCCAGAGTCTATTATACTTCAAAATATAGCGTGTTAGGAGACGAGTGGGTTATAAGAAAGGGGTACATGGTAGTGGGAAGGGTAGATAGAGATGTGAGACGGAAAATTTTCCCTGTAATTTTTTCCAGAAAATTTTACAAAGCGTAAAGTTTTCAATTATTATTATTTCTGTAAATTAATTTCAACTGATTAAATGGATGATAATAATAATAATAATATTTAGTAGTATTAAGAAACACCTGCTTTGGTGGCCACACGGTCCAACGCGCTACTCTCGCAATAGACTAGACTGCCAATGGCAGGGAGATCGGGGTTCGATCCCGGTCAGGTACGCTGAGGGCAGTTTTCATCAATTGTTTTCCACTATCACTCCACGCATATGTGGGTGCAAATCCTTTAATTTAACCTTCTGCATCCCTAACACATTATTGTAATTAGTGCATAAGAATATAACCCGAACAGGTAGTAAGACGCGGTGCTAAAACAAAAAGTAGTAAAGAAACAAATGAATGCGAGCCTTTGTAAGCCCATTATGTTCATGAATGATACTTTTATTTTTTAAGATAACTAAAATAATTTTAAAGCTGACCCAACATTTATCTCCCCCACTATCCTCCGTGCTTCCTATCTAACCCTTCCACAACCTAAAGTCCCCTCCCCCCTTTTCTTATAACTCACTATATTTTGAAGTATATATAATAGACTCTTAAGTTTTCCCTCTACAATTTAACCCCTTTACAACAGCCCCCACCAAGTGTAGTGGAGCTTCTCTGGGCCCAAGTTATTGGTACCCTAACTGACAATTAACTCTTCACAAAAATATAACTCTTAAAGCCTAATTTTATTCATCCCTGTATGCAGCGGGGTTTTTTTTTGAGAATTTTTCCCTGCATCCTTCAGTTGCTATTCTGTCAAAATGTGTTGTGTATTATAGTTCAAATTTACATTTGATAACTTTAATGTTGGTATTTGTATCACCCTTTGTCAATGAAAATGTATATATTATGTCTCTTTAACGAATAAACTAAACTAAACTACAAGCCACCACTGCGGAAAATTTTCCATTTCAAAATTTCTCGGAAAATTTTCATCTCTAGGGATAGATAGGATGCACGGTGGTTAAGGGAGAGACAAATATTGGGCCAACCTTAAAATTACTTTAGTTAACTTATTGATGATAAAATAATTGAAGTATGATTTATGAACATAGCGAGTCAACAAAGGCTTGCATTCATTTGTTTCTTTAATACTTTTTTTTAGCACCGCGTCTTACTACCTGTTCGTTGAATTTACAGGAATTGCACCTGAATTTGCATGGAGAGTGTAAAACCATTTAGGGGAAACCTCCCTTAGTGAACCAGAATCGAACCCCGATCTCCCTGTCATCGGCAGTCTAGTTTATTGTGAGAGTAGCGCATAGGATCGTGCGGCCACCGAAGCAGGTGTTTCTTACTATCACTATCATTACCAATTATTATTATTAATATTATTATTATTATTATTATTATTATTATTATTATTATTATTAGTATCCATTTAATCAGTTTAAATTAATCTACAGAAATAATAATTGAAAATTTTCCGGAAAAAAATTTAGGGAAAATTCTCCGTCTCACATCTCTCTCTAGTCATGTCCAGCAACCAGCACAATGGAAAACCAGCCTAGTTTGCCCACGGCTTTATTCAACCCCTCCTATTTATTTGCTTACTGACGCAACCCCTCAAGACCTCCAGTGGGTTGTGTTTGGGGGAGGTGGGTGGTATCGAAGCCTAGAGGGTGTCGACCTCTTGATCCCAGGGATCACAACCCTGGACATGTTTAGTGGAGCGATAATCCCTAGTAACACATTGGCGGAGACCGCTTCGTGCTCCGGGCGTCTCTATGTGCGTCTCTCCGTTGCTTGCGTGCATGACGGCGTCGAGGAAACGTTCGGTACAGTCTGTCACGGTGACAGGTGAATACTTTGGAAACATTTATTTTTCAACCCGTTTGGATTATAAGCTTATGATACAGTTACGTTAATGTGATAAGGATGAGTGAGGTTAAATTTAGAAGAAGTGTATGGGAAAACCGTTAAAGAAAAGTGAACCTGACCGAGATTAAAACCCTGATCTCACAGTCATCTCATAAGTCCAATCTATTATGAGGGCGACGCTTTAGACCAGGGGTCGGCAGCCTTTTAGTAATGTTGTGCCGAAGTAGTATTGCAAAGTCGTTCAGGTGGCAACCAACCTATTATTATTATTATTATTATTATTAGCATCGCGTCTTACTACCCGTCCGGGTTATACGCACTTACGCTAATGTGTAATGGTAGGGTGATTGTAAGATGAAATGGGAGACCTACAGTTTAACGTGGGATCCGAACCACGGTGGCATTCCTCACATTCACAAGTTGTGATTAATACACGTCTTGCCAGAGGTGAAGGAAGGTTTTGTAAATCAGATAAATCTGTGCCGGGTACGAGGATTGAAACCCGCACCCCCAGCACAGAAGTCTGACACCTAACCCCTAGACCACCAGGTCACTCACTTTCAAAGCAACCTAATCGTTTATATTTATATACTAGTTAATTAGTACAGCTATTAAAACAAATTTAGGTCGATCTGGTAAAATGTGAATGTAACAACATGTTTCTATATCGAATACATTACATAAATTATATTTCTTTAATATTTAATATTTTAGTATAAATCAGAATAAATACAAAAGCTACGTGTTTTGCAAAATTTAAGATCTGAAGATATTATTTTGAAATTTCAAAACAAAGCAATAATTGAATTATTGAAACATAAAACGGGTTGTTATTAATATTATTAATCACATATGGATTTAATTAAAAATTAAGGTTTCATACTATTTTTATTCAAATCGCCCAGCGTGTCATTGAAAATCACTCCGCGTGCCACGTTGATTTGCGTGAGGTTAGGGTGAAAAACTAAATAGGAAAAAACTCTTAGTTTTCTTAGCACCTCGTCTTATTACCCTTTCGGGCTATACGATTATCCACTAATTACACGAATGGCTTAGGGATTAGGAAGGTTATGTTTAGAAGAAGTGTACCCGCATTTGCTCAGAGGGATATCGTAAAACCATTTTAGAAAAACCACTCTCATTACACCCAGCCAAGATTCAAACCTCGATTTTCCCGTTATTGGGAGTCTTAGTATATTGCTAGAGTAGCGCGCTAGACCATTCGGCCACCGGGGAGGGTAGCACCCTTTTTCAAGTGGACAGGGATTTGAACCCTGGACTCACCGCCATATTTTGCGACAGCTATGCCTAAGACCATCAGACTACTGAGGTAAATATCTCAACCATTTTTTTATACGTGCAAAATTTTCAACTACACGTCCGTAATATCCACATCTTCACACTGATAGCGTAGGGATAAGAGCAGTAAGATTTTGAGGAAATTTACCCGAATTTGTGTGTAGGAAGAGTGGGAAACCATTTGAGGAAAATACACCCTCCACACACACCCAGATTGGATTAGAAACCCGACATTCCCGTCACAGGCAAACCAAACTAGACGAGACTGTTGCCTTTTTCCACGTGCTCATATATTTAGGTCTGAACGAATTATTTAATTACGCTTGAAATCGTTTAAATTCCAACGTACCTGTATTTTTTTATTATCACCTGCTGTATGCCTTAATGTATGGTAGATTATAGACAAAACACAATCTTTACCAATACATCAAATCAAAATGTTGCAGGCCACTCTGTTATTTACCAAACAAAAGCAAAATTAAATGGTTTGGAAACTATTTTTTAAATTTATTTTTATTTATTTATTTAAGGTATTTAACGTGCACTTTCTGAATAGACTGATTATATAAATGATGATTTCTCTTAGCGAGAGCGAAAGGTTCTACCAATTTTACCGGGAAAGGTATTTTTACACACCTTCCAGGATTCTTTTACAAGCCACAATTGACATTGGACCGACGACTGCTTTACTTACTATCCGAAGGAAGTTGTGCTATGACATTTTATCGCTAGAGAAAAGTCTATCGACCCCAGATGGGTTTGAACACAAGAACATTGGGCCCTGAGGTGAGAAATCAATCTCAGGAACACCGAGGCCAATTAAAAAAATTAACACAACTGTTTCTACTATTTCTTTTATTCTTCTTTAGCACCGCGTTTTGCTAACCGTTCGGGTTATGCGCTTGAGTACTAATTACGCTAATGTGTTAGAGATTAGTGAGGTTGAACTTAGAGATAATGTACTCTCATTTTCATCAAGGTTGAAAAAACATTTAGAATAATACAGCCTGAGTACACCCGACCGGGAATCGAACATCGATCTCCCCATCATCGGTCGCCTAGTCTCTTGCAAGAGTTACGCCTTGAATTAGACCATGTGACCATCGAAGCGGTTTATTATTTCTAATTTTTCAAACTAAAACTTTTCTCTAGTATTATTAACTCCATAATTTTTTCCTGCCTGTTGAATGTAGAAATTGTTTTAAAATATATTAAACCAAAATGAAACCCGGTCACTGGGATCGAAACTGGACATTAGGAAAAGCTAGCCTCCCAAACTTTAGGGTGGATCATGCATTTGTAGTTGGTGTGTCCAACCAATAATAATATTTTCTACAGGTTAAATCTAAACTTAAATTAGGCTACTAATATTCTGATAAACATATTTTCCAACCACAACAAGCTAGAATGCTATGCATAAACATGTTAAGCTATTTTTTTTAAATGGTCTGACTAGCCTTAAGTTATACTTAAACTCATGAAAAAAAAAATCAAGTGTATATTAAAAGTAAAAAAAAAAACACTAATATTTTAACATCATAACTCATTTAAATATTTATAACTTTACGCATGACTTACAATTTTATCCATCAAAATTGAAAAATTTACTATCATTTTAAAAAATCAAACTTACTTGAAACGTATAAAAACAAATAGGGCTTGAAATTATTTTGAAAAACAAAGTAACAAAATAAAAATACGACTCCCTTGAAGGATAAGCAATGATTCCTTCACGGCTATATAACAAGACGACCATAATCTGTTGTTTTTATTCCCACAAAATTCTCAGCTAGAGAGTTCACAAAACTAGAGTGTCTCTCATAAAAACACACACACACATCAATGGAAAGAAAGAGACAGAATAAAGGCCAGTTTTACTATTGTGAAAATATCCCTTTCAACAAGGTTCGGAGTTCGGACGACAGCTTTGTGGATTGGTGCAAGAAGGTATCAAGTCATTGATCAATATCTCTAGAGATTTTCTTTTGGTTTTTGTTACTAAAATGTTTAATTAATCTCTTTTTTTCCTTTGAAATTCAGGGCTAATATGACAAACTTATTTTTAATAATTGACGGGCTTTTAAATTTATACTGCTCATTATTTTCTGGAAAGTGAAACTAAGAATAAATGAGAAAAATGGAATTGAACCCTTTTGACTGAGGCCACTTACTAATTTTTGGCATGCCGATGGCCGATAAAACTTGATGACCTTCTGCTAGAAATATTCTCCGACACAATGAACTGTACCTTCCTTCTATTATGTGGCCATTTTTATTTCGACAAATATGACTGTGGCTGTTCTTATAGGTCATAAGTCCAAGCTGTTGTTTGCAAAAAAAACAAACGAAACACAGGAGTTGAAAAACAAGCTCAGAGTTTCACTATCTTACACAATGTAACATCCATTGCTCAGCCATTCTCTGGCACATTCTAGTTCCTGAAAACTCTTCAACATGGGGTTTGGACATAATGGAAAATGCGATTTATCAGAGAAAATATTCTTTAATAAAAGATACTTTTTTCTTTCTTCTTTTAATTTTAAATACTAAGGAAAGACAGGGAGGGTTAGCTTCACAAATAGTGTGACGGGAAGCAAGAGTAAAATCCTGATAATTTTTTTAACACCGCGTCTTACTACCCGTTCGGTTTATACGCTTCTATATAATAATCAAAGGAAGTGTTTATCTGTGTATGTGTATGTTTGTTTGTGTGCGATGCTCAGCCAAATCTACAGCACTCAGAGATCTGATATTTTTAACATAGGTGAACGGAAGGGGGTCCAAATGCACCTTGAAGCTGGATTTTTAAATTTTTAATTAGCTTTTGAATTAGGCTATTTTTAACAAATTTTTGAAGAAAATATTTTTAATCTGGTTTAGAATTACGTTTCAGAGATAAATCGGGCACCATGGAGGGGGTGGGGGGGGGGCCTTATATAATTCTTATACCACAGTGGGTCACGGGCAGCGCCGTGGGGGATTACTAGTATGTACTAATTACGATAGTGGTTTTTTATTAGGAAAGTTAAATTTAGAGGAAATGTACCCGAATCTGCATGGAGGGATTGTGTGGAAAACAATTTTTGAAAAACCACCCTTAGTACACCCAACCAAGATTCGAGCCTTGATCTCCCAGTAATCGGTGGTCTAGTACAGAGATATTCAACCATTGGTACGCCTACCCCCGAGGGTAAGCCAAAATGCTTTCAATTTGCGTACAAACACTACTGAACGCTATTATGCTGTGTGCATTTCTGAAATACTTTCCACATATTAAGAAAGAGGACAAAACACATGATTGGATAGCAAATCCTTTTGATAGCACAAGTCACTGAATCTGAACTTTCCATCAAATTTAAAGAAGATATAATTGAAATTTCACATTCAAAAACTTCTTCAATTTGCGATTTCTGGAAAGCAGCCCGCCTTGAGTTGAAGAACTTAAGTGACATTGCTATTTCAAACCTTCTTCCATTTCTATCTATCTATTTGTGTGAACAAAGCTCCTCTACAATGACATCAATAAAAACTAAGGAGTGGAATCGTATGAGTTCTGAGCCAGGTTTAATCCTTGCACTCACTAACTCTCATTCTTGGAATGAACTACTAGTATTGAAAAAACAAGACCAGCCATGTCACTGAATGGCTATTTGTAATCATTAGATCAATATTGGCAATATTTTGTATTTTAATTTTAGTAATTTTGTTTTAAATCCCATATAATCTTCTATTGATATAAACAGAGCAATAAATCCACAAAATCATTGTATTATTCATTTATTTAGTTCCCTGCTAATCTATACTTACTGGGTGTATTGTAGAATACAATGGGGGTACAAAATTAGAAAAATTGTTTTTAATGGTATGCGGGTAAAAAAGATGAATACCACTGGTCTAGTAATCAGCTAGAGTAGCGCCTTAGACCATGCGGCCATCAAAGCGGGTAAATCTTGATTGAGAGCACTATGTATTTTCTCCTGCTCTTTAGAGGCTTTATAATACGATTACTCAGAATTGCTCTTCATCATCCTGTTTCTTAGGCCAAATCATTTATGCCGCTTCCAGAACATGATTTATTTGTTTACATCATCGTGTCTTAGTAACCGTTAGGGTAATACAAATACAATAATTACTCTAATTAAATTGGGATAGGGATTGAATCCTAGAGTAAACCATCTATGAAAAGAAATAACACCCACCCAGACGAGACTCAAACCCGATCTCCCCTTTATTTGCACTTGTTTATGGGCCTATGATCCTGGGTTCAATTCCCGGCTGGTACCTTGGGTATTTTTCCCGAAAGGAAAATTACCCCAACGGTCACCAAGCTTTGTTTAGTTAGGCTTAAGTTAGGTTTAAGTATTTCCACTGGTTCCACACCCTCATACTCACTATCACCATCATACTCATCGGGACATGGAAAGAACCTCCATGGAAAGGAAGTACAATTAGTACATTCGAGCGTCCCTTGGGCAATAGTACATTAGTACTGGTTAGTCTTTCCACAAACTGGGCTACGACTGCTGTAGCCCAGACACGCAATATTATTATAATATTTTTTATGTTGCCGTGTCACCTAAATCTTATTCGCGTACCGCCGAGTAACACGCTTTCCATAAATATGCCATCTCGGGACAGTATTCTATATCAGGGATCGCCAACCTTTTAGTATTATTATTATTATTATTATTTAGCACCGCATCTTACTACCCCTTTGGGTTATACGCTTAAGTACTAATTACGCTAATGGTTAGAAATTGGGAAAGTTGAATTTAGAGGAAGTGAACCCGCATTTGCACGCAGGGAGATTGGACACCCATTTAGGAAACCCCCCTTTCAAGTTCACCAGACCGAGATTCGAACCTTGATCTCCTCGTCCTCGGCAGTATAGCTCAACACGAAACTAGTGCGTTAGATAACAACGCTACAGAGGTGGGTTCATCTTTTAGTAGTGTTGTACCGAAGTCGCTCAGCGTGCCAACCAACCTAGGCCCACCCAAATTGTTTATATTTTTATGCTAATTAACTAGTACAACTGTTAAAACAAATTTAAGTTGATCTTGTAAAATTTAAATGTAACAACATGTTTCTAAATCGAATACATTAAATAAATACTGTTTTTTGAATATTTAAAAATGTTAACATAAATCTGATAACTCAGAATAAATACAACAGTTATAAATGTGTTTTGCAAAATTTAAGTTCTGAGGACATTATTTTGAAAATTTGAAACAAAACCATTGAATCATTGTAACATAAAAATGTTACTAAAATTATTACTCACATCAATGGTTTTAATTAAAAATAACCCGTCTCAGTGGCGTAGTTGGCTAACGCGCTAGTCGTGTTGAGCTCGACCACCGAGGACGGGGAGATCGAGGTTCGAATCTCGGTCGGGTGAACTGGGGGTGGTTTTCCTAAATGGTTTTCCACTCTCCCTCCACGCAAATGCGGGTTCACTTCCTCTAAATTCAACCTTCCCAATTCCTAATCCATTAGAGTAATTAGTACTTAAGCGTATAACCCGAACGGGTAGTAAGACGCGGTGCTAGATATTATTATTATTATTATTAATTAGAAATAAAGGTTTTGTATTATTTTTTTCAACTGGTTCAACGTGCCATTGAAAATCGTTCCACTTGCCACTCTTGGCACGTGTGCCGTAGGTTGCAGACCCCTGTTCTATAGGGGGATTTGAGGAAGGTGATTTAAAGAAAGTGACCTATCATTGGCATGGAGAAGGGATAGTATAACACTACAATTGTAAATCGTAGTTTGGAAAAACCACCCCTATTCGAATCAGTGGTCCGTTGTCTAAGCTATCACGCTGACAATAGACCAGTCTTTTGGTGATAGGGAGATCAAGGTTCGAATCTCAACCGATTGTGCTGGGGGAGGGTTAATATATAAAATTTATCCCTGTAGTTTTTCTATCCTTTCTCCATGCTAATGCAAGTGGATTGGTTCCTTAAATTAACCTTCCAATCCATAGTCCTTAGAGAAAGTCTGTAGGATCTTGGAATAGTTGAGAAGAATTTCATAAACGTCGTAAATAAAGTTTTGTTTTTATAACTTTACTGGATGGAGCTGTCCTGATGTGGGACAAACAGGGGAATAGGAAAATTCAAATGCTAATACAATTTGTTTTGCGATCCCTCCTACCCTGGTGTTAAATTTCATAATATGGTTCACAAAGATCTGTTCTATGCTTCTTTACCAGTTACTTTTTTCGTTTCCTGGGAGTTTAGGCCTTAATGACCAACCAAATTCTGTGAATTTTTTGTCTTTCTAGAGTGGAAAATTTAAAATGTTAAACTATACCTAATAGTCTATATATGTATAGGTTCAAAGAAAATAGAAGTGAGTTCATTCCACTGTAGCTAGTTCCTCAGTGTGAAATGTAAAACTCACATTTCATCAATGATACATTTTTCAGCCGTGCCAGGAATTGAAGCTGAGACTCTTAGCTCAGTAGACAGATATGCTACCGACTGAGCTAAGGTGTCACACTGTACCATTAAAGCTTTTGTAAATATTTATTTTAACCTAAGCGTAACATCTAATTGGCAATATTTAGGCTAGCTTTAGTATGATTTTGGTAGGAAGGACAGTAGAAGTTAGTTATTGAAGTTACTAAAACAATTTTAATATATTCATACATCAAGTCATGTTATCTGAAGCTGTCACGTTTGATAGATATTATCAATACCTATAGATTAACACAAATAATACAGTAAAATGTTATCAATGTTAACCGCAAAGAAATATGTTTGAATTTTCTCTTAGAGCATGACGTACGAAATCGCCAAATGGCCAACATTTGACACAAAATAAAATTATCAAGTGACAGCAACAGAACATGCGATTTGGCGTATGAATCCACAAAGATATAATTATTTAGTGACTTTTTTTAAAAAACCAGAATCGGTGGACACGTGTACTAAGATGTAAGTTAATCTCGTCTAGTCTGGTTTGACGCTAACTAGGAGTTTAGGGTTTAAACTCCTGCTGCATGTTCTTAGAGCGACTTCTCCTAAATGGTTTTACAATCTCCAAAATAATTTGAGTATATTTCCCATAAATCATGATGGCCAGACGTATCCCATTTTCTAGAACATTCCTTGAGTTAAAACATGTCACAGACTGATTTTGTCCCAGATTAATTAAATAATAATATGTTAAAATAAGAAAACAAAACCCACGAAAAATTTGTTGATAATTTCCATCATCATAGCCAGTGAAGAGTATTTCTCACTCATGTATTTATTAATATTTGGTTCTAACGGTTCACCATCTAGTTCACTATTTTCATGTGCCTTTTTATCCTACCACTTTCATATTAAATGGCTACATTTAATATAGCGGTACTTAATTTACTGAGACTGTCTAAAATCACGAATATAAAAAGCAGGAGAGGTTAAACTGGATAGCATTAAAATGCTAACTAGCTTCTCCAGATTCCATAGGTGATTCCTTAAAGTCTGTCCTCAAAAATGCCAATAAAAATGGGGCCTTTATTATAAATTCTACCTTCCTCAATCCTACTTAAATAATGTTGATATGCGCTAAGCTATACCCAAACTTTTTTTTTGTGATAGAAAAAACATGCAGTAAAGTATGGGGAAGTCCCCCAACAAGAGATAGTAAGGATTCCCCCCTCCCCCATTGAATTCCTAATGAAGTAATTTAAAGTTTAATAAACATATATTTGAGATTTTGGAAGGGGTTTGAGCCCCAAAACAGCCTTAGGTCGAGCCTACAGTAGCCCCGTGGCTTCTTTGTTGCTGAATGACAGTTCACAGTTGATTTCTGACAGTCAACAGTTAGGTATATACCTAAATTTTGACTGTTAGAAGTGACAGCTGCTAAACACATGTTTTTTTTGCAGATCATATGGTTCGACGTAGGGATACATAATTTGGTCTGGTAACTTTTCAAAGCCGTTAGCTCTCAGCTGTGAGCTGTCACTCAGCACCAAAGAAGCCATGGGGCTACTGTAGCTTTGCGGATAGTCCGGACGAATATAAAAACGTGTGCTGCAAAAAAAAAAAAAAAAAGACATTACTGCATTTCGAACTACTAGATTGAGTTTTATTGTTTTGGCGATATAATTTCTAGGTCATGTGGTGAAATAATAAAATTGTATTTAAAAAAAATGGTCGTTAGCTCTTAAAGAGAAAACAAAGAGAGAGAGAGAGTTCGTCCTATGGAGAGCATGTGGTGTGCAGAAAAGCAGGATGGAGCCCGTGATGGCGCATATATTGAAGGAACATGTGGGCACTCGAAACACGAGTCCTTGAAACCTCTCCCCTCCCCTTCTTCTACATGCTAAAAATGTGTGGCCTCTTTTGTTTCGCACACTCGTTTTTTTTTTCTTTCGCGAACTCTCATTTTTTTATTTCTTATTTTCAACTGTTTATTCTCCATCTACAAGCAATCTTTTAGTTCGTTTTACGATCCGGTTTATTACTCATATTATGTTCTATCTCTCTCTTTTTCTTTGCTTCTCAAACTTACTCTCCCCTCGCCCCTCACTCCTTACCATTAAAAATCTTTTTGACAATTCTCCTCCTCTTAATTCTTTAGAAAAGAGTTTCGCAATTATTTTTTTTCTCTCATGACCTCCTTTTGAAATTGAGCCTGTTGAGTTCTCAACAATTTTTTTTTCGGCGGCTTATTTTTAGAGGTTTATTGGTAACGACGACTCCTAGCCATTCACACTACAAGTTTTCTTTGATTTTACATCTTCAACCGGGATTCGAACATTGAGTTATATATTTCAGTCCTGGCAAAAATCATCAAATACTTTCCCGTTCTGTTCTAGAAAATTTGAAAGGCATCACCAAGGAGCTTTTAATCGGAACTTCCGAGTCGCGTTGTTGACGTCCATAAATCTCTCGTTATGGAAGACATTTTTTTTTAAATTTCAAAGTTGAGTTGAAAAATGCCTGTGGGATTAAAAACCTTATATTTTAGGTTTTATAATTTAAGAAAAAAAATTACGAGGAAGGTGTGTTTGCTTGTTTTCAACAACTTTCACGAGAAATATCGGAGTAATGATAAAAAAAAATGGTTAAAACTATAAATCTAACCTTATTCAAATAAAAAAAAAAGATTTTTTTAACAAGGTAACAACATTTAATTTTAATTTTTTTTATGAATTGTTTTTATGGTTTTGAACTGTCATTCTCATAAGACATAGGCTACATGAGGCCCTTGGCCCTGTGGAGTGCAAGTCTAAAACTTATTTTATGGGATGGTGGGTGGGAGGGTGAAATGTGTGGCGTGGCTTCACAACCAACCAAAGTATTCTTCCACACCAACAAGAACAGAAGGATCATGGAAACCGTAGATGGCGCTAGCTACCGGACAGGACTTGCGGAAAAATCATACGTTTGGAAATATCAGTTTTCTCGAGAACGAGTGAAATTTTTATTGTAATATTTTCTACACCTCTTCTAAGATAATGTATCAATGTTTATTAGGTGTTACATTTTCTTATTTTTTGGTATGCAGCCGGCAATTTTCTATTGAAAAATGTCAAAATTATTTATATTTGATCACTGTTATAATTATACAGGTGTGTATATAAAAAGTATAACTTAATCAACATGCTTCTATTCTTGAACAAACCGTTTCCGAAAAGAAAATTGCAAAACAATAAAAATTCTTGAAGGTAACTGTTTGTTCCCATGGCTCTGCATTTCCACGCCAAATGAAAAGGGCCAATCACCATAAGTATGAGGATATTTTTCTACGAGTTGGTAGAGGAGAACGCCTTTATTTCTAAGGGGGGAAAAAATGCTTTTGAAAACTGAACTTAGATAAGTACCAACGATTTGTGAAAAACACACGAGATATTTTTACTGTCTCACCATTTGTGCAAAGTGTTTGTTGTTGTTAGTCTAAAACTATATATACTATGTGTCTCGCATTTATTTTTCACATGTACGTGTTAAAAATATTGTATTTGCTTTCTTTTTCCTAGTTTGAGAACGGGCTAAGTCTATTTTGAACAAAATAAATGTTATTGCTTTGAGATTTAGTTAAAGTTTACGTATGTGAACCGTGAAATCAACGTGAGATAAATTACACATGACTATTTACACAAGTAATTAAATTATTTTACACCATATGTATATGTTTAAGGAGTACCTATAGACCTACAAATTGTTTAGTTAGCCCAACTATTCAAGGCTACATATAATGCATATATGCTGAAATAATTTGGTGTTTAAAAATTCGCAAATAGATGAAATAATAATCAATATTTTCTTTATGAAATGGCGTGACACTAATGTTTAAATACTCACTTTTCTCATTGTTACATGACACATTCAATAAATAATTGGCTCTACTGATATTCAAATTTGATAAATTACACAGCATGAGAATATATTTTCGCATTATTAGATAAACTTAATAAATTATGATTAATTTAAATTTTCTTAAGCTTTTGACTATGAAGTATTTGCTGAACAAAAGGGCCAGAAAAATATGTAAAAGATCTTGGTTTGTGACTTTCAATATATCAAGGTTAAAAAAAAGTGTTGGTTTATTTGTACAGAATGAAGTTTCTTATAAAAACAACTTAAGGTGGGAGTTAAGGGGACTCCAGTAAAGGTAAGTGTTTTGCAATTTTCATTGCAAAACTTTTTTTTTGGTCAAAATAAATAAAATATTGCTTAAGTAAAAAAAACATACATCTTAATTTTCTTACCATGGTGAACTCAACATTTCTTGAATATCTGTCAAGATGATCTTGCATTTAATGACAGCTTTTTATCTTAATTTAAAAATTTGTGTCATCAAATGCCGCAATGTTCATGACAGATATTCAACGACTGTTGATATCACATTGTGAAGAAAATTAAATTCTATTCTTCTACTGGAGCAATATTTTATTTATCTCGTGGGAAAAAAAAAAGTGTTGATATAAAAATTGCAAAAAACATTGTCGTTTTCTAGTTTTCCTTACATCCCCACCTTAATATGGCTATTCACCCACTCAATTCTCAGATCTGGTAATCAATCATATGAATATGAAAAAAAGCACATTGTTCTTGTGTTGCATTGATAAGATATTGAGTGTGCACAATACCTGTGACAGCATCCCCCACCCCTTCTTTTATTAAAAGGTTTATCGACTCCCCTCTAAAGCACCCATTCGCCCCTATGCGACGTCCTTACGATACGCCTCTTTTATTAAAATAAAGTGATATTGATACGAAACTGTAAAGCGCTAGAAATGTAAAACGGGACTCTGGAACGAGTTTATATAGGGTCGGTAAGGGGGGGAGGGAAGGGTGCTATGGTTGGAACTTTTGGGGGGCAGGGATGTGTAAACTTACTTACAGAAGGGACAAATTAAAAAAAAAGTTTGGTTGGCCAAATATTTGTATTTATTAATTTGTATTTATATTTCATTAAAAAAAATTATAAACACACATAGGATAATAATAATAATAATAATAATAATAATAATAATAATAATAATAATAATAATAATAATAATAATAATGCCTTTATTTGAATGAAGTTAAGGCAAGTTCCTTTTCTTAATCTTAATATACATGAATAAGTTTAAATCCATTGAACATAAATGTATAACAATCATAAATACCTTAGTGGCATAATATGTCTCTAAGTTCGTTCAAAAGATTTACATACTGAGGTGTGAGATTAGTGAAACTGTAACTGAACTTACGGCTTTGTTTTACAGTTCGAGTTGAACCGTGAGATGATTCTCAAGAGGCAAGACAGATGCTCATCAGTTATTATTTAGCACCTCGTCTTACTAACCATTCGGGTTATACGCTTAAGTACTAATTACTCTAATGGATTAGGAATTGGGAAAGTTGAATTTAGAGGAAGTGAACCCGCATTTGCAAGCAGGGAGATTGGACAATCATTTAGGAAGAACCACCCCCAGTTCATCCGACAGAGATTCGAACCTCGATCTCCCCGTCCTCGGCAGTCGAGCTCAACACGACTAGCGCGTTAGTCAGCTACGCCACCGAGGCGGTCTCATCATTTAGTCGGTTTTTAAGATCACTTTTTTCTAAATTTAAAACAATTGTTACAGTGAATATGAGGACGCAAACAATGCCATGCATTTTTCCGGCATGATTTACCAAATTTGGAAATGTTGATTTTAGCATGGTTTTTATATATATAAAAAAAAACAGTTTTGTTGTGTTTAAAAAAAATGCCTGCTTCTCAACGCAACACATTTAAATTAAATATATACCATGGGCCGAATTGAACACACAGGTGGGGTCGTAGCTTGGCCATCCCTGGGCTATGGTGAGGAAAGTAGAATTCGGAAACAATAGGTGAAAACAAAACAAAAATACTCATATTTTCAAAACTTTCAACTCTGTCGTTACCTTGAAAGTATATACATTTACAGCATCTCTATGAAGACTTGAATCATAAAAGAGATTTTATTAAATTCGCGCCTATATTGAATTAGTACTTTAAAATAAATGGTTTGAAAAGTTATTGAAGAAGAAAATAAAAAGAAAATATTTGTATATATATTTTTACTGAACGATTGATATGTTCGCAAACGAAACCTGAACATTAAAAAAAACAGTTTTTATGTATCAACCTACTTGCACAGTGACATAGCTAAGGCGTTAGATTCGCTTTGCACTTGACTGTCATAATCGGAGAGGTTGGGATTCGAATCCAAGCTGGATGCTTAAGAGCGTTTTTTCTCTTCTAATTTTCTTCATTCTCTCTCCAAGCTATAGCAGAGCATTTCCATTAAGTTTTCCTCTAACTCTTACATTAAAATGGTTAGTTGATAGTAATAATAGTAATAAATACTTTTTTACATAATCAGCTTATTTATACCCGTCCGGCATCTACGAATAGAGTAGGGATGAGCAAGAAAGAATTTAGAGAAGGTATACCCTCATTTGCATGCAAAGAGAGTAGGAAAGCACCTTAATACACCCAGTCAGGGATCAAACCCCATCTTCCCCATTGCTGACAAACCAGTCGTGACTATACGGACGCCATTTTCCACGTGACCACCGTTATGGGTTATAACTATTTAATCCCGAAGAGGGTTGATAATTTGGTGTTAGCGTTGGGTATTAGCCATTACATTAGAGGTTTAGTAAGTTAATTACTTGATCTTTGACATTAGCAGCTTGAAAGCTCAATGATGCACTTTAAAAAGTACACCACCTATCTCTATCTTGAGTTAATTCTATCCAGTCCACTTCATATTAACCTTATCTTTATCTGGAGCTAGTTCTATCCAGTCCACTTCATTATTCACTTTCTCTATCTTGAGCTATTTCTATCCAGTCCACCTCATTTCACCCTATCTCTACCCTTGAGCTAGTTCTATCCATCCACATCATTACACCCTGTCTCTTATTGGGAGTAGTTCTATCCACTCCACATCATTACACCCTGTCTCTATATGGAGCTAGTTCTATCCAGTCCACCTAATTACACCCTATCTCTACCTTGAGCTAGTTTTATCCAGTTCACCTAAAAACACCCTATCTCTATCTTGAGCTAGTTCTATCCAGTCCACCTCATTACACCCTGTCTCTATCTGGAGGTAGTTCTATCCAGTCCACCTCATTAACACTATCTCTATCTGGAGCTGGTTATATCCAGTCCACCTTACTAACCCCATTTCTATATTGAGCTAGCTCTATCCAGTCCACCTCATTACACCATATCTCTATCTGGAGCTAGTTCTATCCAGTCCACCTCACTAACATTATTTCTGTCTTGAGCTATTTCTATTCAGTCTACCTCACCAACCCTATATCTTTCTGGAGCTAGTTCTATCCAGTCCACCTCACTATCCCTATTTCTATCTTGACCTAGTTCTATCCATTTCACCTCATTACACCCTTCTCCCTATCTTGAGCTAGTTCTATCCAGTCTACCTCATTAACCCTATCACTTTCAGATCCATTCTAATGTTATCCTCCCAAATGCGTCTAGGTCTTCCCAATGGTATCTTCCCATTGGATTTGCCAGTCAATACTATGAACAAGGTTCTAGATTCTCCCATTCGCGGTGCATGTCCTACCCACTGTAATATGCAAGACTTGATTACCTAAACAATGTCCTGTGATGAATACAGATTATGTGACTCATCATCGTGTAACCACCACCACCCACCCCCAGTATTCTCACCTCCTTTTGAACCAAATATCTTCTGAAGCACCTTGTTTTCGAAAACGCTAAAATTTTTTTCGTCATGTAAGGTAAGAGACCACGTTTCACACACATAGAGAAAACTGGTAAAATTATTGTTTTGTATATTCAGCGTTTTTCATCCCTTTACAGCAGGCGAGATGTCAACAATTTACTGATTGAGTAATAGCATGCATTTCTTGACTGTATTCTTCTTAATTTCCACTCTAATCTTGTTATTGCTAGCTTGTGTTCAAACCTATTTGCTTCAAATTAACATAACAACGTTTTGTTTAGTCTGGAGCTAGGTGACTGCCGATTTTAAAAAACGTTGAAAATACCTGCGAGTTGAAAAGGTCAATTGACCTCAACTCGTAGCAATAACAGTATTAAGTTACTTTCTTGATTGAGAACAAGCTTGTTTGAAGACTAAATTATTTCATTAGAACAAAATAATTTTAGCTTGTTAGACAATTCGATAGTTAATCTATCGGTAGCTCGATAATTCTAAGTATAAAATATTTGAATTACTCGTGAATAGTCGAATTTTCTAATCAAAATAGATAGAGATTCGGATGCGATGAAATGTAATTTGAAATTTGATAGAAACAAAAATCAATTTGCTATAAATACGCAACATACAAATTTATCATAACATTTCAGAAAAGTTATGTGGCCATATCTACATTTTAATTGATCAGGTAAAATTACTAACTTGACCTACACAATCTTGTGAGTTGTTTAGTACTAATAATTTAATTTTTGGTTTGGACACAGTTTTTATACATTTAACTTTTCTATTGGACTCGAGTTATAAATACAGTGGAATCTCATCTATCCGGCCCTCATTAATACGGATTTACGGCTTATCCGGCCTAGAACTTCCCTATAATTAATATTTTATGCAACACATTTTTATGTAACGAATAATTTGATGTATTTTTTAAAGCTCCTTTTAAATACATTAATTAATTACGATACTGTAGATACAGGGTTATACAGTACTGTACTGATCTAAAACTGTACTGCATGCAACCATTCAAAATTGATACAGCAAAAACTTCATCATTATTTTATGCGTTAATAGTGGTTGTAACATGTTTCATGTGTTTTTTTAAATTTGTTATTGTGGAAATAAATGGTGATTTGTAGCCTATATTGTTTTAGTGATTTTTTCCTAAAGTTTCCAGATCATCCAGATATTCGTTAATCTAGATTACAACCAGTGCTAGCTAGGTCAGATGGATAAGGATTCACTATAAATATAATTTAATATATTATTCGATTTGTAAGTTTTCCTAAGCATAATATTCGATTAATAATATAGTCGAGCTAGTAAACAAAGATTCTGATTTGATTCGAGATAGAAAAACTTGGTTTCGTACGACCCTAGTATATTTCAAAAGCGATAAGGATAGAAGTGTAAGTTCGAATCCTATTTGGAAGGATGTGAGGAGTGTGGATCCTGACTTGCCAGGGTTGGGATTTAGTTCCACGTTTAAACAATAAATATGGAACACTTTGGTAGTAAAAAAAATATTAAATTATTTTTATTTCGCACCACATCTTACTACCCGTCTGAACTATCCACATATACAGGGTGGGCCACTTGAAACCGGCCCTGCCTCAAGCCGCGAGTGTCGCTAATACCAGCCAATCAGCGTAGGCTACCATCTGTCAGGACTACAAAGGCCGTGGGCCGACATTTGACAAAGGATTTAAAACAGCTTTGGTGGCCGCAAGGTCTAATGCGCTACTATTGCAGTAGACTAGACTGCCGATGATGGGGAGACCGAGGTTCGAATCTCTGTCGGGTGTACTGACGGGGTTTTTTTCCAAAATTATTTTTCACTCTCCCTCCACGCAAATGTGGGGTACACTTCCTCGAAATATAACCATCCTTAGCCCTAAAACCGTTAGCGTTATTAGTATATAAGCGTATAGCCCGAACGGTTAATAAGACGTAGTGCTAATAAAACAAAACAAGATGGAGAAATGTGTCATAAGCCTCGTGATTCACTGGCTTGGGTTCATGAGGCTTTCAGAAAGGAACGAAATGTCAGCAAATTTTTTCTGTTCCCCGGATTTGTCTACTTGCGATTTTTATGGATTTTTTTTTGAAGGGGATAGCTAGAGATAGGGTAAATTCGCTTTTGCGAAAAACGCGAAAAGAAAAAAAAAAGGTCGAAAATAGGGTATTTATAAGTTTTCTTTGCGTTTCATGGCATTTGAAAGTGTTTAAAGCGATTTTTATTTCGCGAATTTAACGCGAAAAACGTGATTTTGAGAGTATTTTAGCTAAATTATTCTATTTAGCGAAATAGACGCGAATTCCCTGAAAATGCTGTGCATTTAAATAAAATGCTGAGAATTTCTATAAAACGATGTTTTTCAGCGGAAATAAGTGATTAAAAAATCATTGGTTTTCACTCGTCTGTGTGCTTCAGGTTGGGTTTTACTTGCATCCTGTGCCTTCCACAGCCCATCGGGCTAATCGCCACATTCCGTTAGTCGTTGCTTTTATCATAAATCCTTTGTATAGGCCCTAAAACATATACGAAAGACATTTTTACCTATTTTGCTACAAAATGCTAAATTTCCAATAATTAATGCTAAAAAAACCCGAAAATTAATGCTATTTTACCCTATCTATAGGGATAGCTTACATCATAAATCCCCACACTTTGAACGAACTGAAGAAGGACTATCTAGGCTATTGAAGTTACAATTTTGCATAATATGTACTTTACACATGATTAATAGAGCACAGATATGTTTTGATTCACAGGGAGCTCACTTACAATATATTTTGTTAAGAGTATTCATGTAAGCATGTAATATCCTGAGAATGAGTACTGGAGGAATTTATTGTATTTATTTCCCTACCTTATGCTTGGTAACCCACGTTTTGCCGCGGCGGCCAGCTTTAATTGGATCATCTTGTGATTACAGGGAAAGCTATACTTATTCCAGAGTAAATGCGCCCAAGCCAAACCGGACTATGTTGGCGCCTTAGCCCACGTACTCACCAATACTGGGATGAAACACTACATTATATGGATACAGTCTAATTTTAATAGTAAGAGCTTTTTAGATAAATACAAACATAATTTTTCTTGCTTACAAAATTTATAACATTTTACTATTTTGTTTGTGCTATAAGTTTTAATAATATCTATCAACATTTATGATTAAAGATCATATGGTTTGACGTATGAATACGTTAAGGTAGATCTATTAGTTTTTTTTTTCGGATTTAAGATAAGGCCTTCCCGATTAAAATTGGATTCTATGTGATGTATGTGTTTGTAATATTGTTTAGACTTATTGACTTGAGTTAAAATTGGAGAATTGTGCTCACCTGAACTCAAGCTGTTCAAACGACAAAGTGAGCCTCTCAAAGGGGTTGTTTAGAATGAGTGTAGCACACCTGTTGCTGAGAGACTTCCTACCCTCCTCAACCCCCCCAACCATCCAACTAATCTGACAGGGAGGAAATTGTTTCGCCAACCCATCGTCTTCCGGCGGAGAAAATATATTTACAAATCTAGTATTTTTTACATCAGAAAACAAGAGATGATTTTATCCGCGCCGGTGAGCACTCGTTTCAAATGTCAAACTCAAATAGTCTGTTTTGCCGGGGATTGGGAGGTCGGGGTTCAAATCTCGTTAGGGTGCACTGAGATTTGTTTTTACGGAATAGTCTTCCACTATCCCTACACACAAATTCGGATGTATTTATTCTAAATTATACCTTCTTCATCTCTTAGCAGCTCATTAATCTAGACCATAATCAACCGTACTTTGACCTTCTCCCAAAATAAGACATTAATATACTCCATTAGCTATTAATTGAGTTATTAGTACAAGAAAAACAATAGAAGATCAGTTAATTTTTAACACCTGTTAGTGTGACATGTGACGTGTGTGTGGATGAACCAAGTCACACATGTTCTAAGTAAAGTCAGATTAAAGGACCAATAATATCCTGTAAGTAATGTTCATATTAATTGTTTTCCATCTGTATTACAAAATGTAAAATACACGTTGTCTGTCTTTGTATAGGCTGTTTTAATTGCACCGTGCCTTAGAATAGGTTATTTTTTTAATCCATATTTTCATTAATCGGGACGACTTCAAGCCCAAATTAGTTCAGATTAATATGGTTATACTGTATATATTGGTTAGTATTCGAATGGTTAGCACAACAGTATTATTATTTGACACATTAGCTCGGCCAATTTGCATGTCTATATACTTAACTATTCCAGGTCCAATTCTGGACATGGCTGAAAATTGTATCATTGGTCAAATTGAAGCCTCCCCGTTCTTCTTTAACGCACGGGAGACTAGGTGTTGTGTTTGCTCTAGAACTATGTTTGTGTAAGTCTTGTGCTTATAACTTATGATCAGTCGGCTTAGAAAGTGATCGTTAAATATTTGATATATTATATTATTGACTAGTTTTACTTGATCTCGGAAATCGACAGGGCTTGAAAAAAAATCTCGTCTGCTCGTCTGTGACGAGGGAAATTTTTTACTTGCCAAGTAAAAAATAAAAATCAATTATTAATCGTTAACTTTGCTGTTTGGTGGTCGATCCTTCATACGCTATCCTGTCGATATGACTACATAACGACTCTCTCAAGGTTATTATCGACATTAGGCTTACGGTTCAAATAGATCGTACATAAGTTATGGATACGACTATATAGAAATTCTCTCGCCAGATGATCTAGATATTCTTTTTATTGTTTGAGGGCGATTTCGATATATATATAAATCAGGGTTGCCAATATTGAGACAGTTTGGACCTCAAAACACAACGAAAACAAAGAGTCATGAATACAATTTAAGGTGTCTTGTCACATTTATTATCTTGTTTGTTCGCGTGTGAGGGTTTAAGAAATGGTGCAAAAGAAATTGTTCAACTTTTTTTTTTTAAAACAGTAATACGTTATATTTTGGTTTGGTACGCAGTGTTACGTAGAAATAAAAGTGAATTAGTGCCTAGATTAAATTTGTTTACATAAATTGCGTTACTCTAGTTCGATCATGTTGAAAGGTGAAAGTTTTTTTCTGACTGTTGGGCCACCGTAAATTTTTTCAAGCCCTGGAAATCAATACCTGGAGTTTTTAATTTAAGGCCACAATGTTCTACCACGTGATTAATTTATATTAATATTTAAAAAGTAGTTCTTACTTACAGTTCACCACCTTTCAAACCCCTACAGCCGTAGAGCTTTGGTTTGTTAAATAATTAAAGGTAGCTTAGTCGATTCTTGTCTGTAGCCATTATTTTCAAACCAGACCTGTTAAATGAAGATACGTTATTGACAAAATTCACAAGTAAACATAATTTAAAATTAAAATAGATAATGAAATATACTTTTTTTTGGCATATTGATTATTGATACCCGTCCGGGCTAAGCAAATATTTACACTAGGGTTGAGAAAGGCAGTATTTAGAGGAAGTGGGCCCGCATTTACATGAAGGGAAAATGGGAAACTATTTAGGAAAAACGCCACTAGTCACCTGACCTATATTTTAAATCTGACCTCATAATTTACATTCACCTAGATTAAACAAGGCTGATGTCTTGTCTACGTGTCCACTGACTCTGGTTAGTTACAGTCAAGTTTTCATAGAAACAATCTTATATGACAGCTAGAAAAGTTACTAAATATAATTAACGTATTCTTACGTCAAGTTCTAAGTATAACTTTGACTCAAATGGCTACAATTTTAATATGTACTGAATTTTTAGATGTTTGTTTTTAATTACAAGACATTCATAACTATAAAGTATCATAGCTTGTAATTAATATTACCAATTTCTTTCAAATATCAATAAAATATTGTGTATATATTTTATATTATATTACACATTTATGTCTTTCACGTTAATTTAATACAACTTGTACAACCTAATTTCACTAAATATTGAATTTTATTCATACAAAAAAGTTCTGTCTTACGACAGAAAGTGAATTTTGACCACCAATGCGTTCTGTCCTCTGCCTCTTCCTTCAGCTCTCATAATTTTTCTTCTTAATTCGAAGTCATCCAATAATTGAATCCAACTCCTTCCTAAGATCCTCTTTTCCTTATATGAGGTCGTACAGAAGACAGTTCCTCCTAAGGATGTGTCCCGTCCATTTTGCTTTGTACCGAAGAATCACATCCAAAATTGTTATCTTCTCATCCACTCCTCTCAGGACTTCTTCATTTTTCACGCTGTCTATCCACCTAATTTTCGAAAAATTTCTCTAATCATTGTTGACCAAAAACATATATTAGTATTTTCTAATCCTACCTAAGCCCTACCATACTCCTTTTAAAAAAATATTTTATAAAAAAATCATAAGGAGACATTATTTAGAAAGTAGCATAACTAAAGAATCATTATTAGTACTAAACCATATTTTTAGGAAGTTAAATGTCTGGGTAAAATTATATAAAATAAATAACTACTAAGTTATATAAAGCTTATACCGTAATTTAGGAAATTTAACCTTTTCCTCCTTCTTTAGAGGTCAGAAACTTATACCACTCAGCTATCGGGACAGCCACTAGTCATAGCCTTTAGAAAGTGAAAGTAGAGAGTCTATCGATCGTTCCAAACAACCCCAAATAAATAATTTAGGTCTTACCTGGGTCTAGATAATTATGTACTCTCGTTGCTAATAAAATATAAACCCCTTCATATACGACGCAGAAGCGCCCTGGTTCTAATTTATTTCATACAATATGGATGGTTGGTGAGCTTGCTTAAATAAGCCATGAACTTAGTAGCGATGGGATGAAGAAATAACTTTTTTTTTTTGAGCTTAACGCATGCGCTCTAGGTTTTATGAAGAGGATTATTATTTTATTCGAATCGAGTACGATTTCTATATATCCTTTCATTCAACTTCACATACATAAGAAGAGTTTAGTAAAGTTTTGTGACACCGAAAACAGTATATTAAGTTATTTTAATAAACTTAATGGTGGATCCTATGGTCCAGGGAAGAGGTTCCTAGTCTGGGGTCTACTAAGAGTCCTGTGGGGGCAGTTTTTTGTAAGCACCACTTCTTACTACCCGTTTGGGTTATACGCCTATGTACTAATTACACTATTGTCTTAAAGATTGGGAAGGTTTGATTTAGAGGAAGTGCATCCACATTTGCATGGAGGGCTAGTTTAAAACCACTGATCCGACTGAGATCGAACGCCAATCTCCCCAACTTTGGCAGTCTAGTCTAACATGAGAGTAGTGCGTTAGACCACGTGGCTACCGAAGCGGTTATCAAATTATTGAATCGTCTTGTTATTTAGACAATGAAAATGCTATTTTCTTAAATCCAGTTATTTTACTTGTTCCCTAAGTTTATGTTATATCCTCTGATGGTTACAAAAGGGAAATTACCTACTTGATGCCATTTTACACCACTTATCTGTGAGAGACAGCGTTTTCAAATCTTGTGGATAGTAAGAATAGTTGTAGGAACAGACTTAGTGTAGAGCCAGACCTACGATTGAAACTATCCTCCATTGATACCGAAATTAGAAAGCACACGGCCGATAAACAGCACTAGCCATTACTAGGCAAGTGTTGAATTCAAGATATCACTATACTACCTCCTTAAGTTGATAGTGTAAGGAACACAAGCTAGGGGCAGAATTTTTGCAGTTTTTATATAGTAAAACTTTTTTTTGTAAAATAAAATATTACTCTAATACAGGGGCACACCCAGGACTTTGAGCTGGAGGGAGGGTGGCATTTTACATAATAATTTTCATATGGCACAATTATATGTTTCAATTGCTGTAATATTTGGAAATTTGATTCTAAGTAGGGGGATAAGAGAGAAAGGGAATCAGCGATGCCCCCTAAAAAGTGGGTGATGTTTCTCCACCGGGAAAAAATTTTGATTTCAAAGGATGCAAATGGTAATATTTAAGCTAATTTGTACCAAAATTGAATCCTAGGCCTACCCCCTGTCACTGTGTACGCCACTGGTTAACAGGTCTGTGTTTACACATTCTTCTTAACACCCAGGATTTGCAGATGGTGGGGGTGGGGGGCATATAATAATATAAAATGTCCCTTCCCCTCTTCCTGATAAAATAGTGTTTACATAATTGGTCTAAAATAATAATTTCAATTATTGTACCCACTTCAATACTTTATGTACAAAGAGTAAGGACTATAACCGTTTCTAGAAAATATTACGGTATAACAGGTCCAGTTTTCATTTAAGTGCCAATTTACAGTAAAATTAAAAATGAACAGAAAAAGTGTTCCTTTGAAAAGCCTTAATTACTGCACAAAATGATTTGTTTTATATTAAATATAATAAAATAAAATAAAATTGATTAACATAGTGCTTATCATATTTGTGCAATATTCTTAATTTTCTAGGGGAGGGCCTTCAACTGGGGAGGGGGGCTTAAGCCCCTAAAGCCTCCCCCATGGGTGCGCCCCCTTCTCTAGTAGAAACAAAGAGTTTAATATTCTTCACATGCTGATATCAACAGTTGTTGAATATCTATGATAAGCATTTTGTCATTAGATGAAAACTTTCTAAATGAAGAAAAAAAGTTTGTCATTAAGTTCCAGAACATCATTGACAGATATATAAGAACCGTGGAGGTCACCATGTAAAGAAAATTAAACTCTGTTTTTTTTTTAACAAAAAGCATAAATGTTTTAATATAGAAGCTGCAAATATACTACCCTTAACTCGTGTTCCCCACATTATCATCTTGAAACAACCCATTTTCTATAATAAAGAGGGTGACCTGTTGGTCTTGGGGTAAGGTGTCGGACATTTTTGCTGGGGTCCGGGGTTCAACCCTCGGTCCCAGCACAGATTTACCTGAATGCCAAACCCTTCCTTCACCTCTGACAAGACGTGTATTAATCACAACTTGTGAATGTGTGGAATGCCAGGCCTCCACCGTGGTTCGGATTCCACAATCACCCTACCATTGCACATTAGCGTAAATGCGTATAACCCGAACGGTAGTAAGACGCGGTGCTAATAATAATAATAATAATAATAATAATAAAGCAATGTATAATTAGTTATTTTTTTATTAATATGAAATGTATTAGGGGCCTACTTATAGTACTAGAATGTGTGCGTATTTTTTAAATTTACCCTCATGTGGCGGGATTATTAGGGGGGCCACGGTGAATTTTCATTGGGTTTGAGGGAGAGGGGGGGTCGCGAGCTTGGAAAATCAAATAATCACTAGTTTGAAACACTTGACTCGTGACAGACTGAATTACTGGGAGGTCAGGGTTCGAATCTCAACCGGGTAAGTTAGGGGTGGTTTTCTACGTGTGAATTACTATCATGATTTTCCCATCGCTTCTCCACTATAATGAAGGCCCGATTACTTTAAAACTACTCTTCAGGCCGAAGACAGAATAACGTTCCGACCGCTGCGACAGAAACGCTAAGAACTAAACGCAAGCATTGCTGGCCACTAGGGGGTTCCACGCTTCCGTATCAAACGCAGCTACCTCGTGCTCTGTCAGTAGAGAAAGTGTTGAGTCTGAGTGAAGATGATCTAACGCTCGCTCTTGCTGTATCAAGTCATCTGAAAAAGAAAGTTTAGAACTATGGTGTGCACTCTATAAACAGCTGCAGGCTGTCCTTTGGACAGTGTCATACATTCTTCACCAAACTACGCTAACATCCAGACAGATATTACGAGTACGGGACGGCCAGACTGGGTTAGCGACTAAAAACTAAAATAGAGCACATTGGTTGTAATGAGATAATAATACTTAGCACCGCGTCTTACTACCCGTTCGGGTTATACGCTTAAGTACTAATTACACTAATGGGTTAGGAATTGGGAAGGTTGAATTTAGAGGAAGTGAACCCGCATTTGCGTAGAGGGACATTGGAGAACCATTTAGTAAAAACCACTCTCAGTTCACCCGACCGAGATTCGAACCTCGATCTCCCCGTCCTCGGCAGTCGAGCTCAACACGACTTGCGCGTTAGCTAACTACGCCACCGAGGCGGGTTGGTTGTAATGAGAGATGGCCAGACTGGAGCGAGCGAGCGCACGATCGAGCCGGTACAGTCTAGATTACAGGCGCTAGGCAATATTTTTGTGTGCTGTTTCATTGAATGCTAGGAAAACCTCTCAATTTCACGTGATATTTGACTCTTTTTTTTTATAACTATCACATTTGCTACTAACGGCCTAATTTAATTGGTAAGATATAAACCATGACTGTATATATTTATATATATGTAAAAAATACTTCAATATTATAATCAAAGTAGGCCTTTACAAATAAGAATCACCATTAGCACGGATAGAGGATGGGAAAACCACAACAATAAATCACTTGTTAAAACTCCTCTTCAGTTCACTGAGCCTAGATTCGAACCTTTGCCTCCTCGTCAACAACTATCGAAAGCTATCTGCTAATCACGCAGTCGTTCAGTCGCTCGCACGCTTGTCAGTCTGGCCTAACCCTACTACAGAATAATTTCAGGAAGCTGAAAGGAAATATTGAGAAGCAGTCTTGGAAAACAGCAGCCGCCACCCTAACCATAGCTTTCGCTTGACATCCCTATTTGATGTGTTTTAAATTCCACTGTGCAGTTTTATGATGCACTTTGTTTATAAACAATTATGTGTCAAATATGGCTGAGGTCAGCGTTCACACGACTCATAAACTGGAAAGAGACTGCAAGAGACTGCGACACTAGTCTGACGGGGTACGGCCAGTGTTGCCAACAACCATGTAAGTGTTGTAACTAGATTAGTACCAGAAAGTCGCAAAATTGTCACTAAACGAAAAATTAAAAGTCGTCAGATTTGTCGTCAAACCAACGGAACGATGTCGTTGTGATTTGTAAATGACAGATATTTGGTTTAGAGCTATTCTATAGACCAAACCAATGCATTATGCTTCTTGCAGTATGGTAGTTCAAAAATAAAAATTCTACAGCCACAACATTTTAAATAATGAACATGAACTCGACAGAAAATTAAGGAAAGTCTCCCAGTCACCAGATTAGTCATGAGGCGCTAAAAATTAAAAATTAGTCGGTTCAGACCCGTAAAAGTCATTAGGTCTAGCGATAGAGTCGCTAAATTGGCAACACTGGGTACGGCTGATTACGTGGGGAGCATTTCAAGTGCGCGGTTGTCGCAACGAACGAGAAACGCAACCGTCTGCATTTATAAAACTGTCGAAGCGTTCAGGACCTTAGACCGATTCCCCTTATACGAAACAATGCAATACATTAGAGCAACCTTGTCACAGCGTTCCAAACGCTGAAGACTAGAACGCCGATGACAAGGAGATCGTGGCTCGATTTCCGGTCGGGTGTACTGAGGGTAATCTTTGATAAATTGTTTTCCACTCTCCCTTCACGCAAATGTGGGCACACTTCCTCTAAATTCAACCTTGCCCTCTTCTTCTAGCTCACTAGCGTGATGAATATATATGTGTACAAGCCAAACAAGTTGTAGAATGCGGTGATAAAATAAAAAATAAATGGTACGGAGCTCCGCACGAACTTTCCCGCTCTATTGTTTAGAAATGGAGATATTTACTCAAAATTCGTAATATAATATACACTAGGAAACCCGAGAACAAATTGCGCTAGACATACGTAAAACATTTTATTGACTCATAGTTTTAAATTTCATAAGTTTATTTTTAAAGAATTAACGTCTTGATTTGTATATTTGGACCAATAAAAATAATCTATATTGGGTCCCCGAGGGTCAACATTTCCTATTAAAATTTAGACTTCCGTTTAAAATTTTCGTCATTTTATTAGGGGATGCACATCTTATTGTTATCGCAATGGTATTAAATTTCTCTTTTATAATTTTGACTAATAAAATAAGTAATTATTGACTATTGGGTCTAAAATGAGAAAGATAGAATTGTTATAGCCTATTTTGAGAAAATGGAATTTTTCACTTTTCATCCTCTAGTAAACTGCTATTAATTTTAGGGTTAGACCGACACACAGACAGATGGCGTTGCAAAAACCTCTTTTTAGGTTTTGGGGGGTCATGAAACGTCGACATCCATCAACATCTAGGGCTAGATTTTTTGACGGTCGTAATACTTTACCTTAAATTGTTGGCAAAGTTAAAAGAAAAATATATTTGTGTATAGCTTGAAAACTTTTGGTTTTATAAAAATATATTTCAAACAAAAGATGTTTATTATAAATAGATCCACATGTATGCAATGATAAGTAATTTCATATCTTAAAGACTTACGGAGATAAAATTAAAAATTAAAATTTACGCATCAGACCGGAACCCTTAAATTTATTTTGATGAAAAGTTGAGGGTAGCCATTTGGTTTGTAATATTGATCAAAGCTAAGAAATTAACTCTAATCAAAATCGATTTTTTCTCTTTCTGCCCTTAAGGAAACTACCCTTAATTTTAGGGTTGAATATCCAATTCCAAAAATTCCTCGTGGCAAACCTATGAAAACCCAATATACCAAGTTTTAGCCCAATCGAGATCAAAATAGTTTAGGCTCTAGGCCGAGTATAGACTGACGGACAGATGGATAGACAAACAGACGGCGTTGCGAAAACCACTTCTTAGGGTTCCGGGGGGTCATGAGACGTCGACAACCATCAACATTTAGGTTAGTTTTTTTTTTACGGTCGCAATACATTATCTTTAGTGTTAGAAAAGTTTATGTATATATACTTGCGTATAGTTTGAAAGTTATTGGTTTTATAAAATTATTTTTCGAACAAAATATTTGTATTATAAATAGATCTACATATTTGCAATGATAAATAATTTCATATCTCAAATAGTTTCGGAGATATGATAAAAATGAGAATTTACGCATCAGACCGGAGGCCTTATAGTTATTTTGCCGAAATATTGAGAGTTGCCATTTTGTTAAGAATATTTATACATGTTTATAAATGAAAATTAGTCAAAATCGTTATAGCCGATTTTGAGAAAATCGACTTTTTCTCTTTTTTCCCTTCAGTAAACTACTCTTAATTTTAGGGTTTGACATCCAATTCCAAAAAAACCCCAGAGCAAACCTATGAAAACCCTGGCTATTAAGTTTTAGCCCGATCGGTAAAATAGTCTAGGCTCTAGTCGGAGGTACAGACAGACGGAATTTCAAAAACCACTTTTTCGGATTCGGGGGGTCATGAAACGTCGAGATTCATCAAAATCTCGATTTTGATTTTTTTTACGATCACAATACTTTCTCTACCTGTAAGATAGCGAGAAAGTAAAAAGAAAGATACAAACAGATGTATTCATTATATTTGTCATTATTTCTTCTCTAAATATCTCTCGGCCACTAGAGTTTAATCTAAATTCCTTCCCCCCCCTCTCCACCAACATCTAGTCAAGAGCTGAATTAATTTGCGCATCACAATATGCTAAATGAATGCATCAAACATACTCATGAAACTGTAAATTGAAGTTAATGTTTACTTTGGAGGATTTTAGCTTTCGCTCTTTGAAAATGTTGCTCTGATATATTTCACCCTAGAAGAAGGTCAAGATATAAATATTAATACACTGTGTTGTGCTTCACGAGCGAGGATCAAAGTGGGGTCTCTCTTAGTTCAAAGCGAGTCAGATATGAAACTCCCGCTGATGTGTGTGTGTTTTAATGTGCATGTGTGTGTGTGTGTTTGTTGGTAATTGACATTTCACGCAGTTCAAACAGAGAAATGTATATTTCATTCTCAAGGCTCAGGATTAAAGTTAAGATATCTACAATTTTATATACCCGCAACGGTGGTACCAGGGTCTGATATGTCAGATTCGCAATTTAGAGGATTGTCAATGACGTGCAAGTTGGAGTTCTAATCCTATCCAGGTGTACTAAGCCAGGTTTTTGCCTATCTTGGTGGTCTCTGGGTAAAGTGCTCGCCTCAGAACCCGATGATTATGGGTTCAAACCCAGCTGGGGTCGAAGGATTTTCCTTTAGTGATAAAAATCCGTAGCACAACTTCCTTCGGAGGGGAAGTAAAAGCCCATGTAGATTGTGGCGTGTAAAAGAACCCTGGGAGTTATGTGAAAATATCTTTCCTGGTAAATTTGGTAGGCTCCTTTCGCTCTCGCTCATGGAAACTCTCGTGTTCTTATATAATCAGTCAGTTCAAAAAGTGCACGTCAAATACCTTAAATAAATAAAATAAATACAAATTTATTTCGGTTAAAATATATTAAGTGATTCTCCGGTAAATACATGGGCTTAATTTTCTTCAGATGGTAACCTAATTCGTTTTTTTTAAAATATCGGTTAAGGGTGTTCTGGAATTTAATGACAATTTTTTTTTCATTTAATCAAGAATTGTTCAGTCCCCACGTGAAGAAAATTAAACTATTTTTGTAATGAAGCAACATTTGATTTCTTTGTATAAAAAATGGTTTAAATATAAAAACTACAAAAAAAAACACTGATCTTTCCTCGCGTTTTTTACATCCCCACCTTGAGAGTGTTTCATCAAAATAATAATTGGTATTCCTGAGAAAAATTTATTGAGGGGTAGAGACATGCAAAAGGTGGGGCAATTTTTAGGGGAAAAGTGGTGCTATTTTTCTCAAAAAGCGATGATATTATAAGCTGAAAGCGATGTTATTATTTACATAAATACAAGTCGAATTATTATACGTTTAAAAAAAACTAGGAAAAAATTGTCTAAATTATTCGTTCATATTGTGTATTTAAATATTTATTAACATATTCGGAGAAAAATCAAATATAAATACGCACAAAACATTTCACGCTTAGTAATATCAAACTTGATATATCATTATCATTTACCTTCAAGTTTTACAAATAGTAATATCAAAATAATTGATTATCAACTTAGGTTTAGACCAAACAATAATAACACTGAAACATGTCGTCATAGAAGACTAAACTACTATCAACTATGGAGAGGGGAATAAAAATTAAGAAAACATAATTTTGCCAAACATGACCGCCAGTAGCAAAGTCCATATATTATATTAATGTCCTTGCTTTAACCTAGCGTGAAATCTTTTAAATGCTGTAAACAAAGAATCGATCTATCGAAATTTAGGTATCGTAATGTGTAAAAGTAGAAATCGTGATTTTTAATGCTAACTTTAGATTTAAAAAAAAATTAAATATCCTGAAAACATCAATGTTTCTTGTGATCCATTTTAAACCTATAAAATAAGTAAAAAAGGATACTATTCATATAAACGGTATCAGCTGTGCTACCGCGTTGAAAATTATATTACATGATCTGTTTGCTAGATTACAAAGAAATTGTGTTTATTTAGAAGAAAAAAAAGCTTCAATTCGTGTTATTCGTGTGAAAACAGTAGACTTCGTGTAAAAATTAGTTTTATCACAAATGCGAGTTTCGCATGTCCTTACTGATAAGTTTTTTTAATCTCATAATTATAATATTTTATACGAGAAAGTATGTACGATTATTTAGTACCCTTTTTTTTTCATGTTTGTTTTGAGCTGTGTATGTTAGAGCTCCGTATATGGACACCAGCTCAAATGAGACATATCCCACTTGTACAATGGAACTGGCGCTGGTTTTAGAACTTCATTGATATTCTCGCTGTCGTCGCTGGAGGTCTTCAAAGTCCTAGGACTCTCCAATACACTCACTGCTCCTTGGAAACGCTCACGGGCTCATTTCGTGGATCACCGTAAAAGAAAAATCTTTCATGGGCCATTTTAGAAATATACTCAAATTTTTACATCCTAAAAATCTAAATTGTGCTTTTTTTGTTTCTTACAGGGTGTTCTTAGAATTATGTTCTTTCGTTTTTTTAAGAATGTACGGAAATTTAGTGTTTATATCTGTAAAAATAAAATTATCTATAACAATAATAAAATGATGGTTTTAATGGGAGTGCTATTTATTGATTTAATAGTTTATTATTATTATTATTATTATTTTTATTAGCACCGCGTCTTACTACCCGTTCGGGTTATACGCACTTACGCTAATGTGTAATGGTAGGGTGATTGTGAGATGAAATGGAGGACCTACAGTTTAACGTGGAATCCGAACCACGGTGGAGGCCTGGCATTCCTCACATTCACAAGTTGTGATTAATAGACGTCTTGTCAGAGGTGAAGGAAGGGTTTGGCAATCAGATAAATCTGTGCCGCGACCGAGGATTGAGCCCCGGACCCCCAGCACAGAAGTCTGACACCTTACCCCTAGACCACCAGGTCACCGACAAATAATAGTTTATTAATTAATTATATGTACATCATTGGACACGCGGTTTAAGTGTTGTGCTCATGGTTTGCCAGTGACAAGGAGTTCGGCCTTTGAAACCCAGACAAGTTTATTGAAAGAGTTTTTTCCTAAAAGGCTTTCAACTCTCCTTATAAATGCGGGTACATTTCTTTAAAATCTTACCTTCCTCATCCCTAATCCATTAGCGTTGTTATTATATTTACTAATAATTAGAACAAGAACTAAGACAAGGTGGGATATCAAATATACTCCAGGTGTACCTTAATCTAAAATCCAGGGATGAGGTTGGTAGCTCAGAGAAAATGCACCCACCTATGTCCAGGAAAAAGATGCTAAAAACAATTTACAGAAAACCATTACGAATGTACTAACTTAAGAGTCGGTCCCACGTCTATTGTGGGATATAAAAGAACCCTGGAAGGTATGTGAGAATACCTTTCCCGGCAAAATTGATGGGCTCTCTCTAATAGAAACTCTCGTGTGCTGATATAATCAGTCAATTCAGAGCGTGCACGTTAAATACATCAAATAAATTTATTACATCGATTACAATTTTCAGCCTATAGCCCGGGCCAGTTTTTTATTCAAGCCAGATATTTTCCACTACTGGCTAGCTAGGATTGTCGTAGCTTCATTTGCCTTATAATCTAACTTAAAGCTAAGACAAGCACAACATCCAGTCCCCGGCCGTTAACTTATCAATGTGAAAGGGCAAACCCATATTTCACCAACAGTAAATGTTCCGACGATGCCGGGAATCGAACCCGGGACTCTTAACTCAATAGGCAGACACGCTACCTACTGAGCTAAGGTGTCGAATAGATTACATTAAAAAATAATATTATTATTACACTAATTGAATAGGCATGACGGAGGTAAAGATTTAGAGGAAAGGTACCCGTATTTGCATGAATGGAGAGTAAAAACACCCTCAGCTCTAACATGCGGGATTTGAACCCTGACATTTCCGCTACTAACAAACCCGACTAGATGATAGTGACGTTTAGTCCGTGTACCCACCTATGTGGGTAGCACACATGTAGAAATTTAAAAAAAATCAACTATTTATTACAGCCCTGACGTCTATTACCAAAGAACTCTTTACACAAGATTGCGACATATATATCATCGCAATACTGATATCTGATAGCAATCTAGAGCGTCTCAAGTATGAAGTCCCAGTGTCGTAACACCCTATACCCACTTCAATCCTACGGCAATATCACGGAATAGACGAAAAAGTGTATCCACATTTACGACAATTACGTCTTCCTCAAGTAGGTATATATAAAGTACATTATATAGGTAGTTTTGAATCTGTAGGTTGGACGAGGTGAGGGGAAGTAGGTGGGGTTTTTTATATGATAATAGAACGTATTTTTATTGCGATCACACTCCAACTGCAAGGAGAGATTTGGGACGAATCAAGAGCCGAAGTTTGGGAAAAAGGAGGTAAAAAAGTGTGGAGGAATGAGAATAGTAAAACTTTTTTTTTTATATTTATATATAAAGGGGGAAGAATTCTAGAGAAAAAAAAAATTTTGCTGCGCCCATTCAACCAATCCTTCATTTTATTTCTTCGAGGTAAATAAAGTATAGTGGTTTATGTACGGATGGCGGAGGAAAGGAAAGAGAGAGAGAGAAAAAATGGTAAGATACGATTTATGTTTGTGGTTTTACTTTGGCAACCAGCCTGTAGTTACGTGAACAAATATTACAGTTCAAATAATATACGAACCAGAGTACCCATTTTTTCATATACAATAACAAAACTAAAATATTATTTCAACCTTTAATTCTTTTGTTGGGCAATATATTGCAGTTTCAAAAAGGCGACGGCTCCTGATTAATATATTCATATTATAACTGTATTTTATTTTTTAAATTAAATTCTATTTTATTTCTCAAAAACTTAATATAATGATTATATTTCGAACTGTTAGTTTCTCTTTCTGAGAAATTAGATAAAATGTAAGTAAAAAAATGCAATTATAATATATAGGCTTATAATATCATTTAAAAAAGGTTTCTCTCTCTCTTTCTCTCTCTTCGCAACTATGTGTACATTTCCTTTCAATTCTACCTTCCTCACACCCAGTAAACTGGTGGAAATTGTATTATGAACGAAATTTTTAGTCATATTCAGAAAAATTCTAATTTTACAAAAATAATTAATCAATAAACTACAATAAATTTTTTTATAGAAAATAAATAATTACCTATTTATAACGTGAAAAACTTAAACAGATACCCATTTTGAACCAAATCACTAGATACATTTTTTTAATATTCAAATATAAAAAAATTCAGTCAACATAAAATGAATTTCCCCCCCTCCAAAAAAAAGTAGGCCTATACAGTTTTATTTCTTGTCTGAAACATTCGCCAGATATACATTTTAAACAAAATCATAAGAGCTATTTTCGAAACATTTGGAATTGATAAAAAAACATTTATCAGTAAACTACCCCTAATATAAGGGTTAGATTCAACTAAACAAAATCATTTTGATATATAGCCCTATAAAATGTAAAAATTAAGTTTGAACAAAATCCATCAAACCTTTTCAGGTCTGTGGCCAGTGGCAGGCAGACAGACAGACGTGGGGACAGAGTAAGAGAGAGAGAATGGTAAACTCCACTCTTTTGGATTCAGACACACATGACAAGTATATATTCATCATTTCGACGTCTAAAATGTTCACTATTACAATACTTTCTCTTGATATGAGAAAGTAAAAAACAAGTTTAATGTATGAAAACTAGTGATAGAAATCAAAATTGTGAAAGGGGCATAGTGTGTGGGTGTGCGTGCGTGTGTATGTGTGTGTATATACCACAGGATTTCTTTCAGAACTAAATAGTGAATTAACTTAACGACGTGACGTCGCCTACTTGGAGATTTCAAAGCTATTTTGCGAAGCGGGTTGCATCTTAACTTGACGCACCTAAGCAGTCTAAGCGCTATCACACTTAGGTCCAGTTTCATAGTCAGATTTAGTAGGCCTCAAGTGCGGCGCTATACTAAATACAAGACGTCACCTACCTGAAATTGAATGGAATGGACCAGTTTCATATGCGAAACTGGCCCATTCCATTTTGGTCTAGGTAGGTGTCGTCCTGTATTTAGTATCGACTCGCACTTTAGGCATGCTAAGTCTGACTATGAAACTGGCCCTTAGACACCAACGTACGAAATAGAACGAGAGGGAAGAAAATTAGTAGTTCACCCTTAGAGGGTTCTTATCTATATGCTGATAACCCTTTCCCTTTTACTCTGACGAGTTTACACAGTCACTTTAATATTTGCGCCTTGAAATATTGACTTGCTTTTTAATTTCACCTATTTCTTGTTTCTTATTCTAGATAGACATATGCTACTACGAACTTTTTTAATCAACATCCTGGCAGGAAGACTCCTACAGGACATTTTCGTGACTAAGACAAATAGCCTAAGCTGTAGAGGATTTATAAAAAAATACGTTTACAAAAAAACAACTTCAAGATAAAATAAATAATTTTGTGACACTGTAGGACTATTCTTAGAATTATTTTATAATTAATGGTTTTTGTTTCAACGTTATATCTTTAAAATCCGCTGGGTAAAACGTAAATTCACTAAAATGTTAAATCCTTTCTCGGCAGGTCGTTACTTCACAGGTAGACAACGTCCTTAAGTGATAACGATTGGTTTCCAGGTCCCCTCCCCAACCTTCCCCTCTCATACCCCGTGTTGAGGAGCTACACGAGGCTACAGGCCTACACATATCACACCCCGATACTATTAGATCAATACATTTGTAAGTTGTTCTAAATGAGGGTGCGTGGGCAGGAGATTTTCCAAGAACTCTCGTCAATTCCCTCCACTTCCAGGAATAATCCAAAAGTTTTTTAAAAAAAATTGTATCTGTGGTATTTAACGAACACATTATGAATCGACTGTTTCTATCAGCATACGTCTTAAAAACAAAACTTAATCAAAAACAACCCACTCCAGTGGCCATATGGTCTATCAAAAGCGTCATTCTCACAATGTATTAGACTGCTGATGAGAAGATCGGAGTTCGATCCGGGTCGGGTGTAGGTACCGAGTGTGGTTTCTCCTCCTCTCCAAGCAAATTCAGGTACACTTCCTCTAAATTCAACCTACCTCATCCCTAGCCCATTAGCGCTATTAGTATATAGGCGTATAGCCTGAATGAGTAGTAAGACGCGGTGCTAAGAAAAAATCATCCAGAATAGATATACATCCAGTCAGAGGCTGTTAAGTGTTAATTCATCAGTGTGAAAGGGGAAACACACATTTCACCAATGACGAACCCGGGACCCTTAACTCAATAATCAGACACGCTACCGACTGAGATAAAGCCTAGGACAATATACCCTGAAACTAGTGGCGGAGCTTGATCTTTCTGTTTGGTTGGGGTCAGGTCAAAACTTGCCGGCAGTGAATTTTCCTCACCACGTAATAACATACTAAATTAAATTCATTTTAAGTTTTCTTAGTTTTTAAATAGTAATGAAACTACAATCTACAAATCTACAAATAGAACGAATAAAATATTACCGATTTTGAATTGGACTTATTAAGAGATGACATTACTTGAACAAAAGTGTGACTTCTGTTCATTAATGCCAGACCATGATCCCCACAGTATTTTAAGCATTCTATTAATCTGGTAATATAAGCCTATTTTTGGACACCTGTTCATTGTGTTTTTGGGCTGAAATTTGTACCATGGAATCTATCTTTGATGCAAATGTTCCAAGTGTTTTAAACTTTCCAAATGAATTGCACATTCCTCGCGATTTCTTATTATTTTACTAAAATGTGTTGAAAGATGCTTATAGCCAACCGTTGTCCACAATCCATCACCACCAAATAATAAACAATAACAACAAGCTCTGTTTTTCTTCACTCACAGTTAACCACAGTTGTTTACCAACACAAGCATTAAAATAGTTATTATTTTCTTTCAATCCCCCTGCATAAATGTAAATTATTATGCTATGTGCTCTTAGCTGTTTAATTTCAAGTTTTTCTTGCAGTTTTAGTAAATAAAAAGAAGTTCTTAGTAAAGAATCTACTTATGAGTTTAATCAATCACTTTCAGGCGTCATCTTATTTCTTGGTTCTTAACACATATTAAAAGATAAGACGCATAAACGCAAAACAAAATATAGACCACCTTTATCGTATAACGCACCCGGTCAGGCTGTTTCTATTCACTAGTATAAAGTTCTCAGCAAAATGGTAGGGGAATTGACCTTGAGAAACATCTCACATTGGGTGTGGCTTCTTTGAGAGGGCCTATCAAACCTGGCCCGTGGCAGCTTCTATATCCCGTCACTAGAGCGCTGGTAAAGTCCTAGCGTGACGTTTGGAGCGAGGAATGAACAATCTTAACTAGAATACTGTATAACGAATCCAATAATTCACTGCGTGTAGATAATGGTGCTTCACTTCATATTCATGTTTTTTTTCCAAAATATTTTATAGAATAAAAAGAAAGAAAAATATTTATGTTAAAAAAAAGTTGGAAAAATTTTGGTGGGGCTTGGTCCCTGTGTTCTCAAAGGATGAAACCCTGTGAGATCAATGATGTTTTGTTTTGTTTATTAACACCCGTCCGAGCTGTCCGTATACATTATTTACGTAAGTAGACTAGGGATGAGAAAGGCATTCTCTTAGAGGTTAGGTATCAGTATTTGTGCGGAGTGATGGAAGCCATTAAGAAAAACCAACTTCGATACAATCAAGTGAGATCCAAACCCCAACCTTCCTCATACTTGCAATCTAGTCCAACACGAGTGTGGCGCGTTAGACCAAGCAACCCACGATGTGAGTCTCCCCCTCAATCTACAACCCCTTCTACGACCACCTTCGCTCCAATGCTGTAGTTGGAAATTAAGATTTTCCAAAACATTTTCAATCATTAAGTTTTCCAGTAAACATTTCAGAATCGTATTAACGTACTATTTGTCAAGAATCTGATCATAATTATAAAAGGCCAGGCAAGTGTGGTGAAAGTTAGTGAGGATGGATTGTACAAAGTTATCGTTTTTTGAGCTGTATGTACAGTTTCTTATCCACCCCGTAAGGTGATTATGTATGTTATGTATGTGTTTGTATGTATGTATGTGTTTGTATGTATGTATGTGTTTGTATGTATATATGTGTTTGTATGTATATATGTGTTTGTATGTATGTATGATGTGGTATGTATGTATGTATGTATGTATGTATGTATGTAAATGTGTATGTATGTATTATAGGTATGTTTATGTATGTAATGTATGTATAGTATGTATGTATGTATGTATGTATGTAGTATGATGAGTATGTATGTAGTATGTTGTATGTAGTATGTATGTATGTATGTTGTATGTTGTATGTATGTATGTAATGTATGTATGTATGTATGTATGTATGTTATGTAGTATGTATGTAGTATGTATGTATGTATGTATGTAGTATGTATGTATGTATGTATGTATGTATGTATGTATGTATGTATGTATGTATGTATGTATGTATGTTGTATGTATGTATGGTATGTATGTATGTATGTATGTATGTATGTATGTATGTATGAGTATGTATGTATGTATGTATGTAGTATGTAAATGTATGTATGTAGTGTATGTATGTATGTATGTATGTATGTATGTATGTATGTATGTATGTATGTATGTATGTATGTATGATGTATGTATATGTATGTATGTATGTATGTATGTAGTATGTATATGTATAGTATGTATGTATGTATGTATGTATGTATGTATGTATGTATGTATGTATGTATGTATGTATGTTGTAGATGTATGTATGTAATGTATGTAGTTGTATGTATGTATGTGTATGTATGTATGTAGTATGATGATGTTATGTATGTATTATGTATGTATGTATGTAGTATGTATGTATGTATGTATGTTGTATGTATTATGTATGTATGTATGTGTATGTTTATGTATGTATGTATGTATGTATGTATGTATGTATGTATGTATGTATGTATGTATGTATATGTATGTATGTATGTATGTATGTATGTATGTATGTATGTATGTATGTATGTATGTATTGTATGTATGTATGTATGTATGTATGTATGTATGATTATGTATGTATGTATGTATGTATGTATGTATGTAATGTATGTATGTATGTATGTATGTATGTATTGTATGTATGTATGTATGTATGTATGTATGTATGTATGTATGTATGTATGTATGTATGTATGTATGTATGTATGTATGTATGTATGTAGTATATGTATGTATGGTATGTATGATTAATGTATGTATTGTATGTAGTTATGTAATGTATGTATGTATGTATGTATATGTATGTATGTAAGTATGTAATGTATGTATGTATGTATGTATATATATGTAATTTGTATGTGTATTAAAATATCTGGTCCAGTGAAGACCGGGAAACCCCAACGTTAGTGACAAAGTCTACCGCTAAGCGCTATAGTAGATATGTGGGTGTGTGGGGAAGAGGACTGTAAAAGCTGTTACTGCTTTATTTTAACCCTTTTGATAGCGTCTCTGATGTCAAGGTTCATGGGAGTTTTTTTAGCACGCATTTTACCACCTGTTCAGGCTGTACACATATGTACTGATTGCAATAATGAGTTAGAATTGAGAAACTTTGATATTGAGAAGAAGTTTACCCGCATTTGCTTGGAGGGAGAGTGGAAAACAGTTTTATAACCACCTTCAGTACACCCGACCGGGATTCAAACCTTGATCGCCCTGTCATCGACAGTCTAGTCCAACACGAGAGTGACGCCTTAAACCATGAGGCCACCGATTCAGGTCGTAAGAGAAATTAAACTGAAGGGGAAACTTTAAAAGTTGCGATGTCATGATTGGATTCTTTCCATTTAAATAGTTGGGAAATCCTACACACATTTTCTTCACATCTCTAACTGGGGTACCCAACTCTTTGAGTTCCATGGTTCGTTTCTCACTTGTTATAGAACTTCACCGTTGTAAAAAATAGAATTTTGTTGAAATAAAAGGCATAGCTTGTTAATAATTCCTTAACGTGGGAATGGTTGGTGGAGTTGGTTTGCGTACAAGACTTCGAGCCGGATAGTAATATAAAAGAGTTTCGTACAAACGGGCCTGTCAGATTTATTTCACGGCTGGATTCGGCCCGCGGGCCACGAGTTTCAGAACCTTGTAATATAGCATCCAACCACAGAAGTGGGGAGGAAGGTGTTATTCCCGCTGTTGGTGAGATAACCATACAGGTGCAGTGAGGAGATTAATACAGGTAAAGTAATATATAGGCCTAGGCATTGAAAATTCTCTTTTCATACACTGTGCCGCATTTATACTATCTGATATCTAGATATAGCGACATCCCACTTTGAGGTACTTACCATTTCCCTTGTGATTATTCGTATTAAATAATAAAAGGGAATACCTGTAAGCCCACACCAGATGACCTATTTTCAATTTATTAGTCAACCTGGCCTTTCCCGACCAAATTTGTTTTGCGAATCTGTTAAATTAAAACATCACACACACACACACACACACACACACACACACACACACGGTGGGACTAACCACTAATAATTCCCAGTAACTGGGTTGCGTTAGCCCCTGTTGACCTAAAAATACTTTCCACCCTTCAGGGGAATTCACGGTGACAGTACATGCAGAACTATGCTAGAGGTCACAATCATAACCTTGGTAGAAGAACCAGGAAGGCAGATCGTAAAAAGGGACTCCGGTAAGTCCGTGGACTAAATTGCACGTTCATTTGCTGATGAATGGGAAGATGTGGTTAGAATTCTTGCTGGGTATGCTGAGGGTGATTTTTCATATGTGATTTTTCAATCTCATTGCACTGGTATATTATTTTATCTAGAGTATAACTTCGTCGTACCTACACCGTAGGCACTCGCTTCGATGGCCGCTAAGACGCTACTCTTTCAATAGACTAAACCGCTAAAGACTGGGAGATTGGGGTTCAATCCCGGTTGGGTGTAATGAGGGTGGTTTTTCATAGATGGTTTTTCACTCTCCCTCCACGCGAATCGCGTTACATTTACTCTGGATTAAACCTTCCTAATCCCTAATATATTTAGCGTAATTATTACAAAGGCGTATAATCTGAACGGGTAATAAGATGTGGCGCTAAAAAAAAACCTACTATAGATGTAATTACAATGCGTGTAGCTAATTTTACAACTTCATTTCATGAAAGATCAGTAACAACCATTGTTTGAGCATCCTTGGAGCGTTGAACATGAACCCAAGAGTTTTTTTGGTTCTGATATCCGATACACAAGATGCAATCCAATGATGTTTCCCATGTCTACCAAAATCTGTGTAATTGTGTCTTCTAGTTCAAAATTTGTAAAGGGAACACACCTATATATATTGAAGGACAGTTACGGCCTTTTATCATTAGGTATTCTGTCTTTCAATATATCCGTTGCTTTGTCCACATAGCATGTTCTATCAGCAGCTTCTTTTTCCTAGATTCAGAAGCTCCATCTTCTTCGCTTGTTTGAGGTCACCCATCATTTTCATTTGTCGTCTTCCTGATCCTTTTATTCCTTCCACTTTGCCTTCTATGACGTCACTAAACAAGCCATTTATTCTCATAATATGACACATCCAAATGGCATTTCTTTGTCGAATCAACCACACAGTGCTCTCTAATGATCTATTTTTCTTAGAACTTCTTCCACTTTATCCTCTTTTTTCCTCCAACACCACATCTTAAGGATTTCCAAATACATCTTCTTTTTTTTCAGTACCCATGTTTCAGCTATCAAAACATTAGTATTTTGCCAAAATTATGTATTATAAAATAATGTTTAAAAAAAAATGTCAAACCCTTATCTGGTTTTTACTCTCATGTCCTTAATTTTTCGTCCTTGATTCCATATTTCCTCCCTGCCGCTTTCCCACATTGACAGTCTCATGGGCCAGCTCCCCGGATAAATACCAGGAATTGAAGTCTCTCGGTAATAAAGTATTCAGCGTAGCTCAGAGACGTAATCATACTTTCTTTGGGCTTTCAATGACATGACTCCGACACGGGCCTAATACTAACGTGCAAAGATTTTAAATAAATCTCCCGTATGCATAGTGAGTTCTAATTTTATCGACGCTCATACTGGTGGACTAGTGGTTTAAGGAATCAGATTTGTACTGTAGACGAACGTAGCTATATTCTTACACTGTACTACAGGGGTTATTTTAAACATGTGTTTTAGTTCATCCGTCCTCAAGACTTGCGTGGATGCACTTTCTACAAGCTACCTTCCTCACACTTAAACCTTGAATTAAGTTATTAATAGCACTTATGCTCAGTGTTTAATTTTAAAAATGCATCAAATATATTTTATATTAGGACGGAAGATTTTCAATCACTGGTCGCTGAAATGAGAAAAATATCTGTATATATATATATATATATATATATATATATATATATTTTTTTTATTTTTTTTTTCACACTATTAAAAGTATAAGTCTTAGGGGGCGGCCAGATTGAGCGAGCGATTCAAATATGAAATAGAACACATGGGTTTATAATGAGAGGTGGCCAGACTGGAACGCGCGCGCTCGACCCGGTACAGTCTAGTTTACAGGCGCTAGGCAATATTATTGTATGTTGGTTCATTGAATGCTAGGAAAACATCTCATTTTGACATTTTTATTAATATTGAGAGGTTTAGAACACTTGCTACTAACGGTCTAATTTAATTGGTAAGATCATAAACCATACCTATATGTATACATATATATATGTATACATATATATATATATATATATGTATACATACATATATATGTATATATATGTAAAACTGATATGTTAAAATACTTAAATATTATCAAAGTAGGCCTTTACAAATAAGAATCACCATTAGCGTGGAGAGACGATGAGAAAACCACAACAATAAATCGCTTGTTAAAACCCCCCCTCAGTTCACTGAGCCAAGATTCGGAGCCTCCTCGTCAACAACTATAGAGAGCTATCTGCTAATCACGCGCTCGCTTGTCAGTCTGGCCGAACCCTTAGAAAAGAATTGAGGTTTTCATCAATGATACAGACACGCGCCTGCGTGCATAAACTTTAAAAAGTTTCTCATTTAACGGCGCTATGCTCATTATGGATATTCAGGAACTGTTTATATCACCATATGAAGAAAATTAAACTCTTGGAGAGACATTTTATTTATTTTACCCAAAAAAAATGTGCTGTCATAAAAACTGCAAAAAACACTGGCCTTTTCTCGAGTCTCCTTCCAGCCAACCGACACGTGTCAACACTGATTACAATCAATGTTTACAGTTCCCAATCCCCGCACCGCACTTCTTCCTTCATATTATGAGAACCGGCAAGTCGGGTAAACAGCAAACATAGGGAATTAGCACCTTTTCAGGACAACTCCCTTTCCCCAATCATGAGACCGTCATCAAACAACAAACAGCCGTAGTCCATTGCTTGCTGAGAACTGAAGAGGGAACTCGGTCTGTGATCACAAGATACGCAAACCTCTGATAAAAATGAAGCCACTTTATCAGTTGGAGGAATCTTCAGGGAAGCGAAAATTGAAAATTTACATTGATTTAGATTGCAATCATGTTCCCCTGAATCGCTGGACAGATAAAATTTAAAAAAAATTACTAGATCTAATTTAATTGTATCCATTCATTAGGACATGTGGTCCAAAGCTGTCACTTATGATATATATATATATATCATCGATACCTATGGAATAATACTAATACCTCGATAAAATGGAATACATTTTGGACGCAAAATATCTGTTTGTATTCTATAATAATTCCTTCTAAAGAAAATTGGACTGTCGCATCACATCGCTATAGGAAGAAACTTATTTGACCACTCAAAGATTTATTAAAATTGTATTAATACCAGTTCGGGCCTCTCTGCATATTCAAACTAAAATAGGTGGCGGCGATGAGTAAGGTTTAATTTGGAGGTAATGTACCTAGGTATGCGTTTAAAATAGAGTTGGGGGAAACAATTAAAGAAACCCAACCTCAATACACCCGACCGGCAAGGCCGTAGACGGGGGGGATTTCCAACCACACCCGAAATTTTATGAACAAAATATATATGGCTTTATTTAGGGTTCAAACAATAACAAAATTAAGGTACAAGTACAAATTGGGGGACTGCGTTGCCATAAAAAGCACTTCAGATAGCTTCTAGAGGTGTTTAATATTTATAATTTTTTTCTAGCTTCTGGTAACTGAGGTGAGGGATGTGCCCATCAACCCCCCCCCTCCCCCCGAGATTATTGGCTGGCTACAGCCTTGCCAACAGGGATTCAGAGGCTTCACATCACTCAGAGGCCAATATTTTGCGAAGAGTGACGTTCTGGACCAAGTGACCACCGATGGGAATCAACACGTTTTTTAATTTTCTTTTAGGTATTGCTACGGAAAGTTTGGTTTTATGCAGCTGTCATTGACAGATTAAGTCAATTGAGACCTAAGTCAAACCAGCACGGTGGTCTCACAGACAAAGCGTCACCCCCACAACCGTCCCGATTGCCTGTGACCGGAAGGTCGAGGTTTGGTCAGGAACTAGGGGTGCTTTTCCAGTTGTGATTTATCACTCTGGTTTTCTCATCCTCTTTACATTCTAATGAGGATGTTTCTTCAAATTATTTTCTCCAGCCCTTCTCCTTAAATTAACCCTTTAAATATACCTTGTGTTAAAACGTAAAACTATCTTATTAGTGAATGTTTGCATTTACATCACTATCCTTTAAACGGTTTTTAAGTACGTCGATCTTACTAAGTAACTTATTATATACAGAAATTATTGTAATTGTAAGTATTTTCAGCATTCAAATCATTTTGCATCTTTATATTTAATGTGTCCTCAAACACAAGAAAAGTTTGTCTTATAAATCATGTTTGTACCCACGGCCGAAATGGTGAATTTTTTCTAATTGGATAATTTGATGTTATATGTTTAAAAAAATTAAATTTAAATCATGATTTTAATTCTAGTGATATTATTATTATTATTATTATTATTAGCACCGCGTCTTACTACCCGTTCAGGTTATACGCACTTACGCTAATGTGCAATGGTAGGATGATTGTGAGATGAAATGGAGGACCTACAGTTTAACGTGGAATCCGAACCACGGTGGAGGCCTGGCATTCCACACATTCACAAGTTGTGATTAATACACATCTTGTCAGAGGTGAAGGAAGGGTTTGGCAATCAGATAAATCTGTGCCGGGACCGAGGATTGAACCCCGGACCCTCAGCACAGAAGTCTGACACCTTACCCCTAGACCACCAGCTCACCTCTAGTGATAAAAGTAAGGGTAATTTTACTCTAGTGCTAAAAGAAATGGTAGCTTATTGGTGGCTTATTTTTGAAAATTTAAGATTCTTTGTAAATGACTTTAACGATTTTGTTCAAATTATATATCTGGTTAGTGTTTTACATCATAAATAAAACGTATACTTGTTTTTAAAATACAAATGTGTTTAAAGATAGTTTATTGGTAGTTTAGTTTTGAAAGTTTGATATATTTTGAAAATGTTTACGATTTTGTTCAAAATGACTTACTGAGAAGAGTTTTTACATAATTAATTAGAATATAATTTGATTTTAGGAAACATTTATTTTTTAACTGCTATAGTAATTTTGATCAAAGTTTATATCTAAAGAGTGTTTCATATAATTAGCAAAACAATTGTTTTTTCTGAAGAAAAATGATTTAAACGTAATATAATGCTAACAGATCTTTATATATTTGTTTCCTAGTTACAATATACCTATTACACAGAATATCTCCTCTGAGGGATCTGAAGAACTTACGGAGAAAAGATTTATCTTCGCTTTGTCCCAGTTAATTGTTGCCAAATCTTTTCACTTTTAGTGATGCTTGAGTGTAATTTACTGTGGTAAGAAGACGCCATTGTCAAAATCTATTATCAAGCGTTGCAAAATTGTCGTAAATTTAAGGGAAGATTGACCACGCGAAAACAAAAAGATGACAACATACAAGTCTTTGATGTTCATGGCCCGGATTTTGATTACATGACATTTTTTTAATCAAAGATTATGCTCATTTGTACATAACTTCTGCTAATGATTCCCTGCTTGAAAAAAAAAAAAAATATATAGGTCACTTTATGGTCTTTTTTTCATTTCAAACTTTTTTTGTTTTGCGTAATTTTTTGGATCATGTATAGGAAATTTAGGGTCACATTTAAACATTTTTAGTCAGTCTTAGGCATTAAATAAGTTTATTTTAAAATAAGATCAATATTCTATTAAATGCACAAATATTCAAACATATTTTTTTTAAATCACACAGATACCGGAATGAGAAGATATCACAGTCAAAGAACTTAGTATCCTCGTTGAAAGTATATACTATTATAGAAGTCTCGAAGTATAGGGAAAAACTCTACGCGGCTCATCCAAATTATTTCACTAGTTAAATATCTCGCCGTGAGAAAGCGCTAGTACGATAGTGGCGCATCCTGATGGCCAGTTATGGTACTCTTTGAATATTACTCTCTCCCTCTTTGTCTAAAAGAAGAGAGGAATACTTCTCTTGTAAAATAGGGGTGGTAAGAATTTGGGGGGGAGGAGGGGGGTTGAGAGCACTGACAAGGTCTGTTTTCTCATGGAATATATTTACCAACCAAACTCAACCTTTTCTTTAATAATTATTGGTAGACGCATGGTAGGCTAGGTTTTGTTGTTGGGATAGCTTGTCTGTATAATAAATATTCGAGAAAAACAAAAAAAATTATTGCATTAGTGCTTCAACTTTTTTTCATAATACATATTTTTTCTTGCAAAACTGTTAGGTCGTGGAATACGTCCTAGTTACATGAAAAACAGTTCAACAACAAAAAATTAAAAATAATATAATGTTTCTACTTTTTAGGTTCATGCATCTCACAGACATTATTATTATTATTATTATTATTATTATTATTATTATTATTATTATTTGACTAAACTAATAATGCAAAATGCCATTATTGGGTGAAAAAGTTTTAAAATCATGCATATTTATTTGCATAGGAAAATAAAAAATTATCGGGTGAGGGTGGGAGATCCGCTAACTTTGCCTCCTCAACATTTTTAATATTAAATATTTGTTATTTAAAAGCTATTACGGTGCAAAACGCCAAAGTTAGGTTCTATACAAGACATTTACATTGACATTAAAATAAGACAAATTGTAGATGTGTATTTGTAAGGGAGAAGGATACGCTCAACCTTACCCCCACCACTTTTATATATTTTTTCCTTGCAAACATATTATGGGGCTTGATGCAAAAGAGAATTTTAATATTTACATTATAAAAAATAAAAAATTAATTGAGGATGGGAACTAACTTAACCTGCTTTCTCACACCCCTCCCTCCCATAACAATGGTCTCAGACTAGAAAACAAAATAAGTGCCAAATGGTGGTATATTTACATATGTAATTTGAGGGAGTTAGAATGGAAGCCAGCTTGAGTGATCTGCTATAGACCTTAACTAAACACATTCAGGTTTATGTGGTTTGTGTTGCCTTAGAGCACCATTTGGAGGAGAGAAATATCCAGCCTAACAAATTAATAATATAAATTAAGACAAATAAACTTGAATATTTTGGGCATTTTTGATGCACAGTAAAAAAAATTAGAAAAAAAGTTTGGATACCAAAAGAACAAGAGTTTTTAAAGTGGTATAAGTTTATCTTTGTGGTCTATATCATCCATTCAAGTGAGGTCCTTACCTAAATTGTGTACAGTGACAAGAAAGAAGAAGGTATGCATATGCAAAGCATAAGTTATACTTTTAAGAATGAACATAATTCTAAAATATACATTTGCACAGTTTGAAAATAGTTTTAACTATAGACTTAACTGTAGTAAAAATCTTTAAAAGGGTTTACGCTTTATTCAAAGTATTAAAATAATAATTTTTTTATCATGGTTGGTGCACACATAAGTTTGGTCCTCCCTTATTACATCACCATTACTTCATTTATTTGACATCATGTATTGAAATCATTTTATTATTTCGGGGTATTTAACGTGAACTTTCTAAAACGAATAGTTATATCAGTACACGACTTATAAACTAACTTAAATTTAGAACAGATACAGCATTCAGTTCCCTGACAGTTAATTCAGCACTGTAAAAGGTGAAAAGCACAGTTAACCAATGATAAATTTTTCGGCTATGCTGGGAATCGAACCCGGGACCTTTAGCTCTGTATTCAAACACACTACCGACTGAGCCAAAGTGTCAGACTGTGTATTAAAATCAACATTTGGTACGGTTTATGTGTTGTTAACCAAATATTTCTAGATTACGTGTTAACAAAATTACACCTCTGTACACGAATAAAAACTGGTACCTTGGTATTAACGCTGTAAACTAACTACCTTATGGTGGTGACCTGGTGGTCTAGGGGTGAGGTGTTAGACTTCTGTGCTTGTGGTCCGGGGTTCAATCCTCGGTCTCGGCACAGATTTATCTGATTGCCAAACCCTTCCTTCACCTCTGACAAGACGTTTATTAATCACAGCTTGTGGATGTGTGGAATGCCAGGCCTCCACCGTGGTTCGGATTTCACGTTAAACTGTAGGTCCTCCATTTCATCTCACAATCACCCTATCATTACACATTAGCGTAAGTGCGTATAGCCCGAATGGGCAGTAAGACGCGGTGATAATAATAATAATAAAACTATAGAGGTAATTAATACTAATGCATCTTCCAGAGGTTGGGAGGTGGTGACGCCAAAACTCTCTTTTTCCGGCTATGGTCTTGATTGTATGCCCTACCTAAAGTAAATTCCTGATTGAGTTACCCGCCTCGGTGGCGTAGTTGGCTAACGCGCTAATCGTGTTGAGCTCGACCGCCGAGAACGGGAAGATCGAGGTTCGAATCTCGGTCGGGTGAACTGGGGGGTGGTTTTTCCTAAATGGTTTTCCACTCTTCCTACACGCAAATGTGGGTTCACTTCCTCTTAATTCACCCCTCCCAATTCCTTATCCATTAGTGTAATTAGTACTTGAGCGCATAACCCGAACGGGTAGTAAGACGCGGTGCTAAATATTATTATTATTATTATTATTATTACCTGATTGAATCATTAGGTGGAATACACATACACACAAACACATATATAATATTATTTTTTCAAACATTATAGATACTATCTTTAGATTAGAAATAAAATCAAAATGTAGTAAAAGTTTCTTCGCGGGATTAGTTTGGATTTGAATAGAAAAATAAAATTTTTATTTATGTATTTTTAGTGAGCAATATCAGAACTGACAGGCTATATAATGTGAATTACAAGCTAACTTAATATTAGAACAGACACAATACGCATTTCCACAAATTTAAATTTCACCAATGGTAAAAGTTTTGGTCGTGCCGGGAATCAATTCTCGGGACTTCAGTTCTGTGGTAAGAAGTGATTATAATTGAGGTAAGCTGTCAAACTTGGATTAAATTTGTTCAAGATATGCGTAGCTAGGATATTTAATTTACTGAGGGGACGTTAAATAGGTTGAAGTTATATTAAGACTCCCTTAAAATAATGAGTAGACTCAATGGCATAGTGTTTTATTTTCATGTACACCGCATCTTACTGCACGCCCGAGCTATCCGTCTCCTTACAATAATAGAGTAAATTAGAAAGGTTTATTTAAAAGGAAATGTACACGAATTTGAGGGAAGAACAGGTAGCTTACATTATTGTTATTATTTATTATTATTATCACCGCGTCTTACTACCCGTTCGGGTTATACACACTTACGCTAAAGTGTAATGGTATGGTGATTGTGAGATGAAATGTAGGACCTACTGTTTAACGTGGGATTTGAACCACGGTGGAGGTCTGGCATTCCTTACATTCACAAGTTGTGATTAATACACATCTTATCAGAGTGGAAGGAAGGGTTTGGTAATCAGATAAATCTGTGCCGGAACCGAGGATTGAACCCAGGACCTCCAGCACAGAAGTCCGACACCTTATCCCTAGACCACCAGGTCAACACCTCTATAGTTCCTTTCATGAAAATTAAAGGCAACTATTAAATAACGTAGTTTCTGTAAATGACAGTTTTTTTTAGTTTAAAGTAGGTAGTTATAATCAAAAGCACTCAAATCTGTTAAATGTATGCATTGTTCTTTGGTTTATGAATAAGGGAGGAGGAAAATGTATAGCTTTAAAAGATGGTGTTATTTCGAACTCTAGAACAATTTTGAAAACATCTGCTCTTTATAAATAGCTAATTATAGCTTCCAGATGTGCATAGGATTTTCTAAATTTTCCAGAAATTAAAGTTTGTAGGAATTTGTTATTTTATTATTAGATATTAATTATTATTGTTTGAAATAAATTTTAATTCATCATCGGCTCCATGTTATGTTTGACGCCTCTAAGATAGCATTTTTCAAACTGGGCTCCGCCTTAGCTATCTGAGGCTACGTGGGGCAATTTTATAATGCTATTTAGTTTTTCACACTATAAAATAGCATCAGTAACTAGGATTGCCAATTTTTTTCAAATCTAAATAAATTATTTTTGCCACACAAGCCACTATTAAATAAATATATGTTGATTTAGATTTTTCATTTTTCATTGTGAACTTTTTTCACAAAGTGGTGGGGAAGTGTAGTTTTTCTTTTATATTTATTCAAGTATTAAGTTATAAAAGACTTGTGAGATTTAAATGTATGTATTGAATGTTCATAATACTAGTGTAAACATTTTTATGAGAGTTCAAACATATATTTTTTTCTGGTACAGAGGCTCCTTCGATCTAAAATGTGAGAGCCCCTGGTCTAAGTCAATATACGTTAATGTGTTGAATAATACCCTCTGGTAGCTTTGTCAGTTTGAAGTACTTTAGTATTAACTTGGGTGACCTGGTGGTCTAGGGGTACGGTGTCAGACCTCTGTGCTGAGGGTCCGGGGTTCAATCCTCGGTCCCGGCACAGATTTATCTGATTGCCAAACCCTTCCTTTACCTCTGACAAGACGTGTATTAATCACAACTTGTGAATGTGAGGAATTCCAGGCCTCTACCGTGGTTCGGATTCTACGTTAAACTGTAGGTCCTCCATTTCATCTCACAATCACCCTACCATTGCACATTAGCGTAAGTGCGTATAACCCGAACGGGTAGTAAGACGAGGTGCTAATAATAATAATAGTATTAACTTTAACCGAAATTTGGTGGGGTGCAAGTAATTCTGAAGTCTCTATAAGCGAGGTCCTCGGTGTAATAACCCATATCTTGTGTTAAGAGCCTTAAAAACTAAAACGAACTTAATTGCCAGAACGGTGGCTACTAGCTAAATACATTTTCTTGTATACAATGTATGGAAGCTATTATGGTTGTGCTTTTTTCAAATGAGAATATAAGTGGCACTTTTAATATGTGTATGTGTGTGTGTTTTGAATATAAAGTCTTAAAATGGAGCCCATGTATCCGAATCATCTTCTGTGTCTTATGTTTTAGTTATACAGTAAATGATTTATATTTTATTGAAATTATTAGGGGTCATGGGGGAAGGTGCCCCGTTTACCCCACCCCCTTGGGTGCACCACTGGTTCTAAGTAAACGCTTAGTGAGAGAAGGGCATTTTATCATAGAGATAATTAATTTATAAAATATGACAGTTATTTTAATGGTTTTTATGAACTTATAATGCCCCTTTTTCTCGTTAAGTGAAAAAACCAAAAGTATATCCGTTAGCTTTTATTTAATTAAAGGACACTTAACTTTTAGTTCAACACCCTTTAAAAAAGGTTTAAACTATATATGTATAAAATAATGAATAGTTTTTGAGCCAGTGTGTTAAAGGAGTCTCTCATTTTATTTTATCAAGTCAATATAGTAAGCAAAGTATTTATCTTAAAAATGTTAATTCAAGTTTAAAATTAATTATAATTATACAAAATGTACATTTGTTGTTATATTTGAATATGATTTATTTTCACTGTCTAAAATATGTTTTTCAAATAATAAGAGTAAGCTCTAGTAGTGTTGTTTTTTTCATTGTATTTTCACGCCAGTCAATGCTTTCCGCATTTAATAGCACATAGAAGGTTAGTTATGAAGAAGATAGAATTATGAGAAGTACCCTCATTTGCGTGGAAATATCGGGAAACCATTTAGGGGAAATTACCATCAGTACACCGTGTAATTGAGCATCCGCGGTATGCACATTTTTGTCCTCGATTCATTAATTCATAGTACAAATCTTTCTTTCAAAAATGAAGATGAATTATTTAAAAAAATTAAATATTACTCAACATTACATAAAAATATACAAATCAATACATTATTTAATCTATAAGCAAAGAGGATGAAGCAAGACAGATCTGCCCACCTACAACTCGTGAATCTCAAAACAAATTATGTTAGTGGGTTTGAAAAAGAACCAAAGGAAAGTTGCCAGGGAACAATGAATTTTTGTCATGCCTTACTTCAAGGTCGTTTGCTATTATTAGGAATGAAGGGAGGAAAGGACTGCTGCCTAATCCCACCCTTCAAAGTCTCTTGTAGAGAGAGATGGAGAAGAGAGAGAGAGAGAGAAGATTTTAGCCTGTTTACCTCTAGGCTATCAGAGTGTCACTTTCTGGTGTTGGAGAACACAAGCGATCCTAGCGGCGAGATATTTGTTACTAACCAAAGCTCGTCAGTTTTATTTGCTGGGCTGGCGACTTCTTGTGTATATATACATTCAACGGTATCCTCTTTACTTGTTTGGTTGTAAAATACACATTCCTGTCGAGACACTGCAACGAAGCTGTGGAGGGTTGAGATTTTTATGTAGCGGAGATTTTTAAATCAACGTCATAATTAGTAAAATGAAAGAATTTAGTTGTTAAAAGTTTTTCATTAGATGAATATGCTTAAGTTTCAATTTTTAAAGTGCGTTTTGGAATTAGCCACGTACATTCATTACAAGTTTTTACTTACTTTTTAGGACAGTTTTTGTAATTTTTTTTAAGTAATATCTTAGAGTTCTTAGGTCATTTTATAGGTCTTTTTTAAAAAACATTTTTAAGTAGACAAAGTCCAGGCCATGTTGATTGTTCTTGCACACTAATTAAGTTACCAGAAATACTGCCTGCCATAACTCAAAACCTCTAGCCGTAATACTGTACCGACGTGACGTTTCTGTATAAGACGGCACCTTGAAAGATTATCTTGGCGGTGTGGTACAAACTGTAAATGTACGTCTTGGTGACAGGTTCGTAGCCAAGGAAACCCCCATTTCTGGTACGGCTCTCGTGGAAACTACCCCGAAATAAAGGGGTTGAAGATGAGGGCGATCAGGTGTGGGTTGATGGCGGGGAAGGGGGAGAGGGTATAGAGTAGTAAAACTGCACCGTAACGTCAAATTCCCGAGCAGTTCTAAGCGTGCAGACGTAGGGAAGAGAAGGTTGCCGCTAACTTTACGAGCTGGTTGTAAAATTCTCCTGGAGCTCTTCAACGCAGGGAAGAAAAGGACTGGAGACAAGAAGGAAGAACGCTTGGAGTCCAAACCAGGAAGGATGAAGTGCATGGAGCTCAAACCAAGAAGATTGTAGCGCATGGAGTTCAAACCAAGAAGATTGTAGCGCATGGAGTTCAAACCAAGAAGATTGTAGCGCATGGAGTGCAAACCAAGAAAGAAGGGGCACTTGGAGTCCAAACCAAGAAGATTGTAGCGTATGGAGTTCAAACCAAGAAGATTGTAGCGTATGAAGTTCAAACCAAGAATACTGTAGCGCATGGAGTGCAAACCAAGAAGATTGTAGTGTATGGAGTTCAAACCAAGAAGATTGTAGTGCATGGAGTGCAAACCAAGAAAGAAGGGGCACTTGGAGTCCAAACCAAGAAGATTGTAGCGTATGGAGTTCAAACCAAGAAGATTGTAGCGTATGGAGTTCAAACCAAGAAGATTGTAGTGTATGGAGTTCAAACCAAGAAGATTGTAGTGCATGGAGTGCAAACCAAGAAGTTTGTAGCGCATGGAGTGCAAACCAAGAAGATTGTAGTGTATGGAGTTCAAACCAAGAAGATTGTAGCGCATGGAGTGCAAACCAAGAAAGAAGGGGCACTTGGAGTCCAAACCAAGAAGATTGTAGCGTATGGAGTTCAAACCAAGAAGATTGTAGCGTATGAAGTTCAAACCAAGAATACTGTAGCGCATGGAGTGCAAACCAAGAAGATTGTAGTGTATGGAGTTCAAACCAAGAAGATTGTAGTGCATGGAGTGCAAACCAAGAAGTTTGTAGCGCATGGAGTGCAAACCAAGTAGGATGGGGTGCTTGGAGTCCAAACCAAGAATGTAGAAGTGCTTGGAGTGCAAACCAAGAATGTAGAAGTGCTTGGAGTGCAAACCAAGAAGGATGGGGCGCTTGGGTCCAAACCAAGAATGATGGGGCGCTTGGGTCCAAACCAAGAATGATGGGGCGCTTGGAGTCCAAACCAAGAAGGATGTAGTGCTTGTAGTCCAAACCAAAAAGTTTGTAGCGCATGAAGTGCAAACCAATAAGGATTGGGGGGCTTGGAGTCCAAATCAAAAAGTTTGTAGCGCGTGGAGTCCAAACCAAGGAGGTGTTAACGCATGGAGTCCAAATCAAGAAGATTGTAGCGCATTGAGACCAAACCAAGAAGTTTGTAGCATATGGAGTCCAAACTCAGGAGGTTGTAGCAGATGATGTTAAAACCAAAGAGGTTTTAGATGATGGAGTCCAAACCAAGGAGATTGTATAGTAACCCCCATTCTCATCTTTAGAAGGTGCCAATGGCTCTTCAAGCCATACGTATATGGTCTGTCATTTCTAATTAATAACTTGGCGACGATCCCTATCAAATGAAAAAAAAAAGGTGCTGCATAGTTTTGTTATAATTTTTATAAGATTTTTTAGTACTCATTTCGTTTATATTATATACATATTTATTATTTTTACTCATTGTGTTTTATTTTAAAGAGAAGTAAAGTGATTTAGTTTCCTTTACAAATATAAAATTATGACTTTTTGATTTTTGTTAATATTTCATAATTATCAATAAACCTCAATAATAAGCTACTTAACAGTGGAAAGAGGTTTGACAGCTTTATCCCGGCTCTATCTCAGACCAATCTGTAAGAGCAAGAGAATTGACAATATTACTAGATGAGTTTGATGTTTTTGTAAAAAAAATAAAAATAAATAGAGAAAACATACTTTGGTGGTCGAATGATCTAAAGTACGTCACCATTGGAATATATATATCTAGAACAGACACAACACCCAGCTCACCATATAATTATTATTATTATTATTATTATTATTATTATTATTATTATTATTAGCACCGCGTCTTACTACCCGTTCGGGTTATACGCACTTACGCTAATGGGTAATGGTAGGGTGATTGTGAGATGAAATGGAGGACCTACAGTTTAACGTGGAATCCGAACCACGGTGGAGGCCTGGCATTCCTCACATTCACAAGTTGTGATTAATACACATCTTGTCAGAGGTGAAGGAAGGGATTGGCAATCAGATAAATCTGTGCCGGGACCGAGGATTGAACCCCGGACCCTCAGCACAGAAGTCTGACACCTTACCCCTAGACCACCAGGTCACCACCATATAATTCATCACTGTGAAAGGGAAACCCACTTTTCATCAACGATAAATTTTACGACCATACCAGGAATCGAGCCTGGGGCCCTTAGCTACTTAGACAGACACACTACCGATTGAGCTGAGATTTCAGATTTTTCTCCCTGCTATCCGCACAGCAAATATGTTTGTATTTTTTAAATAGTTTTCCAACCCAAATATTACTCTAAGCTCACAACTACTCACTGTAGAGTGGATACCTTAAATAAAAATTGTATACAAATATAAATATATATATTAAATGAAGTCAAGCAGGGAAGTAGGTTGGTACGACTGCCAAACACGTGTACAACCAATCTCAAGTAGTGCCCCAACCTTACCACTCAAATCTAACTTTTGCAATTTAGAAAAGAACCTTTTCCCATGTCCTCAAATCTCGACAGCCCTGCTATAATAAAATCAAGTAAATAAAAAAATGGGTGAATACCAACTGCAGCTTACAAACCGTTTCTATAATATAGAACAAAACTGTTAAGGAGGGCTTTAAATTAATATTTGCCTTACAGGTTTATTTTGATAGCTCAATCATAGTTAAATAATTATTGGATATCCCTGAGAAAATAAATGGTTTAACACAATCGTACAAACTTTTTCGTATAGTTTATTATAAAGCTTGGAAGAAAATTAAAAAAAAAAAGGCTTTCAGTAAGCTGCCCTCAAGGTTTCTTTACATATCACAATAAACACTATATGTATTTACATTTTAAACCAAATTGTTCAATTATTTTTTAGCAAATTTAAAACTAGAAAATGTAAAATACCTTAACAATATTTTTAATTTATAAAAATTAAAACGTATTCTTAATTAACATGAAAAACTATTCCCGTGTACCCATTTTGAGCTCAATCTTCAAGGACCAGTATACATTGTTATTTGGGAGGTCAAACACTCATTATATAACAATTTTATACAAAATTATTAAAGCCATTTTTTAAAAAAATTTGAATTACAAAAAACTCTTTAGTTAACAATCCTTATTTTGAGGTATATAATAAAAAAAGTTCCAAGATATTGCCTTATTTAGATTTATCAAATTTTAACAAAATCCATTTTACCGTTTTAGATTCGTGGCCAGGGACATACAATAGTAAAATCAACTTTTTTAAGGCTAGGACACACACAAAACGTAAAAATTTAACAAAATATTGAAGTCGAAAATTTTCACAATTTCAATAATTCTAAAATTAGCCAGTTCATCCAGAAGGATAAGTTGGGGTATAAGTGGAAATTTGCCTCCACCCTGCCACCGGTAATCGAAAACTATTTTAATAAACTTAAAACATATACAGTGAGTGTCGTAACATCGAACACTGAAAATGTGTTTTAGTGTAAGGCATGAATTTTTAGACCAGGCTTACCAATTGATACTAAGAAAATATACCGTCATACACATTTTAAGTGCCCCTAAAATTCCCAAGACGTGATAAATTGTATATTTCTATTCATCCCCTTTTCCCCCCTTTCCTTCCTAGGTAATAATTTGGGTGAGCCATTGAAACTGTCCAGAAGTCCGTATGTCTGAACACATCAAAAATCATTATTTTAAACAATGTATATACTAAGTGTGTTACATGGGGGAGCACTGAAAGCTTTGCAGCTGTTTCGAAATTCTGGATTATTTACGAAGTGGTTTGATATTTCTTAAAATTGTTTTCAACAAAATTAAATCATAAGTTTTGACCAGTTAAAAGAGTTTAAACATTGAGCTTAAAGTTAAAAAAATCTGGTAACTTACACAAAACCTTAAAAAAAAAAAAATCCCGCCTTTGCTTCAAATCGATCTGTTGTGACCCTATCAAAACGTGACTTTATTTGATAGAGGAAGGCCAGTTCTAGCTCTCTATCGTTTTACTTTAATCTCAGAAGTACAAATATTGGCGTAAGGCGTAGTTGATTTTTTATTTAAACTTAAAATTTAAATTTTATAGCTAGATAGGGACCTGTTATTAGCTTTTGCCTACATTTTGGTGAACATCATATTTAAAAATATAAAACCACTTCTTCAAAAATGCGTGATTTCCAATCGCATAAAATGCCCTCCCCATGTAACACCCTTAATATTGCATGTTTGGGCTACATCAATCGTAGCCCAGTTTGTGGAAATATTAAGCAGTAATAATGTACCGTTGCCCAGGGGACGCCCGAATGTACTAATCGTACATCCTTTCTGTGGAGGCTCTTTCTATGTTCCGATAAGATGAGTATGATGGTGAGTAAGTGATACCTAAGACTTTTATGGTTAGCACAAAATCTAGTAAATTTGTTGGGGTTTTTCGTTTGTGTATGAATTGTTAATAGAGATGTGGATTAAAATGGTTCACTTTTAGTCCGTGCTTTGTGTGATACCTACCTAGCCCCATGATTCAATCAATATCGAATCGAAAAGGTATTTTTTTTAAAGTCGCCATTGTGACATGTAATATATTGACGTTTATGTTAATATCCCAGTTCCTGCAATCTTAACTGAAATTTGTTTATTACCTATACAATTAATGTTAAATTATGGTTCATTTAGGTACATTTTTCTCAGAAACTATAATATTTAATTAAATGATTTTTTTATGATTCATCTATAGGTATATTCTAACAATTAGATGAGGGAGATTCATAAATATCTCAAAAAATATAATTTATAAAATATAGTTTATATTAATTTTTAAAAAAGTTAAAAAAAATAGTGATATCTTGTATAGTTTTTGAAAATATGTACCTAAATGAACCATAATTTAACATTGGTTGTACAGGAAAGACGACTCCCCTTAAGAGAAAAAAATGTTTAATGTTTTATACCCCGTCTTACTACACGTTCGGGCTATTCGTTTATTTAGATGAATTGGTTAGTAATGAAGGTAGAGTGTGTGATAAATATACTTGCATTTCATTGAGGGGTACTAGGAAAATAATAAATAATTAACACCTTCAGTACACCCAACTGGGATTCGAACCTTGGTCTTCTTGCTATAATCAATCAAGGGTGTAAGACAAAGAGAGTGGTGCCTTTTTTTTAGAGCAGTGTTCCTCAAAATTTTGGTGACGGAGGACCACCAAAGATAAGTTATGAGCATTAAAGGACCACCGGGGCCCTGAAAAAAAAGGGGGGTCCTGAATATTACATTATGCAGGAAAAACATAAGATCAAAGCATTTCATTTTAGGGAATATAAAAATTAATTCATTAAATTATTTTATTATATTAAAAGTTGTAAAAAAATCTAAATATATTGAATTAGTAAGTAATAGTGGTTTGATTAATTTTAGCATTTAATGCCTTATTATATTTTGATATAATTTGTTCAAATTTGTTGATTTAATGTTGGTACAGACATCCTTTCTTATATAACTCGAGTCTACCAAGATAAAAAATTACATAAGCGTATGTGTATCAAAAGTTTGTATTATATGGGATCAACATTGTTTAGTTCATTGTTGTTTTTACTAAACTTCTTAGTCTTCTGCGGACCACTTGATGAACCTACGTGGAACATCAGTGGTCCGAGGACCATAATTTGAGAAATACTATTTTAGAACATTCGAACAATGAAACAGGTTAGAAGAGAAATAGTTTTTATTTTTGTCATTTTCAATTTATTTTTCTAAATATAATTCTGGTGCCTTTAAATAAAGATTAAGATACCGCACTACATAAAAAAACTTCCAACTTTGGGTCTAGAAGGGCTCTTGGAATTTGACTCGTTTCATGATTTTAGTTTTGTCCTTTAGTCCTAAATTCTCCCCTAAATTAAATAGGAGATTCTAAAAATAAATTTGCCATGACACAATGGTATTTGTATTTTGAACCTATAGACCTACTAAAATAATTTTTGAAAAGCGACATACACTTTCTCAACATACTATTCATGTATATCTCCGTTTTTTTATTTTATTTATTTGCGGTATTTAACGTTCACTTTCTGAACCGACTCATTATATCAGCACACAACCTATAAACTAACATATATATATATATATATATATATATATATATATATATATATATATATAAAACAAAGAAACAACACCCAGCCCCCTGGCCGTTAATTCATCACTATGAAAGAAGATACCACAATTTCACCAATAATACATTTTTCGACCATGCCAAGAATCGAACCCGAACCTCAATAGATAGACACGCTACCAACACGTGTTCAACAAATAACTACCACCCACTACAACACCCGTGCTTCTGAAGTTGACATATTCTTCCTTATCACCTACTTGTCGGTGACCTGGTGGTCTAGGGGTAAGGTGTCAGACTTCTGTACTGGGGGTCCGGGGTTCAATCCTCGGTCCCGGTACAGATTTACCTGATTGCCAAACCCTTCCTTCACCTCTGACAAGACGTGTATTAATCACAACTTGTGAATGTGTGGAATGCCAGGGTTCCACCGTGGTTCGGATCCCACGTTAAATTGTAGGTCCCCCATTTCATCTCACAATCACCCTACCATTACAAATTAGCCTAAGTGCCTATAGCCCGAACGGGTAGTAAGACGTGGTGATAATAATAATAATTATCACCTTGACAACGAAACCTCTCAGCTACAGACGATAGTTAAAAACACCTCGTTTTATTTTTTGTTTAAAAGATTTAAATTCTATCAAATAAAAAACCAACATACAGTTACATTGGATCAGTTTATGATGGCAGGTATAATTTGAATGGTTGTCCAACAAGCTAGTATAATTTAACGAGATGCCCCTTCTTCCTTTTGACGCTACTCATCCCATTTAAGCCCTAACACCATCATGTAATACCAACCTAAGACTAGATAAGTTGATTCTTAAGACATAAAGTACTGCAGGCCTAAAGTACCTGCAGGGCCACAAAGGTAGTCTAGTAGTTTCAGGTGTTAAATTCTCATCACCATTGAAATGGAAATCGGGACTCAACTTTCAGGTGGATGCACCCAAGCTGGTTTTTGTGCTCACTCTTGTTTCAATACCCTTTATTTACGCTAGGTCAAATTTATTTTTACTTTATCTTGACCCCTCAGAAAAAGAAGTATTGTGTTTGCAAAAAAAAAAAAAAAAAATCGAACCAGATATTTTGATAAATGTTGACCTTTCATGTCTCCTAAAATAGAAAAAGTGATTTTCGCAATACCGTCTGTCTGTCTATACGTCTATATCTCAACCTAGAGCAGTTACTATTTAACCGATTGGGATAAAACTATGGTTTTTATATGGTTTTAATGAAGAGTTTATGAAGAGAAAAAATGAGAAAAAATTAGAAAAAATCAATTTATCGAAACTTTCTATAACGACTTTTATTAAATTTCGTATCTAAGTACACATTAACATTACATACATAATGTAAACTCTAATTTTTTTCATGAAAATGACTTTGAGGATACCTTACTTCAGCATAAATTTCTGATTTTGATCATATCTTCGCAACTAACAAACATCCAGGTTCAGGTATAGGGTACGACATAGGAGGTTGTCTACACATCGTAATGCCAGGCCTCCACCGTGGTTCGGATTCCACGTTAAACTGTAGGTCCTCCATTTCATCTCGCAATCATCCTACCATTGCACATTAGCGTAAGTGCGTATAACCCGAACGGGTAGTAAGACGTGGTGCTAATAATAATAATAATACACATCATACCCTCAATGAGATGATTTGATGATAGCTATTATGATGTTGTGGAGCCGGGGTGCGTCTTAATCCAACCTAAGCCTAATTAACCAAACCCTGGTGATTATTGGGATAATTCCCCTTAAGGGAGAAAATTTCCAAGGTACCAGCTGGGAGTCGATCCCGGGACCCCTAGGTTCGTAGCCACAATACCACGGGGCCGGTTTCTCTATATGTGTAAATATGCGAATAGCCTAGATGGGTAGTAAGACATAGTGGGTGGGGGGGGGGGGGGCAAGGCGGAACGAATGAAAAGGGAGAACATTGCTGCCTTCAATTTGATTTTGATGTATTGTTTTATTTGATTCATTTAAAGTTGATTAAGACACAGACAGGCTTTGCCTACACGCACACATACACAGTATATTATTATAGTTTTCAAAATAAATAAGTTTAGTGTTATTAAAAAAATATTTTTAATTTTCTTCTGAAGCACGAACAAAATATTAAAAATGATTGAAAGTAATATTTTAAGGTTATGAATTTTTTTTATGTTTAAATGTTTAGAGCTGTCAAATATTACTAGCAACGTCGCTTAGCTCAGTAAAAATAAAACAGTTTAACAGAATCATAAAAAAAAAAAATAAAAAAAAACACGCACACAACAAAAAATTGAGAAATATATCATTCTATTTGTTCATGTAACAAACACTGTGCTAGAAACTTTATTGTCCTGTTTCTCAGTTTAAAGAAAAAAAAAAGGCTCAGGGCTAGAACGGTTTATCTCACATAGGAGCTTACTTATTATTATATTTTATCGTCAGCTATTTTAAATTTATATTATTTTTGTCTTGTAGATTTTAGTTATATAATATAAATAATTACCTTACATGACGAAAATAAATTTAGAGCGTCCGAAAACAAGTGGGTTAGGAAGATATTTCGGTCAAAAAGGGATTAGGATATTGGAGAGTGTATGAGCTTACATATTGATGAGTTACATATTCCGTACTTATCAGAATATATTTTTAGGATGGTCAAATCTAGTAGATTATGGTGGGCAAGTAATAAAGCGGAAATGAGAGAATCTAGAACCATGTTCAGGGTACTGACCCAATGGGAAGGCTTAGACGCAGATTAGTTGATAACATTAGAATGGACCTAAGGATATAGACTGTAATGAGGTAGACTGGATAGAACTAGCTCAAGATAGGGATAGGGTAAACTAAGGGGAACTGGATGGAACTAGCTTAAGATAGTAGTAGGGTAAAATGAGATGGACTGGATAGAACTTGCTCAAAAGTAGGGATAGGTGGCGTACTTTTGTAAGTGAGGCAATGAGCTTTCGAGTTCCTAATGACATAAAGTAAGCAATGAAGGTGAGCATAATATTAATTTTGTCCACATTATCCAATGTCTTGAATTCCCCATTTTTTGTAAAAGAAAATCTTTTAGTATAAAGTAAGTTTTCATACAATTTTTAAGCAACGAAAAGCAAAAATATAAAATTTCATATGATCAGGGAAAACGAAAGTAAGATTCAAATATACTGAGATATATAAAAAAATTGTGTTCAAAGAATTATATTTAAATACAAATTCCTTGGTAATAATGGATTACAACCTTTGATAATTAATTTATTTTATAAAAAAGTTATATTAATCATTTACGTTTTCAAACACAAACGTGGATTTGGGAAATATTTATAAAGTTCACTGTATCAAGTGAATTTAGCATGAATGAAAAGGCAAAACATAACTTCTATTTGCAAATACAGTTATTATTTTTTTAAAAGCCCACATGTGATCAAAATGATGTTATGCTAACAATGCAATATTATTCATAGTTTTAATTAGTTCTTTTAGCCTTATAATAATATATAAATAAAGCTATAATCTACATTCCTTTTTATTTACCTTAACAAGAATGCTATTTTACGAAACGTTGCTTTTAAAATAAATAAATAATACAAGCTAACTATTAAATTAGTGATTTTTTGTTTGTTTGAGATGTGTGTCTTTCTTGTTCACAGTCACCCATAAAATACCATACACAACACATGCAAAAGATATAAAAAAAATACCCATATATAAATATACGCTTCGATTCATATTACCGAAGCCATAATGTTGGCAAGCCTGCGTGTCTCACTGTATCAACACACACTGGTGTGCGCATGCGTACACGTTGGTCGCATTTAAGATCAAATTACATATGGATACTACCGCGCAGATAGAATCCCCTCTCCCCCCCCCTTTCCACAATCTTAAAAAAAATGGCGGCGCCAAAAAGTAAAAAAAAAGAAAGTATTAAAAAAAATTAGAAATTTATAGCCTAACAGAAATAAAAATAGTTATGACCAGGTTTATGTGTTAGTGGGAGAGGGGGGTCACTTCGAATGCGAATAGAAGCTGTGAATGTGATGTTGAAAATTTGCGAAAAAACCTTTTGAGGTATTTTTTTCCCATGGTGAAAAGCGGAAGTTGTCAACGGGTTTCTTGAGATGTGTCGTGAATAAGGGTTACAAAGAAAAATTGAAAAAGGGGAAAGTTTGCACAAAGAAGATTGAAGAGGAGGAGGATGAATGTGATTTTTGACTACTTTGAGCTTTTATTATTATTATTATTATTATTATTATTATTATTATTTGTTTGTTTGTTTGTTTTTAATATTTTCAATAACATAATTTCTTGTAAATTTGCCCTTGATCATGTAGGCGTTCTTATCCCTTCTCGGGCTTCTCGTAATCAAAAATTATTTTTTCTTAATAGCTCTTACAAGGTAAGCCCTATAGGTCGTTGTATCCGTAGTGCCAATTCTAGATTTGTCGAATTCGACTTTTATCATAAAAGGAAAGATAAACTCAGAGAGTTATTTAAGGATATCCCATATCAATAATTTATCTTGTAGAGGTTCTGCCTATATTATTTAATACTATTTAAGTTTACATTGTTTAAGTTTACAATATTCTGATCTATTTTTTGCATAATGTTACTGCTTTTAACCACTATTTGGTTATTTATTTTTAAGGTTACTTTTTATTCTTATCATTATTAACTACTTTTTTGTCTCGTGGTTGTTTATCGGTATATGGCATTATTTGGCCATTTTTTGTCTATCATGTTTTCTTATGTAAATGTATGTATTGTAGGGTATGTACTTGTGTGCTTTTCAGTGCTGGCCTGTTATAGGTCTTACGACTGTTGGTCGGCACTATAATAAAGGAAATTGAAATTAAATTGAAATTATTATTATTATAATATGTATGCTTTAGGATCTACATTGGCATCAGTAATTACCCTTAAAGGATAGTACGAGGAGGGAGTGAGCTTAAGAAATAAAAAAGTGGTAAAAAAGTGGGACAGCCCAATCTTTTTTTCTTTTTTTCCATAATCCTGATCTAATTACATACATACCTAATCATTCCGTTCCCTTACAGGGTAGGCAAGAGAATGTGAATATAGCTTAAAAAAAACCAACAAATCATTACTTAATCCATTCTCACTAATTTTCTCCACACTTCCCTACCCTTTCATAATCCCTTCTCAGCAACAACATCCATACACCGAGTCATATATGCTCTTTTATTCTTAAAACTCTTAACATTTCGCCTTTTCACACATTCGTCACAATAACTTCTCACATCACCTACCACTTCCTTTTGATCCACACACTCTACCTTCATATATTTACTTGGTCACTCGGTCCACACCCATCTTCTCAACATTCCCGAACCAACGTAAGACGCTTCTTTCACGTTGCTTTATTGGACTCCCTTTCAAATCGCACATACATTTTTAGTCCTTACCGGGAATAGAATCTTGGACACCTTGCTCGGAAGGTGGACGTGCTCCTGATCGATCAATCTTAGAACAGATAAGAAAAAGATAACCCAATTATTGAAAAATAATAATAGCCCTTCTTTGGGGACGTTCAAATATTAAGTAAGCACCTTAGGGGGAGAGGGGGTTCGAGCTTTGCTTATTTTTGCTGACAAGGGGGCGGAAGGGGGTCAGAACAATGCTTACGTAAGAAGGAGAAAGACTGGTAAAACTGTGGGAGGACGCATTGCAAGTCGTTTGGACTTCGGGGCAGCAATGAAGATGCTGAGTGGCTAAACGAGGAAGAAGTGGAGAAGCTTAAAGAAGTAAACCAAAGCTTGAGTGACCTCGTATTCCCCCCCACCCCCACCCCCCAAATAAAAACATAATGATTGAAAGTGTTGAGACGTGGATTCAAGGACCTTGGTCATCAGATTAAATTGAGTTTAGGACTTCGGGTGCTTTCTTTTATAAATATTATATTCATGTATTCACTAATAATACTTTCTTAATATCTTCAATTAAAAGTAAATAGAAATTTTAAACTTTTGTAATGTTATATCTTGCTTTAATTTTACCTGTTGAATAAATTTAAATTCATTGTATACCATTGTTAATTGTCAAATATTTCGCAATATTAATTTACACCTTTATGTTAATAATTATCAGAAATTTATAAATTCCGTAAACCAATTTTAAAAAGTTGGCAAATCTTACGTAAGCAAGGAGGGCGGGGGTCAGATATTTGCTTATTTTTGCTTACAAAGGGAGAGGAGGGGTTAAAAATGGCCCAAATTTTGCTCACGTAATACTTGAACGCCCCCTTTGAAATTATCTTTATTTGATCACTAATCTGTATTCATTTTCTTATTCTGCTGAAAAGGGGTTCTGTGCTCCACAAAGAGCTCAGTCATTGTATCAGTCTTCTATGTTCCACAAAGAGATCAGTCATTGTATCAGTCTTCTATGTTCCACAAAGAGATCAGTCATTGTATCAGTCTTCTATGCTCCACAAAGAGCTCAGTCATTGTATCAGTCTTCTCTGTTCCACAAAGAGATCAGTCATTGTATCAGTCATCTATGCTCCACAAAGAGATCAGTCATTGTATCAGTCTTCTATGCTCCACAAAGAGATCAGTCATTGTATCAGTCTTTTATGCTCCACAAAGAGATCAGTCATTGGATCAGTCTTCTATGCTCCACAAAGAGCTCAGTCATTGTATCAGTCTTCTATGCTCCACAAAGAGATCAGTCATTGTATCAGTCTTCTATGCTCCACAAAGAGATCAGTCATTGTATCAGTCTTCTATGCTCCACAAAGAGATCAGTCATTGTATCAGTCTTCTATGCTCCACAAAGAGCTCAGTCATTGGATCAGTCGCCCTGATCACGAGTGACAAATAGAAGAAGGAAAAACATTGACACCATATTTATTGGACACACACACAATTTATCATTCAGACCACCAAGAGCAGCGATTTTCAACCTTTTTCAACTAACAGCACACTGAACAAGGCCGTAGATTTTTAAGGCACACCATCAGTTTTCTAAAGGGAGATTTTATCATTAAAAACTATTACTAAGATTATGTATAAAAGTTCAATGGCTAAGATTTTCACTGTGCTATTTTTACTTTCTTGCTACCGCACAGGTAGAGAAATTATTGTGGTCGTAAAAAAAAAATGAACTATATTTTGATGAATTTCGACGTTTCAGTACCTCCCGAATCCAAAAAGGTTGTTTTTGAATCTCGGTCTGTCTGTTTGTCTGTACTTCCGACTAGAGCTTAAACTATTTAATCGATCGGGCTAAAACATATCAAAATATTTATAAAAATCCCAAACAAAATAGCTACTCTCAATATTTCGGCAACATTATTTTAAGGGTTCCGGTCTAATGCGTAAATTCTCATTTTTGATCATATCTCCGAAACTATTTGAGATATGAAATTACTTATCATTGCAAATATGTAGATCTATTTATAATACAAATCCTTTATTAGAAACACATGTTTATAAAAAACTAATAACGTTCAAGCTATACCCAAATATATATAATAATTTTTCGAACACTAGGGGTAAATTATTGCGACCGTAAAAAAAATCTAAACTGAAATGTTGATGGATGTCGATGTCTCATGACCCTCCGAGCCCTAAAATTGGTTTTTCCAATGCCGTCTGTCTGTGTGTCTGTTAGAACCTAAAGTTAAGAGTAGTTTAATAAATATCAAAAAGAGAAAAAGTAGATTTTCTCAAAATCAGATTAAAATTCGTATCTAGGGGTGGTATAAGATTATAAATAAACTGGCTATTTTCATTTTCCCATAAAAATTACTTTTAGGGTACTTTACAGAAGCGGAAATGTCTGTGTCTTCGCAACTATTTGAGATACTAAAAAACTTATCATTACAAAATTGTAGTACTATTAAAGATAAACTTTTATATGAAATATATTTTTATAAAACCAACAGTTTTTGAGATTTTGGCAAATATATTAATACAATTTTGTGAGCCTTAGTTGTAAAGAGATACTACTTAAGTTTTAACGCAATAATTCTCTAATGCCATAGAGTAAGAAATAAGTAAATTTCTCAAAAGTGTATGTTCTCTTTCTTTCAACCTCTTAGGAGAAATGTTTGTACAACAATAATCTATCTCTATCGTTTTAGATTCAATAGTCAACATCTATCTATTTTATTGGTAAGAATGTATGAATGAGGAATTTAATAGCAATGCAATAACCATAAGATGTGCAACCCCTGAAAAAATGCAGAAAATTTTAATCGGAAGTCAAATAGCGATATTTTTAATTGGTCCAAATATAAAAATGAAGACCTTAATTCTTTAAAAATAAAATTGTAAAATTTAAAGCCGTGATAAAAATTTGTTTACGTATGTTAAGCGTAATTTTTTCTCGGGTTCACTAGCGTTTATTATATTACGAATTTCAAGTAGATATCTCCATTTGTAAACAATAGAGCGAGAAAGTCCGTGCGGAATTCCGTACCATTTATTTTAAAATAATGTTGATCATAGGTTTCAAAGGACTTATTTATATTCCTGAAATTTTTTCTCGCTCCTTTTCGACCTTACCCCAACTTTCGTGCCACACCAGCCCTACTGATCATTCGCTAACTGCTTAGGCGTAAGCATGGTCTAAGGCGTCACTTTCTCAGTAGACTAGGATTCCCAACATGAGGAGGTAGATGTTCGAATCCCACTCAAGTGTAGTGAAGGTGATTTTTACAAAATTGTTTTTCACTCTCCTTCCACGAAAATACGGGTATACTTACTATAAATATAATCTTCTTCATCCCTAAAACTATTAGAGTAATTAATATATAAGTGTATAATCCGAATGGGTAGTAAGACGTGGTGCTAAAGAAATTAAAAAATAAATTAATTACTTTTTTTTGTCGGTGACCTGGTGGTCTAGGGTAAGGTGTCAGACTTCTGTGCTGAGGGTCCGCGGTTCAATCCTCGGTCCAGGCAGAGATTTATCTGATTGCTAAACCCTTCCTTCACCTCTGACAAGATGTTTATTAATCACAACTTGTGAATGTGAGGAATGCCAGGCCTCCACCGTGGTTCGGATTCCACGTTAAACTGTAGGTCCTCCATTTCATCTCACAATCACCACTACCATTGCACATTAGCGTAAGTGCGTATAACCCGAATGGGTAGTAAGACGTGGTGCTAATAATAATAATAATAATAATAATAATTACTTTTTTTAACTGTCAAAAGTTTTTTATCATGGCAATCCGACTCTAGTTAGATACAAAATCACTTAGTTTAGAAATACAATTTTTTTATAAGCTTTGCACATATGGTATCCACTAATGAGACTTCCTGTTTGAGAAAACTCAGGCTCACCCGTCTATTTCCGACATCCTCTTGAAGCCTTCTCCTCAGCCAAAGAAGTTCAAACAGTGAACTCCAGGTCAAGGCCAAACTCTGTCCAATACTGAACAAAATCATGAACTATACCAAGTAAAATTAAGATAGTTTTACCTTTGAAACTAAAATCACACACACACAATATTGTCACGTCTCAAAATTCATCCACATCGATGGGTACGTGAACTAAATGTAAGGCTCGTTTAGAATTCAAATCCCGGCTGGGTGTACAGAGTAATTTTTTTTTCCCTAAATTGTTTCCACTCTCCCTCCAGGAAAATTCGGGTTGGCCTAATGTTTCTATAAATCCTATCTTCTTGATCCATATTCTATTAGCGTAATTAAAATGCGCATAGCCAGGCTGGTTTTGAGATGAAGCAGAAAAAATATCAACACATTTCTCTACCAAAGACAACGCGTTATGTAAAAATGTTCTACCTCGATATTATAATGAATATTTAAGTTTTAAGTGCCGTGAATCCAAACTAGTGGGTTTTAAAATTCGGTCCCTTTGGCCTTGTCTGTGCCCTAGACTAAAGTCAAAACATTTTTATGGATTTTTTGTTCATATTTGTTATCTATATTTATATCATATGATTGTTTGTCAGCAACATTTTTATTTTTATTCTAACCCTCAAATTAGGGGTAGTTTATTTATTTTAATGTTATTTTGAAAATTTAAAACTTTTCGATATAACGATTTGATTTAAAATTGATGTCTGGGGATTGATTTTACATGATAAATGACTCATAATAATTTTTTTAGGGGATAAATTTGTTTAAGTTTACTGATAGAAAATACGTGAAAATTTGACATTAAAAAAAATAGCGCTAACGGCTTGGATCAAGATGGGTATCTGGAAATCATTTTACATAATAAATGAGAAAATGCTATTGGATTTATACAAATATTAATTTTAGGGTAATGTTTTTTATTTTTAAAATTTTTAAATATAGCCTTAACAATTTTTGTTTGGAATTTATTTATGAAGAGTGTTTATTATGATTAACAAGATGTGTTTCTTTTTGAGGAAACCTTATATAATGGTAGTATACTGAAAAAAATACATATTTTTAAAAATTTTGTTCAAAACTATAATAGAGAAAGTTGGTACGATTGTGTTGAGCAATTTAATGTTTACTAAGGGTATTTAAAGTGTTTTCCTTGAGCCAAGTGATTGTATCAGCACATGACTTACAAACTAAATTTTAGAACAGACATAGCATTCTTTTCTGTGAACGAGTACACTACAATTTTAGCAATGATTAATTTTTCTGCCAGGTTGAGGGTTGAAGTCGATATCATAAGCTCAATAGACAGATACGCTACCGACCCAGCTAAGAAATCGGATTGTCACCGTCTAAACCTTTTTAGCAACTGACGTAGGGTTGGGCCAGACTGACAAGCGTGCGAGCGAGCGCGCAAGCGATTGGGTGGCCAGACTGGCGAGCGCGTGATTAGCAGATAGCTCTCGTTAGTTGTTGACGAGGAGGCTCCGAATCTTGACTCAGTGAACTGAGAGGGGTTTTAACAAGTGATTTATTGTTGTGGTTTTCTCATCCTCTCTCCACGCTAATGGTAATTATTATTTGTAAAGGCCTACTTTGATAATATTGAAGTATTTTAACATATCAGCTTTACATATATATATGTATATATACATATCAGCTTTACATATATACACACAAATATGTATATATGTATATATACATATAGGTATGGTTTATGATCTTACCAATTAAACTAGGCCGTTAGTAGCAAGTGTGTTAAACCTATTGATAATAATAAAAATGTCAAAATGAGAAGTTTTCCTAGCACTCAATGAGCCAACATACAATAATATTGCCTAGCGCCTGTAAACTAAACTGTACTGGGTCGAGCGCGCGCGCGCTTGAAAAATAGAACCAGTTCTATCTTTCAAGCGTGCGCGATCCAGTCTGGCCACCTCTCATTACAATCAATGTGTTTTATTTTTTATTTTAGTCGCTCGCTCGCTCAGTCTGGCCGCACCCTTACTAAAACATTTTTACCTAAGAGGGCCGCCTTGGCAAGCGAGAAATTGCCCCGCAGACGTTCAGCTCTAGCGCTATATTTAATTCTACGATGCCGTTTATCAAAATATAGTTCACGCCAAAGTATAGTTTAAGGATTCCAAAAGGACTCTTAATTTACTTAATAGCCCTATAGCTTGAGTTTTATTAATATACAATAAATGGGTGTAAATGTGACATAAGCTCATTTTCAACGACGACTAGGCTTGATGATAAAGGGCTCTATTACTAATCGTCCTTTAACAAATACAGCAATTATTATTATTATTATTATTATTATTATTAGCACCACCCATTCGGGTTATACGCACTTACGTGTAATGGTAGGGTGATTGTGAGATTAAATAGGAGCAGCTACAGTTTCACATGGGATCCGAACTACGGCGGAGGCCTGGCATTCCACACATTCGCAAGTTGTGATTAATACACGTTTTGTCAGAGGTGAAGGAAGGGTTTGCAATCAGATAAATCTGTGCCAGGACAGAGGATTGAACCCCGGACCCCACAACACAGAGGTCCAACACCTTACCCCTTAGACCGACAGGTCACTCAATACAGCAATTTTTTTTAAATAGTCTCACAACATAAGATTTTCACATGTTTGAAAACTAGCATCAAACTTTCCTCTTGAGTTTGATATAAGAAGTTTCGTTGCTTTCTTTCCCTTCTTTCTAATGTACAGTAGCCCCATGGCTTCTTTGGTGCTGACTAACAGCTCACAGCTGACAGCTGACAGCTTTGAAAAGCTACCAGACCAAATCTCTACGCCGAACCATATGATCTGCAAAAAACATGTGTTTAGCAGCTGTCACTTCTGACAGTCAAAATGTAGGTATATACCTAAATGTTGACTGTCAGAAGTCAGCTGTGAACTGTCAGTAAGCACCAAAGAAGCCATGGAGCTACTGTACATACCAAAGGGTGGTTGTAGTTGCAGGGCGAAAGTGAGTATAAGCTTAGACAGAATATAAAAATATTTCCAGAAAACGCCACAGACCATTGTATTTTAATTCGTATGGCCTCACAGCGTGTGATACTTTCTCGCTGACCGAAACGACCGCCTTAATTCATATAATTTTCAAATTCCGTTAATTTACTAAACAAATCGGGTATGAAATCGGTTAGGAACATACGTCTTATTCCGGGGGACGAATGCTTATCTTAATGTAAAGCTACTTCAATAAAATATTTTCTCTCAGTTTATTTGTCCGAGTGATCAACTAAGGACTTCTGAGCCAAAGGCGCGGCAATATTTGAAACTGCGGTTCTAGTCTGTCTTTGAAGAGCCATATTTATTTTCGTCCCTAGCACCCTTCATACCCCGTCTTCATCTATCGTTATGGAGTGTAGTTTTTACGACACTAAATCTTTCTGAAATAAGCGTGTGCTTTTATTTTTCTTGCCTTAGTTGAAGATATATACTGTCATCACAAGAACACGCACCAACTATTTTAAACCCACTTATTTGGCAGCGTCGGAGCCAAAGTGGAAGAACCGGTCCGGGTTTAACGAGTTGGTGAAACCTTTTCGAGTCCAAACCACACAAAGGAGGCGAAGAAATAAATTTCAGTCAGGACCAAGAAGATTTGCATTATTTTTTTAAATAATAATAATAACAACAAAAACACCAAGAAACTGCCTTCACTACGGAAAAAAAATAACCAACTCAACCTTATCCTGCACCGCGCTCTAAGCCAACCAAACAAAGGATGTAGGTCAAGTAGGAGAAGTTAGGGAGGGGAAGATATTTGGGGGGGGGGGGGGAAGGGCAGTATAACATCTGATAGTCGAAGGAGGTGGTGGGGGGTTAACTCCTTCATCCGGAAATTGTAGGAAGTTGCGTGCGAATTAATTGGACAACTTTCCTTTCACTTTGTCCATCGTGTTCACCCCGGTATGGTGTTTACTACAAAACACTGGTGACAACTCTGTAAGGTTTCAATGAATATTGCAAATTTAGATAGTTAATTAGTCCTTATCCAATGATTACACTTACAGATTATAATAATAATATACTAAATAAAAAGATACACATGTTTATTTTTTAAACGCCATCTTGTTCGAATTATGTCTCTATTCTGACACAAACTAAGTCGGTGTGTCGATTTCTGGAACTAAAGTCCTGAAACATATCAATCGCACACCACTGGGCTTGCCAAAAATATGACAGTCTCTTCTGATATGATTACTGGGGAAGAGACTGTCGGGATTTGAATCCCGACTGGGCGCAATAAGCTAATACAACAAGGTCAAATAAATAAACAAAAATAAGTTACAAGTTTATACTTTGAAAAAATCTATCAAAATGCGCAATTTTTCTGTCATAAAATATGGTTCTGTTTGTTTTGAATTGTCTATGTTTTTATTGTGATATTTTAAAATTGAATAAACACAACATTTGTGGTTATATTTGTTATAACCAGAATGAACAGTTGAACTAAAGTCTTCCTTTTATTTTTGTAGGAAATATTAAAATAAAATGTTACAATGTGAGCCACAAGCTTTGCAAAAAAAAAAAAAAAAAAAGCGTGTTTACAATGGGAAAACAAAATGTCATAATCAATTAATCCATAACAGACAAATTATTTAAAACGTGCGCGTTTCCAAATGAATTTTCCCTGATCATAGAGTTTTTATAAACCCACTCTCGGATTCTACTTTGCCCCATTTTACGTCTCCAGATGATTCTAAATCAGGGATTCTCATAGACGAAATGTGAATGTGGTCTCAACAACCATATCAAAACAGATAATGTATATACAATGTATCATGTGAATAGATGTGTAGCTCAATAATTTGTTGTAAATGTTCAATAAAAATATAAATATTTATCCTTTCTGTACCTCTGGTTCATAAATTAGGATTCAAATAACAAGCTATATAAAACTATGATGGCTAAATGAACTATTGTGTATCAAGTTTGCTCAAAATTCTTGGAAATCAATCAATATACTTGATTAGTTATATTTGAACCCACGTCGGTGGCCGTATGTTCTAAGGCGTCACTCCCGCATTAGTCTGGACTGCAGAGGATGGGGAGATCAAGGTTCGAATCACGGTAGGATGTACCGAGGTTGGTTTCTCTAAAAGGTTTTCCACACTCTCTCTCTTTCTCTCTCTCTCTCTCTCTCCAAGTAAATATAAGTATATATACATGTACATGCGTTCAGCCCAAACGGGTAGAAAGTAATACGTGGTGCTAAAAAAATATTTAAAAAAAACAGGCCTTATTACTATTATAATTGGTTAGCTAACCACCACTTTAGCTCAGTTGGTAGAGTGTCTGCTTACTGAGCTAAAGGTCCCGGGTTCGATTCTTGATATGACCAAATAATATATATCATTGGTGAAATGTCGGTTTTTCCTTTCTCAGTTATAAATTAACAGCCGGGCCTTTAGTGTTGTGTTTGTTCTATATTTAAGCTAGTTATTAAGTCGTGTGCTTATATAATCAGTCGGTTCTGAAAGCTCACGTCAAATATCTCAAATAAATTTAAAAAAATTATTAGTTTCCAAGCGTATTATTATTATTATTATTATTATTATTACTACTACTATTGTTAATATTACTATTATTATATGTTCTGTGTTATGACCAGTTCATTCTTTTTGTAAGTGAACTTCTTGAGCTCCCAGAATTTTTTTTACTTACTTAAAATCATCCAATACTTGAATCCTCCTTCTTACTAAGCCCATCTTTCCCTCAACCTTTCCTTCTATAACGTCGTACAGAAGACAGTTCCTCCTAAGGATGTGTCCAACCCAGTTTGCTTTGTACCGACGAATCACATCCAAAATGGTTCTCTTCTCACCCACTCTTCTTAGGGACTTCTTCATTCGTCATCCTGTCTGTCCACTTGATCTTCTCACGTCTTCTCCAGAAACACATTTCAAAACTCTCCCAGTATTTCTTTTCCATCCTCCTTACAGTCCAAGTTTCTGCTCCCTACAGCGCGATGCTCCAAATATTTAATTTTATCCGTTTCTTCCTCGGTTCCAAACTAAACTTGCTGATACTGGTCAGAACGTATAAGGTTATATATTTCAATAACTTAATTTTAAAGTTCACAGCAATAATAGTTGACCTGTTGACCTATCACGCATCAATGCTGCAGTGATAGTTCACAGTTGTGGCCTTTAGATTCTAGAAATGTGAATTGGAAATTCAATTAATCCAGGAATCATTTATTGGCTGCATGGTCTAAGACGTCATTCTCGCAACAGATTAAGACCACCGATGACGGGGAGATCGGTATTTGAATCCTGGTCGGGTGTTCTGGAGGTTTTTTCCCTCAATTGTTTTCCACTCTCCTTCCGTGCAAATTCTTAGTAGATCTAGTATTAAATCAACCTTACTCATATAAACACACTAGCGTAATTAGTACATATGCGTATAAATCGAACGGGTAGTAAGACACGGTACTAAAAATCTATGAATTCTATGCACTGTTTTAGGTAATTTAAGTAATGTAGGTCAAATGAGGGAGAGGGCGGAAGGTGTCCAGCGGTGTGAGAAAAGAGTAGGGTGTATAAGCCCTTCAAGTAGAAACACTGTCAGTACTATGCGTGAGTATTTAATTAGCTTTCCAAGGTCTTCTCTTCGGCCCCCTCTCCTATTCCCCTTATCCACCTCTTTAATTTCTATTGTCCGCTACGCAACCAATTTAACACAATTCCATTTCAAGTGACCTTTTCGCTTTGTCTGTGCGGGTTCCACATTCAAAGTAGCGCTGTCAATCAAATGTTAAACGCGGAACGCTCTAAATACTTTCAATGAATTATTTGTAGGTCTATCTAAATTGAATAGTCATCTATTCGTGATCACTTCAACAATTTTGTTTTTTTTTATTATAGTTTCTTAAGGCCATCTGGCGTGGATTTAGCTAACAATTGCGTTAAGGTAGGAGTAAAGGGAAGTCTTTTTGCAGCTTTAGCAAAAAAAATTATTTGACCAAAAATAAATCAAATATTACTCCACTAGAAACAAAGAGTTTAATTTTCTTCACATGGTGATATCAACAGGTTCTAAAAACTTGCTTCAGTGGCCGCATGTCTTAACGCGCCAGTCTCGTGTCGTGTTTGATTAGACCGGCGAAGACGGGGATATCGGAGTTCAATCCCGGTTGGGTGCACTGAGGGTGGTTTTTAATAAATTATTTTCCGCTCTACCTCCACGCAATGCGGATGCACTTCCTCTAAACTAAACCTTCCTAATCACCAACACATTAGTGTGATTAGTACCATAGGCGTATAATTCGAATGAGTTGTAAGAACCAATAATAATAATAGACTATTAATAAACATTCTTGCATAGTTGTCAAGCATGTCCTGTGAATAAAATTAGACCATGTTTGTATTGAAGCAATATTTTATTTATTTTGACTAAAAAAAAAGTTTTGATACAAAAACTGCAAAAAATACTGCTCCTAACCCGCTTTCTCTACATCCTCACCTTGAATTTTAAATAATTTTTCATACAGTAATACGTTTCACAAAAGGGTCTTAAACAACGAAATAAGTTTCCGTTTATATCTTCGTGTTTTTTCCAACCTCATCATGGTACCCATCCGTGCTGGACGCGTTTCTAATTACTCTAATGGGGTAATATTATGGAAGATAGAGTTTAGAAGAAATGTATCCACATGTGTGTGAATAGAGTGGGAAACTTCTTAGGAAAATCCATCATCAGTACACCAGGCCGAGATTCAAAACCCGGACATCCCCGTTATTGACAATCAAGACTATATATGCTTAACCTTTAGTCCATAAGCTCACTTATGCGGGTACACCAATTTTTTCAGCTGTGAGCTCATCACTATTAAAAAAAAGGGTAAGTTCATTGATTGACACATGCTCATTTGACAATATAACCCACAGGTTTGGCGAATGGGGAATGAAATTCCTAAAATAACAACTAACACTGTTTGAACACGTTTATTCAAAATATGTACTGTAACACTTTGACTACTCGTTTACAACTACCACAGAAGGAAATGATGAATGTTGTTCAAATTTAAAATGTAAGATAATTTATTGAGAAATTTGACAATCTTTCTGTCTGACAAGTTGCAGAAACATTGGCTGAATATCTGAGCTCAGTGAACTTGAGAATTGCATCCAATGATATGCAGGAAATATCAAGTTAAAGCCCACATACGGCGTCAGGATGAAGTTAATTTCACTGTGTGAGTTGTACAAACTCAAATTCGCCACATTTCTATGAACAATTCGCCACCTGTGGCGATTGGAGACAAGGTTGCTCACACTCTCTCTAAGGTATCAGTCTCGTCTGATTTGTATCGCCAGTTACGAGGAGGTTGGGGTTCGGATATCGACTAAAAGTACTGTAGTTCTTTTTTTATCCAAAATGAATTCCCACTCTCACTTTACGCAAATTCGGGTACTTTTTATAAACATAACCTTCCTAATCCCCCATTCTATTAATATAGTTAAAATACGTATAAACCGAACGGGTAGTAAGATTTGGTGAAAAAAAACCACTGAAAAACCTTGACGTTAAAAATACAGTGAAATTAATAACTGATGAGACATGCGTGCGAAAATAGTTTTTATTAATTTAACTGATGAGACATGCTTGAGAAAATAGTTTTATATTAATTTAACTGATGAGACTTGCGTGAGAAAATAGTTTTATATTAATTTAACTGATGAGACATGCGTGAGAAAATAGTTTTATATTAATTTATCTGATGATGGTTATTTAAAAAAATGGATGAATGAAAAAAATATAGTCCAAGCCATCACTCTCCTGATAAACTGGCCTACTGATTGATGACGGGGAGGTCGGCTTTCGAATCCCAGTTGGGTCTACTGAGCGTAGTTTTACCTAAATGGTTTACCACTCTCCTTTTATGCAAATATGGTTAGATTTCCTCTAAAATGCTTCCTTCCTCATTCCTACTCCATTAGAGTAATTACCATATACGATTATAACCTGAACAGTTAATAAGACTTGATGATAGCTACATATATTCATTAAGGTATTTTTAACTATCCAAGTACGTTTTGGAGTTAAGGTTGTGTGACTAGAGTAAATACTGATAGCCGAGATAAAATCTAATATGAAAGCTGTGAGCTTGTATGATCCTGTGTTTAGTAGGCTACGGCGTTAATTCTCCCACTAGTAATTAATATAATAGCTCAGAAGAGCAATAAAATGAGTAGCACTTAAAAAAAAAACCAGACGTGTCGGCCTTGAATAGCCTCACGGTCCAAAATTACATCTTTAGACATATAAATCTGGACCTTCTGGTTGTTCAGGAACGATACACAAGAATATTATCCACCATTATAATATTACAAAAAAATTCTAAGTAATCATTTTAAAAAATAACTTTCATCAGACCACACTTAAAATATTATTTTATTAGAAAAATTCGTTTTTAGTTGTATTTATAATTTAAATATACTCCCCAGAAATTCGTTTTGAACAAAAATCATCAGACCCGCTTTGGTGTCCGCATGGTCTAAAGCACTACTCTCGCAGTAGGCTAGATTACCGATGACAAGGAGATCGAGGTTCGATTCTTGGTCAGGTGTACTTAGGGTTTATTTAAAATGGTTTTCCACTCTCCCTCAACGCAAATGCATGTAAATTTCATCTAAATATAACCTCCCAAATCCCTAAAACCACTAGCGTAATTAGTTTAAAAGCGTATAGCCCGAATGGTTAGTAAGACACGGTGATAAAAAAAAATCATCAGAACCATTTTCAAAAATTTCGAATTTTTAAAATAACCAACTATTAGTTAACTTTCTCTTAACTTTATAACATAAATTAAGATCACGATTTCACCTCGAGGCATGGCTAGGGATGTAGTATCGAAAGAAAAGTATCGATACTGTACTCATTAAAAGTATCGGAAGAAAAATATCGATACCGTACTAGTATCGAAATAAAAGTATCGATAATAACAAGTATCGTTATCTTTATTTAAACACTGATAAATATAATGGTTATTAATACTTTAAAACAAATGTTAAAATATGCCTTTTTGCTATCCAACTTTTTAAAAAACTTCCATAATTAACTTCTGGGATGTGGCATTTTTTAAACTATATTTGTAGTTTATATACTATCACGATGGATTTATTAATTATTGACAAACAATAGGAGAATGGATGTCCTACTATGCTTCATCTGCTTAAACAACGCCGCTAAAATTTTCTGCTTCGGCTGCTTGGGACATTCTTGAGATGAGTTCGTTTAGTTCTACAAAAGCTTATTTTGTTTAGTTTGTGATGAGCATTCTCATTGATAAAGCAAGGGGCAGTAGACTGGTCGCCACTCGCATTGTCATTTGTTCTTCCTCCACAGACCACCCTAGTAAACATTTAATCCCAACATGAATGAAGTTAACAAAAAAAAAAAGTTGTTTCTTTCGATACTGATCCGATAACGGAGTGTAAGTACTAATATCAGTAGAAGTATTGAAAAAAAGTATCGAGAGGAAAATATAGATATTAGTAAAGTGTCGATATTTTTTTTCACATACCTAGGCATGGCCATACAATTTTTAAATATCAACTTTGAACAAACTATACCAAAATTTGTTTCGGCTGTAGCCTTAGGTAGCGACAGACAGACAAAACGACTGAACGAGTCAGAAAAATAGAGAGACTGTATTTTAAAACCAATTTTTTCTTTTCGTTCAGGGACACAAAACGTCAAGATTCATCATACATATAGCACCGCGTCTTACTGGCCGTTCGGGCTTTAACGCTTATGAATTAGTTACGCCAATGGTTTTGGGAATTAGGAAGGATATATGTATTCAGAGGAAGTATACTCACATTTACGTGGATGTAGAATGAAATTTTATTTTGGAAAAACCACCCTCAATAGGTCTAGACCCGACTGAAATTCAAACCTCAATCTCCCCGTCATCGGCAGTCTAATCTACTGCGAGAGTAACGCGTTAGACCACGCGGCCACTGAAGCGCCTCACCATAATATCGAGTTATAAAATGTTCACATATTATTAAAAAATAATTCTCAAAATAGGAACATTAATTACGGGAACACTCTGTTAAACTTGCATTCTAAAAAATATATATTACTTGTTATAAACAACTTAGATGAACTCCTATTTCTTATACCTCTATCGGAGGTGTTTTCAACAAAGACTTGATCCGGATATAGAGACATCACCTCCCACAGAGCCAATCATCTGATACTAATGTCCTTTCAACCCTTGCACGTGGAACAGGAAAAGGGAGAGAGATGTCCAAATTAGGGGAGGGAGGGGAAAATATAATATGTTCCGCAAATAGCAACCAGCAATCGAACACCTATAGTATGTTTACTGAGTTCAAAATGAGGAAACCCGCTTCAGTGGCCTAGTGTTCTTAAGGAGTCACTCTCATGTTAGACTGGACTGCCAATGACAGAGAGATCGGGGTTCGAGGCTCGATCGTGTCTACTGAGGGTGGTCTTTTCCTAAATGGTTTACCACTATCTTTCCATGCAAATGTGGGCAGATTACCTATAAAATTCTTCCTTCCTGAATAGATGGTAAGACGTAATGAGGAAGATTAAACATTATAGTTTATTATTATTTGAATTATTGATATTTTGTCATACTGGTGGCCACGCTTTCTAAAACGTTAGACTTGCAATATGCTATATTGTCAGTGACAAGGAGGATTAGGTTTGAATCTCTTCCAACTGCACTAGAGGGGGTTATTTATTGTGATTTTATCATTCCTTTTTCGCATCTATGTGGACGTATGTTCTTTAAACTAAAGGTGGGGGAAAAAAAAATTCAATTTAGCCACAAGTGTGGCGAATTTTTTTTACATTTATTACTGTTTCCATCCTGTGGTCTTAGTCAGCTTTTTATTAAAGCCATATATTTTCTATAAGGTGTGGCAAATGAGAGGTAAAAATTGAGAAATCGAGTTACTCAATCTAACATTTATAGCAACACAAACTGTATGAACATTTATATTCAAGACATGTACACTTTAACTACTCAGTTACAACTTCATCAGACGCAAATGATGAAAACTATCCAAATTGTAAATGTGAAGCGATTTAATGCGAGATTTTACAATATTTTTGTCTGAAAAGTTGTAGAAATATTGGATTAACATCTGAACCCAATGCGCATGCGAAATGCTTCCAATATTATGTAGGAAATATCAAGCTACAAACATCACACGGCGTAAGGAAAAAAGTTTATTTTACTGTTCAAATTCACCACACATCTATGGTCAATTCACCACTTGTGTCCACCTCTGCTCTAAGCTATTCTCCTAATCCTTGATTCTTAAATTAAGTCCGTTATCACCAAAGTAGTCGTGTTGTATCTGTTTTAGATTTAAGTTAATTTATAAGTCATATGCCGACATGATCAGTCGGTTAAGAAAGTGTACGCTAAATAACTAAAGTAAAAAGTTTACTAAGAAGTTTCCCAATCTCCCTTAACTTAAATGTGGGCCCCCGACCCCTAATTTCTACACCCAATATCATTGCTGAGGTAACTGCAGGTCTTATGTAGAAAAGCTTTATCTTCGCTCTCTCTTTTAGTTATTATTATTATTATTATTATTAGCACCGCGTCTTACTACCCGTTCGGGTTGTACGCACTTACGCTAATGTGTAATGGTAGGGTGATTGCGAGATGAAATGGAGGACCTACAGTTTAACGTGGAATCCGAACCACGGTGGAGGCCTGGCATTCCTCACATTCACAAATTGTGATTAATACACGTCTTGTCAGAGGTGAAGGAAGGGTTTGGCAATCTGATAAATCTATGCCGGGACCGAGGATTGAACCCGGACCCTCAGCACAGAAGTCTGACACCTTACCCCTAGACCACAGGTCACCCTCTTTTAGTTAACTGTTACCAAATCTCCTCGCTCTCATTTATGTCTGAAGGTGGTGTTCTGGGGTAATAAGGAGCTACTGGAAACCTCAACTAACCAGCGTTGCGAAACTTGTCTTATATTTGAGACGAGATTGACCACACGGAAACGAGATAATGACAACGCTGTTTCTTTATAATAACCACGCAGTTACCTTAGCGATGATATCCAGTGTATCTTCCTCTTACTTAACACATAGGAGTAAATACGCGGAGATCCTGGTCGGGGTTGGTTAGTAAGACTCGAATCACCGAGTCGTGGGCGAACGGAGGGATTGTCCAACTCTTAGATTAGCTTGTTCGTGCATGGAGTGTAGGTAATGCTCAATTTAGACCAGATGGAGAGGGGGGGGATAGGGGAAACGGATGTGAGGTTCACGGTTGCTAGGGGTAATGTTTCATTTATGTTACCTTCGCCTGACATTTGGACTGGCGGTAAACAGGTTTATAAACAGTCTTATCTGAAGCCTATGTAGTATGTAGTTTGATGTCATAAATAGTGAGCAAAACATTTTTTTTTCAATATAAATAAAACTTTTGCTTCAGTATAAACTTAGAGTTTAAATTTCTTCGCATGATGGTATCTACATAATATTTGTCATGAGCATATTATTATTATTATCATCATCATTTGATTATATACTTTTTAAAATTAAGAGAAAAAGTTGTCAATGAATTATAGTACACCCTCGACAGATATTCAAGAATTGTTGAAGTCACCATGTGAAGAAAATTAAATTATATTTTTCTACTGTGGAACTGTTTTATTTATTTTGGGGGAAAAAATTGTTGATATAAAACTGCAAAAAACAATTTCATTCCCTCGCGCGTTCCTTACATACCCACCTTAACCCGCATCGATGGTTGGATGGTAAAACGCCGGTGACTTGGGGATCAGGGTTTGAATTCCGGTTGAGTGTATTCCTGATTTTTTTCTCCCTAAATGGTTTCCCACTCTCTTTCCACGAAAAATTGGGGTACAATTCCTATAAAATTCCACCTTCCTCATCCCTACTCCATTAATGTGATCAATGTTATACGTATGGTTACAACGGGTACTAAGACGCAGCGAGTTTTTTATGTAACTTTTTTCTTCTTTGAGTCTCACATTTTTTGAGTTGCCAAAAAATTCAACTTTGATTTTATCTCCAAGTCAGACGTGTAAAATTATTTAATACTTGATTTTTGTTTTGTATACTGAGAGATATAGCGATATTTTTTGACTGAGTATGTATACATTTAATAAAATAAAAAAGGTCATCTTGGATACGGGATCCAAACCAATGTATTTTTATAAAATAATAAGACCTGAAAATGAATCTACTAGTATTATTTTAATGTTATCAATGGATGAAATCACATTGTAAACAATAACATTTGTGCTTCAGACTCACGTAAGTTTGACTTTTCAAGTTTATATTCATATTAATCTAATTTCATCAACATTCTTAATATTCCAATGTTCTTAATAATTATATCACTTAACTCAAATTATTTTATTAAATCTAATCATCCTTTATTTTATCATTTAGTATTCCTGAAGATGATATTTTAAAAACCGAAACATGTTGAATTAAATTGAACAGTTGGTCTTAAACCAACCTTAACACCACGCAGCAAGAGTTTACGAATCAAAACAAGACTTTGAAATCACACATAGCTTCACATTAAATTAAGAAAATATATCCTAATTAATAAAAAACTTTAAATCTCAAGATTAAGTATTCTTTACATTTTAATCCTTGAATTTTTACATTTATTGTATATTTAAATTAATATATTTTTATTACTGTGACCTTTTTTCAATATTTATTGTTTTTAAGGTATAGCATTTAAATTTACATGTAACATTCAATATGCCATTTAAATTCTGCTTGTGACATGCCTTAATGATAAGCTTTGACTTGTGGGTAAGTGTACCAACAAGTTAACATCTTTTCCCATTAATTTATCATTTAGTGTTTATCAAGGATGTTTTCATAAATACATATAACATTTTGTTTACATATAATGTTGATCATTTTTATTTAAAAATGATTTTTAAATACTTAAAATTTCTTCATGGGTAAATTTTTTTTATTTCACATTTAATCTTAAGTTTATTCAATTTTTTTTGTCTGTTAAAATTGTTTTTAGTCAACAATCTATATCTAAATTAAAAAAAAAAAGAATCTTAACACTGTCCAGTCTTTCATTAACTTTAATCTATTTTTTGGCAAATCTTTTCATAATTGTTAGTAAATTTTCACTGATTTCATCCATTGATTACATTAAAATAATATAAATAGATCAATGTTCAAGTATTACTATTTTGTATTACTACGCTTCTTACTCTATCATTATTTTAGAATGTTTAATAAAATGTTAAGGTATTTGTATTGGAATGATCTACCACTGAGCCATCCAGGTTTATCTCGCATCTAAGGCCAAACTTCATTTTTAATATTTAGGTGTTATAAAGTTAAGTTTATTTGTAAGTTGCAAGACATATTTAAAGGGTCATAAAATAAATTTTAAACTGCCATCGTTTATATTTATTTTTTTATTACTACGCATTTACTATCCCATTTGGAGCATCCGAAGCTTGCATCAATTTAAGGACCTTCGATGAAGTAGGTGCATTGTAAGTAACTATATCAGCACTAGCCTGTAGAGGAGATGGGAAAATCAACACTGCAATATCCTCAGTGAATCCAGTCAAAATTCAAATATAATTCCGATCTTTTGTTTCAGAGCTGAGTATGCCAGTTGATTTCGTTGGCATGGATCCAAATGTGCTGGTATATTCTAGTTATAATTAGAATGGTTTTTAATCAATAGCACCTTTTAAAATAATATTATGTATTTGTTACTTCTTACACAAAGCTATAGGACAATGACCCCAGCCAAATATAACTTAACTTTCCCCATTAGAGCATGGATAAAGTCCAGTTTTCCTAGGAAAATACAAACGTATTTTTTTGAGGCCAACATTGACCAAATTTTACTAGATTATTAGTGATATTTTATAGATATTAGTAATAGCTATCAAAAGTGACAAATGTAGATAACATGACCCGACAAATTTTATGACATCATTAAAAAGACCTAAGGAAGAACTTTTTTTTTATATCGCTTTCGTACACCATTAAACATAGCATATGCTCCCACATAATTTTTGTCAGTGCAGTTTTAGCATTCAAAAAATAAGTTCCGCATGCCAGCTGTCTTAAAGCGGCTTTTGCTCTCTCTCTCTCTTGCATTTCCTGTTTGCCAAAAAACTGTGGTTTGCTTTGTTACTTTTTTTTTTAAGGGAAGACACGAGACACCTTTGACGTCCTTGAAGCGGCCAGGTTAACTTCCTGCATCAAACCACAAGACTGGAAAAAAAAATAGCGAACACAAAAAGATTAAATTATCTTGACTCTAACAAAAGCAAAAATACTCTGATCCTAAGGTTGGATGGAGTGGTAGCCTATTTGAGGTTAAGGCCAATATATTTGCAGTTTTTTTAAAGTAATTTTTTTTTGGACAAAATATATAGATATTTTTTAGCACAGCGGCTTACTACCTGTTTGGGTTACACGCCTATACACTAGTTAAATTAATGTGTTAGGGATTAGGAAGGTTTGATTAAATTGAATTGCACCCATATTTGCTGGAAGGGAGAGTGTTAAAACCATTTAGGAAAAAAAACACCCTCAGTGCACCCAACTGGGATCAAACCCCGATATCTTAGTTTTTAAAATAAAATAAATAGTAATTCAGTAAATATATTATATTTTAATTTCCTACACATACGAGTAAATATATTAACAGTTTTTGAATATCTGTCATTCACATAGTGACATTTGATTAAAATCATTTTAAAAGATGGGAAACAGTTTTCATCATCTTCTAGAACGCCCATGACAAATATTTCAATGCTATTACTGACTGTAGAAAACTAAACTAAGCGCATTGACAAAAGCATTATTTTATTTATTATGTCCAAAATTAATTTGTATAGTTACCCGCCTCGGTGGCGTAGTTGGTTAACGCGCCAGTCGTGTTGAGCCAGACCACCGAGGACGGAGAGATCGAGGTTCGAATCTCGGTCGGGTGAACTGGGGGTGGTTTTTCCTAAATTGTTTTCCACTATCCCTCCACGCAAATGCGGGTTCACTTCCTCTATATTCAACCTTCCCAATTCCTAATCCATTAGTGTAATTAGTACTTAAGCGTATAACCCGAACGGGTAGTAAGACGCGGTGATAAAATTAAAAATTTGTATAGTGAAAATTCCAAAAAAAAAAAGGCTTTAACTCACGTTTCTTTTCATCACACCTTAGTGTGTAAAAACGGACGCTTAAAGATCTCTTGTGAAGATATAATATCACATTAAATCAAATGTATCGATTTTAGTTCCATTTAGAAACAAAATATGTTTAATATAATATAGATTTAAATTAAACTTTAATTAATGATATCTAGCGTGTCCTACAACAAACCGATTGTATCAGCAAAATACTTGAAAACTAAAGTAATTCTATATATTCATTAATGTGAAACCGGAAACAGATTATTGATTTTTCCGTCCGTGCTGGATTTTGAGCATGAGCCGGTTATTAGGGTTATTTAATTATTTATTAGGGTTACAGTCGAGATTCGGACGCAAAACAAACCCGCATTTGACCTCAACAACTGCTTGCTATTATTTTCTGGGAGATTGGTTGATTCCCGAGACTAGACTATAAATAAGATCTTGATAAAATAAAATGCACTAATGACTGAACTATTACGACAACACTTAACTCAGTTGGTAGCGTGTCTGTCTACCGAGCTAAGGGTCCCGGGTTTGATTCCTGGCATGGTCAAAAAATTGATCATTTGTGAAATGTGGGTTTACCCTTTCACAGTGATCAATTAACGGCTGGGGATTGGATGTTGAGCCTGTCCTAGTCTTAAGTTAGAGTATAAAGCATATGAAGCTGGCACAGGCTTAGCAAGTCAGTAGTGAAAAATATATGTCTTCAATAAAAAACTGACCCAGTCCACAGGCTGAAAACAGTAATGGATGTAAAGACTAATGACTGAACTAAAGTGTCGCTAGGGTTAAAATACTAAACGGTACACTTGTATTATTATTTTGTTGGTGGGTTTCATCCAATGTGAATGCTATTGCAATTTCTTTAAAATTATCTTTCTCGTGTAGTATCGTCATTTTGGTAAAGGAAAGTGCGTATATATATATATATATGTACAGTAGCCCCATGGCTTCTTTGGTACTGAGTGACAGCTCACAGCTCACAGCTGACGGCTTTGAAAAGTTACCAGACCAAATTATGTATCCCTACGCCGAACCATATGATCTGCAAAAACATGTGTTTAGCAGCTGTCACTTCTGACAGTCAAGATTTAGGTACATACCTAACTGTTGACTATCAGAAGTCAGCTGTGAACTGTCAGTCAGCACCAAAGAAGCCACAGGGCTACTGTATATACATCTATGTATATATTATTGATACAGTTTGCATGTAATATAGATTTCATACCTTAACTAAATATACAGGAAAGAGAAAGGAAAAATTTAGAGACGGTGTGTCAGAATTTGTGTGGCAGGAAAATGGAAACCATTGGAAAAGACCAGCTTATTTACATACTAAGCCGAATTTTGAATCCTAACCACACTATCACCATCAAACCAAACAATATAGGAATTACTTTTTAATCCGTTGGACCATTTAGTTTTTATCAAAATTTAAACCAAGCTAGTGATGAGAAAATTAAATCTTGACCGAAATCAACATATTTTATATGTAATTATAGCTACTTAATCACCAATTTATTATTGTATTTTACAATCAATTATGAATATCAATTTTTAGATTTATAGGTTCACGAAAACGAATCAGATTTTGAAAAAGTAACTCCGAATATTCAGGCAAAGATTCAAACCATATGTTATGCTCATCGGTGGTCACATGGCATGAGTCATCAGTCTCAAGGCCGGTTCACACTGAATGTTAAACTAAGCTAAGCTAGACATGTCTTGCTTGCTATGCCACGCTATGTATTTTTCGATTGCTGGCCAGGCAATTTTTCCATCTTCCATCGTGAACCATCTTACGTTGCGCATGCGCATAACGCAGCTTGGGCTCCGTGCTGAACAGACTGGATTGTTTAAAATAACTAAAAAATTGTTAACATTTTTGTTTTCAGTTTGTTTCACGTGTGTTTAAGGAATATTCTTTTTAGTTTTTATATTTAATATATCTTTTTATATTTTACTTTAGAACCGTTAATTGAACAAGACAAACCTCCACCTTTCACATTTTAACTTTCACTCGACACCTTGGAGAGAAAGTATTGTGATCGTCAAAAAAATCCAACTCAAGATTTTGATAAATGACTACATGAGACTAAAAATTTGGTTTTAGAAATGCCCGTCTGTTTGTCTGGCTGTCGTCTGTATGTATGCATGTCTGTATGTCTGTCTGTCTGTCTGTATGTATGTATGTCTATCCGTGTGTCCGTCTGTCTGTACCTTTGGCTAGAGCCGAACTTATTTTATCGATTAGGCTAGAACTTGGTAGGCTTATCTGGGGTTTTCATTAGGTCCCCCGGAGGTGTTTTTGGAATTAGATATTTAATCCTAAATCTAAGGGTAGTTATTTTACTGAAGAGCAATTTTTATTATTATAAACAAGATGGACTCTCATTTTCTCATGAAAATGACTCAGAGGGTAATTTACGTTACGTAAAGAAACTTTTCCCATTTTCATCATTTCTCCACAACTATTTGAGATAAGAAAAAAAAAACTAATCGTTGTAAAGTTGAAGTACTATAAAGGATAAAAAATCTTTTATTTGAAATATTTTTTATAAAACAAATAATTTCTGAGCTATAAGCAAATATATATATACAACCCCCTACTTTTTAATCCAGGTCTTTGAAAAAGAATTTGATTCTTATGCTCTTTGGTGAACAAAGATATTTCTCTTTTCTCAATTTTTCTGTAACAATGTTACTAGTTCCTAATGCCATTGAGTAAATAAATAACAGTGTTTATTATTTTATTTATGATCTTTGGTGTAATGTTTCTACAACAATGTATAGACCTATTATTTCCTTTGACAAATCTTCCGATTTTTTAATTAATATTTTTTTAAAGATAGAACCGGAGAAAGCTTGTGCGGTGCACACCACCATTTATTTTCCTTCTCCAAAACAGCCTCTAATAACAGCAACTTTTCTTCCTCAGTTCTATCATCTGAACTCAAACAAGATATTTTGGAGGGTGTCCTAACTTAACTTCACTGTAGCAGACCAGAAAGAAACCACAGTGAATTCAGGAGGGAAAAGAGGAACCATTAGCTTAGCTTGGCGTTCTGTGTGAACCAGCCTTTACCGAAGTGTCGGTGATGGAGATATTGAGGTTAGAATCTCGGCTGAGTACATTGGGGTTTCCCTATATCCCCTTCAAGCTAACGCTGGAATCTCTTCATCTAAACCACTTCAAACATCTCTACCCTATTAGTGCAATTAATTGAGGATAGCCCGGACGGATAGTAGGACATGGTATTAAGGTGAGGACAAAGAGAACTCAAGTTCAGGTCAGGATTACAGATTTTATAGCAAAACACTTTTCTTTTTGACAAAATAAAACAAAATATTGTTTCAATAGAAACGTTTAGTTTTAATTTTCTATGCATATTAATCTCAGCAATTCTTTATTATTTGTCGTAGGTACGGTGATAATTGACTAGAAACTTTTTAAATGAAGATGAATATTACTGTTTACATCTCGCAATGCCCAATTATTGTCCACGACAAATATTTAAGAACTGATAGGATTACTATGTGTAGAAGATTAAACTAATCCTGTCTACTGAAGCAAAATTTTGATTCTTTGAGCCATTAAAATATGTTGTCATATAAACTTTTAAGTAGATCTTGTTCCCGAAATCTCTCTCTTTGTGCTAAAGTCCATCTTACTCGAACTGTCTGAGACATTGATGAAATATTTCTGTATTACTGAAGGAAAATAAGTCGTATTTGAGAAGAGTCTTCGATAGAAATAACATCAAATTTGGTTTTATTGTGTGCATATTAATTTCGCATATTGGAAACTAGCTTTCTGTAAGATCAACCAATCCCATCGTAGGAAAAAAATTACTATTTATATTTATTTTAAGTTAAACTTATGGTACACAACCCTCTTGCTGATTCTTTGAATACAATTGTAAGCAATTTATTTTACTGTAAAGAGCTTTAATTTAATATATCTTGAACAAATCATAAGTATAATTTAATGAAAATATTATTTATTTAATACATATTATATTACTATTTATTGAATTAATTAAAAACTTAATTAGTAACTTAGCTTCGTACAAAATTGGTTGATATATGCATTAAAACAGTATTTTGACAATCCAAGGTAAAAATCACTAGCGTATCTCATTAACAGTCATTTTTGTGTTATTGTATAGTACATATTATAACCAACTATATCGCACAGCGTTATTGTGATTTAATAATTAATTTCAACTTGCCAGGTAGACTACGTGACAATAAAATATATTATTTATTTGAGGTATTTAACTAACAGTTTCCAAATCGACTGATTATATCAGCCACGAGAATTTCTATGAGCAAGAACGAAAGGGCCTACCGATATGTCCGCTTAAGTTTTTTCATGCATTCCAGGGTTCTTTTTACATGACACCATCATTCAACTCCGGCTGGGTTTGAACCCACGAACATCGGGTCCTGATGCGAGTACTTTACCTCAAGACCACTTAGGTCGAGGATTTCAAGAAAATATATAGGTTTCTTTGCACCGTATATATTATAGAAAAAGATTGCGGAAAATGTATTTTACTTGTTGGTTTTTAAAATAAGTGGTCACCCACCTCTTTGGTGTAGCTAGCTAACGTGCTAGTCGTGTTAAGCTCGACTGCCGAGGACGGGGAGATCGAGGTTCGAATCTCGGTCGGGTGTACTGGGGGTAGTTTTTCCTAAAAGGTTTTCCACTCTCCCTCCACCCAAATTCGGGTTCACTTCCTCTGTATTCAACCATCTTAATTCCTAACCCATTAGCGTAAATAGTACTTAAGACTATAACCTGCACGGGTAGTAAGACGCGGTGCTAAATAAATAAGTAAGTTGTCAGAAACACGATTTTTTTTAGCACTCCGTTTTACTATCCGTTCGTTTTATACGCCTATGCACTAATTACAATAATGTGTTATGGATTAAGAAGGTTTAATTTAGATGAAGTACACACGCATTTGCATGGAGTTAAGTGTGGAAAACCATTTAGTAAAAAACCATCTCAATGCACCCAACCATGATCGAACACATATCTTCCCGTCTTCGGCAGTATAGGCTACTGCGAGAATAGCGCGTTAGCCCATACGGTCACCGAAGCGGATCTTTAGTTCTTGAATCGCGAACAAAGCTAACGGTCCACGCACCATTTTGGTCAAAAACCTTTCGACATAACTACAATTTGAGTGGGTATACCCCCTTAAAACATACCACTCCAGTTCAATTCAGATGGTTTGCGGTTTCGGATAGTTGAGAATTACCAAATGGGGATCTTGAGGGGCGAAGCACTCGAGGTGCCAATTACGCTACTTAGGAATACGCCTACTTAACTCGCGTCGCGATCTTTTCCATCCAGCACGCATCACATGCCAATCAACTCTGTGATACAATCGGCTATATTATTATTATTATTATTATTATATTATTAGCACCGCGTCTTACTACCCGTTCGGGTTATACGCACTTACGCTAATGTGCAATGGTAGGGTGATTGTGAGATGAAATGGAGGACCTACAGTTTAACGTGGAATCCGAACCACGGTGGAGGCCTGGCATTCCTCACATTCACAAGTTGTGATTAATACACATCTTGTCAGAGGTGAAGGAAGGGTTTGGCATTCAGATAAATCTGTGCCGGGACCTAGGATTGAACCCCGGACCCTCAGCACAGAAGTCTGACACCTTACCCCTAGACCACCAGGTCACCCTTACAATCGGCTATAAATTATTCATTTACACTCGGCTATAAATTATTCATTTACACAAACACTATTGCACGTGGATAACTTCTGATTAAACATTAATGGAGATAAAGGGCCAGTTTCATAGTCATATTTAGTACGCCTAAAGTGCGAGTCGATACTAAATACAGGACGACACCTACCTAGACCAAAATGGAATGGGCCAGTTTCGCATATGAAACTGGCCCATTCCATTCAATTTCAGGTAGGTGACGTCTTGTATTTAGTATAGCGCCGCACTTGAGGCGTACTAAATCTGACTATGAAACTGGCCCAAAGAGTTAATAGAAGTTCCTAATACTGAACATTGTTGAAATATGTAATGATATTTGGATAAAAACCGCATTAAAAGGGCCGTTTTTTTGACCATTTTAGAATGGCTTCTCAGATAAGCACTGTGCACAAATCTTTATTCTGTATTTAAAAGGACACAATATAGTTATTAACAAGAAACTTTGTCGCTTTGTCCCCCATCGTCACCTCGGGAAATTTCTAGTAATCATTCAAATACAAATACACTGCACACGCTCTTAAACGTAAAATAAAAATAAAAAACTGGAGTAACATTCTACAGCGGTCAAATCTTAGCGTGCAGCTGTATGGCTACCAACACGTCTTGATACATTTAATTGCATCACATAGCTTTTTTTTTCAAAGTTCTTTGTTTATGTTGGAGTGTGCCCTCCACCCAAGACCAGCCTGTTATGGGTGATGTGGGCTTGTAATGAGGTCACTCGTGTTTAGGTTACAGTTAAACCCAGCATGGCGCCAAACCTAACCTCAACAAAATACACTCCCATCACATCAAAGGCTGTGATGGCCACTGATGTAGGGAGGGGGACTAAAATAATTTACTACTCTGAAATTTTTTTATGTCCTGCAGAGGTCAAGAAGTTCATAGGGCATCACTGGTGTTAGGGTTGTTAAATCAGGTTAAAGGTCAGTCACAATCAAACAATTATTGAACAATATTAATAGTGTACAGTTATAATCATACATATTATTATTATTATTGCACGCTCTTACTACCCTTTCGGTTATACGCACTTACGCAAATGTGTAATGGTAGGGTGATTGTGAGATGAACTGGAGGACCACAGTTTAACTTGGAATCCGAACCACGGTATAGGCATGGCATTCCTCACATTCACAATTTGTGATTAATACACATCTTGTCAGAGGTGAAGGAAGGTTTGGCAATCAGATAAATCTGTGCCGGGACGAGGATTGAACCCGGACCTCCAGCACAGAAGTCTGACACCTTACCCCTAGACCACCAGGTTCAATACATATTATATATTAATATTTAGCACCGCGTCTTACTACCCGTTCGGTTATACGCTTAAGTACTAATTACGCTAATGGATTAGTAATTGGAGGGTTGAATTTAGAGGAAGTGAACCCGCATTGCGTGGAGGAGAGTGAAACCATTTAGGAAACCCCCCCCAGTTCACCGACCAAGATTCGAACCTCGATCTCCCGTCCTCGGCGGTTCAATACATATTGATTCAATGATTTCATATCAGTAACTATCTATTAGAGGCCAAACTTACTATTTAATGCATTTCATGTAACTTTTTAAGGTAAAGTAACTAATGCATGGGGATGAAATTCAGTATTTAAATTGACATTCATATGAGGGTACACAATGAAATATTTATAATATACTAAAAAAAAAAGTAAACAGTTTGAAAGTGGAAAAATTTTATAAATTTTAATCTCATACAAATACTTTTCTTTTTACATCCCAAAAATTTGTTTTTTCCGGTTTTAAAATAAAAAGTCGTTATTTAAAATTAATTTTTTTAAAACCTGTTAGTTACCTGTTAGTTTATTAATGTGTCAGAATCGATTATTACAAACATAGATTTGAAATGTATATTTCCTTACATTTCTTGTTTTGAATGTAGGCCTGCTAATTGTAGAGACAACACAGACAAGCAGAACATAATATGCCAGGACAGGGCAGGGGGTCAGATAATCCCAATTGAAGAAGTACCAAGGTAAAGTGGAGGTCGGCTTCCTTACATGAGCGGTGTTGGTGGAGTGGACTGAGACATTGCTATTTTTTTAATAATTTTTTTTAGTACCGCGTCTTACTACTCTTTCAAGTTTTACGCATATTATGAACTAATTAAGTTGATGTATTAGTAATGAGGAAGGTTGAATTTAGAGAAGTTGTACCCTCCTTTGCGTGGAGAAACGGTGGAAAGTCATTTAGAAAAACCACCCTCAGTATACCCAACTAGGATTCAAGTCTAGACCGCTCTGTCATCGGCAGGATAGTCTGGGGTGAGAGTGGCGTCTTAGACCATGCAGCCACCGAGGCAGGTCATTACTTGCTATCTTTTTTAAAAGAAGTTCCTCCCACCCCAATCTACTGTATGTTAAATTCCCTGTCAATATTTTATGGACACAAACATTTATAGTTATTACCACTGTCGAATGATCTTGTCGTCAAGAACATATCACCAAGGGGTGTAAGTATCAATGGTGATTCGTCATCGAATGATGGTTTAGTGATATCCTGTAAAAAAATATTTATGCAAGTTAATGAAATGTCATGCCAACAAGGGACCTCAATGATAGTTAACTATCCTGATTTGTGGTAAATAAAACAATTGGCTTCGGACAAGATGAAATAAATGGTGCAGAGCAGTTCTAGGAACGAGCAATAGTTGTGATGGGCAAGCGCTGATGGGGAGGGGGGGTGTCAAAGGGTCAGTTTTGACCCCCTCCCTCTGTGAAAATTAGAAAATTAATACATAAAACAAAATTAAAGTTCAAATTTTAGAAAGAAAATACAACATAGATAAATTATACAATTTTTTTGTCTTTTAACAAGCATACACCTCTTAAGCCGGGTCCACACGTGCGTTATTCGTCCACGTTTATTTAATTTTTGATATGACTCACGCAAGTGGAGAACAAATATTAGTTTTCATGTACTAATATTTGTCGTGCATAGCGAGTAACGAGCATTGTTCCGCATAGAGACGGTAGACTACCACACATTAAAGAAGACTAATAATCGCCTGAGAGCAGTTCATCCACGAATACCGAATATAGATTATGTGGTGACAGAAAATCGGTGGAGCTATGGGGGACTCTGCCCCCCTGGAAATAATTTGCCCCACCCTGGAATAAATCCTCCCCTAGATATATCAAATCCTCTGATATTATCGAATATGTAGCTGAAAGATGGCCTTAAACCAAACTACAAATTACTTCTAGATGCATTTTATTGTCAAAAATTTGCTGGAGACCTCTTTAAATAACTACTAGACTAGAGGTATCTAAATGGCAGAAAAGGTCAGGGGAGTAAAGCTCTAAATAACTTCCAAGGTCATCCAAATTTAAAAAATGTCTAGGAAAGGACAACTCTAAATAGCTTCTAGATGCATGTTATTTTGAAAAATTTTCAGGCGAGAAAACCCCAAATAGTCTAGTTTTTGAAATAATTCAATTTTCTAAATTTTGTCGGTGGAAGACCACTTCAAAGATTATCTTCTAAAGGTATCTTAATATCCTAAAAAATTAAGTTGATGATTATTCTAAATAGTTTTGAGGGGTATCCAAATTTCAAAAATGTCGAGGTGAGGAACACTTTAAACAGTGGTTTATAATTTATAAAAGAATCTAATTAAAAAAAATCAAGGCAAAGACTACTCATAGCTTCTAGAGTGAACCATTTTTCAAAAAATTGTTGAAGGAGGGCCACTTTAAATAGTTTATAAAAACTATCCAATTTTAAAAAATTGAAGAGGATGATCCCGATTTAAAACAAACATAAGATCAAATATGAATGAGAAATTATTTAATGGCTTTAAACAGAAATCTAACATTGCAAGTAACTATGTTATTTATACTTATGACCCCCCCTATGAAAATGTTCTGGATCCGCCCCTGGTGATGGGGGATTCGTAGCTCTTCAATTTCTGAAGGCTCTTCTTTCATATCCATCACGATGGCCCCAGGTGCTCCGTTTTTATCGAGGTTACTCCCAACTGTCGTCACGAGACCAACTTAAGTTAAACTATAAACTGTGTCACGTGACGACCGCGGGGACTACGCCACCCGGTGTCCCCCAAGGATTTCTAGTTGGGCTTCTCTCGATGCTAACTGGGATCGACAGAAGTACGCTCTTCAGCGATCTGAAGGGACTATCACTACACCCACTTCGGTGGCCGCATGGTCTAAGGCGCTACTCTAGCAGTGGACTAGATTGCTGATGACGGGGATATTGAGGTTCCAATCTCGGTCGGGTGTACTGAGGGTGGTTTTCCCTAAATGGTTTTCTACTCTCTCTCTCCACCCAAATGCGGGTACACTTTCTCTAAATTCAACCTTCCTCATCCTTAACCCAATATGGTAATTAGTACGTAAGTATATACTAATAATAATATTTAGCACCGCGTCTTACTACCCGTTCGAGTTATACGCTTAAGTACTAACTACGCTAATGAGCTAGGGATTGGGAGGTTAAATTTAGAGGAAGTGAACCCGCATTTGCATGGAGGTAGAGTGGATTTTTTTTTAAGGATAAACCACCCTAGTTCACCCGAGCAAGATTCGAACATCGATCTTCCCGTCCTCGGCAGTCTAGCTCAACACGAAACTAGCCCGTTAGTTAACTACGCGTAAGAATATAAAGCGAGTGAGTGGTATAAGAAAGTACTAAGAAAACCCACTTTCTGTACAATTGGTTGCTAGTGATCGCCCTTCGCAAACCTATAGTCACAACAATCACTGTATTCTGCTGTAACATTCAAAACTTTCATTGTATACTATTATGTAATAATGTATTATTATTGATAAAGAACCCCCTTTTATTAGATACTTTAATTTTATGTTAACTTTATAGGTTTATTTTAAAATAAAGCTCTTTAAATTCTGTTTTATTCAAATATTTGGTATAATTACACTGGCACTATATTTAGCTTTATTTTTCTCATATAGTAATTTATTATTTAATAATTTTTTTATTTGTAATTTTGTTTTATCTGTTCGGTGTTGACCTGTTCTATATCCTTGTTGACCGTTGGCTTACATTTTAATAAAGGAGAGTGAAATTGAAATTAAAATCATCATTCGTACGCTCCGATGCGATATATATATATATATATATATATATACATTTTTTCCCGGAATCCTCAGTATAGAATTTTACTCGGAAGGACAAGGTTTGAATAAGGATTAACTTGATTGAATGTTTTTATTTTATATTCTAGTTCTATGGGTTTTATTTACACGTACGACGAAAATAATAAAGTACAATATTCTTGTCGATTTCAGGGGTCTTGAGGTGAAGTATTCGCCTCAGGACCCGATATTCGTGGGTTCAAACCCAACCGGGATCGATGGATTTTCCTTTAACGATACAAATTCGTAGCACAACTTCCTTCGAAGAAAGAACCCTGGAAGGTGTGTGAAAAAAAAACCCTTTTCCGGCAAAATTGGTTGACTCTTTTGCTCTCGCTCTTAGATATTCTCGTGTGCTGATATAATCAGCCGGTTGAATACCTAAAATAAAAAATATACAGGATGTCCCTACTTTGCAACTTAAACTAGGAATACCTGATTTATATATTTTTTTAGTGGATAAGCATACATTTTTAATATTTGTTTTAACAATTACACTAGAGATTTTAGGGATTGGGAAGGTTATATTTAGAGGAAGTGTATCAACATTTGCGTGGAGGGAGAGTGGAAAACCATTTTGTGAATACCACACATCAGTACACCCAACCAAGATTAGAACCTTGATCTCCCCGTCATCGGCAGTCTCGTCTAATGCGAGAGTAGCGCGTTAGACCACGTGGCCACCGAAGCGGGTATAGTTCACCATTAAAAGTATGTTTCACTTGACAGCTTGTAAACGGAGAAAATTATTTACCAGTAACCACAAACAACCAACCAACAAGGATAAAAAGTTTTAAAAAGAATATTCTTCGTCGTAATCGTCTGAGATTCGAAATAATTTCAATCACATTACCTCTCAAGTCAAGATAAAGATCTGAAAACCACTATACAATCGTGTTGTTACAACAGCTTACAGGAAGATAAATCGGTGGTTGAATCATGGTTGAATGGTCTAAGGCGTCACAATCGCAATAGACTGAACTAGTGATGACGGGACCCGCTTGGGTGACCGCATGGTTTAACGCGCTAGGCTCGTGTTAGACTAGACTGCTTAAGACGGGGATATCGGGGTTAGATTCTGGTCGGGTGCAACTAAGATAGTTTTTCCAAAATGTTTTTACGTTTTGCCTCCACGCAAATGCGGGTAAACTTCCTTGAAATTTAGCCTTCATAATTCCTTAAAACAATTAGCGTAATTAGTACATAAGCGTAAAACCTGAACGGGTAGTAAGACGCGGTGCTTGGAAAAACTAATGACGGGGAGATATAGTACTTGTAGAATATACTGAGGGTGGTTATACTGAAACATTTCCTCTCTCTCCCTCCATGCATATGATGGTACATTTCCTGTAAATCCTATTTTTATAGGAGGAACCTTATCTGGACATTTAAAAAATGTAGTAAGACTTAGTCATACTTTCACGTATACATGCATGAGGTCATGTGACCCACAGCTGCCTCTTTTAACAGATCATGTCAATACTTATAAAATTACACTAATAATATAGTAGTTTTTTAATCTATTTAGGCCACAATAAGATACATTTGTATTTGATAAAAGGATCATATCTAAATTTGACTTTGTCATCCCTATAACACCAATGTGTTAATATTATTCAGATAGCCCAAAAAATTAGTACTGTATAACACGGTTCACAAAAAGAACTCTAGCAAGAACTCGGGGGTAATATGAACAGTCCCGCAAGACACTGATGTTGTATGGTAAGTCTAACACCCACGGCGCTTTTACGCAAAGTAATAGAAAATACCCAACATCCTCTAGATTTGACTTTAATACTGGTTGTGTGAAATTCAATTTCTATTACAGGGTAGCTTTATCACACCAGATAGGGTAGTTAGGGTTCCCAACCCTGGGGGGGGGGGGGATTACTTCTAAGTTCTAATGGGGGGTGAGGGGAAGCAGAAACAATTTAGGAAATAACGTTCAAAATAAGCTAAAAATTGAAGACAATCCCTTTTCCAAATTAAGATAATTTTTTTCTTGTAGTATCGACAACATTGCCTACCAGTTGTAATAAATTTATTATTTGACCAGACCAAATGTGAGCATGCAAGTGTTTATTTTCAAACACTCAATTCTTGGACTCGCTACCTCCTTCAACCCTTAATAATTTACCTATTTAACCTTCCACTCAGCAACCATTACATCCACGTGCAGCAACACCGAATCTCATAAAAACTAGACAGCTTTGTAAACCCGCCTCGGTGGCGTAGTTAGCTAACACACTAGTAGTGTTGAGCTCGACTGCCAAGGACGGGGAGATCGAGGTTCGAATCTCGGTCGGGTGAACTGGGGGTGGGTTTCCCTAAATGGGTATCCACTCTCCCTCATCGCAAATGTGGGTTCACTTCCCCTATATTCAACCTTCCCAATTCCTAGCGTAATTAGTAGGGGGAGACCGGGGCATGTTGACGAACGGGGCAAGATGACGAATTGCAATTTGCGCCGTATGTAATGCCGAGAGAAGTTTGGCTATCCTGTAGCCTTGACCACCCCCCTCAGCTACTATAAGCTTGCAGCAACGGAATTTTCCATTCAGTCTGAGAGTAGCTGTGTGAATAGGAAGTTGTGTCGTCGCATCCTTGCAGTGAAATTGAAGGTAGGTTCGATAAGCTCTTGTTCAGTTGTAAAGAATGGTTCTTGTTTGTCATATGCTATTAGCTAGTCTGTGTTATATTAGTAATTTATACATGTAATAGTTACTATAGATATAAATTTTGGTTTAAGCTTTTTATGCAAGTTATTGAAATAATGTAATCCGGGGCAAGATGGCGGGGGTAAGTTGACGAATTCGTCATCTTGCCCCAATTTTATAAAACTATAAATGTATGCCCATGTATCTAGAAATCTGCAAGTGTTAGAGTTAATTAATATGAACATTACTAAATGAAGGCTAAATAATGTGGGTTTTAGAAATATATATCTCAAAGTAACACACTACAACGTTATTTTTATGCTACCATTGTTATTGGCAAGCAATGCACACTTAAAAATGTAATTGTCCTCTGCAGATGGTGAGAAAATGGGTCAGGAAGACCGATTCAAGGAATTGGGATGATACTAAAATGATAGCAGCAATGCATGCTGTGAGAGAAGAACACATGTCCTGTAACATCTGTAACATAATCAAGACAGTGCAAGTAAACAAATTCTTTGATATGCTGAAAGAGGTTAGATTAACGTATGAGTTTTCCTCCAGTCAAATATTTAATGCTGATGAATCAGGCTTGTCTACAGTCCCTACCAAACTTCCAAAAAATAATTTCACCCAAAGACACAAAAAGGGTCTCTAAGGTTGTTTCTGCAGAGAGAGGAAAAAATGTAACAGTTGTGTGCATTGCCAGTGCGACTGGAGTGTATGTCCCACCATTTCGTATATTCCTCAGAAAGAGAATGAAGCCAGAGTTACTGGATCATTTGCCTCCTGGTTCAGAAGGTCATGCTAGCGAAACCGGTTGGATGAATTCAGAGTTATTTGTTTCCTACCTTCAGCACTTTACTAATCATGTAAAGCCATAAGAAAATATGCCTGTTTTACTTCTTGTTGACAACCATGCTTCTCATGTTTCATTGCCAGCTATTAATTTCTGCCATGAACACCATATTGGGATGGTTGGGTTCCCACCTCACACAACTCATCGACTCCAACCATTGGATGTATTTTTTTGGGCCTCTCAAGACATTAAGGGTTTCGAAGCTTGCGGAATTGAACCATACAATCCACACATTTTTGCTGAAGAGGATTTTGCACCTTCAGCAACAACTGAACAAGATCTTCCTCAATCAGGACCTTCCCATGATGAACCAACATTGGTTTACAATGGACCACAAGAAGTTGCAGTTGAAAATGATCACCACCCACAAACAAATATTCCACAACCTGGAACATCCCAGCAGAAAGACCAACAAGAAACTGTTCATGCTCAAGCAGAGGCTCCTGCTCGTGGTTCCGAGTCGAATGAAAATAAAACTGTGCAAACATCAATTCCTAATAAAGCACAAGTCACTCTCAGCTGTATTAAACCTTTGTCAAGAGCAAATAGATCTATGAAAAGGAATCGGCCAGTTCTAGCATCTGTCAGAACAGCATCTGTTCTAACGAGCACGCCTGTGAAAGATATTCTCGTGCAAAAAGAACAAGAGAAGGAAAAGAAATTAAAAAAGAAGGAAGAAAGGGATGCCAAAACAGCTGCAAAGAAGTTATTCCAAAAAACAAAGGAAGCTCAGGAAAACACTGAAACTGTAATGTGTCCAGGATGTGAAGAAGAGTTTATTGGCACTCCTAATGAAGATTGGGTGGAGTGTGGAGCTTGTGGCTAATGGTGGCATAAGGACTGTATGAAGGATGTGGCCAGTTTAAGTGTGACTATTGTTAGTATTTAAAACGTAATTGCCTCTTATGGCCTAAAAAATTGTTTTTGATTTCTTTTGTTATTATATTGTTTCGCAACACCTAAATGTTAAATGCCATGTTGTGTGTGGATTGATTTTTTTCTTAGATTATTAGTTAATAGTTAGTCAATGAATAACATTTTAATCAGATAGGCAATTTTGAAATTATTTGGTATTTAAATGTGTAAGTTATATTAATATAGCAAAATGTTTTTATATCATATATAATGCATTAACCTTCTAATTCATCATCCTACCCCAATAGGTTCGTCAACTTGCCCCTATGCCGGGGCAAGTTGACGAATTTGCAGTGTTGTCATTTACAATTTTTTACAACCAAACAAATTTATTTTATAACAAATTGTAGTGCGGAAAAGTTAGTCAATGAAATGTTCTTAAAGATAAAAAATACTCACTTTTATATATGGATTGAAACTATCTATATTACTCATTCTTGCTTAATGTCGTCAACATGCCCCGGTCTCCCCTACTTAAGCGTATAGCCCGAACGAGTAGTAAGACGAGGAGCTAAATAAAAAAAAGACAGCTTTGTTGACTTGGGTTGTTGTGAAAAGTGATTTGCGGTGTGCTTTGTAAAACATAAAGCCCAATATTCAAGAAGTGATGAAAACAAAGACAGTTCAAACAATCATACGAATTTGGTCATTTTTCTTACCATTACAGAGTTGGCTAGAGATCCAAAGGTCCCAGGTTTGATTCCCAGCGGGGTCAACTCAGCATCGTGAGGACGAGTGAGGAGCTCCTTGAATAAATAATTACCAGCTTTAGTCTAGAAAACTGAGCAAAACACCGTAGTGTTTGTTGTGACGACCACTTGATACCCTTTATCCTCAAATGTTGGCATTATCTTGTCCGTCGGTATATCTCGCTTTCGGGGTGACGCTATAAAGTTTTTTTTTATGCCATTACGCTGCCAGTGGTACATTTATATTTGTATAAAATAAATAAGTTAATAGAAAACAAAACTTTTTTAACATTTTTTATAGACTTCTCAAAAAATGGGGGGGGGGGGGGGGAGGGCGTGGAAATGGTTTGATCTACCAAGGGACAAGAGGCGTCAGCTGAAAAAGGTTGGGAAACATTGACTTAGAACATGAACATAGAGCTAGGCCCAGAGGGTAGAGGATGGCTTACTAAATTTTTTTCAAAAATGGCTCAAAAGATTTGGCTAAAAATGAATATCTGGGTATTGTTTTACCAGATAAATAACATTTTATTAGTTGTATTTTTCTCAAAGAAAAGTTGATTAAAGTGTAATTTACAGATAATTCATTTTTGGAAAAAAAATTATTTTAAAAATTTTGTTCAAAATTCATATTTGAAAAGTGGTTTATATGATCATCAACAGGATGGGTATTCTATGAGTAAAACAAAATTACTTTCAATGTAATTTGAAAAGCTGTAAGAATTATACTAAACCTTATGAGAAAGTATGTAAGATTGTGTCGTGCCATTTATTTCCAGTTGAAAAGTTGCTTAAAAACTGTTCCGTACTCATCCGTCTTGAAAATACATTTTGTTCACTTTGAGAAGTGGAGTCAATTTGCATAACCTGTCAAAGTTAACTAAATTTATTTTCAACCTGGATGAATATGATAATGTTTAGTTAATACATTTTCACACCCATTCCGTGAGCACGCAGACTAAACGTCAGGTTTATTTAGTCTGATTTTCTGATGACGGGGAGGTCTGGGTGCGAATTCAAGTTCACTGTACTGAGGGTATATTTTCTTAAATTATTTACCATTCACCATCCTCCATTCATGCAAATATAGTTACCCCTTACATTTATAAGTTAACGTCCTCATTTTTAACATATTAGCATTATTTTTTTATTTTTTTATTTAGCTCCTCGTCTTACTACCCGTTCGGGTTATACGCTTAAGTACTAATTACGCTAATGGGTTAGGAATTGGGAAGGTTGAATATAGGGGAAGTGAACCCACATTTGCGTGGAGGGAGAGTGAAAAACTATTTAGGGAAAACCACCCCCAGTTCACCCGACCGAGATTCGAACCTTGATCTCCCCGTCCTCGGTGGTTGAGCTCAACACGACTAGCGCGTTAGCTAACTACGCCACCGAAGCGGGTATTAGTAAATACTAAAACGCTTATATCCCGAACTTTCAATAGTTAAAAAAAAGCTCAAACTACCGTAATACAACCATGTAGATTTAATTTATAATTGATGAAAGCCAACAGGATCGTGTGTACCTGAATATTTTAACCATCACAGGGGAAGATAAAGATAGTTCAGTGTCCAATGTATGTAGTCACGTAAAGTCTAGTTTTGTAGTAAAAAAATGTGTTCCGTTTTCTATTCTCACTCTCAAATGGTTAACCCTCTAGAAGTGATAATTTTACGATATTTCCCTCGTGCTCACATTTTTTACCATTTAATAATAATATTTCCACTCACACTATTTACCATCTAATAGTAATAGTTATATTTGATTTACATTCCTCACTCACATTATATTACATCTAATCGTAATGGTTCTTTTCGATTTCTACTCACACTTTTAAGCATCTAGTATTAATAATTGTCATCTGATTACGAGCCAAATATAATAATTCCATTCTATTTACTAACCCCCTTACACTGTTTACCGTATAGTAGTAGTCTAATAATTATATTATCTTAACATTATCACGTTTACACTTTTTAACATATGGTAGTAATAATTAAATTAAATATACACTAACGCTCACATAGTTTACCGTTAAGCAGTAATAACTATTTGATTTTTAACTCACTCTCACATTGGTTACCATATTGTAGTAAATATTGTACTCAATTTTCACTCACGCTCAAATTTAATACTGTCCTAGTAGTAATAATAATAATTATATTTTCACTCTTACCCTCACATATTTGATCTATCCGTACGGATGGGTGTGTGGATCGTGTACGGTTGGTGGCCGTAACACTATAAAAGGGACGAAGCGTCTCTAGCGTCGATTGCGGTGTTGCGGTCAGAAGGTTTTTGGCCAGGCGTGCGGTTAGTTCGGCCAGGTCTTGTGATGATGCGTTCAATCCCTGTGGCGACCTCCAATCAAAATTGACAACGATCACAAAGTGAAGCCTGTTTCACCGGCAGCGTGGCTACCACCGGCATGTTGCTGTTGTCAGGATTACGATTTTGACAGGCTACCTACCCCCCCCTTCATCCGCTCATCAAGGCATATCACGTAAATAAACAATGATGTTAATTGTTTGGGATGGAAGAGAATTCAGGCTGTTCCTGTGATGTATTTCTATTCATTAGTGATTGTCTGATATTACATAGGCCGCCACCGGTAGTCTCGTATTCAGACGATTTAGAATTTAGACCTAGGAAACAGTTTCATCTTTTTAAAAGGAACATCAACAAATAACAATTTATTTATCAAGTATACAGGGTGGTCCTTTAAAGGATAACATATTCCTTGTTAACCTTAGCAGGATTTATGATTTATAGTGAAGAACATACTGGAATGTCACATGTTCTCACTTCCAAAAACAAGTGTACGATACATATTCTGTTTTTTTTAAATTTACTATCCTTACATAAAAACAACCTAGCAGTTGCAAACATGACAATTCTTAAAAGATTTCCTTCCCTGACACATGATTCAGTATTTTTAAGTGACAGTAAAAGCGAACTTGGCCGATTTTGTTTGAAAAATGGAAACCAACTAAGAGGAGTAGATTTTTGAAAAACATTTGAATTGTTTAGTAAGGAACGTTTAATATTTATAAATAAAATTCAAATTTTAGCAAAATTAGATCGTACAAGTTGTATTAAATTAACATGAAAGACATAATTTTGTAAAATAATATATATGCACAATATTTGATTGATATTTGAAATAAATTGGTAATATTAATTATAAGTTATGATACTTTATAGTTATTAATGTCTTGAAATTATAATAAACATCTAAAAATTCAGTACATATTAAAATTGTAGACATTTGAGTCAAAGTTATACTTAAAACTATGTTTCTAAAAACAAAGGATGATGTGATCATGCATATTTCGTATTTCTGTAATATTTCGAGAATTGACAGAACAAGTTATTGAATTTGAAAAAATATAAAAATTGAATTCCTTTCTTATTTGTATTTCCCTGTTCCTTGGTTACTGCTGCAACGTTAATTATACGACATGTTTCGATGCTACGACGGCATCATCCTCAGGTCTAATGAAAAAGAAGAAACACACGGTTTCCGTGATCAATCTGTTCTTGTTGTCGCGGTGGGTTACTTTGGTTTGTTGTGAAGCCCAGCCATGCCTTTCACCCTTCCACCCACCATCCAACAAAATATGTTTTAGACTTGTACTCGACAGGGCCAAGGGCCTTAAGCTTAATATATATAAAAGAAATGTAATTGTGTCTGAAAAGCTTTACACTATCACAATCTTTCACAAATACTTAAGGTGGGAGTGTATGGGACGCTATAAAATGGCGGTGTATTTGCAGTTTTTATAGTTAAACCAATTTTTGACCTAAATAAATAAAATATTTACAGAATAAAAACATATAATTTAATTTTCTACACATGATGACATCACCAATTCTACAATATTTGTTCAAGTTGTACAACAAATTAAACAACTTTTTTCTTCAATTAAAAAGTTTCTCATTTAACCGCTATGCTCATGACAGATATTTAACTGTGAATATCACCCCGTGAAGAAAATTAAACTCCACGTTTCTAATAGAGAAATATTTGATTTATTTTGGCCAAAAAAAGGTTTAGCTATACAAACAGCAAAAGACACCTTAACTCGCGTCTACATTCCCACCTTAAGCTCAAAAAGTTATCTTTTCAACAACAGGAGGCTCATCTTGAAGGTATTTTCAAAAGCATCCCTTCGTTTTGAGTGAAAGCTAAAACAAACTTTGGCAAGAAAACTTTCTCTCCCCCCCCCCCTTTTTTTCCTTCGAAGTCCAAAAGAGTAAGAGAAGATCTGAAGGAGATCATTTGGCATGAAGGAAAGAGATTTGGAAGTGACGAATGACCCGGCCATATTATAAAATGCTATCAACCGAGTTCGTAACGTTGATTGATTCTAGCGCTCAAATACACATTTACTTTTAACATTCAACACTTGGGAATCATAAAATAGTATTCTCTTTATGATATGACCTGAGGTAATGCAAAAATACCATAGGAAAAAAAATACTTTCTCCAAGATATCTTATTTTAATTTTTTAACACGAATCCAATTACCTTTTGAGACACTACTTGAGGGTCTCCCCTCCAACAGCTTCTAGATCACAACTCGGTGGCGTGGTTGGCTAACGCACTAGTTTCATGTTAAGATAGACTGCCAAGTACGGAGAGATCGAGGTTCGAATCTCACTCGGGTGAACTGGGGGTGGGTTTTCCTAAATGGTTTTCCACTCTCCCTCCACGCTAATGTGGGTTCACTTCCTCTATATTCAACCTACCCATTTCTTAACCCATTAGCGTAATTAATACTTAAGCTATAACCCGAACGGGTAGTAAGATGCGGTGCTAAGTTTATAAAAAAATCTTAAATGCTTTCTAATCACGTCTTTATTTTATACAAACATCACCGTAACACTGGAAGAATAATTGTAGAATTTTTTTTTAATTATCGTGATGGTTTATACCATTTTTTTAGTCAGCTCTTGAATATTGGGTTTGATATTTGACAAATCACACCATAAATCGCTTTCCACTTCAAGTTGACAAGGCTGTTTAGTTTTTTATGAGATTCAGGGTTGAAGATTTGTGCTGTTGCACGTGGCCGCAAATATAGCTTAGGGTAGCGTTTTTCAAACTGTGCTCTGCGGAATTTTTGGGATCTCGCCAGTTATCTCACGCGGCCGCTAAAGTGAGTATCTATAGTATTAATTTGATAATAAACTAATTAAATGTTTGTAATAAAGTTAAAGCTTACTATATTTCAAACATAATTTTATACGCAACTATCTTTGCCTTTAATGCATTTTTTTTTTCATTATCTATAAAGTTATCTCTCCTTACAAAAATTTACCAGCATCCGTGATTGAATGGTCAAAGGCGTCATTCTCGCAATAAACTGGACTGCCTATGACGAGGAAATATGGGTTCGAGTCCCGGTCAAGCATAACAGGGGTAGTTTTTTCCTAAATGGTGTTACACTCTCTTTACACACAAATGCGGGTACACTTACACTTTAATTCAACCTTCCACATCTCTAACACATTAGTGTAATTAGTACATATGCGTAACGTGTATTAAGACGTGGTACTAACAAATAAAGTAAATATTAAAAAACCATAAAAATTCAAATTATTATTATCGCCGCGTCTTACTACCCGCTAGGGCTATACGCATTTACGCTAATGTGTAATGGTAGGGTGATTGTGAGATGAAATTGAGGACCTACAGTTTACGTGGGATCCGAACCACGGTGGAAGCCTGGCATTCCGCACATTCACAAGTTGTGATTAATACACGTCTTGTCAGAGGTGAAGGAAGGTTTGGCAATCAGATAAATCTGTGCCGGGACCAAGGATTGAACCCCGGACCCTCAGCACAGGAGTCCGACACTTTACCCCTAGACCGCCAGGTCACCAAAAAAAATATATTGTCTGTCTACTTAATTTATAAAAATAAACAAAATGCTTTCATTCATGAAATATTTTCGACATGAGATGAAACTTCCTGGATGATCCAGGATTTGAGAAACTTCACTAATATTTTGATAAAAGTACCAAAGTTCCAAAACCACCGCGACCCGAAGTGACTCGAAACATGGTCGGAATAACATTTCTCCTTTCATCACTCTAACAATATAGGACCAACTCTAGTTCTGAGAGCGCTACTTCCAGGTATTTATAAACACTCCGCTGCACATACCTTCCTTGTTAACCCTAATGATGTACTGTCATATTGTTTAAGACTGTATTAGCGTGTCTGATTTACTCGCAAGAGGGGAGGTTGGAGTAGAGTGTGGAGGTTGGAGGTTTTAGATTACAAAGCTACGATCCCGCCGTTTATTCGCTTTATAGAAACAAGTTTGAGGATTGCTGTGAGGTTGTTAGGAGGAACACAAAATGTGCTTTCAAAGAACCAGTCACCTCTCTACAGGGAGGCTAAGAAGTTCCTGAACTGACACCATCTCTCTACAGGAGGTTCAGAAGTTCCTGAACTTACACCACCTCTCTACAGGGAGGCTCAGAAGTTCCTGAACTGACACCACCTCTCTACAGGGAGGCTCAGAAGTTCCTTGAACTGACACCACCTCTCTACAGGGAGGCTCAGAAATTCCTGAACTGACACCACCTCTTTACAGGAGGCTTAGAAGTTCTTTGAACTGACACCACCTCTCTACAGGGAGGCTCAGAAGTTCCTGAACTGACACCACCTCTCTACAGGGAGGCTCAGAAGTTCCTTGAACTGACACCACCTCTCTACAGGGAGGCTCAGAAGTTCCTGAACTGACACCACCTCTCTACATGGAGGCTCAGAAGTTCCTTGAACTGACACCACCTCTCTACAGGGAGGCTCAGAAGTTCCTTGAACTGACACCACCTCTCTGCAGGAAGGCTCAGAAGATCCTGAACTGACACCACCTCTCTGCAGGAAGGCTCAGAAGATCCTGAACTGACACCACATCTCTACAGGGAGGCTCAGAAATTCCTGAACTGACACCACCTCTCTACAGGAAGGCTCAGAAGTTCTTGAACTGACACCACCTCTCTACAGGGAGGTTCAGAAGTTCCTGAACTGACACCACCTCTCTACAGGAAGGCTCAGAAGTTCTTGAACTGACACCACCTCTCTACAGGGAGGTTCAGAAGTTCCTGAACTGACACCACCTCTCTACAGGGAGGCTCAGAAGTTCCTTGAACTGACACCACCTCTCTGCAGGAAGGCTCAGAAGATCCTGAACTGACACCACATCTCTACAGGGAGGCTCAGAAATTCCTGAACTGACACCACCTCTCTACAGGAAGGCTCAGAAGTTCTTGAACTGACACCACCTCTCTACAGGGAGGTTCAGAAGTTCCTGAACTGACACCACCTCTCTACAGGAAGGCTCAGAAGTTCTTGAACTGACACCACCTCTCTACAGGGAGGTTCAGAAGTTCCTGAACTGACACCACCTCTCTACAGGGAGGCTCAGAAGTTCCTGAACTGACACCACCGCTCTACAGGGAGGCTTAGAAGTTCCTTGAACTGACAAAAGCTATGTTTAGATAGTTTCAAGCACCACGTCTTACTACCCGTTCGGGTTATACGCCAATTTACTAATTGCAATAATGGTTTAGGGATGAGGAAGATTTAATTGAAAGGAAGTGCACCAGCATTTACGCAGAAGGAGAGTTGAAAACCATTTAGGAAAATACACCCTCAGTGCACCCGATCGAGATAAAACCCCGATCTCCCTGTCTTCGGCAGTATAGTCCAACACAAGAGTAGCGCACTAAACCACGCGTCCACTGAAGTGGGTCAGTATAGCTTTAAGTTTATAAGTCAGTATATTTAGATCATACTTTTATTATTATTTTATTAACTGCACTGGATCTTAACACCCATCCAGTCTTTCTTAATGGATAGAAGGTATGAAAAATGTATAGCCTATAATTAATATTACCTATAAATATTCCATTGTTGAAAGTTCAAATGACTGTCTAGTTATACTAAATTTCAGGCACATATGTTAAATTAAGTTTTTACCTCAACAATAGTATATGAGAAGCATAAAATGGCAAATTTTGCCCCTTTTTAACTCGTGAGTTATGATTTTAAAGCATTGCATCACCATTTATATCGTATAGTTAATTATGTTACACTTTTTAAGATTGTGCATTAACATTGTTTATAGTAAAATGGCCTTAAATTAGTGGTTAAGCTGTGTTCTTATATTATATATTACTGTATATATAAATTTTACCCTGAATGTATTGTTACCATTGTTTTGTTATTAATTAGAGATGAAAGAAGTCACTTTTTCAATTCTATGCAAACTCGTATTTATGAAATATTCTCGAAGGCAAATTGATGTTGGAATATTTTTTAATTGTTTCATGCACGAAAAAATTATTATAGGTCTAATATGCTAAGATATACAAATTTATATATTAAAAACATTCATAAAATGTTTTATTTTGTACAATTATTTTTAATTTTTCATTCTAAGCTAGTAGGTATTTATCAAAACATGCCATTCAACTAGCCCTACTTCAGATATTTTCAAATTAATATTAATTATTAATGTACTTAGCAGCTCAGAATGGCAATAGTTGAATATAAATGTGTATTTTAGCCATCAATATTTTAATGGTGATTATTCGTATTTGTCAAAGAAGGCTGGGTTATTTTCAAAGCAAAATCGGCATTGATATATTTTTTTAAACAAATTCAAAGTTTTCAAGGCTTCACACCTCATTATTATTAATATTATATTGTGTTTTATTTTACAGTTGCATAAAATCAATCTTAACTCGTTTGCCAAAAGTACTTGTAATGGTACTGTGAAAACTTTCTATTATATACATTATAACTCGCTTTGCTCGTTGGGGGCTCCGCTACCAAACCCCCGATGAGTTTTCTTTGCAAGTGGATGTAAACTTATGTAATTCCAGCGTTGTTTTGAACGTAGCAACTTTATTATTATTATTATTATATTATTATTATTATTATTATTATTATTATTATTATTATTATTATTATTAGCACCGCGTCTTACTACCCGTTCGGGTTATACGCACGTAGCAACTTAAAGTTACCGGTATTGTATTGTATTTTTCACACATTATTTTATTTTTCGCCATACTTATAGGGCAGAGAGAATCAGCAAATTTGGCACACTTATGGCAATTGGATGTGTCAATATGCCTGCCAAATTTTATGATTCTATCTGTCCTATAAGTGTGTCATAAAATTTAAAAATGTGTGGAAAATGTGAAAAATTTATCTAAAATCAAAAAGTCTGGCTCTATCTCATCAAATCCGTGGCTGCTGGTGCAATCCGTTTTTTGATAGGTCTTACCGTTTAGCCACAAGAGACCTCCAAAGAAAGGTCCGCACCGACTTTAAAGTTGCTCCACCATTTTGAATTTTTTGGGGGGTTAAAAATTAAAATCTTTAACTTTTTGGAATTTTTCCGTCGGTTACAGGCTAGAATCTATAATTTTGTCAAATTTCAAGTTTCTAGCTCACCTGAAAGTGGGTAAATATTAATTTCAGTGAGTGAGTGAGTCAGCCATGTGCTTTATTGTAGTATAATTTACTACATGTATAATATACATTTACATGTTTCAGATGTTTTTATATTTTTATATAATAATAAGACCATCGTGTAATACACAAGATCTTTATGAACCATCCTGTAGTTGTAAGAAAGTTTGCTTTACGTTGAGGAATTACTGTGTTTTAACAATGCAATTATCAGCTTGTATTTAACGTTAAGTTAACCTCTCAAACACAGAAAGGATGTTGGATGTGTGTATTCAAATAGTTTCCAGTGCGATCTAACGGTAAACCAGTGAACCCTGGGATTTGAGATTTACAGGAAGTTTTTGATAGTACGTTAGTCGGAGTCTAACTAGATTTAAAAAACGTTCGTAAGCAAATATAAATACATACATACTTGACATTGTATTACTGTTAATGTGACATCGGAACACAATATTTACAGCTTTTCAGAAGCATTTCGTGGAGACGTGAACTAAATATCACAATCACCTCTCAATTCAAGTACATTGTGTATAATCTATTAACGAATTTTTAATTTATTTAATTAGTTAAAACTGGTATATTTTAGCATTAAAAAAATTTATTCGAATATTTAAACTGCAGTTTTTGAACCAACACTCGAGAATTTCTACAAGCAAGCTTACCAATTTTGTTGGCAAAGGTATTTTCAAATACTTTCAGGGTTTGTGTACATACCACAATTAAAATGGGACCAACGGGCTTACTTCCCATCCGAAGGAAGTTGTGCTATGGATTTTAATCTTTCAAGGAAAATCCGTTGACCTAGGCTGGGTTTGAACCCACGAACGTTTGGTCCTGAGGCAAGCACTTTACCCCAAGACCATATGATCTAGAACCTACCTATATCACTATATCGTTGTAATGGTATGTATATATAATATATATATAAATTACAACTATATATATATATAACACCTGCCATTAAATGTTCAATCAAGTTTATCATATAAATACTAAACAGAAAACAGTTTCTTTACTATCCGATCAATCTGCCCGTCTTTAAGCCCACTATTGAGGATGGGATGAATAAGGTAGGACCCAGAGAAAATGTACCCGTATTTACTTGGAAGAAAAGCAGGAAACCACGCATGCGCAGCACAAAACGTAGCGCAAGTGAGATGTAAAAATCGCCCGATCCGCAATTTCGCTCCCATAGCGTAGCTTAGCATGGCATAGCATAGTGTGAAGTGTGAACGTGTTCGTTTAAATACTTGACTAGCGATCTTAAAACATAATATAGCGCAGCAAAGCATAGCATAGAGTAGCGTAGTCTTCATGTGTGAATCCGCACTAGACTATGCGGCCACCGAAGCTGGTAACTCAAGAGTAATCTTGTAACCTTTCTATTTGTCAGATAATGTTCTTCCTAAAAGAATCGGACTGTATCTTGTGAGGGCGTAAAACAGCCGCGCGCCGTATCGGTAGGTTATAACGTCCGTTCTTCGCTTCCGACCAATAACTCCGAGCGTTGGAGCACCATTTGTATCCATCGGCAAGCCGTCAACGAGCCAAAGAGAGGGCTTTCTAACTTCTAACAACGCAACTAAAAGTAAATTACCGAAGTCAAGGAGATTACCTCATTACGGGCCGACGTCTTGGGACTTACTGCAGAAGAGGGGAATCATAGGTCTACAACAAAGATTGCTCGTGCGCAGATAATTGCTCTTGTTATGACTTCAGGCTCAAAGGGACTTTGAACTGAATATTTCATTTACGACATCTAGGTCTCACTATATATTATTTTACTAACCCTCTCTAAGTATAAGTTAAGATTTAGATAGTATTATTTTGAAATTATAAAGATATGAGTTCAGATTAAAGAATTTAAAAAAAATTATTACTGATGATAAAATTTCACTGTAACAAAGACACCAAATATTATTTATGCTCTTGGAAACATTCTTTAAACAAAGTTTTCATAACATTGAAAATATTCCATTGACACAATAATTAGATATCTACATGAGTCAAATGATCAAATAATCATCCATTCCATATTAAAATTTGACTACAATATTAGTTGAATACAGAGTGAAAAAATTAAAAAGTGTAAAACTTATTTAAAATAACAAAGTTAAAACAAAGTTGACACTATTAGTCAAAAGTTTTGTTTACAATGTGTATGGATTGAAGTTAATTATATTTATGAAAAAGTTTAATCATGTCTAAGTCTTATCTGCAATAACGTCTCATTACTCCTTTAGGCATTCCAGATTAGATGGAGAAATCTGGAGCCTTAATTGTCCGAAATGTTTCGGTACTCATACACGTACCTTGTTCATGGAAAATTTACCGAAATTTTGTTTTAACTTGTTATTTTTAATAAGTTTTACACTTTTTCATTTTTTCAATCTTGCATTTAACTAATTTTGTACTCAAATTTTAATATGGTATGAATTATTATTTGACCATTTGATTCATGTAAATATCTAGTTATTGAGTCAATGGAATATTTTAAATGTTATTAAAACTTTGTTTAGGAAATTGTTTTTCCAAGATTATAAATAATATTTGGTGTCTTTACGCTGTAGTGAAATTTTATCATAGTAATCATTTTTAAAAAAATTCTTTAATACGAGCTCATATCATTATAATTTCAAAATAATACTATTTAAGTCTTAACTTATATTTATAATCTACTCCTTACTTAAGATTTATTTAGAATTTTTTCTAAAATGTTGTTAACCCTCTCTATCTTATATGACATAATAATTTATATAAAAAAGAGTAAATGTTTAACGATTCAAGTAAAACATTGAAGGGGGGGAAAAAAAATTACATTTGCTCAAGAACAAATCCCAACCTTTAGGGTTAGAGATGGGGTTCTAACAACTCAACCTTGTCCGCATCTATGGGCACGTGTACGAAACGTCAATATCATGTTTACATATTTATTTAAGGTGTTTTTTTACCCTAAATTATCTCACGTTATTCTTTTATGCAAATTCGGGTACCTATGGTCTACATTTTACCTTACTTGTCTCTGTCACATTTAGTTCAAAAAAATGTGAGTATCTTGATGGGAAGAAAGAAGACGTTTTGGAAAAAAAAACTATATTTAAAATTGCCATTTTTCCTTCAGTTAATCAAATAATAATAATAATAATAATAATGTGTTTGGGCTTCATCAATCTGTAGCTCAGTACTGGAAAGATTAGCCTGTACTAATGTACCATTGCCCAGGGGAGGCCCGACCGTACTAATCGTACATACTCTCCCGTGGAGACTCTTTCCATGCCCCGATAAGATGAGGTGTTGGTGATAATGAATATGAAAGGGTAGAGCCAATGAATTAATGTATTAACCTAACTTAAGCCTGGTAACCAAACATTGTTAGCCACGAAAATTATTCTATTTTAGAGGAAAAATCCCCCAGTACCAATCGGAAATCGAACCCGGGAACTATAGGTCAGCAGCCAGGGGATATCTAACCATTATGCCACGAGGCCAGTTAGTTCATAAAATTATTTTATATCTTTAGTAATTCTAAAATGTGTATAAATTTAAAATTCCATGTATACGTATTTTCCTTCCTTATCTACTGCAGTTAAAAACATGAGTAAAGATAACATAGATCATGTAAACAGTCTAATTACAGTCCCATTTTCATAAGAATGGCCTTTTAGAAAATACAAATTTTACTTGTGTGGTCAACGTTGATAACCTTTTAATATATTATTAGTGTAATCTGATAGATATTGCTAATATATATAAAAAAAAACACCTTCAGTACATTCGAATGAGATTCAAACCTTGATCTCCTCATCATCGGTATTCTAGTCTAATGTGAGAGTGGCGCCTTAGACCATGCGGTCACTAAAGTGGGTTTTTATAATGAAAATGGTACTGTATCTAAATTAACACCAGCTGATATCTGAGCCTCACAAAGCCTGAAGCTTGATTTACGCGTTCGCCGAAAAGAGAGCAGAATATGATTGAGTGACACCCATGATGCATTGTAACGATGGATTTTTTCAAATTATAATACTGTGTCGTGGCACAATAAAATAAATCGATAAACGCGCTTTCTAAGTATAATTTCAAATCACAAAAGCAACGAAGACTTGTGATTATTTTTAGCTCTACAGCGCATGCGCACTGATTTAAGATGGTTGTTTTTTGATATTTGTTTCGTCTCCCGTGCCGAAAGATCCCGGGAAAAGCGGAAGTGGGATGGTGTTGAATTTTAGCAGAATATCTCGAGGCCGATGAGGAGGAAATCTTGTGATTGGCTTAAAGCCCGTCACGAGATCACATTTCTGTTGTGAGCTTGTTTTTCGGCGAACGTGTGAATCCACAGAAAAAAAAAAGGCTTCACTCTAGCAGGAGATATAGGTTTTATGGCGAGGGAAATGTTAAAGCTCTAATCACGGCCAGAGTCCATACGAGGTGATTTCACACATGTGTTTCTCACTGTGGCTAATTTCCACCAAAAACTCTTTTAACCGCACCCATTAAATTAACACACTAATAACCCTCGTGTTAAACGTAATATTTATGTTGATATACAAATATATATCACCTGTTTAGTTCAGCTCTAGGTCTAAGTAACTAACGCGCCGCCGGTTCAGGGAAACAGTCTCCTAACACCATTTACACTTTATCAGTCTTTAATTCCACGTGGTAGCTCCCACGCAAAAAAAAAAAAAACCTTCTACGATCGCTATATCGTACGGTGCAATTTGAAACCAAGGGCGTGACTCAGCCTTCTCTGCGCTCGGATCATTAGCATCGTCTCATGCAAGGAAACTAGGACGGGGGGGAGGGGACTCATTTACAAGTTAATTCGGCTCGCCACGGTAAAAAAAAAAAAGCTCCCCCCCCTTCCACTCTTCAACTCCATCCAGTAAAAGAAGACGCGAGGAATGAGACGGATATTAATTGGATTATGTTGTTCTGGACTCTATGACAAGCCCCGTTACAAGATACATACGGGGGCTTCCCTTGGCTGACGATGGTTTTAACTGAATTTGGGAAATTAGGGAGCGGGGGTAAGACGGGGGGAGGATTGGTATATCGGCTTACTGCTCTATTCGTAGCTTACGAATTTTCTAAAAGGAAAGTGAGGCGCCCTTTGTTAATTAATAAATGCTCCCAGTCTTAGAAGGTAGAGTGTGCTCTTTACACGTCAAAGTGATTATGAGGATGGGATCAATTATATCGTTATAATCTTCATTATCACTCTGGAGATGTTTTGGGATCTCGTAACCACCATGGTAATGAAGATGCTTACTGCAAACATAACATAACAAAACATAACAAAATTTAAATGGTATTTCACTTCGCTCACCTTAATTATAGGCTGAGTTGTGTCTCCTACCTCTTCCTACTCCTCCTCCTCCTCATCCGAAGATTCTGCTTCTTCATTTACACTGGCGACAATTTCTTCTTCAGTCACACAACGATCGATGTTTAATCACTTGCCTGTAAATGTAAAACTCGTCAGATAAGCATACTTTATTTATTAGTATTACAATTTTTTTTAACTGTCCGTTATAATGAGGTTCTACTATATTAGTCTTGTTATTATTACATTAATGTGGCACCCAGTTATAGAAAAAACCTCCATAACGATAAGAAAATTGTTAATACTTGTGCCTTCTATATAATAATAAAAGGAAATGTTTGTATGTGTGTGTGTGTTTGTTTGTGTGCGATGCCCAACCAAATTTACAGCACGCATAGATCTGAAATTTTTAACATAGGTGGACGAAAGGGGGTCCGAGTGCACCTCGAAGCAGGATTTTTAAATTTTTAATTAACTTTTAAATTAGGCTAGTTTTTACAAATTTTTGAAGGACATATTTTTAATCTGGTTTAGAATTACGTTTCAGATATAACTTTTCCATTTGAAATCAGGCCTCATGGAAAAGGGGGGGGGGTCTTATATAATTCTTATATCACAGTGGGTCACGGGCAACGCCGCGCGGGATTGCGTCTCATGTTCAAACCCGTCAATCTCGATTTAGACTGGATTTCCGATTATGTAACGATCGGGGCTTAAATCCCGGTTGGGTGTGATGAGAGTTATTTTTACTAAATTGTTTATTATTATCCCTCTAAGCAAATGTTGGTGCATTGTCACTAGCGTTAAATGGTTATGATTGTCACAACATGGTTAGAGCTGCTACTTTGATGGTATACTCGTTACAACATGGCTAGAGCTGCTACTTTGATGGTATACTCGTTACAACATGGCTAGAGCTGCTACTTTGATGGTATACTCGTTACAACATGTTTAGAGCTGCTACTTTGATGGTATACTCGTTACAACATGGCTAGAGCTGCTACTTTGATGGTATTCTCGTTACAACATGGCTAGAGCTGCTACTTTGATGGTATACTCGTTACAACATGGCTAGAGCTGCTACTTTGATGGTATACTCGTTACAACATGGCTAGAGCTGCTACTTTGATGGTATACTCGTTACAACATGGCTAGAGCTGCTACTTTGATGGTATACTCGTCACAACATGGCTAGAGCTGCTACTTTGATGGTATACTCATCACAACATGGCTAGAGCTACTACTTTGATGGTATACTCGTCACAACATGGCTAGAGCTGCTACTTTGGTGGTATACTCGTCACAACATGGCTAGAGCTGCTACTTTGATTGTATACTCGTCACAACATGGCTAGAGCTGCTACTTTGATGGTATACTCGTTACAACATGGCTAGAGCTGCTACTTTGATGGACATGGCTAGAGCTGCTACTTTGATTGTATACTCGTCACAACATGGCTAGAGCTGATACTTTGATGGTATACTCGTCACAACATGGCTAGAGCTACTACTTTGATGGTATACTCGTCACAACATGGCTAGAGATGCTACTTTGGTGGTATACTCGTCACAACATGGCTAGAGCTGCTACTTTGGTGGTATACTCGTCACAACATGGCTAGAGCTGCTACTTTGATGGTATACTCGTCACAACATGGCTAGAGCTGCTACTTTGATGGTATACTCGTTACAACATGGCTAGAGCTACTACTTTGATGGTATACTCGTTACAACATGGCTAGAGCTGCTGATGGTATACTCGTCACAACCTGGCTAGAGTAGTCGATCATCAGTCTTGCAGGTTCCAGCTGTCACTCTGTGGTCAAGCTACACCGGGGAATACTGGGAATGTCGGCATGAAAAGAGGGGGTTGAAAAATAGGTGTTCTATTCACCACGTACTGTATAAACGCAGGATTACCACTGCTAGGGATATGTTAACGTGGCAGCCAACACTTTTCATGATGACATCAGGTAAATCATGATAACTGATCCATCTGTCACCAGAGTCGAGTGACATCTATTCTTGATGTCATCTGGACCCATTTGTGACATGGGTTTATGATACATTTGAGTTGACCTAATAAATTGTATTTTTATTTATACGTTCAAAGCAAAGTTTTTTTAAGGTGGGAGGGTAGGGATCTTAAGTTAAGGGCAGTGTTTTTGCATTTTTTATGGCAAACGTTTTTTGGCTCAACTAAATAATACATACATAGCTTTGGTTTCCGTTTTCGTCCTATGTTTGTATTCGTCTATTCTCCCGACCAAAGAGCAACGTGTAAATGAGATAATCATATCCAAGAATTAATGTTTTTACAACTCGTTGACTTGTGTTTACAAACTGACACGCCGCGCGATAGACGTGCTGCTGAGGCAACACCGCATTCTCGTTCTCTTCCCTTTACAGCACGATAAGCGACAGACACAAAGTTACGTTACGGCTACTGTAATCCTCTCTCTAAAGCCATCATACCTGTCTTGGACGTTGCTTTCTGCCATTCCTTCACTGAATATATTCCTTTATGAAGGTACAGATTGCATGAAAATTAGTAACATATAGTTTAGATGTATTATCCCCCAAAAAGCATAAAAATAATACTACGATAAAATAACAAGCAAAATATGTAATTTTATGTGATAGCTTTGAAAATGTGTATAATTCAGTAAAATATGCAGACATATGTAAAACTATAACTGAAATACAGTCCTAAACAACCTAATTATTTGACATTTCGCTTCACATTTCTAACTGGTAGGATTAAAATATGTAGCTATATAAAAATCTGGGCTCTAGTCATGAGCATAGCAGCATTAGATGACAAACTTTTTAAAATAAGAGGAAAAGTTGTTATAAGATTCTAGGAAAATCTTGACAGACACATGTGTAGAAAATTAAACGGCGAGTCAGTTTCATGGTCAGACTAAGTACGCCTCAAGTGCGGCGGCGCTATACTAAATACAGGACGACACCTACCTAGACCAGAATGAACGGGCCAGTTTCACATATGAACATACTTGATTGAAAAGAGTTTCGCACATGAAACCGGCCCACTCCATTCTGGTCAGGATAGGTGCCATCCTGTATTTAGTATAGTACCGCACTTGAGAGGTACTAAATCTTGACTATGAAATTGCTCCTATGTTTCTACTGAAGAATTACTTCATTTATTTTGTACAAAAAATGTTTTGACATAAAAACTGTAAAAATACTATTTTTAAAGCGCGTTCTCTACACTATACGTAACTAATTAATATTATATGGAGCATTGTTTTACAGGTTATGTTACTTGAAGGATTTTATGGGTAGAGTTTTGCAGAGTTTACTGATAAAAACTCAATTTTAGAAAAAAGGATTTTAATAATCTCAAATAATACCTCAGAAAAACACCTCCCTCCCCTAAAAAAATAAACAAATAAAACACCCTTTGGTAGTCAAATAGTTCAAGGTGTCTTTCGTCACTATTGTAATGGACTGGACTGCATATTACGTGGATATCAGGGTTCGAATACCAGTTGGGTGTACTAAGGGGGTATTTATTCCTATACGGATTCCTACTCTCCCTCAAAAATAACATTACAATATATTTTCCTGTGATGAGTCAGTTTTTAAGTAATGTACAAAAAAAAAAGTATGTTTGCTTATAAAGTGCAGGTTAAATATATAGAAACACAATTATTTTAGGAAAGAGTGTGTACTGTGTATGTGTGGAAGGATATCAAAGCAGTAAAATTACACCAATGGGATCCCCGCTGCCATACACAAAACAAGAGCTAAAGGCTCTTCCTCCCCTCTCCCCCCCCCCCCTCATTTCATGATCTCGCCCGAGGCCGAGGCCACGGGTGACAGAAGCGTCTCCAGTTTCATCGGAAACAATGGAACTAAAACCCCCCCTGGTTGGATATTAAATATCCACACCTCACCCCTCTAGGAGAGTCAGAGAATCAGAGTTAGTCAGGTACGTTACACGCGTGGTTAGGGACGCGATCTTGCAGCCCCCCTCCTGCCCCCTTCCCATTCCACACGCGCGTCCTAACAATGCCTGCCCTAATTACGACCCTGATTGTTCCTCTTCCCTTCCGCAACAATGAGATGGTCACACAGATTAATCCTATTGTCACGTGTTTTTGTTTTTTTTTAAGTATAGGATTTTTTTTTTAGTATAGGATTTTTTTTTCTTTTTAAATTGTATCCGTTCCATCGGTAGGGAAACTTGCGTACAGGTACCGACTGTAATTATGGTCCATACAACGAGATACTTTATTACGTGGCGCGTAGTTTATACTAAAGGTCATCCATAAAACACGTAGCGATTTTATTTTTACCCTATTTTGACCGCCACACCTCCTTCTACCCCATGTAACACCAAGTAATCATTTAGATTGACACCTCACCTCCCACAAACCAGTGTTACGTAACTTTTCACATCAGTCGTGAATGTAATTACTTCATTCGTAAGCTTTTGTGACACTAAAAGATGGACTCAGATTTAACACTACTCAGAATCAATTTTAAATCCTTGAATATAAATGATTATTTCAATACTATAATATAAGTATAAGAGCTGTGTTACGTAACAATGTGATTTAGGCCTACCTACTCCCCCCTCCCCCATGTAACACCATGTATACATCATACCTCCCCCTTTCCCTGTCTCTCAAAAAGTGTGTTATTTTTCCTTAAACCTCTTAGGAGAAATGTTTGTACAACAATGATCTATCTCCTTCATTTTAGACTCAATAGTCAATATTTACATTTTTTATTTATCAAAGTTTATAAATTAAGAATTGAATAGCAAAACGATGTCCTGAAGCTGTGCAACACCTTATAAAATGTTAAAATTTTAACCAAAAGTCGAAATTTTAATTCGAAATGCCCTGTGGACCCTAAATCGATCTTTTTTATTGGTACAAACATAAAAATGAGGACATTAATTCTTTAAAAATTGAAATTATATAATTTAAAACCGGGATTCAAAAATGTTTTACATTAGTATAGTGCAATTTATGCTTGGATTTGCTAGTGTATATTATTTAGTTTCACATATATCACGAGTTTTGAGTAAAAATCTCCATTTTTAAACAATAGAGCGAGAAAGTCCATGCGAAGTTCCGTACCATTTATTTATTTTGAAATAATAATTTTTCAATTTTGTTGTAAATTTTAAAATATAAGTAAAACAGTTTCCCTGGCTTCAATTACACTGTGTTTAAAAATTATTTAACATAAAACATCACCCCGATGTAACGAATGGTCCAAAACATTTTTTTTTTTACCTGCAGTCCAGTTTTCATTCGGAAAAACATCTTAAAAACTACAAACTATTTTGCTGTCAACATAAATACAATTTTACTATATTATTAGTATAATTTTATAGCTATTAATAATATTAATCAAAAGTGACATCTGCGTATAACATGACTTGACGTACGAACACGTGAAAGTGGATATAACTTTTGTAACTGCTATATGAGGAAGGATCCTTTTATGAAAATGTGTACTCTAAGTTAGGTGTTATCCAGTCTGTATGACACAAGATTTAGGTCACTTATACGAGTAAATTAAATGCTAGTTCAACCATAAATAGTAGTAGCGACTGAAAACACGGCGTATAACCTAAACAGGCAGTAAGACGCGGTGCTAAAAAAAACTTTAAAAAACCAATCGAAAACACGAACAAACCAGCACATATGTGCATTAAACGCTTCCAGATACCTTCCAGAATCGAACTAAAACCCCTGGGGCCCTTAGCTTAGCCTCAAATCTCTTAATCACTAGGAATAGAGTTTCCCTCTGTTCTATTTCTGGTAAAATCACCAATAAACTAAAGACATGACACTTCTACGTGTATTCTGTTTGGTTTATGTATTTTTAATGAGGCCGAGAAGGAGATTGTTGGGGGAGGGTGGGATCAGGGGGAATAACAATACCCGCCTGATAACTGCGAAGCTATTCTAATAATTACCTCGCCTTAGAAGGTACTTGTATCCTCCGGCATTAAACTATTTGGAATCTTTTGGGCTCTAAGGAGTAACTCAAGAACAGGTTACCTTTATTAGAACAGGGGTGGTCAAATTGGGAGATTTAGTAACTTAAGAACAGGCTACATAGTTATGTAGAATAGAGGTGATAAAATTGTGAGCTTTTACCAAATCACACGTCGACCACTGTAGTCTTGGGGTAAAGTGCTCGCCTCAGAACCCGATGTTTGTGGGTTTAAACCCAGTTAGGGTTGACGGAATTTTCTTTAGCGATAAAAATACTTAGCACAAATTCCTTTGGAGGGAAAGTAATGCCATCAGTCCCATGTCAATTGTGACATGTTAAAAAAAACCTTGGGAGTTATGTGAGAATACCTTTAACGGAAAAATTGGTAGTCCATTTTAATTTCGCTCATAGAAATTATCATGTGCTGATCAGTCGGTTCAGAAAGTGCACATTAAATACCCAAATAAATAATAATAATAATATACTAAATTAACTTACTAACATACTATTTTAGAACAGGGAAGGCGACCTGGTGGTCTAGGCGTAAGGTGTCAGATTCTGTGCTGAGGGTCCGGGATTCAATCCTCGGTCCCGGCACAGATTTATCTGATTGCCAAACCCTTCCTTCACCTCTGACAAGACGTGTATTAATCACAACTTGTGAATGTGAGGAATGCCAGGCCTCCACCGTGGTTCGGATTCCACATTAAACTGTAGGTCCTCCATTTCATCTCACAATCACCCTACACATTAAAGTAAGTACGTATAACCCGAACGGATAGTAAGACGTGATGCTAATAATAATAATAATAATAATAATAATAATAATAATAATAATAATAATAATAATAATAATAATAATAATAATAATAATAATAATAATAGACCAGGGACGGCACTTTTTTTAGTAACTCAAGAACGCATTACTTCTATTACACATTGGTAGACAAAAATATTGATGGGTTTAACGACATCCTCGTGCTGATGATAAACGCTACAGCAATTGGAATTATATATTTAATGTACACTTTGTAAAATATAAAAAATTATTACTTTTTTATATTTCACGAGGCATAAGACTTGATGGTTTCATGCACTTAGGGGTGTATGCAAGAACTTTGACCAAGTGGATGCTTTGTGGACACTAGCGTGGGTTTGCCTGCGTCATCATAGGTTAAAAGGTGGATCGATAGTTTGCTCGGGACCAAACTATCGGTCACTAAGGCTAAGCATTCACTAAAGTTCTTGCATACCGCCCTATGACTTACCTGACGTTAAGCCATTATCTGCACCCTTAGATATATTAGTTAAGTACACGCCATTTACCATGAAAGGTAGCAGACTTACCTTGACAGATTACACTATGGGTGGTATGCAAGAACGTATAGTGAATGCTTAGTGGACCGATAGTTTGGTTCCAAGCACACTATCACTCCACCTTTTAACCTATGATGACTGATGCCGCAAGCAAACTCATGCGAGTGTCAACAAGGCATCCACTTAGTCAAGTTCTTGCATTAGGCCTATGATCCCCCCTATATCTATCTCTATTCTCTCTCTCTCTCTCTCTCTCTCTTATATTATATATATTATATATTATATATATATATACACGTATAATATAAAATTCCTCATCCTAAACCATTATGTAATTAGTATATATAGGTGTTAGCCTGCCGAACAGGTATTAAGACTGATACTTATATATATACACACACAGGTATTAAACGTGATACTTTATATAATATATCAGTCTTAATACCTGTGTAGACTGCCTCAACAGGTAATAAGACGTGATACTATATATATATATATAGTATCACGTCTTTATACCTGTTCAGCAGGCTACGCACCTATATATACTAATTACAATAATGGTTTTAGGGATGAGGAATTTTATATTTTATACGTGTAATACCCGGATTTGCGTGGAACAATTTTTGATAAACCACTCTCAGTACACCCACTTCGCGATTAATGACTTAGACCGTGTGGCCACCGAAGTGGGTCTCTCATACTTAATCAACTAGAGTGACTATTATATGTTTACAACACAAATGGATACTAGGACGCAATGAAACAAAATATCATCAATAATATTAGTATTAAACTAGTTTATGGCCAAATGTTCGTTAATGTATAAGGCTTCCATTCGAAGGGGCTTTTATGTTGAGTAGGCCTCTAAGTGGTTAAGTTTTTGCTTATTATAAGTAAGTATTGCTGTAAATATCCAACAACTCTAATCAATAGTAAGCTTACCGAGATAGCTACAGTCCAATTATCATAAAAAGAGCCTTTTAGAAAATACACACTTTTTTTGCTGTCAAAATTGATAACATTTTACTCGTTATTTTAGAGGTTTTGATATTTTCTATCAAAAGTTACATTTAAAAATGTCATGACTTGATGTATAAATACGGAAAAGTAGGACTAGTAGATTTTATAGCTATCAGATAAGAGGATTTTCCTATGAAAATTGGACTATACCTCCAAAATACCGAGAACGACAAATCGTACGGGTCTAAAGATTCCACTGTCGTTTCAAAATGTAAAGCAGGACAATTTACACAAGGGAAAATGTGGTGAGGGGAGGTGGGGGGGTTAGATACTGAATACTCACATAAATTAAACCAGATTTTCATATTCAGCTATAAATGTCTGTTAGATAAAGAGATGGTTCCATTGTAATAAAATTTAGCACCAGTAAAAAAACTCCTATTTCGCAGTAATAAAGATTGAATCTGCAAACAGAGGGGTTAAGGCGGACAAATAAGGGGGGGGGGGAAGAATTACCCTATACTATATACTCAAGTTTCCTTACATTTTTTTAAGGCGATTGTAGTCAACAAACTAGTTAAATAACAAAGTTTTAACAAACCATGTTCACAGTTATTATAATTATAATCTAAAAAAAATAATAATAATCAACTATCTCACATCAGTGGGTTGACAGAATAAGTGTCAACTCCAAATAGTCTGGATTTCTGGCTATGGCAAGGCTGGGGTTTGAATCTTGACTGGGTGCAGGGAAAGTGATTTTATCATAAATGTTTTCCCACTATTCCTTCCCGCGAATTCGGGTACATTTCCTCTAAACAATAACATAATATTCTCTAACATAGTTTGAGGATTGCTTTAGTGGTTTTGAAACTTCAGAACTGCCATACCCAGAAGAAATCACACCGTGTTAGGATATTTACTTTCAAGTAGGCGGTAATCATAGCTGAACTGTGAGTTAGATTTCGATTAATAGGAATATAAAGCCCGAGTGGGTAGTGAGAGGTGATTAAATATATAAATATATATATTATGTGTAGGCCTATATATATATGTGGCCTTGGGGTAAACTTCTCGCCTCAGGACCCAATGTTCATGGGCTCAAACCCAGCTGAGTTCAACGGATTTTTCTTGAATGATAAAAATCCGTAGCACAACTTACTTCGGAGGGAAAGTAAAGCTATTGGATATATGTTGATTGTGGTATGTAAAACAACCTTGGAAGTTATGTGAAAATATCTTTCTAGGTAAAATTGTTAGTCTGTTTCGCGCCCGCTCATAGAAATTCAGTGTGGAAGACAGTGGGGAACCGCCATCATTTCTGAGCTACTTAGTTCATGGGATTTCTACCAGATGGTGCGGGCAATACTAGCCTGAAGAAGGGCTGAGTACATGCCCAGGGCCGGACATTCTTATATATTTAATTTTAAGGATGTTTGCACAACTACAAACACTGCTTATAGGTCACATTACAGATACAAATTGTGATTACAGCCCTTCTTACTCTATTTATATGAATACAAGACTTGCAAACGAATTAAACCTAGGACAGTACACATAATCCGACCCTAGCCCTTAGATATCTACTTACCAGTTGGCCTAACCCACCCATACACACGGGAAAATATCTTCATCGGTGCGTAACCTGGAATCGAAGCGGGATCATCTATACCTGTGGTCGACCATTTTAACCATTTTGGCGCACTGGGGAGGGAGGAGGGGTATTTATCTCTCCTACCCGCTGCTACCGCCTTAAAGCCCGATCGCACGGTGAATCTCACGGCCTAGAGACCATAATAAAAGTGTAATTAACCCCATAATGGTCGCTCAGAGAGAGAGAGAGAGAGGACACCCTGTATAAATGATGAGAGAACATTAACAGAGAACTACACCCCTGAAGTTGTAAAACATGGTGGGCCGCGGGTTTACTACCGCCGCATTGCCTCGGAGGCATTCCTTGCGTGTGGAGGGCTCCATTGCGGCCGAAAATATCTCCACAATAAGTCGAGAAAGTTCAAATCAACTCACATGATAATTGATCAACAGAAGCGCCGAGCTAGACAAACTGGTTCTCACAAAATAATCAAGTTTTTAAATAAAAAAAACGAATTTTCTAAATTAAAATAAGATATAAAAATATTTGTTAGTAGTATCGGTCGGTTTTAAGGACGCTGTCTACCTGTTACGTCATGGAAAGTATCAAATTCCGGCAAAATAGCTTCAACATCACCAAGAAATCGTTAAATTGTAGTGTTTAATAGATAGCACACGGACTAAGGTGTGAGTCTGGTCTTTGCTAATTTTACTGCTGATAGGGAGGTTGAGGTTTCACTCCTTGCTGGGATTTTTTTCCCGCGCAAATGTGGATACACTTCCTCTAAATTCTATCTTCGTAATCCCTAACCCTGTTAGTGTATACATGCGGATAGCCCGGATGTGTTGTGGGACATTAAGCAAGTAATTGTTTGTAATCATGCGCTCTAATTTCAGTGAGGCTGAACGATTGAAAGACCAACAGCGTAGAGATAGGATTAGGAGGAAGACAGGATGGCTGTTTGTCATCCTGTTTGGGCAACTCGTATGGAAAGTGGCTGGTCAAGGAAGACATGGAGGAACGTGGTAATTTCAGGATAGAAGGACGCGTCATCAAAACAGTAAAATTATGCTGATGATTTAGCATTGCTGGCCAAAAACGAGGAAGAGTTGCAGGAAGTGATAGACTAACTGGTGAAGACGTGGCATGAATATCAACATTGAGAAGTCAAAAGGGATGGGGATTTAAAAAATAAAATAAATGATGAACCACTGCTGAAAATCAAAATTGGAAACCAGGAGTTGGAAAATATGGAGCAATTCAAGTATCTGGGAAGTCTGCCATGGATGAAAGGATGCCATGACCAGGGAAGCTTTAAGCAAGAAGTGGTTACTGCTGACCAGAAGTTTAGTTTGGAACTGAGGAAGAAACTGATGAAATGCTACATTTGGAACATCGAGCTGTATGGAGCTAGAAACTTTGATTCTTAGAAATACGGAAAAGGAATACTTGGAGAGCTTTGAAATGTGGTGCTGGAGAAGACTTTAGAAGATCAGGTTAACAGACAGAATGACAAAAGAAGTAGTCATAAGAAAAGTGGGTGAGAAGAGATCCATTTTTGATGTGATTCTTCGGCGCAAAGCAAACTGGATCGGACACATCCTTAGGAGGAACTGTCTTCTGTAAGACCTTCATAGAAGGAAAGGTTGAGGGAAAGAAGAGCTTAGGAAGAAGGAAAATTCAAACAATGAATTACTTGAAGGTAAGAAGAAAATTCTGGGAGGTGAAGGACGAGAAAAAGGACAGGGCTCACTGACCAAAGGAATGGACCTGTCATATGACAGACAACCTAATAACAATAATAATAATTATTTATATTTATTATTATTTAATAGTAATAATCGTTATTATTATTTCAGTACAAAAGTCTCCATAGCTAAGGTTCCGTATAGATCGAGGTAGAGGTAGACCTGCTAGACGTCCTTTTACATAGGATGAATGCGTGGCTACGTAGCAAAACAATGATCACCAGTGAAAAAACCCCAAATATATATGGTATTTTTCAAATTGTAATACATGTTTGGTTTACAAAATTAGGTTTATTATGTATTTTTTTAAATATAAGTTATATTAAGTACTTTTTAGCTGTTAAAACACTTTTTATATATATATATAAGTATAAAACTAGTTTAATTACTTTTTTACACTTAAAAACACGTAAGTCATTTTTACAAATCATTCAACATTAAAATTGTAAATCTAATATAATATTAAACTAATAAAAATCAATAATAAACAATTACAACATATTCAATTATAATGACTAATTTCAAGTTCCCTTTAAATGAATAAACAGTCAATGAAAAGTTTAAAAATAAAATTATTAAGATCTAGTTTACGAAATTAAACTTTCTAAAAAAAACGAAACATTAAAAATCGAATAATATATTACTTCTAATAAACAATTTATATTAATGGTTCAACACTATTTTTTATTATTTAATAACACTTTTTAAATCGGGATGAAGAATTTCTAGATAAAAAAAAGGGACATGTAATCATTCAAGCTCAGTCAGATAATTTTTTCCAGATATTTCATATAATTCAAGTTTTCGATAGATCGAGACCCGTAATATCGATCAGCTTAATGTACATGAAATTGAGGACGTATTATTTATTTAAAAAAAAGAGAGAGAGAAGAGGATGATGAGGGTTAAATCTGAATATTATTTATAACAAAATTCCCGTGGAGGGTGGATAAGAAAACTCGCTAGGGTTTTGTTTGGAACCCAATCCCGTCGGGTTAGTCAGACGCTCTGACCCCTCACCTAACCCTGACAGTCCTTCTACTCCTAGATATTTCTCTCTTTATCAGCTACTTTAGATGCACTTTAGATGCAGCCCCTAAATTACCCCTCCTCCCCCATTTCCATTCTACTTACATCCAACCCTTCCCCTTGTTCATGTGCGAGGGGATATTTACGAGGGTAATCAGCCACAGGAGCGGGTTCAAGTCCCGGCTAATGGCTTCCTCTGATAAGTGAGGAGAAAACAGCCTCGTTAAAGCTTGCGATGCCAAAACTACGGTAATCACAACCGCATCGGTGGTCACAGGGTCTAAGGCGTCACTCTTGAAGCAGACTGGTGACTGGAAAAAATTCTACTTCTAATTTACTGAAGGTAGTTTTCCCATCCCACTCTATCTTTCCATGTAAATGCCGGTATATTTCTTATAAATTCTATCTTCTACATCTTTACCCTAGTGGTGTGAATACGTTGATACCCTGAACGGTGACGTGATGAACAAAAAGAACCGTTTACCTTTAGGTTAGGAGGTGGTGAGAGTATCTGACTCCAATTACACCGCACTTAGGCTTGTCCACAACACAGTGGCATTTTGTTTTTCCTCCAGGTGATTGTTGACTGTCTATCAAGTCAACTTTTTAATTACCCGCCCCGGAAACCACGTGGTCTAACACGCTACTTTCTTTTATACTAGACTGTCGATGACGCGTAGATCAAGGTTTGAATCTCGGTCGGGTGTACTGAGGGTGGTTCTTTCAAAATGGTTTTACACTATCCACGCAAATTCGGGTAAACTTCCTCTAAACCTTCCTAATCTCTAGAACCATTATCCTAATTGGTAGTACCTACATAAGCACATAACCCGAACGGGTAGTAAGACGTGGTGCTAAAAAAAAAAGTGAACATGTTTCTACCATAGCATTGAGTTTTCGTAAGCATTCCGTATATCCTTATTTTTTAATTTTTTTATAGGTATTGTATTTTTTTTAATCCGGACAAATACGGACTGTATCGATCCCTAGTTAGACCGAGCTATCGACGCTCTACTGTATTAAGTTTGGTATGTATAGGATACCTATAAGATTGTAGGACGGATAGCAAAGGTAATATAAAAATATTGAAAACAAGTCAGACATGTCTCGTGGGTTGGATGTGGTTTGAATCCCGGTCGGATGTACTGAAGCTATTTTTCTTACACGATTCATCGCTCTCACTCCAAGCAAATGCGTGCACACTCAGATTTTTTAAACACCGTGTCTTGCTACCCATTAGGGCTCTAAGCTTATGTAAGTACTACTAATTATACTTTTGGTTTTAGAGATTAGGAAGGTTATTTTAAGAGGAAGTGTACCTGCATTTGCGTAGAGGTTGACTGGAAAAACACTTTGGGGAAAAAACTCAGTACACCTGACCATAACTCCACTCATTAGATGAGCTTGAAGCTTAGTCCTCGTGCCCACTGATTTGGAGTTTCCTATCTGGTTTATTTTTTTATTTATTATTTATCACCGTGTCCTGCTACCCGTCCAGGTTATAAGCATATTTGATAATTTACTCTAATGAGTAGGGATGGTAATAAGGCATTATGGAGGTAATTTACGCGAATTTGAGTGGAAAATATTTTACGGAAAATACCTTCAGTAGAACCGACAGGCTAATCAATACAATAGTGACACCTTAGACCATTTGGCCACTGAAGTGGGTTAATTGCTCAATTAAATCTATAGTTTATAAACTAGTATTTTGGTAAGGGAAGATGCTTTTAAAAAATACAAACATATTTTTTTTTTCAACATTGATAACATTTTAATTTTTCCATCAGTATTATTTTTAATATATTGATCATATCTATCAAAAGTGAGCACTGCATATCACATGACTATGAATATATGAAAGTAGATCTAGTATAGTTTTTAACTGTCAAATAAGGCTCTTCCTATGGGCATTTGACTGTAGCTACGGCGGTGCGGTGTACGTGTGGGAGAGAATGACTGAAAGTAAAGGCAATGCAACTAACAGAAGAGTAAACCTGTCATGGAAGGAAAGGTAGGTAAAAGGACGCTGAAAAATGCGCTAAATGAGTGGCGTAGCTCGGGGTCCATCAGGAGTAATAGGCTCCAGAATTATCCTATTAGTAGCCCGCCTCCAATACTACTCCCCCTCCTCCCCTTTTTTTTCACTAGTTGCTCTCTCTTTTCACCCCTACAGCTCTATAGCAGTTGGACAGACTGGAGTAAGACAAGACTATATCCACCAATATGAAAACTGAGGACGAATGATCTTGACCAAAATGCTATGTTAAAATGATACGACCAAAATCTGACTCTTTAGCTCAGTCGGTAGCGCTTCTATTTGTTGAATTAAGGGTCTCTGGTTCGATTACCAACATACTGGAATGTTTTACACATTGAAAATGTATGGTTTGCTTCTGTTATAGAACTGAGTCGATTTGTAAGAAGAAGAAGATAACTTTTTGATATTATTCTTCAGTACAAAGCAAATTGGATTAGATATATCCTTAGGAACTTTTTTTCTGCGCGACAGGACACATTGGCGGTATAAGTCACTGACAAAATTAAAGGACCTGTCGTAAGACAGAACACCTGATACTAATAATACTTGCACATAATCAACCCGTTCAAATAAATCTAAATAAATCAAATTAATAAAAAAAAGTGATCAACAGATGCGTTGAGAACATGATATTATTTCACAGTGATTCTGTTTGACTAAGATTAAATACCTAAGCCTTTTGAAATTCCAAAATATTCTGGTTCTTAGAGGATTGTTGGATATAACTAATAAAAAAACATATTAACGTTTTGACTAAGTTGGCTAGTACATGAGGTGGGAACATAATTTGGCTTGGAAACATCTCCAATAATGTTTTTATTTTTATTTCTAAACAAATTTACTGTACTGTTTGAAAATGAAACATTAACATCATGGATATATAAATTGTCAGTAATGTTTTTCCTTGGGTAGTTAATATAAATAAATATAAAAAGACGTAAGGATGTGAAATTACTTAATATATATGAGGAGGAAAACACTAAATTTGATCAAATTATGAAAGAAAATTGAACAAAATGGATCTAACATACTCTCTCTATATATATGATTTGAAATTATATGTTTTTTCTCCTCTGACACTATTGTAATGACAAAATATTATTTAACCTTCCTAAAATAGAGGTCAGAAATGAATTGCCTCAAATGACGCCACGATTATGTTGGTCACATCTGGCACAGGGCGATGGATCATGCTTATGCTGTCTAGTAATAATAAGTCTGTCTAGGTGCGGTCTCTTATATGACACCATGATCACATTAATATCTTGGTCATGTACAGTACAGGAATAATGGCTAAGTGGGTGTCTATGAGTAACATCTTTATTAAAAAATCTACAACCATAAAATTAAAAACTAAATCTCGTAAATTCAGAAAAAGTGAGTAAACTGATTAATAACCTTGAACAATCATAAAAGTGAAAAAATAATATTGATTAAAGTAATCTCATTTATCTAGTCCCAAATTGACCACCTAAATAAAGAGAGCGCTGATGTAGCAATGTTGGCTAACATGGACGTCACGTCGGTCGAAGATCTGTACTGTCCAAAGCTTTCTGCATCGCTGAAGCCCAAAGAAACCGGCATCTTCACCCAAACTTCTGGTACAAGCGAGGGTAAAGTGGTTGGTAATAAAACAAGAAGATCGTCACACAGTAATCTTAATCATCATAACACAAAAAAAAAACACTTAACAACGGTGAGTAAACTTCACTTTGCGCATCGTTGTTCGAAGCTTGTTAAAAATATGGAAGGCACTCTGTTTTGTCCAATAAAACATCACAATCTCTCGTAATGTAATCACAAAATAACACGCATGCCACTAAAAAAAAGTATTCTCTGGTGTTAAATTTACAAGAAGAAACATCAGGTTTATTTCCTACTTACTAAAATTCAAACTGGTCTTGTAGTAAGAGAAAGAAACAGGGTTTGAAGTCGAGTAAGGCCATTATATAGGCATACTTTAATTTTAGAACAACGTCCTACTACCATTTGGGTTATACGCATAAGTACTTTTTATTTAACACCATGTCTTACTAACCGTTCGAGTTATTCGCCTAAGTACTAATTACACTAATGGGTTAAGGATTAGGAAGGCTTAATTTAGATGAAGTACACCAACATTTGCGTGGAGGGAGAGTTGAAAACTATTTAGGGAAAACCACCCTCGGTGCACCTGAACGTGATCGAACCCCGATCCCCCCGTCATCGGCAGTCTAGTCCAACATGAAACTAGCACGTTAAGCCCCGTGGCCACCGAAGCGAGTTCGCGTTAGTGCTTTATTTTATTTATTTAGTACCGCATCTTACACCCGTTCGGGTTATACGTTTAAGTACTAATCACGCTAGTGGGTTAGGAATTGGTAAGGCTGAGTTTAGAGGATGTGAACCCACATTTGCGTGGAGGGAGAGTGGAAAACATTTAGGAAAACCACCCCGGTTCACCCGACTGAGATTTGAACCTCGATATCCCCGTCTTCGGCAGTCTAGCTCAACACGAAACAAGCGCGTTAGCTAGCTACGCCACCGAGGCGGGTTTCACGTAAGTACTAATTACGCTAATGTGTTAGGGGTGAGGAAGGTTGAATTTAGGGAAAGTGTACCCACATATGCATGGAGGGAGAGTGGGAAATAATTTTAGAAAAAACTCTTAGTAAACTCAACTAAGATTCTCCCCGTCATCGGCAATATAGTCTAGCGTTAGCGTGACGCCCTTAGACCATGCAACCACTGGATATTCAAGAACTGTTGAGAAATTTGTATGAAATTAATCTAAATGTATCTTCTGAAGCTGTATTTTATTTACTTTGGCTAAACAATTTTCCTTCATAAAATCTACAAAAATACGGACCCTGAGGAGGTGGCTGAAATATTTCCAATTAGATGTTGCGCTTAGGTTAAACATCGGAAAAACTGTTAATATTACACGAGTTTGGTGTTTATTGTAATGAATACAACACTAATTTCTTTGACATCGACTTAAAAATATAATTTAAAAATTGGAGTTTTCCACGCTGAAAAGTTTGAAAATTCACATATTTTGGTTGATTGTTAAGATCTAAATGAACGGGAAAAGAAAGGTAACTTTTATTGGCGTATAGAATGGATATTTGTGAATAAAATAATGTAATTTAATAGATGGGTCACAACACAAATTGTATTGGAACTTGTATTTTTCTCTTCTTATGTTTATTTGTCTATTGCCTGACAGCTCCGCCCATGAAAGTTATAAACCCACTTAGTTTCTGGCTTATTTTAATTTAAGTTTCACTATTATAACGCCTTAAGTGACGTTCCATTTCATCCCACCTTAATTTCACGATATTCGGGGACCTTATATACCATTGAAAATTGATGTGTCGATGCTACCGCAGGTTAAACTTTAATTACATACCATTAAATAAGAATAATTTTATCCACTTTGGTGACCACGTTGTCTAAGGCGTCACTTTTTGCAATATCTATACTGCCAATGACGGGGAGATCGAGTTTAAAATTTGGGTCCAGTATACAAAAATTCGGGTACAATTGTTCTAAATTAAACCTTCCTCATCCTAACACACTAGCGTAATTATTTCATATTCATATAATCTAACGTGGTGCTAAAAATAATTTAAAAAATCTTATTATGAGTTTCGATTTTCAAACTTTAAAAACTAGTTGTGTAACTTGAAGTTTCCAAAATAATGATTATTTTCAAATATTCACGCCGTGAGAAAGATACAATACTACTCTTCATACACTTGTGCAATGCGGTGTGTTTCATCTTCAAAGACAAGGTAGAGAAAGAGGTGAAGTTTTGCTATGTATATACTTCGAGTAATTGTTATTATGTACAGTATGTCAGCTACATTTTTGGCTTACACAAATATATAAATAATATTTTCTTTTGTATCAATAACAAAAATTAATGTGTAGGCTTCATAAAATTAATTTTTTTAAATCAATTATTCATGCTGTATCTATCTTCTAAAATCAATCCACGTATAAAAGTTTTATATTGTATATTATGTATAAACCCAAATATATACGTATATATACATAAACATAAACATACATACAGATATAAACCTGTTGGTGCTAGTAAAAATCCAAATTTCCTGTAGTTAACTTAGTTTTTTATTCTGAAAGTAAATAAGTTATGGCTTAAACTATATTTTCATAGATACACTATCAAAAACTCTTGCAAGTAATTATGATAGTTACAATTAGTTGACGGTATTATTCTTACTATTAATATTATTAGCATCGCATCTTACTACCCGTTTGGGCTATACGCACTTACGCTAATAAGTAATGATAGGGTGATTGTGAAATGAAATGGAGTAAATTACAGTTTAACGTGGGATCCGAACCACGGTGGAGGCCTGGAACTCCACACATTCGCAAGCTGTGATTAATACACGTCTTGTTAGAGGTGAAGGAAGGGTTTGGCAATCAGATGAATCTGTGCCGGGACCGAGGATTGAACCCCGGACCCCAAGCACAGAAGTCTGACCCCTTACCCCTAGACCACCAGATCATCTTTTTGACGGTAGTAAATATAAGTTGTTTATAATAGGCGATTTTACTTTAAATATAACTTAAAAGTCACAAAGTACTTATTGAATAATCGCATTAAAGTTTTACATTTGTAAATAAGAGCTAATCTTCAACGGTATCTTTGAATTAAAAAATAAATTACTGTATGCATATCATATTTTTTTCTTAAATTCCTATTAAAAAGCAGCCTAGTCATTTAATTTCATAGCACACCTTAAGTTATCTCCAGTTTGGTTAGTCATGCTAATTGAGCAAAAGTTCTTCTTTCCCCTCTATGAAATGAGCTTACTGTCTCCCAAACCTATTTGTAGCTTATAGCTTTTGTCTGGCGCGTGGACTCTAAACATAATGAAGCCAAATAACACAAAGGCATATTTTGAAATTATAGCTTTGACGGTGTCCTGCCTGTTTCACATACTTTAGAATTAATAACTATGGCCTTGCAAGCTATATTGAATGCTTTGATGTGTTTAGTTGTTTTTTACTCAAATAACACTGCCCATACGCGCTTTCATTGTGTATTTGACTGAGTTATGTTCTCCTATGATAAAATTAATATATTATTCGACAAAACTTTCAAAATAAACTCTTTATTGTTGGTCCTCTGTTTATAATTCACAGTTAAATGTTTTCCTTTGTATTTACATTGTTTTAATTTGTCTGATTTAAAAATAAATATGAGGCAGTATATGTAAGGAATTTCAAAGTAAATGAAGCAATTGGTTAGGGATTAGGTTTACTTCAAATAACAATATTATTCTTAGATAAAGACATTAGATTCACTAAAATCTGGTTTAGTCATGTTTGCCATTTAGATTGAATTTCAACCCAAAATTTGAAGGAAAAAAAGCTTCTATTTGAAGGAGATATAGTGTACATTTATTTTTAAAGAGGTATATGAATATTTAATATTAAAAAAAGAAGGACCCGAGCCATTTATCTCTAAATATTTCCCACTCAATTAGCAACTAATTAAGTCCTAATTATGACTATAACTCTATCACTAATCACTATGTTGGACTCCATAAGTTAGAAAATAATTAAGTAATTTGAAAAATGAATTTCTAATTTGTCATAGATCACATCCTAAAGTCTATGGATATTTTAAGCTAAAAATAAATCAATAGGTATTTAGCCCAATTTAAAAACTGTGAAAACTACTTTTTAAACTTGTTTATCTATGTAATAGAAAATCTTATTTTTGGAGAGTATTGTTATTGATTGTGTGTTTCCCTTATAACTTTATTTATTAAATGGAAGCAAACCAAATTTTATATATTTTACAAGATACATATTTTTTTATTACAATCAAGGCCATTAGTTATCAAACCTTTTGGTTTTCGGCGCCCATTACAGCCCTAATAAATTGAAGAGCCCCAACAAACTTTTGTTTAAATGTGTCCCTACCTATAGATGTTTACCGAATTTTAATTTAAAAAAAAATTAAATGTTTGAAAATTAAATTTTAACTATAAATAAATGTATCTATGCATATAATAAAACTGTACATTTGTCTGTACGTTCAATTTATTCTGTTTGTTTGTTTCCATTAAACTCATAAAAAGCTCATCGGATCGAGGAAAAGGGTAAGCTATATCACGTAAGCTCATCATCGAGCGAAACAGTGTTGATAAATACTGAATGTTAGTGTAGTTGCGTTTGCGTTTTAAATTTGTAACAATTCAAATATATTAACTGTTATTGTTCTGTAAGTTTACTTGGCAACGAGGGGTTTAAAAATGTCAACAAACTATAAATGTAATCCAAAGAGAAGTTACAGAATACATTTTTTTATCTTAAATCCAAAGAGAAACTATATTTTTTGTTGATTGTTTTATATTCACATTAATAGGTCAACCGTGATTCTAACAAATAAAACTTAGACTTAAGTAATGCTCAAAATCTGTATGTAATTTGATATTACATTTACATGGATACGTATTCAAGCAAGTAGACTAATAATTATGCTATTAAAAAGAAGGAAATATTAATTATAAGGGTATATAAGGCAATAAAGCTCTGTAATCTATTTAAATGTTAAGAAATAGATTTCAATAAATTGATTGAAAATTGTAATATATTGTTTTGTTTGTCCTACACCTCTCACGGTTAAGTGGTTAATTTAAAATAAGATTTGACAACGTGATTTTTCTTTTAAAAGTTATTAATTCAATAAATTTCCAATTAATCTTTGGAAATAAGCATATTTCCTCAAAAGTTTTGGAAGTAAAATTGTAGGAGTTTGAAAGAAAAATAATGTAATAAGTAGTTTTCATTCAATTTATCTAAATACATAAACATATTTCCCTACGAGCTAATCGGAACTTAAATGGATAATGTAAGCTCAATATAAAGTAAAGGCCATTTCACACTGGCATCGCGGTGTCCATGAATACGTGGTTGGACTTTAGTAGAAATGGCTTCTCAGCCTATCAAATGGGCAATTCACACTGGCGTCCACGGTGTCACAGAACGACTAAGGTTCTCCGGAAGATCGGTTGGGCGTCCACTTGGACGTTTTGGACTGAGCATGCGCAATGGCGTTTTGAAGAGCACGTGATCGCCTACACTACACTACAGTGTAGCAACTCAAGTTTGTAGACATCAAAAATTCCGTGGACGTTTGGTTGCAGTGTGAATTGGCGCGTCCATGGACCTTTATTTCATCCACGGTTACCGTGGACACCACGGATGATGGAAATGGCCATTATATGTTTGTACTGGAGCAATAATTTATTTATTTTGACCCCCCCCCCCAAAATTATTATTATTATTATTTTATTATTATTATTATTATTATTATTATTATTATTTTATTATTTAGCACCGCATCTTACTACCCGTTCGGGTTGTACGCACTTACGTTAATCTGTAATGGTAGGGTGATTGTGAGATGAAATGGAGGACCTACAGTTTAACGTGGGATCCGAACCAGGGTAAGGCCTGGCAATCCACACATTCACAAGTTGTGATTAATACACGTCTTGTCAGAGGTGAAGGAAGGGTTTGGCAATCAGATAAATCTGTGCCGGGACCAAGGATTGAGCCTGGACCCTCAACACAGAAGTCTGACACCTTACCCCTAGACAATCAGGTCACCAAGTTTGATATAAAAACTACAAAAAAAAACCTTTTCTTGGTCCCTACATCTCCACCTTATGTAAACCGTGAAGATTCTCAAATCACCCACAATCATCATAAAGAAACAAATATATTCAAGGATGTATAAATCCTACACCGTTACACTACACTCATAATTGAGGCCGAGCGGGAATGACAATCCGCAACAAGTGCTAACATTCCCTACAATCTCGCATCAACCCTAGAGCTCTGCAAGATATTAATCCGCGTCAATTGGTTTGGACCCCACCACAGCTATCCAATCATGAAACACACCTGTACAGATATCTTAACAGATCGAGGTAACTATTACATTCTGACTCTGGGTAATGAAATGCTATTATTACACCACCAATTTAACTTAAGGTGGGGTGGAAAAGGAGAGTTTAGGGCAGTATTTTTTATAGTTTTTAAAGCAAAACAAATTTTTGGTCAAAAGAAATCAAATAATTCTCCACATTACATGATCAATTTTATATACATAGTACCACTTACCACCTGTTCGGATTATACGCATATGTTCTAATTACGCTCATGAGCTAGGGATGAGAAAGGTTGAATTTAGAGGAGGGGTACCTGCATTTGCATAGAGGGATAGTCGAAAACCATTAAATAAAAGCCACCTTCAGTAAACGTGACCGGGATTCTTCCTGTTATCGGCAGTCTAGTCTATTGTGAGAGGGGTGCCTTAGACCATGTGGCCCCCCCCCCCAACCAGGTTTTTCCAGTAGATCTATAGAGTTTATTTTCTTCACATGGTGATATCAACAGTTGTCTGTCAAGGGTCCTTAGACTATACCATACTAAAAATTACTTCTATCTGTCTGTCTGTCTGTCTAGTCTGTCTGTCTGTCTGTCTATCTGTCGTCCCGTGATTATTGCAAATGCGTGGAACAATTTTAATGTAATTTAGCAAGGACATTCTTTGAATCTAGGATAAACAACGTTTTTTAAATGTTGTTTTATTAATAATGGCATCTATTACGATATTGACTTCCTAAAAGACGTGAAAACTGTTATTCTCTATTGATATAAAATACTATTGAATATAGTATTTATTTTCGTTATAACTTGGTCACTAAGGGAAAATATTAATTTAGAATACAAATAGAAATTATTATTGTTATAAAAGAAATTTCAATTTAGATCCAAATATAAAGGTTAATATTGTAGTAACTAAAAGAACATAACATATTTATTTTTAACATAAAGTAATTCATATTTTTTGATTGGAGGGAGTGAGGCACTATTGCTCTCAGAATTACTAGTATTAATGCTATGGTAAGGGATGAAAGAAAATTAGTCGAGGATCGCAAATGGACAAGGAAGCTTTCAACAAGAAGAGGTTACTGCTGACCAGCAAGTTGAGTTTGGAGCTGATGAAATTCTACATTTGGAGTAACGTACTGTATGGAGCAGAAACTTGGGCTCTAAGGAAGATGAAAAAGACTTGAGAAGATCCGGTGGACTGACAGGGTGACAAATGAAGACGTCCTAAGAGGCATGGATGAGAAGAGAACCATTTTGGATGTTATTCTTCGGTGCAAAAAAAACTGGATCGGACACATTCTTAGGAGGAACTGTCTTCTGCAGACGTCATAGAAGAAAAAGTTGAGGGAAAGAGGAACTTAGGAAGAAGGAGGATTCAAATATTGAATGACTTGAAGGAAAGAATAAAATTATGGGAGCTGAAGGAGAAGGAGGGTGCATTGTTTGTCTAAGTTCACTTACATAAGGAATGGACGGTCGTAAGACAGAACACCTATAAGAATTAAATAAATGTGGAATTGTGGTGGTTACGAATAAGGGAAAAGCATTTGCCTTAACTTCGCCTCTAATAATTACGATATCGCTACCATTGTCATTGAGCCCGTACTACCTATTCATATTCACTAACCGCACCAGCCTGGACTTCCCCATTCGTGTACCTATGCACTCGTCCCATCAAACCGGCCCCATCTAACCCTCCATCCTCTAGGCCTGCCGTTCAATCACTCCATATTAAACCATATAGCAATCCTCCCTGGCCCTCAGTAATCTAATCAGAGGTAGGAGCCCTAACTATGCTGAGCCGGGCTCTTAACGACGGTTAGAGGTAAACCCTTGTGATCCCTCAACTGGAGTTAAAGGGGTGGAGGTGATGAAAAGGGGGAGAGGGGTCAATCAGACCTTCGTCACATTCCTGCAATATATACATGTGAGAAGCAGGAAGGGGGGGCTTAACGTTCGTATTAATTATTATATATGATTGCGTAATACACGTGTGAAATAGCGCGGTATAGAGAAACCCCCCCTCCCCCTTTCCTTCACTGGAGCTATAAACACTGTAGCTATCTCTCTACCACACACATACACACGTCCCTTCCTCATACACATTACTACGTATGGCGATACAATTTGATTTGATTCACAGAGTACAGCTTTGCAGCCCAGAATGGAATAATGCTATCATGTACAGTCAAGAACTGGAGCCAAATTATTTGTCAATATGGGGGGCAGCTTGCTTTCTTGTCTTTTGTGCGCCGCGTCTTTACTGCCCGTTTAGACTAACCGGATGTTAACGATAACTGTGGGCTAAGAATGAGAAGGGAAGAATCTAGAGGAAATATACCCGCACTTGCGGTGGGAAACAGTTTATGAAAAACCACCCTCAATAAATCTCGACCAGTACTCGAACCCCGATATCCTAGCCATGAGCAGAGTGTAACGCCTTAGAACGCTCAACCACTGAAACGAGTCTGATATTTATTAAAAATTTTTAGCACTATATATTACTACCCATTTAGGTTATACGCTTATGTACTAATTACGCTAATGTTTTAGTAGTCAGGAAGGTTATATTTAAAGAAAGTGTACCCGCATTTGCGTGGATGGGGCGTTAAATCAATTTGTAAAAAACCATCCTCAGTACACCCGAGTGAGATTCGAACCTCAATATCCCCGTCATAGGCAGTCTAGTCTACTGCGAGAGTAGCGCGTTAGACTATGCGGCCACCGAAGTGGTTTTATCATTATTAATTAGCTCATATTATCAACACAATTTTTGTTGCTATACTCTTTACTTGCAACGGTGGACACGCAGACTGAATGTAAAGTTAGCCTAGTTTGGTTAGCTATTGACAGGGAGGTTGGGGCTCGAATTCCCACGGAATGTATTGAGGATTTTTTTCCTAGATTATATTCCCATTTACTTACACGCAACTGCGGGTACATTTACTTTAAATATACCTAACTCTTCTCTGCTCTATTATAGTATTCAAATAGGGAGAGTCAAATCGGGTAGTTAGGCGCGACGAAAAAAATATTGACTCTATTAGCTAACTAATCAATCTAGCTTATGAAGACATCATATTTCAAGTAAATACACAATTTTATCACCAATTGGTATCGAACCCCTGTCTCTTGTCTTAGGGCCCAACACACTATTCTTGCGGCCAACTCGACCGTTATTTGTCCAAGAGTCGAGATATTTTATTTCTAGAGCTAGGTTGGATGTTCTCGATCAAGTGGAATGTATGGGTTAAGCTAGTTTGTAAGTTGAATGCTCTGTTAAGTAAAACACACGTAAGGCTTCCAAAATTAACCTTCGAAATGGTCAAATCGTAGAGGTATCTCTATTTAGAACATGAGAGACTGGTTCAAACCTCGTGGCGATAAAATAAGGAAATAATAATTCTTAAAAAATATTCACAGAAGTCAAAATAAAAATTATCCCTTCGTAATGTAGAGGGTGTGGAAAATTTTATTTTGAATTAATTAAATGTATTATCATTTTAACGTCCGTACACAAATTATTTCATTATCACACAATTATTTTGTTATACAGCGAGATCTCTTGGTAGTGGACACTTTCTGGGGGGGAGAAGAAGGTCGGTTTTTATGAGGTGGCTATCATTAAAAAAAATTAATCATTCTTCTTGAAAACAGTTTAACCTATATGAACTTATATACTGTTAATATTAACTACAAATTATAATTACTACACTGTACAGTATTGTATGCATAATAATAACTATGACTAATGAATAAATATTGTACTTAGCTTAGTGTACAGATTGCATAATACACAGAACAATAAGCAAATGAAATGATAGTAGGTCTTCTAAACTGTATGGATGCACGAGCACATACAAGCTACGAAACATCCCCCAGCTGATGAATCAAAAGGTGTGGGTTGTATGACCTTGAAATACTGTAATTAATTCTACGTAGGATATTTTAGAAACTTTCCCTAGAAGGAGAAGGCGGGACTGCTCACACTTCAAACGAGACGATGATTTTCCTTACATTCCTAAAGTCAAATAGGCCTACTATAAATAGACTAACGTTTTCAATTTTTGTCCGCTTTTTAAAGATTGATATGCATACATATGCTTCTTTAAAATTGTCCATGTTCGTTATTGAAAATCCATTTTGGGAGGTTTTATTTACCGTAAGGCCCCTGTTATTTTGATGGGAAATTTAAGCTTCCGTTCTAAAGAAGAATCCACTCTTCAGAGGTACAAGAAGAAGCATATAAAACCTACCTCATAAAGTTAAACGAGAGTTTCTTTACAGAGATTCTTACTACACTAGAAATTAATTTAAATTTAATCATATCGATGGGTAGATGGACTAAACCTCCACAGATTTGAACTTCAAGCTTGTCTATCTGGTTTGCTGGTGATGGAAGGTATTGGTTTGAACCCGGGAGGGTGTACTGATGGTGTTAGATTTTCTAGAAAGTTTTTTCACATTTCCTCCACAGAGTAAACTATTTTATTATTTTACCTTCCTCAGCCCTACCTAATTAGTGTAATTTAATTGTATACAGCCTGACAAATAATAATAAAATAATATAAGTACATGCTTCAATGCTCGCATGGTCTAAGGCATCACTCTAGCAATAAACTAGCTATCCGATGACAGGGAGATCGGGGTTCAATTCACGGTTGGGTGTACTTAGAGTGGTTTTCCTAATGGTTTTCCACTCTCCATCCACGCAAATGCATGCACACTTCCTCTCAAATCAACCTTACTCATCCCTAAAACATTAACGTAACTAGTACATATGGGTACAAACCGAACGGGTGCTAAAAAAAAAGGACTACACAAAATAGATTACATTAGGATGTAACCAACCTCTCTAACATAAATTGGCTTTGATTTTAAGTTCTCTGATAATATTATCTCAATATATTCATTAGCTACGAAGTGTTCACAACTCAACAGACGCACTTGGGGAAAAAAAGCGTATTAGCTTTATTCAGAATGACTTTGAGAAATTCTAAGCTTAAGAAATTTTATTGAAACTTTTAAGTTTTTAAATTATTTATTCATTTATAAAAGCGATGTAGTGTTCACATGTATTAATTTCATACTTTTTTTAATGCATATTCAACAACTTAAGTGGTTAATTTAATATCGTTTGGTTTGTTCTAAACTCAAAGAGACATTTAATTGCCATCTTCAAATTACGATTCACTTAATCAGTTTTCTGAGCATAGAAATGCAACTTCTTTATAAAATAATATCGGATATCTAAGTTAGTGAATACAACGTGGAAGATGTTTCTCTGTGCGTGTTTTATTAATTATGATAAAGTGTCACAAACTTTTAACATAAATATTGATGACGACTGATAAATAATTATTTGGTTTAATAACTTATTAAAATCTAGCGTCATCATATTATTGGCCTTGTATTTATTAGAATAATACCTTTCTATACAATCTATACATGAAATATTAGGCCTAATTTTGTGTGCGTATGCTAAAAATGACTAAAACAATTGGCCTAAAAAATAATTAAACATCCAAAATGACCCCAAAAAAATCTATATTTCGGTGACCAGGATATCTATCATAAACATATTTTGTGCGCATATAAACATTGTCTGTAATGTACAAACCACCCCCCCCCCCCCCAAAAGACATTTTATCAACATTCTAGCCCTGATAGTTACTCTTCTCAATAAAGGTATATTTTCTATAGATACTAAAGTAGTAGTAATTATGAAGATGTAAAATTACAAAATTTGTTTATTTTAGCACCGTGTCTTATTACCGGGTCCAGACTTCTGTGCTGAGGGTCCGGGGTTCAATCCTCGGTCCCGGTACAGATTTATCTGATTGCCAAACCCTTCCTTCACCTCTGACAAGACGTGTATTAACCACAACTTGTGAATGTGAGGAATGCCAGGCCTCCACCGTGGTTTGGATTCCACGTTAAACTGTAGGTCCTCCATTTCATCTCGCAATCATCCTACCATTACACATTAGCGTAAGTGCGTATAACCCGAACGGGTAATAATAATAATAATAATAATAATAATAATAATAATAATAATAATAATAATATTACCTGGTCAGGCTATACGCATATGCATTAATTACTCTAGTGAGTTATGGATGAGGAAAGTTTAATTTAGAGGTGTACCCAAATTTCCGTGGAAGAAGAGTGTAAAAAATAATTTTGAATTAAAACCTCGGTACGCCCAACATGGATTCGAACTCCAATTCTTTTGTCATTGGCAGTTTCTTATTTATTTGCTAAGTATCAAAGTTAGTGACAATATTTTATGTTGCTGTTAAGAAAATATTATAAAATCTAATACTTAGTTTACACTCAAAGATATCATTGCTAGCATTAGCCTAATATAAATTAGTTCAACTAATAAATAGAGCTACTATGATTTTCAAATATAATTTTAATTTTCAACTTATATTGCCTTTACTAGCCACACGTAATTTTTTTAATGAAAAAAAAAAAGGGTTCATACATTTTGTCTACAAACTCCAATTTTATTGTAGACCCTACACGTATAAATCTTTATTGTTAATTTTTAATGAAAATAAGTAATATTATTAATGGCAGCGTTTAAAATTTGCAGCTGTGATCATTTTAAGTTCGCTACAATAAATCAGACTTACACGGAGGTTTTATTTAGTTCATTGTTTCGGGCTGCAGCAAACAATCGTTTCTATATTCAACCCCCCCACCCCCCAAAAAAAAAACCGTTGCAATATTACAATGTTGAACTGGTAACAGTACTATATTTTCGAATGATTTTTATGTTTGTATTTGTAAAGTTGACAGAATAAGCGTATAATCCAATTGACATGGGTACTTTTTAAGTTCCCTTTATTTTTTCCACCTTCTCATTTTTACTAAATATCACGAATATGTCTTAAAAATGCTACCAATATTTTTTGTCAAATCCATTTAATTTATAAAGAAATAGAAACTAAATCTTTCAAAAATCCATAAAATGATTCCTTCTTTACTGGCCAAATATTCCCAAACGTTTTTACCAGGAGCATCATGTTAAGAATGATCGTAACTACAGTCTTGAGATTTATCTTAAATTTCCATTTGAAATATCTAATTTTTTTTTTAATTTATTTAGCATTGCGTCTTACTATCCCATCGTGTTATATGCTTAATTCCGAATTACGATAATGGCTTAGGCATTAGGAAGGTTGAATTTAAAGGAGATGAGCCCGCATTTGCGTGGAGAAAGAGTGGAAAACCATTTAGGTAAAACCACACCCAGTTCACCCTAGTGAGATTCGAACCTTGATCTCCCCGTCCTCAGCAGTCTAGCTCAACATAAAATTTGCGCTTTAGCCAACTATGCCACAGAGGCGGGTACCAGCTCCTAAAATTTCTCCTTGGATTTGAAGTTGATATTTCTCCTTGGTGATCAAGTTAAATGGAATACAAATTAATACTATATTCATTAGTACATTATATTATTTGAAAATAGCCATTGTTCTCGTGGTTTAAGAGGTCAAAATATACGTTGAAAAAACCCATATGAATACGTCGTTTGACCCAGGAGTATCAGTATGACATCTGCTTAAGAGCCCTTGTGGTATATCCCGAATAACCATAGTGACATCTCCTGAACACCGATTGTGGAATTTCCCGAAGAACCATCGTAGCACCTCCTAAATAACCATTGTCACAACTGTTTGAGAACCATTGTGGCAGCTCCCAAAGAACCATCGTGGCAGCTCCCAAAGAACCATCGTGGCGTCTTCAAAAGAACCACCTTGGCAGCTTCCAAATAACCAGTGCGTGGTCACTAGAAGAACCATTGCGGAATCTATCGAAGAACCATAATGGCAACTACCAAAGAATCATAGTGGTAAACCCTGAACAACCATCACGGCAACTCCTAAAGAACCATTATGTCATCTCTCAAAGAACAATAAAAGTGCGTCCTAGTTGAGAACCATTGTGGTATCTTCAGAAGAACCATTGCAGCATCGTCCAAAGAAGAACCACTGTGGCATCTCCAGAAGAACCATCGTAGAATCCCCCAAACAACCATAACGGCAACTCCTAAGGAACCATCGTGGCACCTCTTGGAACAACTATTGTAGTATATCTCAAAGAACCATTCAGACATCTCCTAGAGAACCTTCTTGGCACCTCATAATCATCACGGTACCCCTTTGGAGTACAACTTCTCTAGCGTAGAAAGGGTTTGAGGGTGTGAAAGTTTGAAACATTTTCAACAATAAAGTTAGTTGTAAAACCATTTGTTCTCCCTTGAGTAACAAACTTTTATTCTAACAAAAGCATTGTTGTAGACCTCTGCTGACATTTCCATTGTTATATTAAATATATATCGTAATTTTTATTAAAGTTTTAATTATTTTTGATTAAAATCTCAATAACCCCCCAAAAAAAGTTAAAGTTGTTTTAATAGCAATTGAAACGTTAGTGGGGGGAGGGGGGTCCCAAAATATATTTGTTTCCGAACAAAAGTTTGCTAATCAAGAGAGTACAGAATGTTTCCTAACAAAAAATAAATTTTAAAAAACTGTTCCAGACTAGTTTGAAAACATGACACTATTCATATTTTGAGATTTTGAAACAAATTAAAAAGCTGAGTAATCTTGTTACTTGTACAAAGCAAAAAGATATATATATTGTACCATTGGGTATCTTAAGGGGTTGACTAGTAAACATTATTATAATCGAATACTTTCGAAGTAAAACTTGCTAATGACCTGCGTATCATGAAATTGAGGAGAGTGAAAGTTGTGTGATACTTTTTGATGTGTGTGTGGGAGGGAGAGGGGGTCGCTTTACTTTAGGATAAACTAAAAAAAAACTTTTTTATAATTATTTAGCACCGCGACTTACTACCCGTTCGGGCTATAATCTTAAGTACTAATTACGCTAAAGGGTTAGGAATAAGGAAGGTTGAATCTAAAGGAAGTGAACACGCATTTGCGTGGAGGGACATTGGAAAGCCGTTTAGGACAAACCACCCCCAGGTCACTCAACCGAGATTCGAACCTCGATCTCCTCGTCCTCAGCAGTCTAACTCATCACGACTGGCACGTTAGCTAAGTACGCCACCAAGGCGGGTTAAATAATAACTATAATCACACAGCCTTTAACAATATTTTTACCGTATTTTTATGTTACGCTATATCTGTAATCAACTATAGTTCTTGACATGTCTCTATATTTACAATTTTATGGATATCATTTGTTTAGGTGCAATCTTAAAATAATTTGACTATAAATTCTAGACAAGTGTTAGAGAAGTGTTGGCCATCTAAGCCGTAATATTCGACACAGAATTTTAAATTGAAATTTATTATTCATTTTTATAGTTTAGAATTTAAAAAATGCACAAAATAATTTGTATTAGTAAAAGGCCGAAACAGGTTTCTATCGACCAAATAAAAGTGGCAATGGCATTGTTAAGTTCTATAATATTTCAATGTTGTCTGATAGTTTGAGTTGTTATAAGGGTTGAAATATTACCATATCCAGGGGAGGTTCAGTATTGTTAGTAGTCCTTCATAAAGTACATCAACTATTGGTCAAACTTCCAACCCTCCTCAAACTCCTTTCAAATTAAAAGGGTTATCTCAGGGGTTCCAAAAGTGTGCTTCGTGACGCCCTCGGGCGTCGCTGGTCCTGGTTCGGGGCGTCATGGCTATAAGGAAAAACTAAAACTTATAATGTATTGTGAAATACGACACGAACATTTTAAATACATATACTCATACGTATTTTAAAGAATGGAATAAGTCATAAAAGAAAAACAACTATTTTCTTCTTTTTCATATGAGTTCCGGATTCTAATGCTTCTGAAAAAAAATCTGGCGTGACGTCTAGCGCAACTTTCTCCCCTACAGTCTGAAAAATGGACTGAGCCAAGGTAAGCAATATCTTGTTCTTAAATATTGTGTTCAGGGGCGTCTCACGGAAAATCTGACATGGGAAGCGTGTGGCGCGGTCTCAAAAAAAAGTTTGATAGCCCCTGGTTTAGCTTGCCAGTATGAATAGTCACACGCTTGACAACCTATCAATATTAGTTTCGAAATAAAGATGTATGTTACCTAGACACACCATTTACATGATAAATGAATCAATTGATTTATTTTCAAATAATAAATAAAGAAAATGTGTTCATACTAGCATAGATCGTTTAAAAACAATTTATTTTATTAAAAAAATATATTTTAGCAATGCAACTTTACTAATCATTCGTGGTGTTAACATGAGTACTAACAATGTAAACGTGTTAGGGATGAGGTAGATTTAATATTTAAGAAAGTGCAACCATATTTGCTTATAGGGAGAATGGAAAAAAATATCTAGGAATAACTATTTAGGAAAAAAAAACATTCGGTACAAACGACTAGACTTCTAGCTCTGATATCCCAGTTATAGGCAGTCCGGTCTATTGTTAGTGGGACGCCTTAGACCATTTAACCACCGAAACGGAATAACCTTGTTTTTAAACACCGCGTCTTAAAAAATCGTTGTTTTATGGAGGTCAGTGATCAAATCACGAAAAAGGTGTAAAGAATGGTTTTATCCTCTCTTATTAGTTTCCCGCTCATCTTCCACGCAAATGTGTATAAATTTCCTCTCTACACTGCTTTCTTCATTCCTACCTCACCCCTACAATTAAAACTGTGTAAGGACCATCTAGGAAACCATTAGGGTAAAAATCGCCTTAGTTCACCTGGTTGGGATTCGAACACCCCGCTCACCCATTCACAAGTAAACCAGACCTAATGAGACGGACACTTTTTCCAATGGGCCTACTGGTGGGGGGTAGGTGAATTATATAAATATATCTTTCACCCGCCTCGGTGGCGTAGTTGGCTAACGCGCCAGTCTTGTTGAGCTCGACTGCCGAGGACGGGGAGATCGAGGTTCGAATCTCGGTCGGGTGAACTGGGGGGGTTTCCTAAATGGTTTTCCACTCTCCCTCCACGCAAATGCGGGTTCACTTCCTCTAAATTCAACCTTCACAATTCCTAATCCATTAGTGTAATTAGTACTTAAGCGTATAACCCGAACGGGTAGTAAGACACGGTGCTAAATATATATATATAATATCTTTCATATGATTCGGTGGCCGCATGGTCTGAAGAGTTACTCACATGGTAGACTAGACTGCCGAGGATGGGGAGATCAAGGTTAAAGTCTCAATAAGGTGTAGTGTTTGTGATTTTTTCCACTCTTCCTCCCAGCAAATGTGGGCTACATTTCCTATAAACATAGCCTTCCTAATCTCTATGACCATTAGCGTAATTAGTACAATTTAAGCGTATAACCCAAACAGGCAGTGATACGCGGTGCTAAAAGAATGTATACATCTCTAAAATATATTAATAATAACGATGACCGTCTATGTGGTCTATTTGTCAGAGTTCCTGACTATACAGATACAGAGGTTCCAGGTTCAATTCTCGGCATTTTCAGATATTCTGTGAAGCAATAGGTCTAGAACCGGGCCAACTAAGCCTCGTGAGGACAAATTAGGAACTACTTGAGTGGAAAAGTAGCGGTTCCGGTCTAGAAAACTGAGATTTTCTCCCCAAGGATGTGTTGTGCTAACCACATGACACCCTCTACTCCCAGAAATTGGCAATACATTCTCCAACAGACGGCGGCTGCTAGGTCAGTGTGGTTCGATTACGTGCTCATGTCATGAAGTTTTGTTTTATAGTATAATAATAATAATAATAATAATAATAATAATAATAATAATAATAATAATAATAATAATACAATTATTATTATTATTATTATTTAGCACCGCGTCTTACTACCCGTTCGGGTTATACGCTTAAGTACTAATTACGCTAATGAATTAGGAATTGGGAAGGTTGAATTTAGAGGAAGTGAACCCGCATTTGCTTGGATGGAGAGTGGAAAACCATTTAGGAAAACCATCCCCAGTTCACCCGACCGAGATTCGAACCTCGATCTCCCCATCCTCGGCGGTCGAGCTCAACACGACTAGCGCGTTAGCCAACTACGCCACCGAGGCGGGTAGTAATAATAATAATAATAATAATAAGTCATTTCCGGGAGATATATTCAATCGAGTTGGATGCAGGCTATAAAATACATAATATGTTTTCTAAAGAGTGCAGAATTCGAACTTTTTGGGAAAGGGCAGTCTAAGCGACGATAACTCAAGGTACTTCCTGTGGTAACAGGAAGTACGTAAAAAAAAAAAGGCGAAACCAAACCAACTGTCCCCACAACAATCTAACCCACCAGAAGGTGGGAGAGCGAAATTCAAATCCAGATGCTTGTCTGTATTTTATTATTTATTATTTATTCCCTCTTAGTATACAGGAAGACGCAAGGGTCAATGACCTCCCAACTTACCTTTGATGAAAGAGTTTAGCGCATGTGGTACTTCTTTCCTGGTTCATTGTGAGCTCCTACTTTGTACAAAAAGAGATGGGGAATATTAAATTACAGGGCAACTAGAAATATGGAACAGAGGAACAGGAAAGTAATTAAAAAAAAAACTAGTAAAATAAATCCCGTATGGAAACAAAGCAATAAATATACAGGTTGGTGCATTAAAAACTAATATATTCTTTATTGGAGTGTCTGCATTATATAGGTTAATTCACATTCCGAGTTTCACAAGCTATCAAAACTAGATTAAAACCTGATATCATACTATCTCCAATAGTCACACAGTCTAAGGCATCAGGCTCACAGCAGGCTAGATTGGCAATGACGAGGAAGTCGTTGCTCGAAAATCACACAATTGAGTTATCACTTCTCACCCCCCTCCCTCTCTAATGATCTGCAACATTTTATTAGAAACATTTTTTTCCCGACAAATGTATTATGCTAATGGAGTAAGTATGATGTAGATAGACTAAAGAAAAAAAATTATTCTGCACTATTATCATTTGGGAGAGCCCATACGGTTTTCCCACTCTCCCTCCACGCAAATGCGGGTGCACTTTTCCTAAATTAAACCCTCATAATCGACAACCTAAGTGGGTCGGGGTAACACAATGAATACTCTCCAAAGGTAGAATGAGGCAGCCATTCCATTCTCGCCCTCGCATTGATACTCATCGGAAGTCTCCATCTAACATTCCCTTCCTTACAAAGCCTGATACTTTTTTTATAAGAGAGGTAAAACCACCCGTTACCATAATCGGCATAGAATTTGATGTCCACCAATATGGAACAAGCACCCTAGCCCTTGAGACCAGTGGTTTTCCACCTGGGCTACTGTGGATTCGTTATGATCTTATTGGGTGACCTGGTGATCTAGGGGTAAATTGGCAGACTTCTGTGCTGGGGGGTCCAGGGTTCAATCCTCGGTCCCGGCACAGATTTATCTGATTGCAAAACCCTTCCTTCACCTCTGATAAGACGTGTATTAATCAAAACTTGTGAATGTGAGAAATGCCAGGCCTCCACCGTGGTTCGGATCCCACGTTAAACTGTAGGTCCTCCATTTCATCTCACAATCACCCTACCATTAGCGTTAGTGCGTATAACCCGGACGGGTAGTAAGACGTGGTGCTAATAATAATAATAATAATAATAATTATGATCTTTGACAAACAAGAGCAGGGCAGAAGTGTGGTCACATAGATAGATTTAACCCAATCACAATAAATAAGCGCGAATTATGTAGGATTATTTGCGCTATTAGGAACAACGTAAGCTTTGGCCGCGCTTCTCCATAGACATTTCACATCTAAAGTAAATTACGTCTAAAATAATGTTTTAGCTAATAAATTTAAAATGAGAACTATATACTGTATATTATTATTAGGTGTTCTGTCTTACGGCATGTCAATTTCTTTTGTCAGTGAACTTAGACAACCAATGCACCCTTCTTCTCCTCCTTCAGCTCCAAGAATTTTCTTATTTCCTTCAAATCATCCAATATATGAACCCTCCTGCTTCCTAATCTCCTCTTTCCCTCAACCTTTTCTTCTATGACGTCGTGCAGAGGACAGTTCCTCCGAAGGATGTGTCCGATCCAGTTTGCTTTGCACCGAAGAATCGCTTCCAAAATAGTTTTCTTCTCACCCACTTTTCTTAGTACGTCTTCATTTGTCACCCTGTCTGTTTGTCTACCTGATCTTCTCAAGTTTTCTCCAGCTCCACATTTCAAAGCTTTCCAATATATATCATGTTTGTTTATATTACATTTTACGTACTCCCTAAGATGTCTTCATGTATCCCCGGTTGAATATCACTGGTCTATAGCGAACTTGTGGTGACTGTACTATGTGAGCTGAATACCCGCCTCATCCACACATTTTGAACTAATAAATGGATTTGAACGAAACTTTGTTATAAACCTATTGTCTGAAGTCTATATTGTTCTAAACAAATTATATATAATTCTATTTTTTTAAACTAAAAAACCAATGCTCTATTTCATTTGCTTCTCGCTCTATGAATACTTATTTGGAAGTTACAAAATTTACTAGATATATTTTAATGTAATTTATTTATTGTGCTAGAATTATTAAAAGTGTTCTCCAACGATCCCTTTTGACAAACTGTGTTAGTTTTTTGCAGACGTAATATGAAATATACCCAAATTGCGAATGGACATTTCTGACAGTTATAAATAGTTATTATTATTATTATTATTATTATTATTATTAGCACCGTGTCTTACTACCCGTTCGAGTTACACGCACTTACGCTCATGTGTAATGGTAGGGTGATTATGGGATGAAATGGAGGACCTACAGTTTAACGTGGAATCCGAACCACGGTGGAGGCCTGGCATTCCTCACATTCACAAGTTGTGATTAATACACGTCTTGTCAGAGGTGAAGGAAGGGTTTGGCAATCAGATAAATCTGTGCCGGGACAGAGGATTGAACCCTGGACCCCCAGCACATATAAATAGTTAATAGATCTACTTTAACTTGAAGTCATGTAATTTGCAGCTGTCACTTTTGATAGATAATAATAATACTTATAAAATAACAATAAGAATATGGAAAGATTGTATCAATGTTTATCGCAGAAAATATATTCATACGCTGTATCTAGCTACCTATGGTTGACTACAATACATTTATTTTAATATATGTTAAAAGTATCATTATAGTAGGGTACCTACAACCATATACAAAAAGATAATTATATGGGGACAAAGATCTTAAAAATATATCTTAATGTTTTAAAATAATAATAAAAAATGCTTTAGCTACGTTATATAAATAAAAGGTTTGATGTGTTTTAAAGGATAAATTAGTTTTTTAAGAGTTAATTTTTCAAAATAATGTTTAGGCTTGAAGTTTAACATCCAACAATCGATAGCTTCAGAATAAATTTTGTTAATGTATCAAGAACAACAAGTTGTTAAATATATTTGAATAAAAAATCTATGTAGTCTGCAATAAATTATTCATTTACCTGAAACTGTGCTCACATATTCTAACGGTTCACACTCTCAAGACTATATGGCCATTGACAGAAAGGTATGGGTTCAAATACCAATTGGCTGTATTATTATTTTTCACTTTTAATGCACATAAAATATAGATACATTTCTTCTAAATTCTACCTTCCTCATCCCTACTATATTAGTATAACAATGAAGACACCCCAGATAGTTAGTAAGACTCGATGCACACACATAAAAAGCCATTTTATATAAAGTGAAATAGTAAAACAAAAAATTAGTAAAACAAATATACAAATTCAATTTAATAAATAAATGGTCCAGCTTATGTTTACAATATAGAAAGCGAAGAAGGCAAATACATGTACGAGTATAAAAAAAAAATCATTTCATGTTTCAAAAAATTAAAAAAAAAATCCCTTGTCAAATGTATTAAAATAAAGAGTTGAATAGTAAAACTCCAAACCTACAAAAAAAAACCACTTAACGAGCTTTTATTAAGGCCATATGTACAGAAATTTTTTTTTTCACCATTCAAAAGAGTTTTTTTCTGTGAAATGTTACACACCATAAATATATTTTTATGTATTTTTTCTAACGAGCTATGAGGGTAAGAAACTTCCATTTTTACGTTTTCCAAATCAGGTTTTAGGCCACAGTTTTTGAAATAAAAATTTGAAAATTTAAATTTAGTATCTTTAATACTATGCCTATTTGATAAAGCTGGGATTTTACCGTAGGTAGAGGCATACTCTATATATGTATACTTAAAGTTCCCTTAAAATCAACACAATTCAACAATTGTTTACTAATACTAATTAATCTATAAATATTAAATATTAGTATTCATACGATTTATAGATGTGTATACTTAAGATAAAATATATATTCAGATTTAAATATGAAACCATTTACTGAATAACTTGATTTCCGTATGACATTAAAATATGCACTGAAATTCCAAGTTGGCTCGCCAGATCAAAACTTTGTAGGGAAGTGTAGCTTAGTTTACAAGAACGGGTGATATCGCCCGCCTCCACAATTCGCGCAACACACAGCGGCTACTCCAGCTGTATTATCACAGAAATCCAAGTAATCTGCCGTCCATGCGAGATTTCTGTTTGAACGATCATTCATAAGTTGTCTCTTGAAATAATTAGCCTCATGTTTTAGTGATATTGATCTTTATATCAATGCAGGAGTTATTTCATTATTGAAACATGTTGTAGTAATTTAAAGATTTGTGTTTTATTTGTGATCTCTGTGAACTGTAAAGAATATGTATATATATATATATATATATATATATATATATATATATATATATATATATATATAAAATTATTAAAATAATAAACAATGGTTTCTTCCATTACAAAATGGAAAACGTCAATCTTTGAAACCGAGAATGAGCATAATGTATTATATGGGCAGATAGGCTTTATGTTTATTTTATATATTAAGGGTTTTCCAGAATCAGTAACACAGAATATACAATTTAATAAACAATAAATGGCTGTAAGCGATAGCCCAAGGCTTCGACACATCGCATATCAAGAATGATGAAGTAAATACTTAACATTTGAAAGCACTTTTTACAGCCATTGTAAAAATAATCTTTTTCATGAAAAATAAAGTAATTTAGGCAGTTTATAGTGTTTTAATTTCTTAGCTATTTGAACTAGTTTAGTCGTTATCTATGCAGAAAAAGGCATTATTTTATATAACTTAAATTGGCAAAACTTATTACCCTGAACACAACTTGTGAATGTGAGGAATGCCAGGCCTACCCCGTGGTTCGGATTCCACGTTAAACTGTAGGTCTTCCATTTCATTTCACAATCACCCTAACATTACACATTAGCGTAAGTGCGTATAACCCGAACGGGTAGTAAGACGCGGTGCTAATTATAATAAAATACCCTGAATACATTAATATACATATAGTAAAAATAGTTTCATGATCTTCAATTTAGTGAGAACTGCAATTATTAATATCATTTAAATTATCTATGTTTTAATATGTATCTATATTTTTAATTAGAGGTAAGAATATTTATACTGTCAGACTTAGATATTGGTTCATATGAGATTATCTGCATGATAAATTTTATTGATCAATTTCATTTTAATTAACATTAAAATTTTGTGATTATCTACATTTTAAATCATCTGGACGATTTGCCTCAAATTAGTTAGCCATAGGCTATAGGTAAATATAATGTGTGCATAGATGGTGATTATGAAAGCATATATATATATATATATATATATATATATATGCATTTTACTTTAAGTAGCAAGCCCAAAATGTCAAGTGGTTACAATTAAATAGATTATATTGTTCAAATATTTGTTAATTTTAGGAATACTGCAAGTTTACACGGTTAAAAAGAATTATTGAACTCTAAGACATATACAACATCCAGAAGAAGGCCGAGAATTGATCAAATAATAAATAATTCACCCCTACCAGAAATCGATCCCGAAACCTTTTGCACTGTAGACCATCCTGCTAGCAAGTGAGCTAACGTGTCGGGCTATGGTACTATCATTATATCACATGTATAGCCTATATTTTCTTACGTTCTCTCCCACAGCTGTAAAATTATTAATTGAGTGGCCTCTTGAAAATATGCTTGATAAGAAATAGATTTTTTTATCGCCTTAAAAATGGTATGAATGCAAGAATCTACGTTTAATCTGGCAATTTTTCCAGCCTTTTATATGGCTTACATTTTGGAAACTATTATATTTGAATATTTAGAATTTCTCTGTTAATCCCACCTATAAGGGTATAATCAGGTCAAGTTAGATGTAGTCTATAATGATGTTCCAATCAGTGAGATATCCTGTTGGGTACCTAAACAATATAGGAAGGTATAGTATTGATTATTTATATATTTCGAACTCACTTAGAGAGTAATTTTAGGCCCAAGTATGATATTATAGTAGTAATTGATGTTTGCATTTGCAAGTGTGTAAGCACTCTGAATTTACTTCAAATGAAAAACCGCTATTTACTATTGTAACGACAGTCTTTCTACCAATTTTTTTATTATTTTTTTGAAAATAAATAATGTAATGAAATAATTATTTTATTCACAAAGGAATGTCGTTTATTACATATGAGTCATAAAAAAATATGTGTGTGAAAGAGAAAGAACGATTTTTATTTGAATTAATTTAATCAAAATAACTAAAGCATTACTATCCAAACAAGATGTAGCTTATAAACTTATATATAATCGCTCTCCTATGTTTTTAGGTACTTTGAATTATTTAGTGATTAGGTTTGGAGGTTTGAGTTATTCTATGGTGCAAGGAGAAGGAAACACATTTTTCTAGTAAATGCAACCTATTTACGTGGAGAGTGGATGGGGAAACTATAGAAAGAGAACTCATGTGGCAAGCCACCTAAAAAATATGTAAAAATTATATATTTTTATTATTTGTATAGGTAAATTATTAATAAACCTAACTTTTATTTTTGTAAACTCGAGTTTATTGCTGCAAGTTCCTAGTAATTTTTTGAATAAATATTTTTGGCCTGATTCACCAACTGATTCAAGTCCTTATCGAAGTTTAGCTTTATATAATATATGCACACTTTGAAAAAAAATATTATTATATGTCACATGACTTGCACAAATGAACAACGTAATCATCAGTCTTGTTCAATTTTCTCTCTCTCTCATATATATATATATATAATTATATATATATATATAATTACAACTTATATAGGTGTATAAAACATATTTATCTTTATAATACGCTTTATCTCTATTGCAAAATCATTAGTTGCCTGTTCTTTATTAGAATAAATAATATACATTTTGAGATAATTTAGGCCCTAATATTTTTTTCTATTACAGAGAAGACATATGTGATACGGAGTACATGTCCGGTGTGGAAGAACTCCCTCCCTCCCCAATTGATAACAGTATTAGCTATAAGTATTCTGATGTTGAATGTACCTATTCAGAATTCCAAAGTTCTGAGGAAGGTGATAGTTGTGAGATTAATTCAATAGAAATGAAGAATTTTGAGTTGTATAGGAAAGTGATGATGACATACCTAGATTATTGATGAGAATGATATCTCCGTCAAAAATAATATAACAGGAATGGATAGATATTTAATATTTTCTTAACCAAATGTAAATAATCCCACCATTTGTACCATGGGTAGGTCCAACTGTGAAAAAAATATGTCCGCGGTTTGCCCCCCCCCCCTCCCCCCAATTTAAAAATTCAAGTTTTTTATTGCAATCGTTTGTTCTTCGCTTGTTCCGGATTGTCCCGAAAATTTTCGTTTGTTTTGTTTTGATAGGCCCACAAATGATATGTTTACATTGGTGGGACCAACTTCACGGCAGCCCCCCCATTTTGGAAAATTTACATTTTTATGGTTGCAATCGTTTGTTCCGAATTGTATCGCAAAAAGGCTCGTTTGTTCCGCATTTGTTCTTGCACAAATGGGACATGAACTTGTGACATTTTATTTACTCGTGAGGGGCCAACTTCACGGTAGCCCCTCCACTTTGAAAAATCCATGTATTTACGATTGCATTCGTTTGTTTCGGGTTGTCCCACAAATATTTAGTTTGTTCCGTTTTGATAATCTCACAAATGATATGTTTACATTAGTAGTATCAACTTACGATATCTCCCTCTCACTTTTGAAAATTGAAATTATTATGGTTGCGATCGTTTGTTTCAGATTGTTTGAAAAAAAAATTACGTCTTGATACGTACCCAAAATTAATTATCATACTTTAACATTTGACATACATGAATTCGCCCTTCTCCCCCTTTAAAAACTTTTTTTATGATTACAATAGTTTTTTCTTCGCTAGTTCCGGATTGTTCCGCAAAAAATCAGTTTTTCCGTTTTGATACGCTCACAAATGATATGTTTATTTTGGACCTCCATGAAGCTGCTTCACCGTCCTTTTCCCCTAATAACATTAAAAAAAGTTATGATTGCAATCGTTTGTTCTTAGTTTGTTCCGGATGGTTCCTTAAAATAAACGCACATTTCGTTTTGGCAGGAAAACACAAGATTAATTTACACTAGGAGTGTGGATTGACACCTTTATGGCAACCATATTCGCCACATGAACACACACAACTTTTAAAAATCTATATTTTATCTTTGCAATCAATAATTCGTTCTTGGTTCATTTAGATTTCTTTTTGCGAAGATTTCCATTTATTCCTATTGTAAAGCCTCGATAAATTTTTCTAGTAGTAGCTCTCTCACATTCTTTCAAAACTTGAACATTTTTTATTTAAAGTTTGTTGTTAGTTTGTTTGAGTTCCTTGACATGTTTATCTTTATTTTGTTCTGAATTTATTTTTAAAAAATGTGTTTATTTCATGTTGATAGTTTTAAAATTAATATATTTTTATCACTATGCTAAGCTCCATTTCCTTCCCTCAACTAGATAAAATATAACAAAGTTTGTAATTTTGGTTTTATAACTTTATTAGTTTGTTCCAAATTATTGTGCATATATATTTAGTTTGTTAGTTCTTATATCTCTTACAAATGCTAAATAAACTAGTGTCACTAGTAATGATGGCCTTTTGTGTGTGCGATCTGTATGGTCACACAGAGCCCAAGTAAAGAATTGTCCCACACTCTGTGTCAAAGTATGAAAAATATTGCCTTTGATTCACTCATTATGCACAAAAAAGCAATAAAAAGGCGAAGCAAGTCAGAAATACAAAAACTAGGGAGATCTTGGTCTACAACTTATTGCATGCCATAAAACTCATAGTAAAAAAAGTATTTTTATGGACCTCACTTCCTCCTAAGCTCCAAAAGATTGGTTTCGTCTACTTGTACAGTTGTGAAATTACCGAAAGATACACGAGATCTCCTACCCCCTCAAGAGAGCTCATAACTAGGTTACCCTAAAGTATTGACATCGCACCTTTCTTTTGTTTGCTACTATTACTGTTAAGATGTAGTAAATAGTATCTTTGACCACAAAGAGACATGATTGGAAGAAAATGTCAACTAGTCCAACTCTGACACGAAGAAGACTAAGAAATTCCTTGACGATAAAAATATTTTTTTCAAAACAAAATTTACTAAGCGGACCAAGAATAAATTTTCAAAAAAGTGATTAAAAATATCTATAGAATAGCCTGAAATTCTAAAAAAAATTGCTACAAATTTGCCAAAAAAACAAACTAGGAATTTAAACAAAAAATCGAAATGAATGCACATGACTAAATCAAAAACGTTCTTTACAAATGGAAACTAAAAATAGCTATGCAATAAAGTCTTTTAACAGATAAACTCTTGCATTCTCATAAATATAATAATGATTTACAAAAATTTACTTTAAAAGAATTCCCATCCCAACGCAACTTTTCACCGTTTAATTTCAGCGTCTAATCGGTTATGTGGATTTTACAAACATGACAAACAATTAGGATACATAGTTAATTTTCAACATTATCTTATCATCCCTACAACTGTTTGATTAAAAAGAATAGGTTTGAGTATCTATGCATTACAAAATATCGATATCATTTAAAAATATACTAATTTAACATAAGTTCCTGGATATTATTAAAACTGGAATGGGCTACCATGAAGTTGGCCCCTCTCCCCCCCAATGTAAACATACTATTTGTGGGCTTTTTAAAACGGAACAGACAAAAATTTGTGTCAAACAATCCGGAACAAACGAGTGCAATCAAAACACCATGAATTTTTAAAAGGTTTTTTTTAGGGGGGGGGGGGGGTTTCCATGAAGTTGGCCCCTCATGAGTAAACAAAGTTTCAAATTCACGTACCATTTGTGCAAGAACAAATATACAGCAAACGAAACTTTTTGCGGAACAAACTCTATCGCAACCATGTAAATGTCAATTTTCCAAAGTGTATTGGGGGGGGGGGGGGTGTCTATCGTGAAGTTGCGCCCCCCAAATCCCAATATAAACACACCATTTGTGGATTTATCAAAATGGAACAAACAAAATTTTTTTCGGAACAATCCAGAACAAACGATTGCAATCATAAAAATTTGAATTTTTCAAAATGATAGACCAACTACGGACGTAATTGACGGATATCCTGTCAGAAATGTATTCGAAGAGAACTCTACTGAATGTATTGCTCTTTTTGCAAGCTTATCAACACATCCTAGCCCTTGCTACTCGGATGCTTCATCACTGACCAGCCAACGAAATTATCAAACCCTAAGTTCAAACAGTTGACCCACGGAGTATCAGCTTACGTCTGTGCCTCTGTGCCGACAAAACAAGGCTGCTTAACATACACTACCGTAATAAAGCTGAAGTCATGTATCCATGCGAAGCTCTAGAGTTGCGAGTGGTAGTAATGCCCTTAATGTCTGAACACATTTTCGTTTGTGCAACTGAGATGTAAAAAAATAGAGCAAAAGAATTTATATTTCCAGCAGTAAAAATGCACACACAAGACGCGAGCTCTGTCAAAAAGCGTGAGAAAATAACTGGGAACATTATTCCATACAGTTTTTTTTTTCAGGAGTTCGTTTTAATAATATCTGTGGAAGCGGAAAAGAGTTACGTTCATATTGATAAAACTGGGAAGAAGGCCTTAAAGAGCTCGTCTCATCCACACAGTTAACGCCAAACTTATTTAGGTAATACAGCTCGAATCAGGCGTCGCATAGTGGTGCGGTTTTCTGTGTTCTACTTTAGAAAATAGTGGGATTAAGTAAGACCAGCTAAACCATTTTAAAACCTACAATGAAATAAAAAATAATTATTTTTTTATTGTATAAACTATTAAACTGATCCTAATTTCACTTTTGCCAAGTTTGGAATGCATAAAAATGGACCTCAAATAAGTTTTCTTGTTCAAACTAAATTGGATTTTACACTGCTTCCACTGGATAGAGTGGAAGACATTTAACACTTACAATTGGACGGAGAGGAACATAGTACAGACGTTACACCCCTGCCATTGACCAAGGAGGAACCTATTTTGCACTTCGGACAACTGCCATTGAGCAAAGAGGATATTTAACACTTACAATTGGACAGAGAGGAAGATATTACACACTTTACACCCCTTTCATTTACCAAAGAGGAACATAGTCCATACTTTACAACATTTCCTAGAGAGGATAACTCTTAACACTGCTGCCACTGGAGAAAGAGGAAGACATTTCAGAACTATCCCTGGACTAAGAGGAAAATAGTTCACACTTTACACCACTGCCATTGACCAAAGAGGAACCTAATTTATACTTCACACAACTGCCACTGGACAAAGAGGAATATCGTTAATACTTTACACCACTGACCAAAGAGGAACACACATTACACTGCTTCATCTGGACATAAAAGAGGACATTTAAGACTTACCACTGGACAAAGATAAACATATTCACACTTTACATTGATGTCGTTGATCAAAGAAGAACACAGTTAATAAATTTACACTTGCTACCACTGGACGTAGATGAAGACAGTTCAAATTTATCACAGGACAAAAAGGTTGTCTATAGAAAAAAATAAACAAAAAAATCCTCCCAATCCTTCAATCTAAGTTTCATTCTATCGGAACTCTTCAGGAGGGGGTACGAAACGTGTAACGCGACTAACTAAAAGAGCTAAAGATAAAGAATAATTACAGGACACAAGGCTGAAAACACAAAGACAAAACAGGAACTATAATGTAAAAGAAGGAACTATATATCTCATTTCTATGGGAACATATTCAATAAAGACAAGACTTACAAATAATTTTAACCGTAGACAAAGTACCCAATACCACGCACAACGAAACAAAATTCTAATTAGTTGGCTAATTTTTTAAAGTCACCTGTCTCTGGATTTGAATCTAGACATTAAAATAAACCTTTCTAAATTATAACCCCTCGACCATGGAAATCATGGCCCATGGATAAGTTTGTATCACTGAAAACAACCACAATAAAAGGAAACTTTCAATTTATTTCTCCCGCGTGTTTAACCGGAGTTACGGCCCTCTCCATAGCACTGTTATAACGTGTTAGATAAGATAAGGCGGTACACAAGTGATATCTTGGTCCCCTTGGCTTTTAGCTCAGAACTAATACAGTCCTCCTTCCATGGTATTATGATAACATCCCTTTCAGTGTTAATTCAGACTCAACAATTATTTGTACAGGTATAGTCAGGTATAGTTAGTTAGGCGTGATTAGGGATGTGAAAAAGTAGGAACTAATATCGATATTTTCCTTTCGATGTTAGTACTTTTTAACTCGATACTTTTTTCCGATACTTTTACTGATATTAGTACTCACATTCCGGTACCTGATCGATATAGAAAGAAACGACACTTTTTGCTATCTTCACCCATGCTGGGTATTCAATGTTAACAAGAGAGGACTGTGGAGGGAAAAAACAAATGACACTATTTCTCAGTTCTCAATCATTTTCTGCAAGACAAGAAACTCTAGCATTCAATCTCTTTTAGCTCAACATAACTCATAGCGGTTCTTTCATATTTGTTTATCAATACAGCCTGATACCTTATTGGTCAAGTGGCCTCGACCAATCTACTTTCTACCCCTTCCTTTATCAATGAGCACGGTCACTATAAACTAAACAAAAGAATCTTTTGTTAGAACTCAATGAACTCATTCAACATAAGGGTGCCACATGACACCTCCCAGAAGATAATTATGGAAGTTTTTTTTAAAGAATTTTTATAGCGAAAAAGCATTTTTTTAAAATTTGTTTTATGGTATTACATACAAACCATTATAATTTTCAATGTTTAAATAAATATGAAAATAAAATTATGATGCAAAAGTTGAAATTATTATTACTGGAGCAAAAAAAAACATTTTTCCAGATTAAAATCTCGATATTAATACTTAATGTTATCGATACTTTTCTTTCGATACTAGTACGGTATCGATATTTTTCTTCCGATTCTAGGGTGGGCGTACACCTGGGGGTACCCAAAGCCATCTTAGAGGATACGTAAAATTTAATATACATATATCTCATTTAAAACTTATTATTTAATACATTATTTTAGATGTAATTAATATTTTCTTTTTATATATTAATTATAGAATATGAATATGTGTAGCTTGCATTATGCATCAACAAATTTGGGGGTAAAAAGTTGGAGATAAACTATATCTGGGAGTACACGAAAAAAACAACTTGACTACCACTGATTTATAAGGCTTGGTTTCGAACAGTTAGGCCTGGATTCAATTCCCAACATAGTTGAAAGTTTATTTTTAAATAATTATGATTAAATATCTCTTACACAGGATAATGCTGAACCTTTTTTTTAAGTTTTACCTACTAACATTGTCCTCTAAGCCTAGATGTGTGTATATATATATATATATATATATATATTTGTTTGTTACCGTATCTTACTACCCGTTTGGGTTGGACACATACAAACGAATTAAGTTAAAATATTTGGGATGATGTTGATTGAATTTAGAGGAAGTTCACCCACATTTGCGTGGAGTAAAGGAAGATTTAAAAAACCAGTTAATAAAAATAATTCGCAGTAAGCCTGACCAAGATTCGTGAGAGTGACGCCTTAGACCATACAGCCACCAAAGTGGGTTATAAATATATTTAAATAGGCTTATTGAAATATTTTATTAGATGTCAACAATAAAACAAATTAAAAGCAGTACTTTAATCTTAAAATGTAATTATTGATAAATATTTGGTTTAAAACGTTTTTATTATTATTTGAAGTATTTAACATGAAATTTCTTAACCAAATTGTTATATAAGCACACGACTTATAAACTAGCTTAAACCTATAATGAACACAACATCCAGCCCCCGACCGTTAATTCATCAATGTGAAAGGGGAAACCCACATTTCACTAATCACAAATTTTTCGGCTAGGCCAGGAATAAAACCTAGGACTCTTAGCTCATTAGGCAGACTCGCTAACAGTTTTATTTTACTTTCAAAAAAAGTGACTCGTTGTAAAATATTAATTAAGTCTAAAATAACAAGTTTTAATCTTGACTCTGTTCGTAAAAAAGTAATAATTCAAACACAGATGCGGTTTCAGAAACTAGAGCAAAAGAAAAAAAAAAAGAAACAGTTGAAGATCGTAGTGACGGACGACCATCTTGAACCACAAGGAAAGGACAAAATGAACGGAGAAAAACAAAACAAAAAACTAATCAAAGAAGATAAAATGTAAGAGTGAAAAAGTGGGAGAAGGGTAAAAACTGTGAGGATGAGTTGGGGACCAAGCAAAGCTCGTTTTAAGGGTGCTTGGACATAATTGGAGAGGTTTTCACCTTATTGAGACAACTGGAGGAGTGAGGGGGGAATAGCCCGTTATGGTCATCGCAGCTTTTGAAGAGCGTCAAATCGAACAGAATGGCTCATCGCGGGTCTTAAGAACCACGCTCCTTCTTTCTCTTACTATTACTGGGAAACTATGTCATTGAAAAGCAAGTCCGTGTGTGAATGCGAGATCTTAAGGGGCTGTTCAAAGAAGGAAATAACCAATTTTAAAACCACTTCCTTCTTTTTGCCCCTCCACATAAAAAAATATGGTATTGGAAGTGCGCATTAAAAATAACAGTCCCCATTGAAGCACTCACAGTATGTGCGCACCATTTGTGAGACGTGTGGTTATTAAATGTATTTGTTATTATTATTATTATTATTATTTATCACAGCTTCTTACCACCCGTTCGGGTTATACGCTAAAGTACTAATTACACTAATGGGTTAGGAATTGGAAAGGTTGAATTTAGAGGAAGTTAACCTACATTTGCTTGGAGGGAGAGTGTAAAACCATCTAGGAAAAACACCTAGTTCACCCGACCCAGATTCGAACCTTGATCTCCCCGTCCTCGGCAATCTAGCTTAACACAAAAGTATTTTCTAGCAAATAGTATGAAATATAATTTTTTTTGAAGAGGGCAGCTATTGTTTTTGGTCAAATTTCTTTTTTGATACGAGTGCTTACCCTTGATATGTTAACTTACTATCTCTAATTAAAAAAAAAAGTAACCCTCTTCGGTGGCCGCGTGGTCTAACGCGCTAAACTCGTGTTGGACTAAATTCGCTCGTGGGCACCGGGCCTAAGGGGCCAGACTGGGCGAGTGAGTGACTAAAATATAAAATAGAACACATTGGTTGTAATGAGAGGTGGCCAGACTGGAGCGAGCGACTGAGCGCGCGCGCTCGAAATATAGAACTGGTTCTATTTTTCAAGCGCACGCGCTCGAGGCGGTACAGTCTAGTTTACAGGCACTAGGCAATATTATTGTATGTTGGTTCATTGAGTGCTAGGAAAACTTCTCATTTTGACATTTTTATTACTATCGATAGGTTTAGCCCACTTGCTACTAACGGCCTCATTTAATTGGTTAGATCATAAGCCATACCTATATGTATATATATACATATATATATATATGTAAAACTGATATGTTAAAATACTTCAATATTATCAAAGTAGGCCTTTACAAATAAGAATCACCATTAGTGTGGAGAGAGGATGAGAAAACCACAACAATAAGTCGCTTGTTAAAACCCCCCTCAGTTCACTGAGCCAAGATTCGGAGCCTCCTCGTCAACAACTAACGTGAGCTATCTGCTAATCACGCGCTCGCCAGTTTGGCCACCAGTCGCTTGCTCGCTCGCTCGCTCGCACGCTTGTCAGTCTGGTCGAATCCTGACACGAGAGTGACGCCTTTGATTTTTAGGCCACTGAAGCGGGTCGCGTGTATGTTAATTATTTTAATGAAGGTTGAGCGAGATAGGATCTTACAGGAAATGTATCCACCTTTGTATAGAGGGAGAGTGGGAAACAATTTATGAAAAAAACACCCTCAACACAACCAACCGTAATTTTAACCCTGACCTCATAAACCAGTAAAACAGATTAAATGAGCGTGACATTTATACCACGTGGCCACAAGTGCGGGCTCTTGATTTACGAAATTTTGTTCTAAGACAAACTTATCTAAATAACTTTCTTAATATTTTATTTCTGTGATAACATTTTAAACGTATTCATTGTAGTTTATTGATGTTTTATTAATAAATCACTAAAACTTCAATAAAGATGGTAGATTTTTCGTATCGTAATGAAAATACTAAAAAAGATCCCCCAAAATTGTTCATTTCATAAGAAAAGTTTGCTAATCAATATAACACATGTTTTCATAACAAAAAAATTAAATTTTACAAGTAATTCAAAGTTTAGAAAAACTTACTAGATCTGCTTTCATGTATTCATACATCAATTCAAGTGATCTGCAGCTGTAGCTTTTGATAGACAATAACTTTGAAATAATACTAATAATAATGTAAAATGTTATCAATGCTAGCTGCAAAAAAAGTCTGTATTTTCTTAAATGTGCTCCAAATATCCGTTCTTAAGAAAATCAAGTTATATTTTAAGTGGGCTATATATATTTATATTCAAGAAGAAGGCGATTAAGTTAAAGTGTTATCAATATCCACGAAACTATTGGAAAAATTCGAGCTGAGCTAAGTTTAGTATTCATCGGGCGAAGGTGCATCAGATGTTATGAAACAGAAAACCTTCTCGGACCTTCCAAAGTGAGAAACCAAACCTAAAATCTTATATACATGGTCAATTGTTGGTTATTGTTGGATATTTTGAAGCTCTACACGATACTTAAATATCTCTTGTTATCGTGTTAGTGTTGAGGCTTGATTTTGTTGGTTTGTTACGTTGGCAGGGGGGAAGGCGTTTAGTTTTAAAGGTTACCTTTTTCTCCCCCCCGTTTCGATGACTTTTTATTACATGGTTTATGTCTTTAACAGGCCAGCACTGAAAAATACATAAAAAACTACCGCATTTATAATAATTATAACAATGATATGTTTAATTAAAATTAATTCTTAACCCACTTCGGTGGCCGCATGGCCTAAGACGCTACTCTCGCAATAGACTGGATGATGATGGGGAGATAAAGGTACGATTCTCGGTTGAATGTACCAAGGGTGGTTTTTCCGACATTGTTTTCCACTTTCCCTCCACGCAAATGTGGGTACACTTCCTCTAAATATAAACTTCAACACCCCTAAAATCATTGGCGCAATTAGTAAATAAGCGTATAACCCAAAAGGGTAGTAAAATGCGGTGCTAATAAGAATCCTATTTTTTTTAAATAATCAAAATGTAATTCATAACAATCTTATCAAAAACTAGAAGGAAAAGGTGACAAGTTTCAAATAAATCAAGCTTATGTTTGGTAGCTAGGATTCTGGTAAAGAAGACCGCCTAGGAAATGCAAACAGACTTGTTTTTGTAGTTAATATTGATCTAACTTCACTTTATTATTAGTATTATTTCATAACGCAGGGTTGGTCAGTAAGTTACTAACATCTTATTATTAATTATTATTTATCACCGCATCTTACCACCCGTTCGGGTTATAGCTTAAGTACTAACTACACTAATGGATTAGGAATTGGGAAGGTTGATTTAGAGGAAGTTAACCCGCATTAGCGTGGAGTGAGAGTGGAAAACCATTTTGGGGGGGGAAAACCTCCAGTTCACCCGACCGAGATTCGAGCCTCGATCTCCCCGTCCTCGGTGGTCTAGCTCAACACAACTGGCGTGTTAGCCAACTACGCCACCGAGCCGGGTTGTTAACAAGTTGCCTGCTTTAAAGGAATTTAAAACTAAGATTATACAAAACTATAATTTTTACCGATTTTTCTCCATGTGTGTGAAACGTGGTCTCTTGCCTTACATGACAAGAAAAAAAAAAAATTAAGGGTGCTTGAAGCGAGAAATTTACACGCAGATGTTCAGCTCCAACGCAATATTTTATTCTACGACGCGTTATTTCAAAATGTGGTTCACACCGAAACAATGATGAAAATATTCAAAAAGGTATATTTTTTTCCTTAACAAGCCTATAAGTTGGTATGAGTTTTATTGATAGAAAAAAGTGTTTTGGAAAATGTGACATTAGCTAATTTTCTACTACTTTTGAATTATATTTTCGGAGCTATGAGACTAAACCTTATAAAAAAAAAAGCTCTAAATTTAGCCTTCCTCTAATAAATACAGTAATTTTTTTGATAGGCTCACAACAGACGATCTTAAGGCTATTTGAAAACTAGCAGCGAACTTTCCTCTTTACCTTGATATAAGAAGGCTTGTAGTTTTCTTTTCCCTCTTTCTTATGGACATGAAAAAAAGGTGGTTGTAGGCGAGGTGAGAAAAGGTAGTATCGGCTCAGACAAAATAGAGAAGTAATTCTGACCGAGGCGGTTTCCTTTATCTCTTGTTTCCTTTCATCACAACTTTAACCCCCCCCCCCCCCCCATATGTCACTTGTTTGGTTCCTCCACGGGAGTGGAGGAAGTAATGTTACGGGTAAACATCTCGGGAAAGTGTGAAGTTGAAGACTGCGTTATAGTCTCCCGGGAGTGAAAGTAGGTGAAAGCTGGGAGGGGAAAATGAAGGAAGGGTGGACTTGATTTGACGATAACGAGAAAAATCAACACAACCCGCTCACAGTTAAAGATGGACGGACCAAGGTCAGAGAGAAGAGGGGGAAAAGGGGGGGGGGGCCTCTCCCTAAGGATATATAAAAGTCAAAAAACCGCTACAAACATTCGTCTTGGGATAACCAACTCTGTGTTGGTTCTTTATTTGAAGTAAAAGTGTACTTGTGCTGTGTGTGTTTTTTTAGCACCACGTCTTACTACCCGTTCTGGGTTATACGCTTATGTACTAGCTATGCTAATGGTTTTAGAGACTAGGAAGGTTATATTTATAGGAAGTGTGTCCACATTTTCGTGGGGGGAGAGTGGAAAACCATTTTGGAAAAAGTATCCTCAGTACACCCGATGGAGATCCGAACCTTGATCTCCACGTAATCGGTAGTTTAGTTTACTGCAAGAGTAGCACGTTAGACCGTGCGTCCACCAACGTGGGTTGTATCTGATTTGCTTTTCTTTGCCCTCTCTATATAATCAACTATTTTGATATTATTATTATTATTATTTAGCACCGCGTCTTACTACCCGTTCGGGTTATACGCTTAAGTACTAATTACGCTAATGGATTAGGAATTGGAAGGTTGACTTTAGAGGAAGTGAACCCACATTTGCGTGGAGGGAGAGTGGAAAACCATTTAGGAAAAACTACCCGCAGTTCACTCGACCGAGATTCGAACCTCGATCTCCCTGTCCTCAGTAGTCGGGCTTAACACGACTAGCGCGTTAGCCAACTACGCCACCGAGGCGGGTTATTTTGATATTATTTGTGTTATTTAACGTGCACTTTCTGAATAAACTTGTTTTACAAGCACAATACTTTAATAGCTTTAATAGCTTAAAACATACAATATTAGGAAATATTACTTTTTCATATCAAGAGACACACAAAAAAAACATTAAACGAAAAGAAGGATGGAACAACATGCTAGAAGAATTTTAAATATTACTGAACGCTCGCAGTGTTGCCAAATGGGACCAACAGAATGGCGGTTTGAATAAAGATAGATAGCTTTCCAAAAAATTAGTAATTAAAAATCTATATAAGACGAATAAAAACTATAATTTAAATAATGAATAATTAAAAATAGAATATAAATTTAGGATTACTTCCTATACCAATTAATAGGGATGATGAATTTAGAGAAAATGTAACCTCATTTAATGAAGGTATGTGGGAAATATTTGAGATAAAACCACCCTCTGTAAATCTGGCTGTGATTTAAACCCTGACCTCTTGACACTGGCAAACTAGACCAGAAGAACTTAACATTTATTTCATGTGACCACCGATGTAGGTCTATTCTAGATCTACCACTATGTATTTAAAATCATTAATGTATATTTAATTAGAACAAATAATATTTTCTCATCTGTTCGTGGGGGTTATCGAAATACTCGAAGCAGTATTTATTAAATTATGTAAATATAAATTCCCCCAATCAAGTTTTTCAAGTGTTAGAAAACATTTTAGCACAGTTTTAAATAGCTATAAATGTTAACACTAAAATTAAACTATTATTTCTTGTGTGTGTGTGTGTGTGTGTATATGACTGCTGACCAGATAGTTGCAAGTGGATGTAAACTAATGTAATTCCAACGTTGTTTTGAACTTAACAACTTAAAGTTACCGGTATTGTATTGTATATACCGCACCGACTTTAAAGTTGCTCCACCATTTTGAATTTTTTTCGGAGGTTAAAAATTACATTTTTTTAACTTTTTGGAATTGTTCCATCGGTTACAGGCTAGAAGCTACAAGTTTGCCAAATTTCAAGTTTCTAGCTGATCTGTAAGTGGGTAAACATTAATGTCAGTGAGTGAGGGAGTCAGCCATGTGGCTTTATAGTAGTATAATGTGGACAAGTGGGCCGGTCAGATGTGTCTCGCGGGCCGGATGAGGCTCGTGGGTTGTTAGTTGGCGAACCCTGGACTAAGACAATTCTAACAACATAAAAAAGATACATGTCCGAGAGCACAAATCACAGAATAAGCTTGGAGCGGTTTTTAAAAAAAAACCTGACGACATCGAATTACATTAGCAATTGTTCTCGGAGAAGTGGGAATAGGGGAGAAAGGGGGGGGGGGTGTCTTTAGTGACCAAGTCTCTCTTCTAGGGTAGCCCTACCGGTGCGAGAATCAACAATCAAGGCAGACACCATTAGTTCTACTGGCTAGACCGTTCGTTACAGATGAGAGCTACTGATTTCTCCGGGGACAAACTATCACAAGTCTTCACGCTGCTCGTGATAGGCGGACCGATTTAGAGCTACCCCTTTAGAGATACGACCAGTTTGACACTACGTACATCACCTGGGGAATATATGTTACCATTATTTATCTACTAGTTTTCCCTGGTACAGAGAAGGTATTGTATCAAAAAAAAATCTAATTCTAGAGTTTAAAATTTCATGACTTACTGGACCCAAAAAGTGATTTTTGTGATGGCGTCTGTGTGTTCTATATCAGCCTATAGCCGAAGCCATTTTACTGATAGGGCCAGAAACTGGTCTTTAGGTCTTACATAAAACTCTCTTGAGAAATTTTTGGAGTTAGATATCAAAATAAGTTTAACTATGGTTGAAAAAGAGGCTCTAACGATTTTAATTAAAATTCGTATCTAGGTACTGTTTAACATTAAAAACAAAATGGTGCATATCATTTTTCCGGGGAAAAAAACCCAGCATATACATACAATTTTGATAATTTTTTTTGCAAATATTTAAGTAAAGAAATAACTTAGCAATATAAAGTTGTCTACTATTAAAAATAAAAAACCCATTTTCTTAATATAATTTTATAAAAACAATACTTTCTGAGCAATTGGCAAATATATATAATTTTAACTGAGGCCTAGGAATTAGGTATTTGATTGTTATGTTCTTTGGTCAACCAAAGGTGTTACTTTTCCCTCAGTGTGTTTCTGTAACTGTGCATATTATTTAATTTAGGTTATTTAGTGTTTCCGCAACAATGTAGTCTATATTAATTAGTTCGTAATTCATGTTAGTATATAATTGGAGCTGTAACCAAATGAAACCATAGTACAATTTTTTTTAAATACTCCAATATTAGAAAATCAAATAATATTTTACTAATTCCAATTTTACTGTGGTCAAGGGAATGAAGGGAAGAATACGTAAACGGAATTTTGATGAGATTCTTGTCAGAGCTTAATCTTGTATCATATATCCCGGTCAATCGGCCGTGAGATGGAATCTTAAGGGGGCAATCTAAAACCGGTAACAATACATACGTTTGGTGTTTCACTCAAATTGGCACAAAACAATTTTCAATGACCTTATACATTATGTAGTCTTGTAAATAGAGTTTAAAGTTAAACTCTCCATCAAAAGTAAAAAAAAAAAAATCCACACATTTCAGTTTATAAGTAATACCTAATACCTGCTTCAGTAGTCACATGGTCTAAGGAGTAATTCTCATGTTAGACTATACTGCCAATGACAAATATATCAGGGTTTGAATTCCGGTCTGGTGTACCAAGTAGGGTTTTTACTAGATTGTTTTCCACGCTCCCTCCACGTAAATGCGGGTAAATTTCCTCTAAATTCCACCTTCGTCATCCCTAACTCATTGACTTAATTAGTACGTATGCGTATAACCAGATAGTAAAAGTGATGCTGAAAAAAACAGCTTAAGTTCCTGGGAAATGAAAGTAACGAGTATAGGAGCATTGAATGATGTAATTAATAGTGGGGGGGGGGAGGGAGGATCACAACGCAAAAAAGTAGTTTTCATCCCTTTCTCCCTTCCCTCCCCCTCGGTTGGTAATCAAACTGCTGGATAGTTACAACTAAAACGTTATAAAACCACGATGGTTTCTGGCGTTTATAAATTTATATTCGACATTCTAGCACCTTAACGATATTAATCCTAAGAACAATCCTTTAAGGCTTGAACGCGTGTCTCTCCAGTCAGAGAAATCCACGCTACCTTTTGCAACCAACCCAAAAAAACAGTGGTGATAGATTTGTTTGATAATTAGTCGCACCCCCTGGTGTAGAGTGTGGCAAGTGGTGTTAGCTACTCCCCTGTAATAGAGACGAGTGTCCCGTGAGATATCAACGACTCGGGAGGCTTCACCTCAAGTGTGAGAAACGGATGACCCGCAACTCCACGAGTTATGACTGCGGGCCGAGGTGAAACACGCCTGAGTGTGGGACAGGACCGTCTGTTGAGGCAGACTCCTCTATATCCAGGACATGGGATTATACTCGGATGCTGCGTCTCATTCAACAAAACAGTTTTAGGATGCTGCGTCTGATCTGATCAAACAAACAAACAGTTCCAGGATGCTGCATCTTATCTGACCACAAACAAACAGTTCCAGGATGCTGCGTCTTATCTGACCACAAACAAACAGTTCCAGGATGCTGCGTCTAATCTGATCAACAAACAAACAGTTCCAGGATGCTGCGTTTTATCCGACTAAAATCTCTTACCTAAATGCTGCGTATGATTAGACCCAAAAAACTGCTAAATTACATTAAGATTTGGTAGCAAGAAATTTTAACAAAATACCGACTTTTTATAATTTATTATTAGTGTAATTTTGTGTTATTTTGGTGGATTTAGTGTAGTAATTTATACCAAAAGTGAAATCTGCAGGTCACATGATTTGACGTATGAATACGTTGAAGTAGTAACTTTTCTAGCTGTCAGATAAATTTTTTATATAAATTGAACTTTACATCATTTATAATTTTTTTTCTGGATAGAAATTAATTTAAAGTTAGTTTATCGACAAGCGATTTTTGAAATATACTACATAAGAAAGTATGTACAATATTGTCGTACCATTTATTTGAATTATACTTTTCTGTACTGTTCTCTTATATTTGCTAGTTTAAGTTGTTTGTAGCCAACACATACAAGCCGCATGCAAGAACAATGAAGCACGGCTGAAGTACAAGTAAAGTAGAAGTCTCGTGGATTTGCGTTCTATATAGTAGCTTAATTCCAAGAAATTACACAATGGAACTAGTCGCTGCGAAGTCACGCAGAATTCTGGTCTCGAGCAGGCTTTGGCCGTACTTGGATCATACTGTAATGATATTTCGTCAAAATGGTGCGGCGTGCACCGACTATCGAGGCCACACATATTTTGATATTGCTTTGTTCTCAAGGTAGAATATGGCGGGCATAAATATCGATAAGCCGACTAGTAAATTTATATACATCGGTATAGCATAACAGATCCAAATAAAATGAAATTATTTACTGATCAAATCACACCCACCCTTTTGAAAATTCGTGGTAGAGTTTTAATTCCTGGTTATTGCTTCCCACTCTCTTTTCTTCACTGCCATTGTCCAAACCTCAATTTTTATATTTTTTACAATTGTATAATTTTTTTATCTGTCTCAATAAATATATTTTCTCTGCCACACTAAAAACCGTGTTTTTCACATTTTCTGCCATTTTAACTATCATTTGTTCGTTTATAATTAGTTAGGTTAACTTAAGGTGCAGCAGAAGAGAGCACGAGTAATTTTACAGTTTGTATAGCATTACATTTTTTTGGACAATATAAATCAAATATTTCTCCAGTAGCAATATAGAGTTTAGTTTTCTGCACATGCTAATATCAACGGATCTTGAATATCTGTCAAGGGTGTCCTGGAATTTTGTCAAAACTTGTTCTCTTTGTTTTAAAGTTTTGACAAAATTCTAGGACCCCCTTGATAAATATTCAAGATCTGTTGATATTAGCATGTGCAGAATACTAAACTCTATGTTGCTACTAGATAAATATTTGATTTATTTTGGTCAAAAAATTGCGAATATATAAAAACTGTAAAAACACTTTAACTCCCTTTTGCTACACCTTAACAAGCAAAATTGTCACTTTAGAAGGTAGTGGATGTAGATTATTTCATTTCCCACCGCGGTATGGTACCTCTGTGTAACATTTATCACGTGACCTCTACACCCAATATCATTGCCAAGGAAACGGCTGGTCTTAAGGAGTAAGGGTTTATCCTTGTTATCTCACAGTTAAATGTTGCCAAATCTCTTCTCTCTCAGCTATGTCTGAAGGTGGTGTGCTGGGGTAAGAAGGAGCTACTGGCAACCTCGACTGACCAGCGTTGCGGAAATTATCTTATATTTGAAGGGAGATTGACCACACAAAAACGATAGAATGACAACGCTGTAACCAAACAGTTCTCTCATCGACGATATCCAGTGTAGCCAAACGTTCTAGCAAGGTATTGGACACACATGACTTGGACTTTCCTTCGACTTTACTTGTGTTTGACTGGTACTTCAGCCGTGCTTATCATCGTTCTTGCATACCGCCTCAAATCTCGAGTCTACATAATATAAAACACTGATTAAAATCCTCTTAGTCGCTTACGTGGTTTTTCTAGTCCAGCCAGGATCAACTAAATGTAGTCCAGGTGTAGGGAAATGGTACAAAAGTAGGCCCACTGGGAACGTGTAGCCACGCACACCAACGCGCGAGAATAATAAGCCACTTGTAATGTGCCGGGAGGCCATTATTTCATGGCTAGTTTAACACTTTGGTCAGCTGCCAGAGAGTGGGTAGGTCCGTATATGGGTAGGTGGACGCTCTTAAAAAAAATATGCTTCCCTCGCCAGAGAAGAAATGAACATTTCGTTGGAAAAGGTCTCATTAAGGGTGTTACATGGGGGAGCACTAAGAGGCGTTGCAGAGGTTTAGAAATCATGGATTATTTATGAAGTGGTTTGAAATATTTTGAAAATATTATTATTCACCAAAATTAAGGCGAAAGTTCTGACCAGTGGCTGCATGGCCTAACGTACTACTCCAGAGTTTGACTAGACTGCCGATGACGGGGATATCGAGGTTATAATCTCAGTCAGGTGTACTGAGGTTTTTTTTTTTTTCAAAATTGTTTTCAACTCTTCCTCCAAGCAAATTCGGGTCGACCTCCTCTAAATATAACCTTCCTAATCCCTTAAACTATTAGCGTACACTAGTTAGTACATAAATGTATAGCCCGAACGGGTAGTAAGACGTGGGAGTAAACATTTTTTAAAGTGTTTTGAAAAATCTGTGATAGATTACACAAAACCCTATAAAACAATCCTGTATTACCTTAAAAATATTTTATTGTGATCCTATCAAAACACAACTTTATTTGATAGAGGGAGGCTAGATATAGGTTTACAGTCTTTTTACTTTAATCTTGTAAGCACACCTTTTCGAATAAACCGTCGTATGATTTCTTTTTAACTTGAAAACTTAAAAGTTCAAACTTTTTAACTTGTCAGAAATCTGCTAATAGTTTTCACCTAAATTTAGTTGAGAACAATTGAAAAATATATCAAACAACTTCTTAAATAATGCGGTATTACTATACGTTTAAAACGCGAGAAAATGTAGGTATTTTTGCAGTTTTTATATCAAAATATTCTTTTAGTCAAAAGAAATCAAACAATTTTCCAGTATTAAAAAAAAAGTTTCATTTTCTTCACATAGTGATATCAACAGTTCTTAAAGTGTTTCCTGAAATGTAATGACTACTTTTTATCTTCATTTAAAAAGTGTCTCATATAATACAGACATGACAGATATTCAACAAAAGTTAATATCACTAAGTGAAGAAAGTTTAACTCTTATGTTTCTACTGGAGCAAGGTTTTATTTATTTTGGCAAAAAAAATTGTTTTGAAATCAAAACTGTAAAAACGCTGTCATTGACTTCGCGTTCCTTTCACTCCCAACTTAAAACCGAGTATGGAGGATGTGACGAGTAGGAAGTCATTCTTTCTCTATCTCCTTATCTCTTCCTCTCTATCTCCTTATTTCTCTTATTTCTCTTACACACAAATAATAATAAATGCGATTTTTTTTACATATTTGAGGTATTTAACGTGCACTTTTTGAACAGACTGATTATATCAGCACACGAGAATTTCTATGAGTGAGAAAGAAAGGGCTTACCAATTTTTCTGGGAAAGGTATTTTCACATACTCTCCAGGGTTCTCTTACATGCCACAATCGACATGGGACCTACGGGTTTACCTACCCTCCAAAGGAAGTTGTGCTAAGGATTTTTACCCCTCAAGAAAAATCCGTCGACCACGGCTGAGTTTGAACCCACGAACATCGGGTCCTGAGGCAAGCACTTTACCCCAAGATCCCTTAGGTCGACTGTTTATTGGGGTAAAGAGGAGGAAAATATTTTAACGGCATTTTCATAGAGGGAAAGTGGGAAATTCTTAAGATGGGGTGCTAGTAAGCGTGAGTTTAGGGCAGTATTTTCGAAGTTTTATAGCATAAACATTTATTTGGCCAAAATAAATCAAATATTTCTTCTATAGAATCATAGAGTTTAGTTTTCCGCACATGCTAATCTCAACAGTCCTTGAATATCTGTCAAGGGTGTCCTGGAATTTAGTGACAACTTTTTCTCTGCATTTAAAAAGTTTGTCACCAAATGCCGCTATGCTTATGAGAGATATTCAAGAACTCTTGAGATTAGCATGTGAAGAAACCTAAACTCTATGTTTCTATAGAAGAAATATTTGATTTATTTTGACCAAAAGATGTTTATGCTATTAAAACTGCAAAATTAATGCACTAAACTGGTGCTCACTAGCACCCCACCTTAAGGAAAATATACCTCACTACCATTGTCTGGAATTTAAGACCCAACCCTCATAACAGGGAATCCAGACTAAACTAGACAGTTACATATGTCCATGGTGTGGATATTGTGTTAAACAAAAGTTCAAACTCTTAAGGCGTCACTCTTTCAAAAGACTGGACTATCAATTATGGGGAGATCGGGGTTCAAATCTTGGTAGGGTGTACTGAGGTTTGTTTTTCCTAAATATTGTCCCACTCTCCCTCCACGCAAATGTGGGAACACTTCCTCTAAATTCAATATTCCTCATCACTAACACATCAGCGTAGTTTAGTACATTGGCGTCTATCTCAAACGAGAATCAAGACAAGGTGCTAAAAAAAAAAAAGCTAAAACAATTTCTAAAAAAATAAAAAGTGTTAGGAGTTTGAAATACAAGCAATAAAATGATCGGACAACTTATGGAAGTATTTATAGTATCCGCCTTAGCACTTTGGCAAATTAAAAGAATAAATAAGACGACGAAAGACTTTGTTTAGAATTTCCCACAAATACCCCATTTCATTTACATCTTACGAGATAGCGCCTGCGACATTTCCCAGGAAGTTATTAGTGTAGGGGTAGATAGTCAACATTGAAAACATAGACAAGAAAACAGTGCCAACTTCCTGAGGTTTGCCTTTGAATGAAATGAATAGTGTTTATAGGAAATGTATGCAGATTATATGATATTTTTATGCCACACTTTTAAATAAATTTGAAATTCTAGAGATAAAAATTAATCACACGAATGTATTTAGTATAAAATGGGTTTAAATAAAATAAATGGAAAGCAAGAGTTATGATATATTCTAGAAACAGAAAGGAAAAATACGCGTTAAAGAACAAAATATGAAAAACACAAACTAAATATGTCTTCTTTTTTCCTAACTCGTGGCGAGGAAGATATATTTTATCTTTTTTTTAATTATTATAATTATTTGATATGATAGAATATGCAACTGTCTGAATTTAGTTTTATAATTATATTTTAAAATAAAATTTCCTCTCAACAGGTTAGATACCAGACAGCTGAAGGTTGGTTTTATTTTATTTTTATAGAAAGGACATTTAATTTCACACTTTTCTACTTTCGGGACTATAAAACATATTTTTAACAAGTTAGAGTCTTCCAGATTTAACCCTATTCTTAACGACTCTTCAACCTTCAAACTTTGTTGGTTGAGAGAGAGAAAACTGCTACGAATCCTATTTATCGCCAAGTTAGAAATTCTACAAATAAATAGTTTAAAAAAGTTGCGATTGTTATAAAATATATATATAAAACTATTTTATGAAAAAGAGTTTTTTATGAATTGTACTTCAATAGAGGAAAATTATTGTTTTATACCCAATATTTTAATTTTACTTCACCCACTTCGATGACCACATGGTCTAACGCGCTATTCTCGTTTTGGATCACACTGCCGAGGACTGGGAGATCGGGGTTCGATATTGGTCTGGTGCACTAATGGTGGTTTTTCCTAAATGATTTTATACTCTCCCTCCGTGCAAATGGGGTGCACTTCGTCTAAGTTAAACCTTCCTAATCTCTAACACATTAGTGTAATTATTACACATTCGTATAGCCTGAACAGGTAGAAAGACGAGGTGCTAAAACTATTAATAATAAGAATTAATAATTAGTTTTTAATAATATTAAATATGCAAATAAAGTTAATTTACTAAAAACAGACTTATAGAAATGTATCTATCTGAGGGAGGGAGGATAGCGTTGCTTAAAAATGACCAAGCGAAAGTAGCTATTAATATTCTATATGTATATTTATAGTTTCTACCAACTATATAAAAGACGAAACGTGATAATTTGTGTTAATTTTTATGAGATGGGGCCTAGTGTAATAAACTTATTAGAGTACTTTTATTAGCAATTTGTCTATTTCCTGTTAAAAAAATGGTGTGAAAGTTCTCATCAGTTTGATTGTGATGAATTATTATCAACATCCTCAATTTAGAATTCCAGTCCACAAACATAGGTAGATCTAAATATAGCTATCACTTTCTTCACAAACCTACATGTGCTACTGAATTTGTCAATGTCAAGACTACCATAAAATATAGATAGCATGTTCACTTGCCCGTGTAAAATTGTTTCAAGTTTAACTACACTGTAAGTCAATTAGCTCCAGTTGAATGTCACTGGACGAGTTCCAAAAGTCAACCGATAATGGACTACGTACTATTGACAAAGGTCTATTTATCTAACGGATGTGCCCCCGAATCTGGGATTAGAATTTTTACTCAAAAGAACATTTTCAGCTTATAAGCTTTATTTTCACAACCAATTTTTAAAAAAAGTTGGCTTTTTAAAGAACCGTTAACGATCATTTTGTTAATTAAGGTGACCTGGTGGTCTAGGGGTAAGGTGTCAGACTTCTATGCTGAAGGTCCGGGGTTCAAACCTGATTGCCAAACCCTTCCTTCACATCTGACAAGACGTGTATTAATCACAACTTATGAATGTGGGGAATGCCAGGCCTCCACCGTGGTTCGGATTCCACGTTAAATTGTAGGTCCTCCATTTCCTCTCACAATCACCTTGCCATTGCCCATTAGCGTAAGTGCGTACAACCCGAACGGGTAGTAAGACGCGGTGCTGCTAATAATAATAATAATAATAATAATAATAATAATAATAATAATAATAATTTGTTAGTTAAATAATGTTTCATTATATTGTCGGTTTTTTATAAAACTAGCAAGATATTACAGTTATTAAATATTTTAATTGAAAACGTTAATATCCCTATTTTATTTTAATTTCAAAGCATTGTTTGCTTTTTATTATCTTTGGATTACAGGTATCACTATTTCAAATACTTCTTAGTTGCTGATAATTATGATATGTTTTAAAAATAACAACACAATTCTAAATGAGGACAATTAAAACACTTTTTTCTTTTAGTGTGTGAACCGTAGCTTACAACATGCTCGGGCTATTCACATGTTTACACTAATGTGGTAATGATGAGGGTAGAATCAATAGAAAATGTACCAGTTTTTGTAGGAAGAGGAGGTGGGGAACTGTTTTAGAAGAAGCACCTTTAGTACACCTGATATTAAACTCCAGCTATCCTCGATATCTGCTATCTGCTATCCAGCATATTGCAAGAGTGACGCCTTACTTTAAAAAACAATAGGATTGAGACTATGTAGTTTTACCAATATACTTTGTTAAAATATTGAAAAATATATAATATATTATTTGCAGATTATGGTGGGCAGGACATGCAGAGTGAATAGGGAGAATTAAGAACCGTGTTCAGGGTACTGACTGTCAAACCCGATGAGAAGATACCTTTGGGAAGACGCAGATGAGAGGATAACATTAGAGTGGACCTGAAAGAGATAGTTTGCAATGAGGTGGACTGGATAGAACTAACTCAAGATAAGGGATAGGGTGTAATGAGGTGGACTGGATAGAACTAGCTCAAGATAAGGAATAGGGTGTAATGAGGTGGACTGGATAGAGCTAGCTCAAGATAAGGAATAGGGTGTAATGAGGTGGACTGGATAGATCTAGCTAAAGATAGGGATAGGGTGTAATGAGGTGGACTTGATAGATCTAGCTCAAGATAGGAATAGGGTGTAATGAGGTGGACTTGATAGATCTAGCTCAAGATAGGAATAGGGTGTAATGAGGTGGACTGGATAGAGCTAGCTCAAGATAAGGGATAGGGTGTAATGAGGTGGACTGGATAGAACTAGCTCAAGATAAGGAATAGGGTGTAATGAGGTGGACTGGATAGAGCTAGCTCAAGATAAGGAATAGGGTGTAATGAGGTGGACTGGATAGAACTAGCTCAAGATAAGGGATAGGGTGTAATGAGGTGGACTGGATAGAACTGGCTCAAGATAAGGATAGTTGGCGTACATCTGTAAGTGCGGAAATGAACCTCTGATTTCCTGATGTTATAGATTAAGTAAGTCGTTATTTTAAATTAAAAGATCTATTGAACTGATCCACAATTTTCTGTTCACAACTGAAAACTGCATAAAACTGCACTTAAGATAAGTTTTCTTATTCGATCATGACCATATATCTAATATTCCTCTTAATCAGTCATGAGAAGGGCTCTTAATCACAGTTTTCACCAAAAAATATAGGTTTACTTAAAGGTAAACTTTTTAAAAAAAACTTTGAATGTCAGTTCAATCAGAATGTTTCAACAAAAAAAAAGTTTGGAGAGCCTATGTAACGCTATGACAATTCGTGGTTTGCCTGTGCTTGTTTTATACTATAGAGAAAGGATTATTAAATTGGGGTCCGTGGACTCCTATATAGGTTTCAGGGGGTCCATGAATCGGATGCAAAAAAAAAACCTACATAATTGCAATAGTTTACATGTAATGAAATCTAAAATAGTTTGCCATTGATAATAGTTACAAAAAACCTACCTACAGTACCCTTCTCATTGAATTTTACTTTTGAACAGAATTGAAATTCACTTTTTAGCTGCGACGATTGGATTATATTTCAATTTTATTCAGGAAATTATCTTTAGTTTCTGCATTAGAAGTGAGAGTGAGATACATAATTTGTTGTAAGGATTGCTTTATTATTATATCCATACGGATGTAATATATTTCCATAGTAATAATATTAGTAATAGCGTGTCTGAGCTACATTTATCTGTAGCTCATTTTGCGGACATACCCGGTACTTATGTACCGTTGCCCAGGGGACGCCAGTCTGTATTAATCGTATATCCTTTCCGTGGAGGCTCTTTCCGTGTCACGATAAGATGAGATGATATTATGGCTAGGTGAAGCTAATAAAGATCTAATTCTAGCTTAAGCCTAATTAAGCTTACTCTGGTGACCATGAGAAGTATTCACCTTTCAAAGAGAATAACCCGGTACATTTATTTATTTAAGAATCAAATAGCCAAAGCTATTATATTTGTCTTAGTGAGGATTTACACGCATCTAAATATCATATTCTGAAAATTTAAATATAACGCCTGGACACGGAAATCGAGCCCGGAACCTTTGGCTTAGTACACCAACGCTATAACCACTGAGCTATTCAGGAATCATCCCGTTCCCAGGGTCACTCTTCACTCATATTTTAAAGCAGAGTCTATGATGGACGTGCGGAAATCATCGGCTTCAAATGTGTGATTTATTAATATCACACATTGAGTTACAAAGTTCCATTAATATTGGTTAATATTGATTTATTAATATCCTGAGGAAGTTTGAAATAAGAAAGTGTACCCTCATCTGCGTGAGAGGAGATTAAAACCCCGATATTCTCATCATAGAATGTTCAGTCTATTGCGAGAGTGACACCTTATACCATTCTACCACCGAAGTGGTAAACCTATTTTAGAGAATCTAGCCTGTACGAATTGTTACATATAAAGGAATCCATCCCTTAACAAGGGTTGTTAAAGCACCCACTATTGTTAACAGACATGGCGTGAGTGGAACAGTGCAGTTCAGCCTTGGGCTAGCAATACCGTATCTTCGTTGCAAAGCTGATACAATGCTGCTACAACCAAAGGCAGACCACTTTGATACGACTGACATAAACACTACGGGGATAGTATACACCTCATTCACGGTGTTTCCAAAACAATATGTAGATTAATTCACTGCCTCGTAGTACTAGAGTTACAAAGTTCCATTGATTTGGTTACAGAAAAGGAGACTTATAGGTCTTTATAAAAAAAATGGTGACCTGGCGGTCCAGGGGTAAGGTGTCGGACTTCTGTGCTGGAGGTCCGGGGTTCAATCCTCGGTCCCGGCACCGATTTATCTGATTGCCAAACCCTTCCTTCACCTCTGACAAGACGTGTATTAATCACAACTTGTGAATGTGTGGAATGCCAGGCCTCCACCGTGGTTCGGATTCCACGTTAAGCTGTAGGTCCTCCATTTCATCTCACAATCACCCTACCATTACACGTTAGCGTAAGTGCGTATAACCCGAACGGGTAGTAAGACTCGGTGCTAATAATAATATAAAAATAATAAAACATCCAAAGTGTTTTTTTTTTATCACCGCGTCTTAATAGCTGTTCAGGCTGTACGCATATATAATGGTTATTCTAATGAATTAAGGATGAGGAAGGAAGCATTTTAGAGGTAATATACCCACAATTGCGTGGAAGGATAGTGGGAAAACATTGAGGACTAACCATCTTCAGTAGACCCGACCAGGATTTGAAACCCAATCACCCCATCAGTCTAAATTGAGAGTGACGTGAAAATTCAAATGCGGGTAAATTCATTCATAGCTTAAGTGGGATTAAAGTGAACGCAAATTAAGTTAATTTTTTTTTTTGTTATAATAAATAAAATATTTCTCCAGAAAAAAAACAACCATAGAGTTTAATTTTCTTCACCTGATAATATCAATAATTGTTGAATATCTATCATGAGCATAGCAGCATTAGTTGAGAAACCTTTTCAATGAAGAGGAAAAGTTGTCATTAAATTCCAGGACACCCTTCTTTAACAGATTACTCAAGAAATTTTGAGGTCATTGTGTGAAGAAAATTAAATAATTTGTTTGTACTGGAGCAATATTTATGTATTTTGTCCGAAAAAAAGTTCTGCCATAAAAACTGTAAAAAACATTGCTTTTTCTCACATCCCCTTCCGTCCCACCTTAACTTTCGCAGTTTGAAGAGTGAGGTTGAATAAGGTAATAAACAGATAATCATTAAATGGATAAACCTTAATTCTCAAGTAGTTACAATAGATTAGAAATGAGGAAAATAAGATGCGAAGGAATAAATTAAAAATAATAATAAATCAAGTATCAAAACAATTTATTTCTACATCAATATTGGAAATAAACAATATTATATTTTTATAAATTGGGCATATATATAAACAAATCGTTTTATGTACTCTACATCTTACAATCCTACCGAGCTAGCCGTATATTTACACTAATGAAATAAGATTATTATTATTATTATTATTATTATTATTATTATTATTATTATTAGCAACGCGTCTTACTACCCATTTGCGTATAACCCGAACGGGTAGTAAGACGCGGTGCTAATAATAATAATACTACCCATTCGGGCTATACGCACTTACGCTAATGTGTAGGGTGATTGTGAGATGAAATGGAGGACTTACAGTTTAACGTGGGATCCGAACCACGGTGGAGGCCTGGCATTCCACACATTCACAAGTTGTGATTAATACACGTCTTGTCAGAGGTGAAGGAAGGGTTTGGCAATCAGATAAATATGAGCCGGGACCGAGGATTGAACCCTGGACCCTCAGCACAGAGGTCTGACACCTTACCTCTAGACAACCAGGTCTCCTGAAATAAGAATAAGGAAGCTATAATTTAGATTAAGTGTATCCTCATTTGCATGGAGACAATATGAAAGTAACCACTTTGTCCCTGTACCTACCGTTATGAGTGTGTCATAAATAATTAAAAAATAATTGAAATTATATAGTACTAGTCGAATAATTCAGACACGGCCCAAGTGTGATAGTTTAACAGTGATTAATTAAGTGTACAATTTCATGCTTTTAATCAATTAATTTAACTATATCAAACAAATTTTTGATCATCTTGCTGGAGCATGGATTAGGTGAGTCATTGCCTGACTGATCTTGATGCGAGATGTAGGACCTGTCCACTAATTCAAGGCGCGGCAACAGGTAGTCAAAAGCAACGTAGGTGAGGGCGAGCTAAACATTGTATTTGTTAAAGATTGCACGAGTGATAACTTTAATTCACATTAACTCCCAAGGCCACTAGAGTCCCCTTTTAATTAGTTGTACGCACATTAGTGGTTTTTTTTTAAGAGGTCGAAGCATCAGATACCAACCGTTACATAAACGACCGAACGCTCCCTCGCTCTGATGTCTATCTTAATCACTTCTTTACAAACACAGCAGATTCCTCGCTCTGTTGTGCACGTAATCTACAGAATTATTACTCCTAGACTGCTCATATTTAGCCGCCATTGGTCCTATACCGAAGGTGACCGACATTTATCTTCGTCTGTGATGTAATTTTAACCATATATATATCTACAGATTTATCACTCCTAGACTGCTCATATCCAGCCGCCATTGCTGCTGGATCGGAGGTGACCAACATTTTATCCGTCTTTCACGTCATTTAAACCATATGTGAATCAATAAATGTATTAGTCCTAGACAGCTCATGTTTAACCGCTATTGGTCCTATACCTAAGGTGATCGACATTTATCTCCGTCTGTGATGTAATTTGAACCATCTGTATACAAACATACTTATTATTTCCAGAGAGTACGTGGTTATATAATCCCCTTTAACTAGATTCGACCAATAGCCACGGTGCCCTTTAAACGCAAAAATGTTTCGCCTGTTGACTGTATATTATATGCGTTGTCTAGAAGTAATAAGTCTACCACGCCATCTCATCTTGTTCGTGCGTTTTATGAATAATGTGTTAACCCTCCCCTTTTAAGATTATAGAGGGGGATGCATGTATCTATATGTGCATGGGGAGATGAAGTGGACTCACAAAATGTTCTACAGAGTCACATAATGGGGATGATACTTATGTTTTACTCTTCCACATTTAGCGCGAGCTTGTAAAGTGCATTTATAATGACATTGCACTTAAAGAAACGAGGCCGCTTAGAGACGGTTTGTATTCACGTGGCGACGACAATTTTAAAACTAGACGACACACTCGTTATTTTGAGGTTATTTTGAAGAGAGATTTTTTTTTTACTGATAATCACCATACCCCACCCGGCGCTGAGGGTTCTAAAGAATTTATGAGGAGACCAAGGTTCGCATCTCGGCCTGATTCACCAGAGTGAGTTTTCTATCCTAGCTCCACACGACACTGAAATATCACCTCTGAAAGAACTTCAGGTCCTACGGCTCTCCCTCTTTTGGTCAACTGTTGCCAAATCTTCCAGCTCTATGTTAAGGGGTCCGAGGAATTGCGGCACAAACATTCTGTCCAGAAAGAGAAATTTTACAACTCTGTCTGTCCTCATGTCTGTCTGTCAGTCTTTTTATCCCTCGCTTGCGGCTTCGGGGGTAACTGGTTGATGTCGTGACGAAGGTGACGTTGTGTTCAGACACATGTGGGTAGGGTGGGTTAGAATAAATGTCGGCGAGTGTCCCGGCAACGTTAGTCACGGTGGGAGGGATGGTGATTGTCCCGGCAACGTGAATCGCAGTGGGAGGGATGGTAATGGACTCAGCAACGTGAGTCGCGGTGGGAGGATGTGATGTCCCGGCAACGTGAGTCGCAGTGGAGGGATGGTGATTGTCCCGGCAACGTGAGTCGCAGTGGGAGGGATGGTGATGGTCCCAGCAACGTGAGTCGCGGTGGAAGGTAGGGAGCTGGTCCCGGCAACGTGAGTCGCGGTGGGAGGTAAAGGAGTGAGAGGATACCATACAAAATTGCTCTTTCTGATTTTGACAATTTAATAGCTCTTTCAAACAGGTGGCACACCAGGTTGTGTAGCCACTCTCCGATTAACCTCTGACCTAGGAACCACCGTATTAAATACACTCGTCACGGATGGCTCAGAGAACATGAACTGTGGAGCGGTCTATGCAATTGTGGAGGAAAGATAAAAGGGCCGACTGAACAGTGAGGCACAAAAATCTGTCCTTGCTGACGGATCCAAAATGGTTTGACGGATGCTGCCCAAACTTGACATTTATATACTATAGAGCTATATATTTTTTTTACCTTATCCATTCAATTACGAGTAGCTTACTGATGATTACTTTTTTTTTAGTTCCAAATTTTTCGTAAATGGCTGTAATGGTTTTGATTAAAATGCATTGCTAGGACTTATTTGACATGACAAATAAAGCTGTATACTTGTTTTGGTGAGAAAATTTTGCTACGGGTATTTTACTGATGACTTTTTTATTTGAATATTTTAAAACATGGCTCAAGCGATTTGGTTAAAAATTGGTATCTGGAGAATATTTTACATATTGATAATAATGTATATTTATTTATCTAAAATAAATAAATTATTTAAGGGCAGTTTACTTACAATGAATTATATAAAACTTGAAGTTTTGGTAAGTGACCTTGAAGATTGAATTCAAAATGGGAATCTAGGAATAGGTTTTAAAATTAGATAAAGATATGTTTTTATTTTTACAAATAACAAATCAAATTAGGGTAACTTACAACAAAACAATTTTTTTTTATTTGAATTTTGTAAAATACATTTGAACAATTTGGTTTAAAATGTATGTATGAAGAGTGATTATTTTAATTAATAAGATGAGTTATTTTATGAGTAAAACTTATTTAAGGGTATCTTACTAAAAACAAATTTTTTAATATTGTCTTTGAAGCTATTGTACACAATAGGGGAAAGTTTCTGCGATTGTGTGGTGTTTTTTTTTCTCTGTTAGAATGTATTTTTCACCTCATTGGTTTAAATTCTACTTAATTTAGGCGGCCACTTGATTGGGTTAGAATGATCTAGTCCCGATGTGTTCCCATTAACATAAATACACTGTATTTATATTAGATACTTTACGAATTTCAAGCAAATGTCTCCATTTATAAGTAAAGGAACGAAAAAGTATGTGCAGATACACAGTACCATTTATTTTTATTTTTATTCAAATGAAATCAAAACCATTCACGAATGTGCGATTTATTCAAGGATGCTTGAACGAAAATTAAATATATATATGGTATATTATAGAGGGTGTATCTTATTTTTTAAATTTTGTAACATTAATTTACTGACATAAAGTTATTTTAATTTAAGATGAAAATTGTAATGTGGCCCCACCAATATATATATTTATATTTTTAACACCTCGTCTTACTACCCGTTTGGGTTATCCACTTATTTACTAATTACACTAATGATTTTAGGAATGAAAAAGGTTATATCTAGAGAAAGTGTACCCGTGTTTGTGTGGAGGGACAGTGGAAAACGATTTTAGAAAAAAACTCAGTAGACTACATCCGACCAAGATTCGAACCTCAATCTTCCCGTCATCGACAGTATAGTCTACCGTGAGAGCAGCGCCTTAGACCATGCAGCCACCGAAACGGGTGACCAATATTTAAAAGGTTTAGTATGCGCATATGGTCAAACGAGTATTACCCGTTTGAACTAGATGTTTTAGCCATTCTACACTTGCAGATGTGACATTTCTCAACTTCTCCTTTGCGGATACTATCTCACGCAGTGCAGATATACCCTACCTCCATTCCCCCCTCCAATCCACCCATAAACCCTCCAAGAACAAACCGTGATTGTCTCCGTGGAAGGTAGAGGGAACGCGGGGGGTTGTGCGACGTGAGAGGAGAGAAAGACGACTAATCTTCGTTAGCCTTTAAATGACGGAGTGCATGTTGAATTTTCTCTTCCGAAAGAGACTTTAGGAGAGCACCTTGCTTAAAGGCTGATCACGCTTGAATTTTACGAGCCAACTCCCAATAAAGAAGGGACGGGGTGCAAATCATTGAGTGGGTCCATTTCAGGAGTCTGAGTAACCAACGACCTTGGCAGCTAACAGAAATGGGGAACTAAGACTATGACAAGTCAAATTGAACCAAGTCTTGGGATGGTTACGCTACCGGTTGGAGTGGAGGAGTTAGATTGTGTAATCTTGAAACTCTTACTTGAGAGTCTGGGGTATAATTCGTCTATGATCTTATTCTATCTACTTAGTGGTGCGTCCATTTTTTAAAATGATGATAGGTATTTCCATTTTGCGTTGAAATTAAGGGGGGACAGAAGGGGATGCGAGAAAAATCCAGTGTTTTTACAGTTTTTATGGCAAAACTTTTTTTTTTGGTAAAATAAATACAATATTTCTTCAGTACAAAAAAGAATTTAATTTTGTACACATGGTTATCTCATAATTTCTGTAATATCTGTTAAGGGTGTCTGAAATTTAATGACAACTTTTTCTCTTCATTTAAAACGTTTTTCATCTTATGCCACTTTGCTCATGATGGGATATTCAGGAACTGTTGATATCAACATGTGAAGAAAATTAAACTATACGTTTGTATTGGAGCAATATTTTATTTATTTTGGCCAAAAAAATATTTTATCATAAAAAGTGAAAAAAAATCACTAGCCTTTCCCTCGCATCCCTTCCTTAACGATTTATATGATTGCTGCCTTTTATAGTACTTGCACGTTAAACCAAAAGTCCATGTTTCGATTCTCGAGTCCACGTGTCATTTTTAATCTATATTCAAATGAGCTTTGTGTTGAGTAGATAATAGTTGGGTTTTTAACGTAACAATTTTTTTAGAAAATGGTTTAGTTTTTTCCTTGATAGAAGTAAAAAACAGAAAATACTAGTAGCGTCATACGATAAATGTTTCTGAGTATTGGCAACTCAAGTGTGATGGCAATATATATATAGCACCAAGTCTTATATCCTTTCGGGCTATACACTATGTTCAATCGCTATAGTTTAATTAGAGGCATTTAGAGAAGTGTGCCCAAATTGCGTGAGGAGATAAACTTTTTGCCTCCTCATACACCTACGATTCGAACCTCGACTCGTATATCGTTAGCTAACGAGGTAGAGTTAACACGCGACAGGAGTGGGTGAGCAATATACTCGTATTAAATCGGCGAAGGATTGCCAAGGGGTGAGCACGCTCTCAGGTATGAATAGGGTTTCTTCGTTAATGCGGCGCGGTGCGTCGACGCAAATACAACTGATAGCCGCGCATTCTAGTGGACATATTCACACCGAGTAGGCTTACATTACGTGTTCACCACCACCTGAATTGAGTGAGCATAAGTCTAGACGTGCCGACAAATGGTAAAAAAACACGTGGTCACGTGGTCTACTCTCGCAGTAGATGAAACTGCCGATGACGGGGAGCTGAGTTTCGAATCTCGGTCGGATGTGTAATGAGGGTGGTTTTTTTCTAAGATGGTTTTACACTTTCCCTTCATGAAAATACGAGTGTACTTTCTATAAATATAACCTCCCTAATCACGAGAACGATTAGTGTAATTGATGCATTAGCATTATAATTCGAACAGGTAGTAAGACGCGGTGCTAAAAAAAACTAAAAAAACTGTCAATAGAATTAATCGACGTTTCTGTCCTAATTCTTAGGTAATGAGAAGCATAAACGTTGGGTGATTTATTGTTATTAATAACATGAAATAAAAACACTGTTTAAAAATATAACAGTGACCCTCGAAAACCTCTAGAAGAGTATGAACGTTTTTAATAAGCCTCTCCTTCCTATTAAAAAAAAATTACAACAATTTCCACTCTCTTCCCCTTCCTGGCCCTATATATACAGGAGGATAAAAAGGGGGGTTGTTAAACCCTGTTCCCAAGGCTGATGTCACGCTTGTTCCTGAGTCACGTGATCAAATCTGTTGACACACAGATCATAATAATATGACGATACTATATAGTATGTCATCCTACTAGATAAACAATCCCACCATTGAAGAGGAAAAGGTCACAAGTAGAAAATAAATGGTACGACAAATCGTACGTATTTTCTTATAATTTTTTTATAGTTTATAGTAAAATTTTCAATCATCAGTAAATTACCTTTAATACCCTCAAATGAACTGTTTAAAAAAATACGAACATACATTCTTATTTATCATGTAAATCCCTCTTCAGATATCCATTTAGAATAAATTTTCAAAAATCTCTCATAAGTAAACTACAATTAATTTGAGTGTAGGAACTAAAATTTAAATATAAATAATATATTATTATTTTATTATTATTATTATTTATTATTATTATTATTATTATTATTATTATTATATTATTAGCACCGCGTCTTACTACCCATTCGGGTTATAGCACTCACGCTAATGTGTCATGGTAGGGTGATTGTGAGATGAAATGGAGGATCTACAGTTTAACGTGGAATCTGAACCACGGTGGAGGCTGGCATTCCACACATTCACAAGTTGTGATTAATACACGTCTTGTCAGAGGTGAAGGAAGAGTTTGGCAATCAGATAAATTTGTGTAAAATTTAAAAAAAATTACCTTGAGGTGTATCAATATCGAATGAAAACCATGAAAGCGTTTCGGTCTAAGTCCCAGGGACAGACAGACAGAATTGTAAGGCCATTTTTTATATGGTTCGTCAAAAATCATCATAATTTCTAACATACAAATGTTTACGGTTACAATACTTTCTCTATGTGAGGAAAATAAAAACAAAAATTTAACAAAATTTCAAAAATTAGAAATTTATTTTTCAATAGTTCCTAAAATTCATGGTTTGTTTCATATAATTTTTATACTTGCATACTTTTGTTCCAGGCCTGGTTAATTAAAACTTATAAAAACATGGAACAGGATTAGTAAAGTGAATTATAAGGAGCCGTAATAGATTTATAGCGTGGATAGGACACGAAACCACTTTGAAACAGGGGTAGGTGATTTATTGTCAGCTAATTGAGGGCTTATCGAGTATAATTTCCTGGTAAGGAGGAGGCCGGGGTTGGAATCCCTGCCAGATGAAATAAGAATAGTATTTTTTTCTATAAATAGTTTCCCAATCTTCCTCCAAAATAATTCTGGTACATTTAATAAATATTCTACTTTCTTCATCCTTATCTTCTTAGTTTGATTAAAAATAAATGTTAGCCCGGACGGGTGATGAGATAGGGTGAAAAAAGCCATAACAAATACAGTCAGACTAACTCGAGCTCGGACCTCTAGCATGAGACTCATTATTACAAACCACATCCCAAAATAAGTTGTCATGGCAATGAAAGAGGAAATGTTAGTGAATGTCTTTAAAAATAAATGGTATGTTACACCTCACAGACTTTATCGCTTCATCACCTAAATAAATAGAGACATTTACTTAAAATTCGTAATGTACGGGAAATTAAATAGTATACATTGTTGCAGACACACAATGGGGGAAAAACATCATTCTACCAACGAGTATACATAAAATAATATACACTTTTATTTAAAAAAAACATAAAAGTACAATAACGGTTTTTATTTATTATTTTATTTATTTAGCACCGCGTCTTACTACCCATTTGGGTTATACGCCTGAGTACTAATTACGCTAATGGGTTAGGAATTGGTAAGTTTGAATATAGAGGAAGTGAACCCGCATTTGCGTGGAGGGAGAGTGGAAAACCATTTAGGAAGACCACTCCCAGTTCACCCGACTGAGATTCGAACCTCGATCTCCCTGTTCTCGGCAGTCGATCTCAACACGACAAGCGCGTTAGCTAACCACGCCACCGAGGCGGGTACCATAACTGTTCACTCACCAGCTCCCGATTTTTCAAATCTCAATTAAAAAAAAGTATTTGTCAATAGCTCAGAAATTGTAGATTTTTTAAAATTGATTTCAAGTAATAGTTTTTTATTTTTAAGTTTACAACTTTGAAATAATAATAATAATAATTTGGACGTTTAGTTAGGTTTAGAAATTTAAAAGAGTTGCGAAGATAGGATTTATAAAGGATATTTACACTCATGTTAAGTACCACCAAGTCATTTTTCTGGGTGTTGATGTTAAACAGTCCCTATATAGATACCAATTTTATTAATAATCATTAAAGCTGAATTTGAAAAAAATATTTTTTTTTTCTCTTTCAGGGCTTAAGTAACCTAGCCCTAATTCTAGGTTTGGATATTTAATTCCAAAAACTCAAGGGAACCTTATGAAAAAACCCTAAATATCAAGTTTTAGCCTAATTTATAAAATTGTTTCGTGATACAGATAGACAGACAGACGAGACGGCATCGTGAAAAAAAAAAACTCTTTCGTTTTTAGGCGACATTTACGAAAATTTTGATCTCATTTTTTTTTTTTTTGACGTCCACAATAATTCTCTTTCCAAAGATTCGAGAGAAAGTAAAAGTTACGCGATACGTTTGTTGCACTTGTGCCACTTTTCCTCTCGAGGCTAGCAATAACACGACCAACAACTAGAAGGTGTAGTAGTCCAACATCAGGCATTTAGCACGGACAGGCGGACCGCGATTATTTGTTCAACTGCTCTCATCCACTCATTACACTGTTTACACGGATTTTGGGGATTTGTAAGGGGTATGGGGGGGGGGGGATGAAATTGGCCAAACATACACGTTAACAATAGTTTGCACAATATCTGTTTGGGACATTCCCAATAAATTTTTTCGTTATAACATTAAAGAAAAAAAAATGTGAAAATTCACAGAATACCAAACTTATTGGTTTTGGATAGTAAAGTTGACCTAGGTGGTCTTGGGAGTAAAGTGATTGCCTCGGGACCCGATGTTCTTGGGTTCAAGCCCAGCCGGCTTCGACAGAATTCTTTCTTTAGCGATAAAAAATTCGTGGCACAACTTTCTTCGGAGTTGAAGTAGAGCTGTCTATCCCATGTCGATTGTGGCATGTAAAAGAACCCTCAAAGTTATATGAAAATACCTTTCCCGTTAAAATTGGTAGGTCCTTTCGCTCTCGCTCATAGAAATTTTTGTGTACCGATATATAATAAGTTGGTTCAGAAAGTGCACGTTAAATACCTCAAATAAATAAAAATAAATATATAGACGTTAGAATGTTATTATTTAGCACCGCGTCTTACTACCCGTTCGGGTTATACGCTTAAGTACTAATTACGCTAATGAATTAGGAATTGGGAGGGTTGAATTTAGAGGAAGTGAACCCGCATTTGCGTGGAGGAAGAGTGGAAAACCATTTAGGAAAAACCACCCCCAGTTCACCCGACCGAGATTCGAACCTCGATCTCCCCGTCCTCGGCGGTCGAAGACGTTAAAATAAATTTCAATATTTCTTTCTTCTGATACTTACTAAAGTTGTGAACGTATAAAATTTAAAAAAACTGAATTGTGTGTGATAAAAAAAACTTCATCCGTTGATACGCGAACAAACGTCAAGCCCATATAGTTTGGTTTACCAGTGACTGAAAGTTCTAGGTTCAAATCCAGCTTGGTTTTATTTAGGTGTTTTATTTTCCCGCTAAACTGTTTCACACACTCTTTCGACACAAGTGCGGGTACATGTATATTAAAACTCGGGTTCCTCGTGCCACTAACATAATTAAATGTATATATCCTGGATGGGCAGTAAGATGCAGTTAAAATTGAAAACCTATAAATTCATAATTAGTGAGCACACGGACTAAACGTCAAACTCATCTGGTTTAATTTGACGGTGACGCTAAGGGTGTGTTTATAATCCTGGATCAGTATACCGACTTGTTTCTCTAGAAGTCTAAATAGTTAGCCATTCTCCCTCCACGCAAACACGGGTGCATTTTATATAAATTCTACCTCTCTTATCTGGCGTAGTTGGCTAACGTGCCAGTCGTGTTGAGCCAGACCGCCGAGGACGGGGAGATCGAGGTTCGAATCTCGGTCGGGTGAACTGGGGGTGGTTTTTCCTAAATGGTTTTCCACTCTCCCTCCACGCAAATGCGGGTTCACTTCCTCTAATTCAACCTTCCCAATTCCTAATCAATTAGTGTAATTAGTACTTAAAGCGTATAACCCGAACGGGTAGTAAGACGCGGTGCTAAATAAAATAAAATACCTCTCTTATCCCTAGTTCATTAGAATAGATTCTCCTATAGTCCGAGTGGGGTAGTAGAAGGCGGCGCATAACCGTCTGTTTACCTACACACACAAACACAATTTTTTTTTAGGACTGTGTTACCTATCCTTAAATATAATTGGATAAGCTAGCTTCCAGTAATAGAAATTACGAGGAAATTACTGGACAGATTTTGACAAACGACACTCATTTTAACTGTTAGGAGTCTAGGATGTCTGGAAAAATAATAGTTTTCCATGAAAATCCGATTTTCACAGAGAGTTTTCAGTTTTTAATTCTTTGTTTAGTCACCATGGAAACCGTTATTTGCTGCATGACTGTAGATCTCTAAATAAAATATATCTCTTTGGCTAGAACATAATAACTCAATCTTTATTTGTTGGTCCGAGCACATCAAAATTTTCTCTTTGGATGAATATTTCTCTTTGGATGCTGGCCATAGCACATCTAAATTGAGATGCCTAAACGGGGGAATCATTTATTATTTATTGGAATATTGCTATTGTTAATTCGCATTTAATATTGAGCATAACTCGAAAATTCAAAGGTTAAGTTGTTAAGTTCGTGAAAATATTGTCTACGTTTTGTTTCGCGCATGATAAAATGATGTTTAAATATGTTTTAGTACTTATTATAAGCTCAAAAATGATTAAAATATCTTGAATAATGTTTTGAAATAGCCATTTTAACGATTTAAGTATGAGGTATGGTGTTCTCTTTTTACAGTTTTTTAGTGTTCATTTTAGCAAATAGTAACATTATTATTATATTATTATTATTATTATTATTATTATTATTATTATTAGCACCGCGTCTTACTACCCGTCCGGGTTATACGCACTTACGCTAATGTGCAATGGTAGGGTGATTGTGAAATGAAATGGAGGACCTACAGTTTAACGTGGAATCCGAACCACGGTTGAGGCCTGGCATTCCTCACATTCACAAGTTGTGATTAATACACATCTTGTCAGAGGTGAAGGAAGGGTTTGGTAATCAGATAAATCTGTGCCAGGACCGAGGATTGAACCCGGACGTCAGCACAGAAGTCTGACACCTTACCCCTAGACCACCAGGTCACCCAAATAGTAACAAAATACAAATACATAAGTTAAGCTATGTTATCATTTTACCGTTTAATTTTGAGGATATTATATTTAAAAGTAATGTTTTGTGTACCCCATCTATCTTTTCACATTCTTACAAATACAGTAAGTTCAATTATGTCTCCATGTTGATACTTAATTTTGAGGGAATAATATTTCAAAGTACCGTAATATTTGTGTACTACATCTATAGTTTCACATTCTCTCTCTTTATTTGACACACTTTCTCTCTCACACACACTATAAGTCTATAACACACTCTCTCTCATATAATATTCTTACATCCTCTCTCACACACATCATCCCTCTTTCTCACACACTCTCTATCACACAATTTATCTCACATTATCTTTATTATACTCTCTCCCTTAATCTCTCTCTCAAACGCTCTCTAACAAACACTCGCTCTCTCTCTCTAAATCACTCTCTCAAACTCTTTCTATCTAAAACTCTCTCAAATTAACTCTCACTCTCTCAATCTCACTCTCTCTATTTCAATCTCACTCCCCTATCTCAATCTCACTACCACAAACTCACTTTCTCTATCTTAAAGTCTCTCTTTCTCTCAAACTCTCCTTCTCTTTCAAACACTCTTTTTCTCAAACTCACTCTCCCAATTTCTATCTCTAACTCACTCTCTCAAACACACTCTCTCTAACTCTCTCATTCTAATTTGATAAGCCCGTTTGTGGTAAAAGAAACTACTAGGAAATGGCTTAACAGATTTTGACACAAGGACATTCATTTTAAAGGTTAGCGATCTAGGATGTCGGGAAAAATAGTAGTTTCCAACAAAAAGCTGACTTTTTCAGAGAATTCTCATTCTTTGTTTACATCACCATGGAAACCCTGATTTGTGCATGAATATATATATGTAGATAAACTATTTCTCTCTGGTTACAAATAATACCATCTCAACTCTTACTTTAGTGGTATGGTGCAACAAATAGAACGATTACGTCAGTTATTTGTATAAGAACATATTTTATCAAACAAATCGATAATATTAGTTGTTATATATATATATATATATATATATATATAAAATTGTTGATTTGTATTCTTCCTCTTCTTTGTCTTTAAATGCTTACCTCTGCTTTTATGCATAGTTTCAAAAGCCCTTTTCCGGTAAGTAAAATTGCGAGAAAATGGTTGAACCGATTTTGACAATAGTAGCTTAAAACAAAAACCCTAATTTCCTAACGAATTTTCCATCTTTTCATTTTTTTTACACAAGGGCTCATTTGTACAATTATTATTTGTGTACATCACCATGGAAACCATGATTTGTGTATAGTTGTATATGGATGGATAAAATATTTGTCTTTGGCTAAAATTAGTATAATTAATTTTTACTTGAGTGTTTTGATGCAACAAATAGATAGAGAGTTGAAAGAGGATTTATTTTAAAGTTCTCATCGTGTTAAAAGGGGGAAAATAAACGTTTTGATTCAAATTAGACACCAAAAGATCTATGTAAATTGTATAGCCTTTAACGAGTAATCTTTTAGCTAGAAAGTCAAGTGAATGCTTTTTATAGAGAGTTTTTCCCAATAGAAAGTTTAGAATACATTTTAGTTCAATAATCTGAATAAATCGCTGCAACGACCCACTGGTAGTATAGGAAGTACTTCAAGTTGTTTTTATGTTATAGATCCATGCATAAGCCATAAATAAGAACAAAATTTTTGTGTGAAAAAATGTACATCACACAAATTAAAACTTTTGAATAAATTTAATTTATTGTTTTTTTAACTAGACAAGGGGCATATTAAGGGACTCTATTTGCTATAAAATTATATCTAAAATTGAATAAAATCTAAATTAAACCCCGAATTTTCGATAAAAAAGATTGAAAATTCTGAGTAATAATACATTTTTAGTTTTTTAAATAATCGTCTAACAGCGAGTAACACTTGATTCGAACTCGAATTTTCGAGTACTTATACACTCCTAAAAATAATCAGAGTATTGGAATTTAAATGCCTATATTACATTGATCTAGGTTTTAAAATATCATTCAGGTTTTAAAAATTAGGAGCTGCAGTGTTTTCGTTGACGCGTCCAAATTTTAGCTTAAGACGGAGATAACATATTTATTCTAATGACTAGATAATATACATTTCTCCCTTATAATTATGTATGTGTGTAGCTTAGAAGAAAATAATTAAAATGTGATAGCTCAAAGTTGAACATTGGAAACGTGAGAGTAGATTTAGTAACTTTTTCTTTCTCTTAGTTACATTCCTATGGTAAGTTTAATAATCAGGCTTACGACCCAATATCATCGCTGAGTGAACTGCAGGTCTTATGGAAGAAAGCTTTATCTTCATTCTCTCTCAGTTAGTTGTTACCAAATCTCCTCGCTCTCATTATGTCTGAAGGTGGTTTTCTGGGGTAAGAAGGAGCTACTGGCAACCACGAATAACCGGCGTTGTAAAACTTGTCTCATATCTGAGGGGAGATTGACCACACAAAAACGAAAGAATGACAACACTGTTTTCCAATAGTAACCATGCAGTTCCCTCATCGATGATATTCAGTGTGGTACGCCTCATGTGCGACACTAATACAAGAATACACTTACCTAAACTCTAATAGAATTGGCCAGTTTCCCATATGAAATTAGCCCATTTCACTATGGCCCAGGTGTGTCTTCTTGTATTTAGTACAGCACCGCACTTGAGGCGTACTAAGTCTGACTATGAAACTGGATATAAGTGTGCTACCTTTCAGGGTAGAGTAAGTGTACTTTCTATGTGACTTAGGATAAAGTTTTCTATTCATCGTAAATTAATAGTTTTCTGATCCTATAAACATAAGTTCAAGCATATTCGAACATAGTGAGTAAAGTTGAGACCCTATATTAGCACCCTTCCCCCCAATCTCAGGTCCCCGTCCCTCTACCCCCCTTCCACCCTGTTCAGTCAATAAGCGGAATCTCGTACTAGTCCAGTTCAAACACCCCTGAGGATCATTTCCATAATCTCCCCGACTGGCAATATCATCCCATGAGAACCGATTGTGTCAACGGAAGGAATCGAACCCAGGCGCGCCCTTTGAAGCTACGCTGGGCACCGTTAATTCATAGCCACGGGTGTCGACCGCTAATAACCCCTTCCCGCCTTTACCCACCCTCTCTCAAGCAACCAACCCCTCATACGGGGGGGTTGCGAGGTGCCACAAAGCGAGTGCTACCTTCAGTGACCAGCTGGCGGTTCTACTGATATCTGTAGACAAATGACCGTAACTCCAATACAATAATACAATTGAACGGTAAAATTTAATAAATATAGATATTAATGTACATATTTTATTTTTATTAATTATATGAGGCTCAACATGAAGAGAAATAAGCGTAACTCCAATATCAATAGCACGATCGGACTGTAAAATTAAATTAATATAATATTAATATTAATGTACACTTATTATTTTTATTGACTATAATAATGAGACTCACCATGAATAAGAGAAATAAGCATAATTCAATATCAATAATACGACTGGACTGTAAAATGTAATTAACATAGATATTAATGTACATTTATTATTAGTAGTATTAGTATTAATTTATGAGGCTCACCATGAATAAAAGAAATAATCATAATTCCAATATCACTATTAAGACCGGACTATAAAATTTAATTAACATAGTTATTAATGTAAATGTATTATTATTATTATTATAAATATTATTAGGCTCACCATGAATGAGAGAAATACACGTAACTAAAATATCAATAATACTGTTGGACTGTAAAATTTAATCAATATAGATATTAGTGTGCATTTATTATTTTTTTATTAATTTTATGAGGCGCACTGTGAATAGGAGAATATACAATATACAATATCAGTAATACGATCATTGTGTTCAATTTAATTAATTTCGCTAGTTAATACATGCATTTTAGTGTTTTTATTATTTATTTGAGGCTCGCCATGAATAGAAGAAGGGAGCGTACCTTCAATAACAACACAATTGAAATGTTAAATTTGTTTCATATAGATATCTTTAATTTGATTATTTTACTACTCATATTCTCTCGTAAGTGGCGTATGTTATCCAGCTTAGTTAAGAAGGAGGGTAGGATTTAATTGTTTATGATAGGCTCTGTGATTAAAGGTCACACTTTTTACAGTGTTTATTATTAATTTTTTTTGCATCTGTCTTACTACCCGTTCGGCTATACGCCTATGTACTGATTACACTAATGTGTTAGGGCTTAGGAAGATTTCATTCAGAGGAATTACACCCGCATTTACGTTAAGGAAGTGTTGAGAAAAAATATTTAGGGAAAACCACCCTCAGTGTATCCGATCAGGATTGAACCCCGATCTCCCCGTCTTTGGCAGTCTAGTCCAGGGGTCGGCAATGCGGTTCTCACGAGCACCATGGCGCACTTTTGACATATTTTAGGCACCCGCCTTATATTTTGTACATTCTTATGTTAAATAGTTTTGTTTGATTAATAACTGGATGGTTGTCGAGTATTATTTGAAATAAAACTTTACTTTGTTATACTATATTCATTATTAGTCTTCAATTAGTTATTCCATTAATATCCTCATAAATAAGTTTTTAACAAAATAAGCCCACTTTGTAACATTCCTCCAAATTTTAGGCTCAAATATTTAAATCTGAAGAATGATAATATTATAGTTTATGTATTGTTTATTACATTTGAAATATGTATGTTCTCAACTTGTCACTAATAAATATTAAATAAAAGGTGAAAATTAAAATATAAAAATCGACATTTTTCTTGACGCCCCCAGAGTAAAACATATTTTGGAAAATAGCTCTTCATGCTTAAAAGGTTGCCGACCCCTGGTCTAGTCTATTGCAAGAGTAGTGCCTCAGACCATGTGGCCACCTAGGTGGGTTTTATGGAGTAGTAATGTATGAACAGTTAGATCAATAGATTTATGATTAATTTTTTAAACATTGAGTATTAATTAGAGAACATATGCCTTGGTGGTATTGGAGGGAGTAATAATGAATTGGTCTTCAGAAGAGAAAATATTTTCCTAGGTTCTACGGCAGGAATTGTTCTATCGATTTTAAATTACTAGGAACTTTATGCAAAACATTAAACTCTATGTTTATATCATTTTTCTTTTTAGGCTGAGTATGTTGCTAAATTTGTACTTGATAAAATAAAATATAAATATTTAACTCTTACCTCGTAACATAATATGCGCACGTCTTAAGGAAATACAGCTGCATTCATACTGTATAAAATAGATTAAACAACACCCAGTGAAAAAAATTGGCTACCCTCATAAGTGGGGTACATAGACAAAGGTGTCAGTCTCAGCTCACCTGCGTTTCTAGTGATGAGGAGGTTGAGGTTCAAATCCGGCTTGTGTACCTAGGTGTTATTTAAAAAAAAAGTTTACTAATCTTCCTCCACGCAAACTACGATGCATTTCCTTTCAACTCTACCATTTAATCACTACACCAGTATTATAAATATGCGGATATACAGGGTGTGTAGTAAGACGTGGAGCAAGATAAACATAGGCTAGTAATGAGTCTTAGGGACAGTTTTAATAGTCGATGTTTGGACGTCAACCAATTCACACCCGATTCAGTGGAGGAACGGTCTAAACCTTAACAGGTGATGTTAGTGATAGAAAATTTTGAGAAAGTGACTTGAACGCAAGATAGAAACAAAAATGTCGACGACACTATCATTTGTGCCTCAACTTATTAGGGACGCCATACTTTTACATTTAAAGGTGTAATTGATAGACAGCGTCGCTAGTTCTTAAATCAAAGTACCGTAACCCACGTGTTTAATAACCCACCAAGGAACTTACAAGGAAACCCCCTCTAACCCCCCGTTCCCCACCCTCCCCCGTCCCATAGTAGAGCCAGTGCCTGCTGGTCCAATCATAATGGACACCAAACCACTCTTTCGACAGTTGGTTGATGACGCTGTTAACAGTATGACATGCCTCACCCCTTCCCTGTCCTAACTTGTGGGTTGTAACAGTGGTGCGGGGTCTCTAAGCACCCCCCTCACCCCCACTACCTCTACCCTTCCTTCTGTCGTCACATGGAGTGAGGTTAGAACACACCGACGCAACACATGGCGGAACACATCTCATCGTGACCTACCTATCACGCTGTGTTTGCGGCCAGGTATGACAAAGAGTTGCGGCTGCCGATGGACTGACTCCACGCAATTGGGGCCATATGCCACCAGCACCAGTTTTTTTTTTTTTAGTTTTAGTGTTCAGCCTTGAAGATGATCTACTCGCATTGTTCCTGTATCTCCGTCTTGGTGGTTTTACCGGTTAGAAAGGCCGACTACAGCAATGATATCAAACTATAACTAATCCTGAGGGCCAGACTCACAAACTCAGGACGTGTTTCCGGCCTCAGTCAGTCTATTCCAACATAAAAGTGTTCAAGGGCCACAATCGAATCGACGAGTAGTGGAGGACCACATCGTAAACGTGACATTTTTATTACTATCGATAGGTTTAGCACACTTGCTAATAACGGCCTAATTTAATTGGTAAGATCATACACCATACCTATATATATGTAAAACTGATATGTTAAAATACTTAACTATTATCAAAGTAGGCCTTTACAAATAAGAATCACCGTTAGCGTGGAGAGAGGAGGAGAAAACCACAACAATAACTCACTTGTTAAAACCCCCTTAGTTCACATCAGCCAAGATTCGGAGCCTCCTCGTCAACATCTAACGAGAGCTATCTGCTAATCACGCGCTCGCACGCTCACCAGTCTGGCCACCCAGTCGCTTGTGCGCTCGCTCGCACGCTTGTCAATCTGGCCGAACCCTAGGAATAAAGGAAATAGGACTCGATCAGGTACATAAGTTAATATAAAAATACATAAAAATTAAGTTTATTACTGAATGAACATCAATTGGAGCATTCACGGATCTATTCCATGGAAATCGAAACTTACAGGTTTTTTTTTGTCTAAGAACATCAATATTACTACAGTAGATTAATTTTACAAGAAACTTGGCTGGCTGCACAAAAAGGCATCGCGGGCCGCTGGTTGGAAACTCCTGGTCTATAAAAACACGTAGGCTAAAATGTATTCTATACATTTTTTTAAGTGAGTCTTACTACCCATTCATACTATGAATATTTTAATCACGCTAGTAGGTAAGGGACGAGGAAGATTTAATTTAAAAAATTTAACCTCGTTTAAGTTAAAGAATATAGGAAAACATATAGATAAAAACTCTGTTTGTACATCCAGTTGGAGTTAGAACCCTGACCTCCGCGACAGAGGTAAACTAGACCATAAGAATCTGACGTTTAATCACCGATGTAAGACTAGATAGCTATTTTATGCTACTGTATGTAGCCTATTTAAAATCATTAATGTAAATTTAAAATATTTAAAAACTTACATTTCACCAGATTTCTTATGTGGTATAGTGAAATACTCGAAGCAGTATTTATTAAAATATTTTAAGTGATAAAAAAATAGCGAGGTTTGAAATTGTTGTATGTGTTTATTTGTTATTCAAAATTATGCACACACTAAAATTAACTTTTTTTTCCGTATATGACTGCAGGTCAGATAGTAATATAAAACTATTTCAGAGAAGCGATCCGGTTAGATGTGGGTTGAGCAATGACGTAATCAATCGGCCAATGTTCGAGCTACAATAAAACTAAGCCACCGAAACAAAATAGTCCAAATAAAACTGATGCTGTCAATAAACTAACAAAACTCTGTCGTTGCCCATGCGACATGAATAAATGAAAGGATTGGCCCACCACTAATGTCGTTCAAAATAATCAGAGGAATTGCGATTTAAGTTTAAAATACGAACTACAAATGTAATTAATTGGCCTAAAGGAACTCGAAAGTTCAAAGCCGCCAGAACGTAAGGTCGCTATTCAAGTCCATCCTAAGACACCTCCCACCCAATAATTAACCTGACGCAAACTATTCTGCAAATTAATGTTCACATTTTCTTCGCAACGACATCTTGACCTACCGAGGGGTCATGTGTATTCAGGTTTCCCCCTCAGTCCACGGGCCTTGATTATCTTTAATTTATTTGGGGAAGCATGCAAACCATGAAGCTTTTCATAATGTAACTTTCTCCATTCTCCTGTTTGTTCATTTCTCTCAGGACCAATAATCTTTCTCCACCCTTAAGTCTCATAACCTATCCATTTATTTTCCTAGTAGTACGGAGTGAGAGACTATGCATTAAGTATTTTGAGACCAGCTTCGGTGACCACATGGTCTAAGGTGTCACTCTCGCAATAGACTAGACCTCTGAAAATGGAGAGATCGTGGTTTGATCCCAGCCGGGTGTATTTAGAGTAGTTTTTCTTTAATGGTTCCCCATTGTCTCTTTCCATGAAAATGCGAGGTACACGTTCACAAAATTCAACCTTCCTCATGCTCAACCCACTAGGGTAATTAGTTCATGGGCATATAGCCCAAATGGGTAGTAAGACATGGTGCTGAGAAAAAAAGTATACATGAAAATAAGCTATAGGCCGACTTAATGTCAACATAAATCTATAGATATTTTCTAAAACTCTTTTATATTTAAAAAAATATATTATGACATCAAAATAAACAATTTTTTTATTTATTAAATCATTTATCATAAAAATATTTTGTTGCCAAATATCTTTTTAGAACCGTGTCTTACTACCCGTTCGTGTTATACGCATATACAGGCCTACTAATAACGCTGATGGTTTTTAGGGATTAGGAAGGCTATAGTTATAGGAAGTGTGCCCACACTTGCGTAGAGCGAGAGTGGAAAACAATTTAGGGGAAAAAACCTCAGCACATCCGACCGAAATTCAAGCCTTTATCTCCCCGTAATCGGCAGTCTAGTCTACTGCGAGAGTAGCGCGTTAGACTATTCGGCCACCAAAGTGGGGTGACTAATAATAATTGAAGAAACTTAATTTTGTCCATGTACAAAAAAATATCTTATTACATTGCAAAGAGTGATGAATTGGTGAAACAAGGAGTGTAACTAAATTTAAAATGACTTGAATGTGATTGATTTTAAGAAGTGCACGCAATTAATGATTTACAGAGACTAGAACTTGGGGCTAATTTAGTGGACGACTAGAGTGCCTGGATTTAGGAGGTGTAGAAATAGAGGAAAGAAATAAACCCCCAGGTCACTCTTGAGAAGGGCTGAACAAGCAATGTTCCATTCGTGAACGAAGGATTGTGTGGCGTGGGGGGTAAGGGGGGGGGATATGAAGAGGAAGTGGCGTTAGTGAGGTTGTGTGGTAAGTGGATTAACCGCTGGTCCACCACTGTTCGCCCTGGTTATATTAACAAGTCACATAGCCTGTAAGAAGACCACGAGGATGTATTATGACCCGAATATTAAAACGATTATAGGACGAGCTTGGTATTATAAACACCTGATTGAATGAAAACCATCAGAGAATTAAGAGTTTAACGTTAAAAAAAAATGACTATATTGTAATTTAATCTTTAGCATCCATACCTTGGAAGTACACATATAGATAAATAGACGTTTGTGTGTGTTTTTTATCCTTTATTTTTTCTATTTAAGGATTTTATATTTGAGGTATTTAACGTGCACTTTCTGAACTGACTGATTAAATCAACACACGACTTATAAACTAACATAAATCTTGAACAGATACAACACACAGATCCACAGCCGATAATTCATCATTGTGAGAGAGGAACCCTACATTTCACCAACTAAAGCATTTTCAGCCATGCTGGGAATCAAACCTAGCTAAATAAGGTAGACACGCTAAAGATCGAGCTAAGTTGTCGAACAATTTCATATTATTATTATGTCAGAGGGATTTGAATAATTTAATTTGATGTCGTAAAATCTAATCCGTTTTGATATGACCTCCACTAGTCCGAGAGTAAAGGCGTCAGTCAAATTCAGTCTAATTTCATTGACGGCCTTTAGGGGTGTTTGCTCTTTGTGATCGAAAGAGGTGCCAAACTGGTGGTGGCACTCTTATCTCCACCCTTGGTCCTGTTGAGTGAAAGTCTAACACCTTGAGGGAATAGTGAGCTACAAATGAGTGATCAAATTCCCTGGTTCGAGTTCCGTGTCACCTGTCATCTTTTCTATATAAAGAATATAAAACTACCGTAAAAAAAATATATTTTTTGATATACTTCACTCTTTATCATCAAGCTCCAAATTATTGGTTCTAATCTACCTGGACATTCGTATGAGTTAAAATTAATTATTCTTAAAATTTAGAATATAAAACTTAGATTATTGTAAACTAGCTAAATAATAATTAGCCACTGATTCACTGTGAAAAATGGCATGCATTCAAAATTTTATTGAATGGTACAACATAATTGCAAAACATTTCTAATATTGTGTATTATAGCCTCGAAGAAAATTTTCATTAGTGTATACATTCTCAAGCTGAACGGGTAGTAAGGCGTGCTGACAAAAATATGAGGAAAAAGTAAAAAAAGATAGTTTTTTAAGAGTACTGAAGATGCGATTAGTACATTGCTGACAGTCAGATGGTATCAGAGTGGCAAAGTCTGCAAAGCAGAAAAGAAGTGAAGTCCCTGGGAAACGTTAAGGCAATCTCTAGTGGGTGCCGCAATCTCGGAGGAGGGAGGGGGCGGAGGGATGACGGGCGTCGAAACTTTGCTGACTACGGCGTCGTCCTCCCCGTCTGACTTCACTTGCAGTGGAGTGGCGCCCAAACCAGAGAAGAGAATTATTGGCACCGAGGCCTTCGAACGTTCGCTTTGGAGAGCAAGCGAAGCAGCCTCGGGGCTTCTTTTTGAACAGTTCTCTTCTCAGGACTAAGCGTTTTCAAACCTTAACCCCCCACCATCACCCACAGTAGAAGGGTGTACTTCCTAAAACAACTTGCTGCGCTGCAATCTTGGCGGTTATTAATGTCACCAATTATTATTGTTGTGTCGCGTCTAGCTTACTCCTATGTGATTCACTAATTAATTTGGAGAGAAAATGAGGTGTGACAAGAATCCGATATTGGCCAATTATGTTGGTGTCAAGCTAATGGAATAATAAAACAAACAACTTGCGATTATTATTTTTTGCACCATTCGTGCAGCTATCCACGTTTGACTACTTTAATGGAGTATTTATTTATGGTATTTAAGTCCCTTGGCCCTGTCAAGTGCAAGTCTAAAATATATGTTGTGAGATGGTGGGTGGGAAGGTGAAAGGCGTGACATGGCTTCACAACCGACCAAAGTAATCCTTCCGCGCCAGCAAGAACAGGTGGATCACGGAAACCGTAGATGGCGGCGCTAGCTACCGGACAGGTCTTGCGGAAAAATCATACGTTTGGAAGTTTCAGTTTTCTCGAGAACGAGTGAAATGTTTATGTAATATTTTAACACCCCCTCTCAAGATGATGTATAGATGTTTATTAAGTGTTACATTTTCTTATTTTTTGTTATGCAGCCAGCAGTTTTCTATGGAAAAATGTCAATTTTATTGATATTTGATCACTGTTAAAATTATATAGGAGGTGTGTATTTAAAAAGTATAACTTAATCAACATGCTTCTATTCTTGAAAAAAACCGTTTCCGAAAAGAAAATTGCAAAAAAAATAAAAATTCTTGAAGATAACCGTTTGTTCCTACGGCTCTGCATTTCCACGCCTAATGAAAAGGGCCAATCGCCTAACGTACACTTTCTAAGACGAATGCTTATATCAGCACACGAGAATTTCTATGAGCGAGAGTGGAAGGACCTACCAATTTGGCTGGCAAAGGTATTTTTACATACTTTCCAGGGCTATTTTAAAAGCCACAATCGAAATGGGACCGACGGATTTACTTACCCTACGAAGGAAGTTGCGCTACACATTGTAATAGCTCAAGAAAAATCCACCCCAGCTCTGTTTGAACCCATGAACATCAGGCCCTGAGACAACCACTTTATAATAAGACTACCAAGGTTGACACTCTACTATTGTAAATCAAAATGTGTGTGTTTTTTTAAGATGAACTATAATAATTTCGAAATTTGATAAGAGACTCTTCTATGACTTTTCCCCGACGATTTCCTGTTTTCCTAGTCACTGTTTTAGCTACTAGCAAGTGTTGTAAAAATGGCGCCTACAATTACCACACTATCGTCGCTACACGAATCCTCACCATTCGACATTATTATTCCTACATCAAGAGTCACTCGTGATCAACTAACTTCCGGGATAGCTTAGCGTGCGTGGACCCCACGAACCTTCACGAGGCGAATAACAAATTACGAATCAGCGCATAGCGTAGTCACATGGTTAGACCTAAAAGAACAATGAAGAACAATTCGTTTCGGTAGGCCGTGTGTCTTACTTGTTACTCTCGCAGTAGACTAGACTGCCAATGACGGGGGGATCAAGGTTCGAATCTAGGTCGGTTGTACTGAGGATAATTTGTTTCAAAATGTGTTTACACTCTCCCTCCACGCAAATGCGGGTATAGTACCCCTAAATATAGCTTTCTTAATTCCTAAAACCATTAGCGTAATTAATACATAAGTAAGCTCAGGTAATCAGACGCGGTGCCTAAAAATAACTAATAGGACTAAGGTTATATATAAAGTCTAACCATACTCACTTGGGGAAATAGTGGAAAACCATTTAGGAAAAATCACCCTTAGTACACCCAAACGGGATTCAAACTCCGATATACCCGTCGTCGCCAATACAGTATATTGTGAGAGTAACGCCTTAAAACATTCAACCACCGAAGTGACTAATATTGTTTTAAATTTAATATTTTACTTAGTAGATCTGCTGATGTTTTATTGATATCAAAACAATAAGTTTTATAGTTATTTAATGATCTTGAAATTAAGAGTATAATATCAATAAAATTAATTATTATTTATAAATATAGAGTAAATAACAACTTGTTTGCATTTAATTTTTTTTGAAAACGTAAATTTTTCTTATGACATTCAAGGCCAGTTTAAGTTTATAATGTTTTTCACATGTGGGTTTGAACATTCAATACTGTAATAGTGAATATTAAATGTGATATTCTAAATGAAACGATCCATTCAATAAAATAAATAGTTAATAGGGGTGTGCGAACTACTTTAGTCATCGAATAAAATAAGAAAAATATTTAGGTAAAAATATACTAAACATATTAAGGCCTAAGTAAATCAAGTTAGTATTGCAATATCCAATTAAATTATTTAAACTATTTGTAATAAAAATAATAATTAAGCCTATAATGTATAGAAAATACATGAACTTTAATGCATAGTTAATTTCTTTTCGCAGTGAAGTCTAAGATTTTAAAGCTTCACACTTCTTAAGGAAAAAATGTGACTCCTTTTTAAAAATGTAAGTTCCTTTATTTAAAGAAGACGTTAGAATTGAACCGTAACAAAAGCCTCAAAAGGAATTTGAGTCTAGCCATACTCATCATATTAACCGTGACCTGGTTACCTGAATGTTTTTATGCAGCAATAAAATCACAAGTCCGAATTAAAAAAAAAAACTAACGAAGTTGATGTTCCTCAATCGTAACAGAAATCAAATGGTCTGTACCCATTTTACGACCTAAGATTTTCAAACAAGTTACGTATTTTTTTATTATTTCTTATCCCAAAGCAATCAGCATTGGAGACGTCAGCTTTTTATCCGCGGGAGAGAAATATAGACTGTTCTAGTTTTGAGGTCGTAAAAACTAAAGAAGTTGAAAGTATTTTTCATATTATTAATTAAATTGGCATCTAACTATAGCCTTTCTACAGCAGGGGGGTTGTTGACAGCTAATATTATTACAAGATTATTTATTGCAAACATTGGCTGAAAGAAGTTAATGCTAACCTGTTTTTAAAAAAAAAAATTTTATTAGTAGCACAATATTATCAATAATTATTTCCGAAAAGTTTGGCGTTAGCTTTTGGTACTGCAAACATTGAATTAAAGTAACTAACGCCAACCTTTTCGGAAATAATTATTGATAATATTGTACTACTAAGATTAAATTTAAAAATATAGCACCACGTCTTACTACCCGTTCGAGTTATATGCTTAAGTACTAATTACGCTAATGGGTTAGGAATTGGGAAGGTTGAATTTAGAGAAAGTGAACCCACATTTGTGGGGAGGAAGAGTAGAGTATACTACTAAGAAAATGATTACTAAAGAATAGGTTGGCATTAGCTACTTTCAGCCAATGTTTGTAATTAAGAATCTTCCGCTCACTGTCACTTTTTTTTCTTAGCACCGTGTCTTACCACCCGTTCGGGTTATACGTATATGTACTAATTACGCTAGTGTGTTAGGGATGAACGAGCTGGAATTTAGAGGAAAAGTACCCGCATTTGCGTGGAGGGAGATGGTAAAACCTTTTAGGAATATCCACCTAAATTACACCCTAAACCCCGGATTTGAACCCCGTTCCCCTAGTCATCGGCAGTCTAGTCTATTGTGAAAATGACGAGTTAAACCATGTGGTCACCAAAGTTTAACAACTTTCCTACCGTAGGTGGGGTATATTTTTGGTTCAGTTGTGTCATAGAACGCCGAGACACTATGTGTCTTTTGATGGTTTGTATTCGAATCCCAGTTACCGACTTCAAACTAAGATATTTTAGTCAATATACGAGTCTGACACATTAGTTCAGTTGATAACGTGTCTGCCTACTGAGCTAAGGCTCCCGGGTTCGATTCCCGTCATGGCAGAAAAATTTATCATTGGTGATATGTGGGTTTACCCTTTCAGCATGATGAATTAACGGCTGGGGACTGGATGTTGTGCCTGTCCTAGTCTTGAGTTAGATTATAGGACATATGAAGCTATGACAGGCCTGGCGAGCCGGTAGTGGAAAAAATATGGCTTGATTAAAACACTGACCCAGACCATAAGCTGGAAAAAATAATGGATGTAAAATTCAATATACAGTGATAAATATGATAAGAAAGTCTCGGCCGATAAAAAGCCATCGAATGAAATATCTAAATGGATTATACAATTATATTAAACAATACTTTATAGATTATTTATAAATAGTTATCTTGGTACCTCCACTAGTGAGCACGCGGAAAAGTTGACTTAAAGCTTGCCACACACTGAATCAGATCAGAACGGTCGGAATCAGAACCCAACTAACGGAAAGGAGGTTTGTCTGCACACTGCAGTGCACTGGTTCGGAATTCAATTCATGTCAGTCGGAATTACAGCTACCAAGATGGTACATCGATTAGAGTGATTTGGTGATAGTGATATCAGCAGTGAAGAGCAGGTAACGCTGGTTGTTCTGTATTTGGCTGCCGATGTCGATCAAGAGGAAAAAGAAGCGCCTTCAAAAATACTATTGAGTGCATGATATAAGTAAATGTAACATAAAATTTCCGAGATTTCCTCCCACGCATTTTCTTTCATAACACGGTCATAATAATCATTGTTATCAACGTCATAAATTATAAGGTATTGTTGAACTAAATTTCTTCGTACAAAAAACTTTTTTTTTAATAAACAAAAATTGTCGAGGAACAAGAAACGAATATCAACAGGTGTGGACTGAGCGCTAGTGTCGATGACGCAATGTTCCTGTGCTTGAGGACGCATGCGCATGGATTCGAAATACATCGGAATCCGTCAAAATATTCCCTCCTGGCAAAACAATTCGTTCCGTTCCGATCCGACGTTTTCGTTTCCGATCCAATCCGATCCGACTCAATCCAGTGTGTGGCAAAGCTTAAGGCGTCACTCTGACACCAGACTAGACTGCCGATTATGGGGAGATCAAGGTTCGAATCTAGGTCGGGTGAACTGAGGGTATTTTTTTCCCCAAAATTGTTTTCTACTTTCCCTCCACGCAAATGTGGGTACACTTTTTCTAAATATAATCTTTATCGTCCCTAAAATTATTAGTGCAATTAGTGTAATTAGTGCGTAAGCGTTTAACCAAAACGGGTAGTATGACGCGATGTTAAAAAAATAAGTACCATCTGGTATGACTTTCCATTAACTAGAAGATCAAGTCTAAAATATGAGGTGGATATACCTAGTTGGTTATTTTAAGCTGGTTCCTACTCTCCTTCCATGAAAATACAGGTACATTTCTTATAAAATCCTCCTCATTTATCTCTACCATTTTAGTGAAAATATAAGTTTTATGATCTTGGTTTAGTGTATAAGCTAATTCAGGGACGTTTCTCAAAATATCATGAGACAGTTTTTGTCCCTTTAACTCGATATTTACGTCAAATGACTATAAATTTAGCAAGTAAAATATTGTCAAATCACATTATTTAAAAAATATATATGTTTAATATAAAATTTACAAACTTATCGATAAATATAAATAATTGCCATTGCAAATAGAGTCACGTCTATCGACAAAAATACACATATTTATCCCTCAAGCTATTTCTTGCGCGCGTGCTGTTGAAAGAAAGACATTATCAGAAACATGAACGAGACCCTCTCCAGATGCCGGTATCGAGCACTTTAGAGAGGACTACCGCAGATATACCAATAACCACAAAATGTCCGCCATTAAAAACACGTACAGCCATACAGGAACCACACAATCCCAACGATACGAAAAACTTACCTCTAAACACATCACATATATTATTTTTTTATTCTACACGAACCGAACATAAAAAAAAAGCCTTCTTACCGTAAGAAGTCGAGGAAGAAATGTTGTCATTTATATTCACAGTATGCAAAAAAAAAAAAAAAAAGTAAAAGGGGGCGGGGGGGTGGACAAGGGAAATTCATGGAAATATGGTTGTCTTCTTTGAGCTGAGTCAAATAGGTTAGTGTTAGTACGATAAGCCAAGTAGAGAAATGTGTCATCTTCATTCAAAAAAGGTGTTGGGGCGTAGCTTTTTATTTTTTGGTGGGGGTAAAGAGGTGGGGGGGTCACATTGTACAAAGGGATCCCCGGGCCCATATGTCACGCTTAGTCTCCAGTACGTAATGTGGTCGATATAAGACGGTGTTAGCAGCAAACGAGCCGGAAAATGACTTTTCTCGGCCGGCCTGCGCGGGGTGTTTTAAAAAAGGGGTGGGTCTTGCCGCGTCTGAGATGCACCCTTACAAAGAAAATGGGGGATAAAAAAAAGAGTGAGGATCACTGTTGAATAAACGTTAATATAGTCTTTCTACTCTACATATTATATCTACTATTTGACTTCATATCGAGATATCGTAAAAGTGCGATATGTATTGGCTAAATTTAAGAAATACGTATTCAAATTACAACGATCCCGATGTAGCCGCTTTGATTCCAGATAGGATATTAAAAATAGTGGTTTTCTAACATAAATTCTCAACACATTTTATAAGAATATAACTAATATATCTAGTCCTAGTGATGAGATAAACTTTTCCAAAAAAAATATAAATTATAAGCATCAATTAAAATTTATTACAAGCATAAAATGTATTTTTAATTAATCCAATAAAAACTACTTCTCAAACATTTTAACACTTGTGCTTATCATAATATCGTATTATATTGACAATATTATCAAATGTAACAGATAGGCATTATTAACAACAACAAAAGTTACTATTTACATGTCATAGATGTCAAAATTGCCACCATCTGTCAAAAGTGGCAGCTCCAGAACGCAATATTTGGGTAATAATACATTACAATAGATTTAGTGGCAAAAAAAAAAGCTATAAAATATAAGTCAACAGTATAAGGTGGGAACATTGTACCTTATTAATTATATTTAATGTACAAATATTTATGATTCGTATTACAACTTCAAACCTATATCAAACCATAGCTATTTTCATTTAAGAAATGAAAAGACGAACGGAGAATTTTTCTCCAATACAATCTGCATCATATTAGGATCACGGTAGAAAGGCTGTTTTAAAAAATACTTTTTTTTTTCGGACACCATTAATTTTACTATATTAGTAGTGTGATCTGATAGGTATTAATAATATAATCAAAGACGACAGTTGCAAATAACATGACTTGAAGAATGAATATATAAAAGTAGTTTTTGTAGTTTTTGTAACTATCCAATATCACCCTTCGTACCGGATTCTTAGAATCATAATTTCAACTTGGCTGAGCATCTGAACGAACACGTCTCAGATATATTACAGTTCATTCAGAAAGTTTTTTTTTTTATAAACTGAAATGATCCGTTTGAAAAAAGATAAATGTTCTTAGACGGGTACAAGGTTAAAGTTTCAAATCCTTACTCAAATTTATTTTTTCGAATATAGGCCTAGATATAATGTATTAAAATAACTTAGTTATCGTTATGACCCGTTGAGCAATACGAGTGGTTTATATATAAAAAAAAAGTTCCTACCCTATATCTACTTGCCCCACCCCTAAAAAAAAAGTTATAAAATATCAAAGCAGCAGTAACAGGCGTGCGGCATATAAAACTGTTCCAGAGTTATGTGTCCGTAGAACCCAAAACGATCGTACCCGCAGTGTTCGAACATAATTACACCATTGATCACATGACTTCCCAGTATGACTGCGGCCGCCATCTTGTGCAGTGGTGTGGGCGCCATCTTGCACAAGAGAGCACCGAATTGCGGGGACATTATTCAGCCTATCTATCGCCCTGAGAAAGTATGTGTGAGAGTGTGTGTGTGTGTGTGTGTGTGTGTGTGTGTGTGTGTGTGTGTGTGTGTGTGTGTGTGTGTGTGTGCGCGCGCGCGCGTGTATGCATGTGTGAGGGGTTAGAATTTCCGTGAAAGATATCTATTACCAGAGTTTTATGAAGCTACAGTAAAGGGTGTTAGCTTGCATAGCATTTTTCTACACCATAAAATATTCTTCGAGTTAATATCAGCATTTCGCAGCTGAAAATACCGAAATCAATAGCCAATAGTAGGCTTGCTGTGTTTTTTTTCACACATGAACCACTGATTTTATTACTTTATTCAGTATCATGTTCCCATGTTTTGTTTGTTTTTTGCTACCAATTTACACTAGACTTTCTTTGAACAGTTCTATCAGGTTAATAATAGGTCACAGTTCAATTTTAAGGTGAAAGATGGAATTAACTACAAGGAAATAATAATATTATTTAAGACTATCTTTAACTTTAATTTAGGCTCATTTGACGAAAAATATTTTATTGCACAGTTAATCTAACAATCCTATAATTATAAGCTATAAATAGTGATTCGATGATGTCAAATAGATAATAGTTATCAGAATATAGGTGGTAAAAATGGTTATTTTATGCTTTTTGCTTACCATTGCTTTGGTAAAATAATTAATGTCTGTGTGGGGCTGAAATTTATAATAACTAGATATTCATATGAGACCGGAGGGTTGGTTGTGCTGATAACATGACACCCTCTATCCGCAAATGTTGGCACTATCCTCACCCACATGCGGCGGCCGCTCGGTCGGTATAGCTCGTTTGTGGGCTGACGCCATAAAGTTTTTTATAAATAAGTTTATTATAATATTATTAATATTATAATATATATTAATATATCTTATATTCGAACAATATATAATCATACTATTGCTATTAATAATAATCTTATACAGCCCACTTCAGTGGCTGCATGGTCTAAGGTGCTACTCACGCAGTAGACTAGACTGCCGATGACGGGGAAATCGAGGTTCAAATCTCATTTGGATGTATTGAGGGTTTTTTTCCAAAATTGTTTTACATTTTCCCTCCGCACAAATTCGGAAACATTTCCCTCTAAATATAACCTCTCTCATCCCTAGAACCATTAACATAATTAGTATATAAGCGTGTAAACTGAACGGGTACTAAGACGTGGTGCCAAAAAATAATTATTCTAATACTAATAATATTAGGGTGTAATATTATAAATAGTAAAATAAACAAGGGTACGCAAAATGCATAAAAAAGCAAATTTGACCCTATCTATATCTTGAGCTAGTTCCATCCAGTCCACCACCTCATTAAACTCTATCCCTATCTTGAGCTAGTTCTATCCAGTCCACCTCGTTACACCCTATCTCATCTTGAGATAGTTCTATCCAGTCCACATCGCTACACCCTATCTCATTTTGAGATAGTTCTATCCAGTCCACCTCATTATACCTTTTCTTTTTCAGGTTCATTCTAATGCTATCTTCCCATATTCGTCTAGCTCTTCCCAACGATTTCTTCCAATTAGGTTTACCAGTTAATATTCTGAACAGGGTTCTAGATTCTCCCATTTGCCCGGCATGTCCTGTCCACTTTAATATATAAGATTTAATTATTCTAACAAGGTCTTGTGAAGATTACGGGGTATGTAAATCATTATTATGTAACCTCCTCCACTCCACAGTATCTTCTTCCACGCAAATAAGTAAATGTTTCCTCTAAATTCTACCTTGATCGTCCCTACCCTATTAGAGTGATTTAAAATACGTATAACCTGGACTGGTAGTAAGAACCAGTTGAAAGAAAAACAAAGTGAACTTATTCCTCCTCAAGTTCTACATTTTGATTGCATTTTAAAAATAAAATAACATAAAATTAATGTTATATGAACAGGAATATTATAATTTTTATCAAGGTTTTTACAATTATTATTTTTTATCAATGAGTCTTATCACTTGTTTGTACGTTTATGTACTAATTATGCTAATCATGGATGAGGAGGTTGAATGTATAGAAAATGCATGGAGATCGAGTGGAAAACCATCACCAGTACACCTGGCTGAGATTCGATCCGTAATCTTCCCCGTCATCGGCAGTCTAGTCTATAGCTATAGTGACGCCTTAGACTATGTGGCCACCGGAGCGTGTATCAAGGCTATACATTTATTGAATCTTGATGGTACATTTTGAAACCATTCAGTGGCAGGTGTTTGTGTTTCATGAAAAAAAAAATTGTTAAAAATATGCCAAACTAACTTTAAAAAAAATTTACCACCGCGTCTTACTACCCATTCGGTTTGTGAGCCAATGTATTAGTTAAACTAATTATTTAGGAATTACGAAGGTTTTTTAATCGAGAGGAAATACACTCGCATTTGCGTGGAAGGAGAGTGGAAAACCATTTAGGAAAAACCAGTCTCAGTGCAGTCGACCGGAATCGAACTCCAATCTCCCCGTCTTCGGCAGTCTAGTCCAACACGAGAGTAGCGCGCTACACCATGTGGCCACCGGAGCAGATTAAATTGATTGAGTGGAAATTTCAATAAGATAAACACCTCTGTATTCTCTATAGTGAAAAATGAAAGCTAGACACGGGAATCGAACCCGGGACCTTTGGCTTAGCACGACAATTCTCTTACCACAAAGCTATCCAGGAGTCATCCCGTGCTCAGGGTCATTATTCACTCATATTTTAAGGCAGAGTCTGTGATAGACGTGTGGAAATCGTTAGCTACATATGAGTGATCAATTAATATCACGAACTATCAGGTGACGCAGCCACCTTCGACTCGGTAGTTGGATTTTTGCTGCCAATAGTGCAATGACAACTGTACGAAAGCGCGTATCTTGATGGATTAAATAACCAAGCTATTATATTAGTTAATTACGGTTATAGCTGCATCTGAATATCATATTATTTAAATTGAAAATTACATCTGGACATGGGCTGCGTTTTCTGATAGCTGGTGAGCTTAATTGATCAATCATATGTAGCTGTCGATTTCCATATGACCATCACAGGCTCTGCCTTAAAATATGAGTGAAGAATGACCCTGGACACGGGACGACTCCTGGAGAGCTCAGTGGGAGATCATAAGTGTACTAAGGGACAGGCCCCAGGTTCAAGTCCCGTGTCCTAGTGAAATTTTTCAAATTAAAGAAAATTATATTTAAATGCGGCTCCAACATAATTAACAAATATAATAACTTGGCAATTTTGTCCACCTTTGAATATGTCTATCAAGATTCATTCTTTTATTAATTTTAAAGCCAACTAAGAAATTGAATTGTACTCGCTATGGTAACTGTAAGAACATTGAATATTATTTTTTTAAATAATGTAGTTTGCTTGATGTTAAAAAAATTAAACATTTATGCTTTAACCTTTTTTAAGATCCGTATCTTTAAAAAATCTTGTTCACTAAATATTCTATCACGGAAATTCTAGTTCGCCTTGACACTAAGCTACATAAATTATTCTACATTTTAGGTTGGGAAAAGTTGCTTATATTCATATTCAAACTATTTATGTGTTTAAAAAAAAAGTTAGCAAATCCTTCCCTTTCTCCTAAGACATGTACCACGGGTGCCAAAAACTTATTGTTCATCTTTAGAGGTAAGTTGACTTGCAATTTTCTCTCTTCTCTCTTTTCCACAACATATCAACAAGTTCTCTTTTACAAGAACAAACAGCTATGGTCTATAGAATCATGTAATTTAATTATATACATCTCTAGCCTTTAGTTATTTCCATATAAACTAAAACTTCGGATTTATAATGTTTACATTTTCTTCCACTTAAAATGCAAACTGGAATTCCCTTGATGATGCAAAACTCTTCTCTCTATATATATATCGCAATCCTTTCAAACAATCCGACTCTCAGGATGATTACGAATAGTAGGTATAAGTCAGACTCAGCAGCTGGTAGTTCTGAATAATCACCCCCTTCCCCCCCCCCCTCCTTCCTATACCTTCCCCGTCGGAGGCAACCACTTCACAGTCAAGTGCGTTGCGTTACGTTTGTGCGTGTGTGCGTAGTATAATTAAGTACGCCTATTCGGTCTACTGTATGCACATGTCCAACCAAATTTACCTACTTCAATCCCTTGCCTCCACCTCTAGTTAACACACAAAGCGACAAATATGCCCCATTATAACAAGCATATACACAGCCATATACATAACGCTACAGTGGGTATCTACATCACAAATGTTAGTGATTGGACAGTGGTTGTTTTGTGTGTGAAATAAATCTCGTGACTGGTAGCCCAAACCCTTGGAGAGGGCCTGGTGTAAGTGACAAATTTCTCACCATGTTTACAAAAGGACGGAGCGTATAATAATATAGACGCTGTAGTTCTGACAAACGGGGTCGGAGAGCTTCATACAAATACAAAAGAACCATCGGTCAAGTGTTGAGTGCGAAGGACGTTTGGAATTGTTAGGTTGGTACAAAGAGCTTAGGCCTCCGCGGGAGGAATAACAGGGGCTATGGAATAGAGTGAGGCAGTGAAGGAAAGTTTTCCTACAAAGAGGAAGTGGTCGGATATCTTCCTCACGAAGAGGTAGTGTTTAAATATTCCCTTTGTGCGTTTGCGTTGTTTTCATGGGGGGTGCAAGCATTTCGCGTAGATTACTTTACGGTTGACATTTTTACTGTTTAATGAAGTAAATTCCTTTTCTAGAGTTAGTTTATAGAGAATTGCACGAAGAGGAGAATTTTTTTTTGTCACGTTAAAGTTGTCCTTGTTAACTCTTGACTATGTGCATGAAGCTTATTTGGAATTATAAGTGTATCACATGTTAAACATTCAGGTTTAATATTACTCAGCTCAAGCCCCGATAAATTGGAAGAAAAGGTTTAAGTTTCGTTAAGAGTAAAGGATGGAACTAACTTAAAACACAAATAAACACTCACGTTTATAAATTGTGTGGAAAACAAACACAAGGGCTAGGAAAACTTTTTAAATAAATATTTCATGTTTAAAACTCAATTTTTGATAAGCTCTTATAATTTTACAAAAGGATATTTTGCTATTTAAAAAGAAAAAAAAATCTATTTATTCTGACTAAAATAGGATTCGTAAAGATCACAAAACCACTACTTTATGTATCAATTATAGTTTTTAATAATATGTTATAACTCAGAAACACGTAGTAAGTTATTAATTATAGGGACAAAACTCTCATTTCATTTGGGCTATGATTGGAAAAACACCCGCATCGGTGGTCACATAGTCTAACGTGTCACTATCATTTTAGACTAAACTACCGGTGATGGGAAGATTGGGCTTAAATTCCCGGTCGGGTGGATGCACTTAAGGTGTTTATCTTAAGTGGTTTCTTATTATTCCTACACGCAAAAGGGGGTACATCTTCTCCTCAACTGTAGCTTAGGCCTACTCATACTTATTTAAATAACGAAATTACTCGCCTCGGTGACCGCATGGTCTAACGTGCTACTCTCGCAGTAGACTAGACAGCCGATGATGGCAAGATTGAGGTTAAATTCTTGGTATGGTGTACTGAGGGTGGTTTTCCCAAAATGGGTTTCCACTCTACCTCCACGCAAATGTGGATCCATTTCCTATGAATATAGCCCTCCTCGTCCCTAAAATTACCAACGTAATTAATACATATGTGAATAACACATACGGGTAGTAAGACGCTGTCTTAAAAAAAGCAATTAAGAACGTTGCCTATCTGTGACATCTTGGCAGGTGAAGATATGATTTCCTATGTTAATGAATTTATGTATTACTCAACGAGTTTTAAAGATATAACGTTGAAACAAAAGCCATAAATTCTTAAATAATTATAAAAATAGTCCTACAGTGTCGAAAAATTATTATTTTATCATTAAGTAGGTTTTTGTAAATGTATTTTTTTATAAATCATTTACAACTTAGGCTACTTGGCTTGGTCATGAAAACGGCCTGTAGGAATTATCCTGCCAGGGTGTAGATTAAAAAGGTTCATGGTATCATGTTTATCTAGAATAGGAAACAAGAAAAAGATAATTTTAAAAAGTCAATGTTTTCAAGACGCAAATATTAAAGTGGCTGTGTAAACTCGTCAGAGGAAGAGGGGAAGGGTTATCAGCACATATACAAGAGCCCTCTCGGGGTAAACTACTCAGTTTCTTCCCTCTCTTTCTATTTCATACATTAGTGTCTGAGTGTGATAGCGCTTAGACTGCTTAGGTACGTCAAGCTAAGATGCAACCCACTTCGCAAAATAGCTTCGAAATCTCCAAGTAGGTAACGTCTTTAATGGATACGTAGAACTCGAATGGGTTCTAATATGGGTCTAAAAAATAATTGTCAATCAAACCATACTCATTTTGCGTTTATTATACTGGTCATCCCCTTGTTATAGGTATTAAGGCAATCAGTAGAACGTCCTTATAGCGCGTGTTGCATATATGAGAATCACAGGCGCTATTTATGAGAGGTCGGAACTCGAATTGAGGCTTAGTTAACTGCAATGGTTTTTTACTTTTTAATAATGTAATTCATTCTAATTTAGTAAAATACTACACAATTTTAACAAGTGTATAACTATAAGATACAAATAGTGAATCAATGATTTCAAATCATTACAGTTGCTGAGCTATAAGAGGTCAAACTTGCAATCTTTTGCTTTTTGCGTACAATTGATGAGATAAAATATTTAATGTATGGGACTGAAACTTAGTGTAACTAGACATTTATATGAGGTGTACAGAATTTTATATTCATAATATTACAATAATAAATTAAAAGTCTCAAAAGGCTTTATTAACTCCTTACAACTCAAGAAATGTAATTATTTTAAATTATTGAATAACTTGTACAAATTGTTCAGTAAAATTATTAATGTCAAATTACTCTAAATGGTTTACATGCAAATGTTGCTACACTTATAACTTTAACCCATACCCCAGTAGTCCAAAATTTCAGAGAACCTGTATGGGTATCACATCATATTTTTTGGTTCATAGCATTTTCTATTAGTTGGCAGAAAAAACAAATTAACAAAGGCTTAAACTACGTTAACATAACATATAATTTTTGCTCCACTTCTTAATACACAAAATGAGAAGGAGTGAGTAAGGTACAATTTAGAGTAAACGGACTCGAATTTGTGTAATAGACTATTTAGGAAAAAACAACTTCGCTACACCCGACCAGGATTCCAAACCCCAACCTCTCACGAACCGGCAAATCATTCGAAATAACTTTGACACCTAGTCCGCAGGCTCACCATTACAAGTATAATGGAACTACTATGGTAGTATAGTTCTTAAATAAACAAATTAAATCATCAAAATGGTATATTATTTGCACTCAAAAATTAATAATTTTAACATAATTTTGTTATTAAAGATAAAAAAAACTTACTAAAAAGTATAGAATAACTAAATATATTTATTTAAACTTGGCTAAACCCGTTAAATTAGTTAAAAATTGATCCTGAGACACGGTAATCAAACCCGAGACCCTTGTCTTAGCACGTCATAGGTCACGGGTTTGATTTACATGTCTAGGTAATATTTTTTAAATAATTCAATTTATTTAAAGTATAATCTCAATATACGGTTTATATCGTGCCGAAGCTTTTTTTTCTCACCGAATTTTACTACCCTTTTGGGTCAAATGCCGGTACCAAAGATAATTCATTTTTGCCTATTTTAAGCAACATTAGCTTTTTGTTTTATCATTTCTCACTACCCATTTGGGGCATACGTGGATTTATTAATCACGCCAATGTATTAGGAATCAAGAAGAATGAATACATTGGAAGTGAACCCGGATTCACGTGAAGGGAGGGTGGAATTTTTTTTTTTTTCTAAACAGCCCCCAGTACACTCGGATGGGATTTGATCTACAACCTCGCCATTTTAATTCATTCCGGTCTATTGAGAGAGAGATGTCTGAGACCATTCGGCCAATCAAGTGAGAAACGTGAAGGTTATAATAGATTCTGTTATAAAAGAGACCCGTGACAAAAGTTACTTATATATTGTTACAACATTTGTTTAAGGGGGCTGCCTAGGTATGTGAAATAGTCCCAATCAGGTTTAATATCATTGAAACATACTTCATTGGCCGGTTAGTCTAAGGTGTTACTATCGCAATAGACTAGACTGCTAATGACAAGGATATCGGTGTTAAAGTCCCTGTCAGGTGTACTGAGGGCAGATTTTCTTTGAGGAAAAAAAATCATCTACCCCAGTGATCACTAAATGGCGTATCCGGACCGTAGGGACATTTAAAGGACCTTATGAACTAGCGATACACAGAAGAAATGATTCTATTTCGGTGGCGGGTGGATAGTAGACATGGAAGGCCAGCAATAATAAATAAAATAACTAAAAGAAAATAAGATAGTGTTTTTGAATTAGTATGGTCCTATCGGCCTTGAACTTGAATCACTGTTGAAGTTTTGCCGGACCGCGGAAGTATATCGAGTTTTTAAAACGGACTTCCATCAAAAAGAAATTTGGGAACCCCTGCTCTATCGTTTTCACGCAAACGCAGGTACAATTCTTATAAATGCAACCTTCATCTTTCATAGCTCATTAGTGTAATTAGTACATATTTACAGGTAGTAAGACGCGATGCTAGAAATAATAAAAAAAATATACATAGTTGAAATTTTTAAAAGTAAGCTTATTCTATTTTGGTTCTTACTCGAATTATTATCTAACTATTTTCTATGACCCTAAACCAGGCATATCAAAATGGGGGCCCAAGGGCCCCATGTGGCCAGATCCATAGTTATTTACGGCGCTCGGACTTTTTATGAATAAATATGCAGTGCAACTGATTAATTCTATAAAAACACAATTTGAAATTATTACATTTGAAAATTGAGCGCTGTATGGGTAAATCTAGCAAGTGGTGTTAAAAGCACCCAGTTTTTATTCTAATCTAGATTCTCAAAAAATTTTAAAAACGCTTATTTGCAAAGTTTGGCAGCATATAAATATGTAAAAGGTATTTTTTAATGAAAATAAACAAACATAAGATATATCACAACTTATGGACACTCATTTGTTATCACTGATGAAAAAACTTCAACAGGAATAAAAGTTTCAAATTTCTGTTCACAATAGTGAGTTAAGTCTTAACATTAATATATTCTAATTTTATTTTCAAGTTGGGACAATATTCAATTTTCTTAAATACGTCCCCCATAGTAGTTTCATTTTTCAATTTGGCCCTTTTGATCAAACAAGTACCTAGGCTATTATATATTTGTGTATATACAAAATTATATACTTGTAAACATAATTTAAAAGTTTAAATTTTCCACTCTGAAAAGTCCAAAAATTCACATATTTTGGTTGAGCATAAGCTCTAATTGCTGGAAAAACTAAAAGTAACTGTTATAGGAGCATAAAATTAATCTTTGTGAATATAATTATGTAATTTAATAGGAGTGGAGAGAGTCACAACCCAAACTGTATTTGTATGTTTTCCCCCCTCTGTTTTCCTAATACTGGACAGCTCCACCCATTGATACTATAAACTCACTTGGTTTATGGCGTTTCTGAATTTCTGCTAATTTATTCTAGCACCTTAAATCATTTTCCTCAACTTGGCAGTAAATCTTTTTTTTTTTTAACATTTAATGAAAGTAGATCCTCAAAAACCCTCTTCTCTTAGAATCTCAAGGGAACCAGTAGACCCTACATTTTTCAGAAACCAGGCGCATTACCCCATCGCCCTCTTAGTGTCACTCCGACCTCTTTTTTATAAACTCAACTTTAGGACCTAATTCAGTATCAGAGTGTCTGTGACAGTTTCCACCACCCGGTTGCGGAGTGTTGGCAGCGCTGAGGTTACCCCCCTTCCATACCACCTTTCCTCTACTTATCTGACAAGTGAACCTCTCCTTGCCTTCCATCTGATTGTGTCGCCACGACTATTGTGCGTCTGTCCGTCTTCCCAGAGTGAAAGTCCTCGGGGAAAGTTGAAAGAGGAGTGGAAGGGGGGGGTTCCTGAAGATGAAGATAGAGAGGCTGAGAGATGTGCAACCAAACAATTTGTTTGATTAAATGGGGATTTAAATAAAACGCAATCTGATGTGGAAATTGAGTTTCACTCCCCTCTCCCCTCGTGTTGTTAAGAGTTGTTTAAAATAAATTTGTAGCATATACACTCACAAATAAATATATCTATATAAGCTAGATATATATAACTATATAAGTATATATATATATTAATTAGAAGAATCAACCTAAACTTTTTAAAGACAAAACTATAATTTATAATCATGAAGGTGGACTGTGTTGCGGATACATATGTCTTTGGATATATTTTTAATTTAATTAATTACAGATGAAAAAAGACACCCGTACATGAGAATTGAACCTGGGACCTCTGACTTCACGCGCTAATGCTCTCTCTATCACTAGGTTATAATTATATTTATTTTTTTCGATACGTCTCACTACCCGTTTGGATTATACGCATCTACTGTATATTGATTACGCTAATGTGGTAGGAATGAGGTAGTTATAATCGAGATAAAATGAAATCTCATTTACTCGGAAGGATGATGGGGAAACATTTTTAGATAAAAAAAAACCCTCAGAGACTCAAACTTGGACCTCACTTTCCACAGTAATCCCGTATTTTGCAAGCCACGTGACCACATTTGTAGCCTATACTTAAATAGTAGAACTATAGGAGGGGAAAAAAAATGTTAACAAATTTTTTGCAGTCATCATTATTTTATTTTATTATTAGTAATGATATTATCTATGAAAAGTGATGGTTGCAGATCCCATGCCTTGACCTATCAATAAATAAAATTTGTTTTTTGGAACTTTGAGAACTGTCAAAATAGTAGGGGCGTACAAAGCTTCGAGATTTCAAAGTCAAAGGGCAAATATCCTTCACTTCAACCGAAACAAAAAAATGGCTTTAGCTTCTATGAACTATTTTGAAGGAATAATTCGATATGTTACAAACAAATTCGAAATATCTCATTTAAATAACATGTTTAATTATGTGGACAGTATCAAAACAGCTAATAATTGTGATAATATAGCATATATAACGTAAGCATAGATATATTCATTTGTGTCTGCATAGAAGAATAAATTGTACTTTGCTTTTTTTCTCTGAATCATTCTTTTTACCAACATGCCCTAAAATTTAAAAGTGGCTTTATGTGACAATAACAGAATATTGTTATCTTCGACTTCAGCTTCGAATGTTTCAAGCTTCGCTTAATCTTCCCTTCGCATATAAAAAGTTACCTTATACATTCCTAAAAGAAGGTTTCTTCATAAATAAATCGGACTGTACTTCAAGTCCATTTGAAGTCATTCCTCTCTATTCGCTGCTATAGACTAAAACCAGATTATTCTTCGTTTCACTCGAGAAAAAAAAAGGGGTGCATTTAAGAACAGGACGAATACTATGCGATGTAGATAGGGCAGTTGAAGATTACTCGTTGGTCGGTTGAGGAACGGAAGAAATGCTGACTGGGCTTGATCTGAATCCAGAAGGTTAAAGTGGGATGGTAGGAAATTCGAGCCAAGGGCAGTATTTTTGCGGTTTTTATGGCAAAAAAAAAAAATCGTTTGGGCAAAAACATAAAATATTTCTTCAGTAGAAACATAGAGTTTAATTTTCTTCTCATGGCTACCTCAACATTCTTGAATATCTATCAAGAGTGTCCTAGAATTTAATTATAAATTGTTTTTTTAAATTTAAAAGCAGTTAAGGGCAGTATTTTTCCAGTTTTTAAAACAAAAAAAAAATTGTTTAGACAGAATAAATAAAATATTTCCCCAGAACCAGTATAAGAGTATAATTTTCTTCACATGGTGAAGTAACACTTCTTGAATATCTATAATTGGTGTCCTAAAGTTTGATGAGAACTTTTCTTCTTCATTTAAAAAGTATCTCATCAAAATGATAATTTACTCATAAAAAATTTTCTAGAACGGTTGAGATTTTTATGTGTAGAAAACTAAAAGCTATTTTTTTTTAATACTGGGGCTATTTTTGGTTTACTGTGCCGAAATAAATTGTTTGCTATGAAAACTGCAAAAACAATTACCTATACTTGCTCGAGTCCCCTTCCTTCTTACCTTGAAAGTCGAAAGCACGATGGATCCCACGAATTAGTTCATACCGACCCAGACTTTTAGGGTGAGAGGGGAGGAGGGGGTTCCATTCTGTTGAGCCCTCTCCAAAAAATAATCAAGGCAAACAGAAGACACAAAAGAAAAAGTGTACATAGTCTAACCTTCATAATAAACTAGCCGACCTGTTGCTACATTATGCGACAATTTTGCTATAAAATTTCTCAGCTAGCCTTCAGATTTTAGATACCTAAACTTAAGTTATCCAACATTTAAATCATCATCCATCACATTATCTTCAATACGTAAGCTTTTATTTTGTATTTAAAAAATGAAATTTAAATACCTTTAGTATAAATGTTTGATTAGTTTTTAAATTGCGGCATCATCTGTTGAAAAATAAATGGTAAACTTTGATATGATTACCTTCCAAAATAAACGCATTTATATTTAAAAAAGAAAATTAAAATAAGTTTGATAGAACTCGGATAAATCTCTGTCGAAAGAAATAATCGTTTTATGGAACTACTGCTTCCGCTTTTTTATTTTTTGATAATTGATTCTTTTAACACATTCTCAGTGTATAAGATTTAATTTTTTTTAAATAGTTATGAAAATGGTTTGGTCAAAAGCTCAGGAATTATTGTTTCGAGAAATTGCTTCATGTTATTAAATATATATTATTATTACTATTAGCACCACGGCTTATTAACCGTTTGGGTTATAAGCACTTACGCTAATGTGTAATGGTAGGGTGATTGTGAGATGAAATGGAGGACCTACAGTTTAACGTGGGATCCGAACCACGGTGGAGACCTGGCATTCCACACACTCACAAGTTGTGATTAATACACGTCTTGTCAGAGGTGAAGGAAGGGTTTGGTAATCAAATAAATCTGTGCCGGGACCGAGGCTTGAACCCCAGACCTCCAGCACAGAAGTCTGATACCTTAGCCCTAGACCACCAGGTCACTTTTTTCTTAAATATATAAATGTTTCTCAAAGCTTGTTAGTCATAATGCCTGAGGGTATCAATAATTGTAAGAACAATGTAAAAGAATAAAATCAAATTATTTGTGTTGCAAAATAAACATGAAGCATTATATATATATATATATATATATATATATATATATATATATATAATGATAGAGACAAAGAAAGATACACATATAAATTTCAAATTTAAAAGGAATATAGATAATATTTTATATAGCTTATATAGTAGAAAAGACAAGCATCAGAGCTGACTGGGATACTCTAGTAGACAGATATATTTTAAAATTCAAACCTTTATAACAAGATGAACATAAAACTAATTCGGGGAAAAAAATTGGAACGGGAGCAAGAAAAACGTGGGAAATAAAACATGAAAACCTTTAACAAAACATAAAACAAATCCAGAGGATCGAGACTTGGTAGAAAGACGAAAGAAGGTATTGCGAAGAGGAAAGAGTAGGAAAAGATTATTCACTACGGATAGTTTAAAAGGGAGTTGGCGAGTTTGGAACAAAGCGCGAAGAAGAGTCAACAGCGACGGTAGCCTGATGTTGACCAGAGAGATATGATGCAATAGAAGAGATGGGCCACCAGAACAAACATGTAGACAAGGGAGTGAAAGAGGTTGAGGGGGATATCGCGGTGTAGGATGATATCGAATCGAAACGGTTGAATCAGCGTTATTTCCCTCCCCCCCCTCCTAAGCGAGCATTGCGCATGCGCCCTAGAGAAGACAATAGAACATCGGTAAGCCATCTCGTACTGTTTAATTGGAACTACCTGTAGGACGCCAAACTTCCAGAAAATATAGTGTGGCTCTATATCAATTAATATTATGGAGTGTGACATTCCATGATGACAGCGAAGGCTGGATAAGTGAATAGAGGTATTACGAGGCTTCATTACTTCGACATATTGCGGTTCTAAGCGTAATACCAACACGATTATTAAAAAAAAATATGATAAATTTCTTGCAGTACACCCTTACAACAGTCCAAGATAAAGATCCTTTTAGAAAATTAAAAACATACTGACTATTAATGATGGAAAAACTGATAACATTTTACTATTTAATCAGTGTTATTTTTTAGTTATTGATAACATCTATATAAAATTACAGCTACAAAGCCAATGAGTTGACGTATGAATGCGTAAAAGTAGATCCAGTAACTTTTCTAGCTTTTAGATAAGGCCCTTCTTATGAGCAAAAAGATCCGGCATTTGCGTTAAAAGGTGAGTGAGAAATCATTTAAGAAAAACACCTTTTCAGTACACCCAGCAGGGATTTGAATCCCAACCTCTTCGTCACCGGCAAATTAGAACAAACAAATTTTATGCCTTAACCCAGTGCCCGATGTGAATTATTGGGCAGATATGTGCTTTTCATATTCTACAATCAAGTAGATCGTTTATTATTACTTTTTCTCGACCTTTTTGAAGAAATAAGTTTTGACAGACAGACAGACAGACAGCATCGCGAAAACCACTTATTTGGTTTCAGGGGGTCATGAAACGTTGACATTTATCAAAATCAAGAGCAAAAGATTTTTGACGATCACAATACTTTCTTTACAAGGGGTTATTTTTACATATCAAATGTATGGGGAGATATACAATTTTATCTTAGACACACACCGTTTATATCAACCAATTATACACAAAAGGTTGAACAATATGTTTGAATACAAATTTTTAAAACTTAATAAAAATAATTAAAAAGATGAATACTAAGAAAATATACCACCACCTGTAAATAGGATGAAAAATCATTAATAAAATAGATTACTAATCTACACCCAGTCTAGCGTGATCTTTATTCTCCCGAATTAAAGTCAAAAGTGCAGACCACATCCCCTGCCATTAATTAAAATAAATGGTACGGAGCACCGCACAGACTTTCTCTCTCTTTCTATAAACTCGTAAGATTTCTGAACGGAATAATGTACATTGTATCATCACCACTCCACATAAGAACACGCATAAAATAATATACAATGATATAGAATCAATGAGAAAAGAGGCGCATCTTTGTCCACCTAAGAGCATTTCAAACAGTTTAATGTCTTCCACAAGGGTCAACACTTCGTATTAAAATTTCGATTTCTGGTTAAAATTTTAACATTTTATAAGGTGTTGCAGATCTTCAAGTCATCGCATTGATATTTAATTATTCATTTATACATTTTGACCAATAAAAAATGTAAATATTGACTATTGAGTCTAAAATGGAGATAGATCATTGCTATGCAAACATTTCTCCTAAGAGATTTAAGGAAAAATAACATACTTTTTTAGATACTTATATTTAATTACTCTATGGCATTGGAGAATTATTGCGTTAAGACTTAAGTAGTATATGTTTACAACTAAAGCTCACAAAATTGTATTAATATATTTGCAAATATCTCAGAAACTGCTGCTTTTATAAAAATATATGTCAAATAAATTTTTTTTATTTCTGATAGTCCTACAATTTTGCAATGATAAGTTGTTTAGTTTCTCCAATAGTTGTGGAGATAAGGAAATTAACGCTTCTGTAAAGTACCCTAAAAATCATTTTCATAGGAAAATGAAAATAGCCAGTTTATTTATAATCTTAATCAACGCCTAGATACGAATTTTAATCAAAATCGTTTGAGTAGATTTTGAGAAAACCAAATTTTTCTCTTTTCGCCCTTCAGTAAACTACCCTTAATTTTAAGTTTTTATAGACACACAGACAGACGGCATTGCAAAGACTATTTTTTAGGGTTCGGGGGGTCATGAGACGTCGACATCCATCAACATTTCAGGTTAGTTTTTTTTACGGTCGCAATACTTAAACTTTAATATCCAAAAAGTTAAAAAAATTCATGTATAATTGCGTATAGATTGAAAGTTATTGATTTTATAAAAATATGTTTCGGATAAAATATCTGTATTATAAATATATATACATATTTGTAATGCTAAGTAATTTCATATCTCAAATAGTTTCGGAGCTATTTAAAAAAATGTTAATTGACGCATCAGACCGGAGCCCTTAAAGCCATTTTGCCGAAATATTGAGGGTAGCCATTTTGTTTGGAATATTTATTAATGTTTATAAATGAAATTTAATCAAAATCGTTTGAGCCGATTTTGAGAAAATCGACTTTTTCTCTTTTTGCCCTTCGGTAAACTACCCTTAATTTTAAGTTTTAATAGACACACAGACAGACGGCATTGCAAAGACTGTTTTTTAGGGTTCGGGGGGTCATGAGACGTCGAAATCCATCAACATTTCAGGTTAGTTTTTTCTACGATCGCAATACTTAAGCTTTAATGTCCAAAAAGCTAAAAATATATATATAATTGCGTATAGATTAAAAATTATTGATTTTATAAAAATATGTTTCGAATAAAATATTTGTATTATAAATATATATACATATTTGTAATGCTAAGTAATTTCATATCTCAAATAGTTTCGGAGCTATTATAAAAAATGTTAATTTACGCATCAGACCGGAGCCCTTAAAGCCATTTTGCCGAAATATTGAGGGTAGCCATTTTGTTTGGAATATTTATTAATGTTTATAAATGAAATTTAATCAAAATCGTTGGAGCCGATTTTGAGAAAATCGACTTTTTCTCTTTTTGCCCTTCGGTAAACTACCCTTAATTTTAAGTTTTAATAGACACACAGACAGACGGCATTGCAAAGACTATTTTTTAGGGTTCGGGGGGTCATGAGACGTCGAAATCCATCAACATTTCAGGTTAGTTTTTTCTACGATCGCAATACTTAAGCTTTAATGTCCAAAAAGCTAAAAATATATATATAATTGCGTATAGATTAAAAATTATTGATTTTATAAAAATATGTTTCGAATAAAATATCTGTATTATAAATATATATACATATTTGTAATGCTAAGTAATTTCATATCTCAAATAGTTTCGGAGCTATTATAAAAAATGTTAATTTACGCATCAGACCGGAGCCCTTAAAGCGATTTTGCCGAAATATTGAGGGTAGCCATTTTGTTTGGAATATTTATTAATTTTCATAAATGAAATTTAATCAAAATCGTTAGAGCCGATTTTGAGAAAATCGACTTTTTCTGTTTTTTCCCTTCAGTAAACTACCCTTAATTTTAGGGGTAGATGTCCAATTCCAAAAACCCCTCGGGGCAACCCTATGAAAACCCAAGATATCAAGTTTCAGCTCAATCGGTAAAATAGTTTAGGCTCTAGTTGGAGGTACAGACAGACAGACAGACAGACAGACAGACAGACAGACAGACAGACAGACAGACAGACAGACAGACAGACAGACGGAAATTCAAAAACCACTTTTTCGGATTCAGGAAGTCATGAAACGTCAAAATTCATCAAAATCTCGACTTCGATTTTTTTGACGATCACAATACTTTCTCTACCTGTAAGATAGAGAGAAAGTAAAAACTAACACAGGTCTTGGAAGCTTTTACGGTAAAACAGGTCAAGCCCTACTTTAAATTATTATTGAACGTAAAGATGCTTTTCAATATACACTGGAGCAAAATAATAATGACCAAATAATCTCTACACTGGGCAAAGGCAATAAGGATTTATATTTCTGAAACCCAAGTTAGCAAAGCGATTAATATTCATACTTTATAATGGAATTATCAGTCACATTTTGTGCGTCTTGCAGTTTTAAAATAGTGAGTTGGGGGTCACTTAAGGCAGCCACCTTTGCCAGTGAGACAGTTTCAATCGCTGTCAGGCCACAAGGCTTAGAATACAATGGTCTGTGTCGTATTTTGGAAATACTTCTCTATTCTGTCAAGGCCTGTACTCCCTAATGCCCTTCCCCTACAATCACTTTGTCATGTTAATTAGATAGAATAGAGAGAAAACTACGAAGCTTATTATCTCAAAGCAAAGAAGAAAGCTCGCTGCGAGATATCAAATTTCTTAAACTCTTTTGTTGTGAATCTCTAAAAAAAAATGGCTGTATTTGTTAGAAGAAGACTGAATATAAAGCCCTTTTTCATCAAGCCTAGTTTCATAGTTCCGCAAATATGCTTAAAAAGTCGTTTAAAATTAGTTAACATTACATTTTCACACTTTTTTTTCCCTATTAATAAAACTCAAACCGTAAGGTTGTTAAAGAAAAAGAGCCCAGCATGAACCAAATTTGAAAATAACGCATAGTAGAATTCAATATTTCGTTAGAGTTTAACATCTGCGTGGCAATTTCTCGCTTACTGAGGCGGTTCTTTCAAAATTTCTCTGCGGTGTATTTTAATTGAATTTCAACAAAATTATAAGGAATGCACTCACTAAATAGGCATTTACTTAAATAATAAACAAATTAGGACACTTATTTAAGCTCTTATTATTTGTAAAATTGTTAGTGGACCCTATTAATTCTAAGTGTAGTGGTTCTCAAACTGGGGTGCGCGTACCTTCAGGGGTAAGTGAGCGACTTTCAGGGGGCACATGAGCAGCTATCGAGGGAAAATTGGCAAAATAACAAGAGAATAAAACGTGATGGGGAATTTTCGAGGCGACTGAGGGAAATGTTCTTCTTTGATTGACTAGCTGATATTTGTCATTTGGGGAAAATGTATCGACATTTTGTCACCACCAATCTAATAATTGTTTAAGAACCACTGTTCCAAGAATATCAATAGGCCAATAAAACGGTCGCATATGTTGTGTGTCAGTAATAAATACGTATTAATTGCTTGATTTACAAATAGATACCTGCCTCGGTGGCAAAGTTAGCTAACGCGCCAGTCGTGTTGAGCTAGACCACCAAGGATGGGGAGATCAAGGTTCGAATCTCGGTCGGGTGAACTGGGGGTGGTTTTCCTTAATTGTTTTCCACTCTCCCTCCACGCAAATGAGGGTTCACTTCCTCTGAATTCGACCTTCCCAATTCCTAATCCAATAGTGTAATTAGTACTTAAGCGTATAAGCGTATAACCCGAACGGGTAGTAAGACGCGGTGCTAAGCATTATATTATTATTATATTATTACAAATAGATAAAAAATGAGCAAATAATTTGTAAATTATATTGTTTAATTTAGTTGACCTCCTCTCCCTAGTGGTTCCGGGAGGTTGGGGGGGGGGGGTTGTAATTCTAGCACCTGCGGATCCAAAGTGCAATTCCCTCACCCTAGCGGTCCAAGAGATACTTCTGAGGGCGGAAGGCGGTAGGGAGTGTTACTGGTGGTGTTTTAAGTTAAGTTGTGTAAGCAAATTTAACTAGCCTATATGTTAACCAAACGTTCGAGTTATGGCCATGTGAAATTTCAGCTCAATCTGTTTAATGGTTTCTCAGTTACGGAGATTCTTCTGGGGGTAACTAGAGGTGTGTGTGTGTGGGTGGAGGAGGGTGGGGGTTGAAGTCTAGCACCTGCGGGTACCATCCAACCGAAGGGCGACTCCCTAGCCCCAGTAGTTCAGGAGATACTTATTGGGACGAAAGGGAGAAAGGAGGTTGATGTTCTATGTTAAGTGGTATAAGTAATTAAAAAAATTATTAGCCTACATGTTAACTGAACGTCTGAGTTATGCTCATGCGAGATTTCAGCTCAATTTGTCTAGTGGTTTTTGAGTAAAAGGGTAGAGTAGATTTGTAGAACACGACAATTACAGAGTGATTACTTGATAATGTGGTGGTAAATAATTGTAATAGTACTAACATTACCAGTAGTAGTGCTAAATATGGGGGTATTATTACTAATATAAATAAAACTAATAGTACATTCAATATCAGTTTGTATTCTACCAGCGACTTTCATTTTCTAATCTACGGGTAAATAACGGTGAGAATGAAGTTTATTAAATTCTCATCCGCATTGGTGCTCATATGGACTAAATATTATGCTTGTTTAGTCTGATTTGCTGGCGACAGGGAGGTTGAAGATCGAATCCCAGTTGGATGTACTGTGGGTGTTTTTTTCTAACAGTGTTTCCCGCACTCCTTCTAAACAAACACAAGTGCATTTCCTTTATAGCTCTACCTTACTAATCCATACATCAGCGTAGTTAAAATACTTATAGTCTGACTGGGTAGTAATACGCTGTGGAAAAGAAGTAGGTATAAAAAAAAATTTACGTCAAGTTTTATTGGCTGTTTGGGCTACTCGCAAGGAAGCGATTTTAATAGGGCTGTTATTATTACATTTAATAATATTAGGGCTAAAAGTGTTGGTATTACTACCAGTATTAATACCACTTTATTGCTACCAACCTATTTAAATAGTCAACAAATTAAAAGTTTTTGTTGTTTATAGTTCAGATGATGATACATTTAAAGTAGGCTTTATTTAGGCCCATTTTAAAGGAATAAAAATTACATACGGTACCCTTGTGTCGGAAAAATTCCGTACTATTAAAATTGCTTCCAAAATTTCCAGATTTTAGGACAGCTTTAAATAAATACTAGTTTCGAAAAGCATCTAATGAGTGAATAAGGCCAATTTAAAGTAATAAATTTGCAAATTTAATAAGGGTTGACCATAAAAGAAAACTAGAATATTTTTTAGTTATTTTAACACCACGTATTTTAAAAAAAACTTATTTCAACGACACGTGTAACTGAGATGAAGATAAAACTAATAATCCACAAAGCTGAATTTTATTGAAATTGGTTTTATCTACTAGAGAAACAATTCAAAAAGACTCCTAAAATCACACTGGCCACTTTAGTAGCGGTTTATTTCATCTAGGTAGCATATAAGACAACCAAGGGGAATATAACACAGGACCAACAGAACTATACCCTATCTACGACACGCGGTAAGTTACAACAAGCAGAAAGCTCACTATAGCAAACGTTTAATGGACGTAACTAACGTCAACCTATTTGGAAATAATATTGATAGTATCGTACTACTAAGAAAATAATAATTATATCTGAATACCTTCACCTCTGACAAGATGTGTATTAATCACAACTTGTGAATGTGAGGAATGCCAGGCCTCTACCGTGGTTCGGATTCCACGTTAAACTGTAGGTCCTCCATTTCATCTCACAATCACCCTACCATTGCACATTAGCGTAAGTGCGTATAATCCGAACGGGTAGTAAGACGCGGTGCTAATAATAATAATAATAATAATAATAATAATATATCTGAATATTTTAGCATTAGCTACTTTCATTCAATGTTTGCAATAATCAACCTTCTGCTGTCACCACCTATCCTACCGTAGATGAGGTGTAGAAGTGTTTCAGGGCATCATACAAAAAACGGATAACTTATAGGGTAGTAAAATACGTAAGGTACTTAGTCCGTAGCCAATACGTAAGGTCATTGCACAGTAACACACCGTAAAAGCTGGATATATTTTCTTAGATTTCTAAGGACTATCATTACGGATCTCTATAAAGAACAAATCACAATGAAATAGGGTGGCCTGGTGGTCTAGGGGTAAAGTGTAAGACTTCTGTGCTGGGGTCCGGGGTTCAATCCTCGGTCCCGGCACAGATTTATCTGATTGCCAAACCCTTCCTTCACCTCTGACAAGACGTGTATTAATCACAACTTGTGAATGTGTGGAATACCAGGCCTCCACCGTGGTTCGGATCCCACGTTAAACTGTAGGTCCTCCATTTCATCTCACAATCACCCTACCATTACACATTAGCGTAAGTGCGTATAACCCGAACGGGTAGTAAGAAGCGGTGCTAATAAATAATACACAATGAGATGAATAAAATAATATCAATATGCGATTGAAATGAACATTCACCCGTTTTTAAAAGTATTTTGTTTCCATTTATATACATTTAATAGAAATGCCTTTGAAAACCTCATCAGGTAAAAGCTATCGTTTTTTTTTTAGCTAAAGGCACTAAACAACAAATGAAATTATAAAAAAAAGTTTGTTGTGTTTAATGAAATTGATTAAATTTTTTATTCCAACGAGATTGATTGGACAAAGCACATGTTGATTCAATAGGGATATAACACCTATTTCTTTAATTAGCTCATGATTGGAAAGTCACATTTGAATAGTGTAGAAAATACCTAGGCCCATTACAAGTAGGAATGTCTCATAGAAGATGCTGGAAGTGCCCGCCACTCTCATATAATATTCCACATATTATCTTATATTCCATATAATAAGTGTTCAATCTCGTCTATCATTCTGTACTATACTTTAATATTAGATGACGTTATATCATATGATTAAGTATACGGAAAGTTTGTACATAATTGCTGCTGATTATAAGGAGATCGGGGTTCGAATCCTAGTCGGGCCTAATGATAGTGGGTTTCCCTTTAACGGTTTCCCACTTTCTTTCCACGCTGATGCGGGTAGACTACCTCTAAAATACTTACTTCCTAATCCCTACCCCATTAGAGTAATTATATATGTGTACAGCCTGAACAGTTAATAAAACATGGCGATAAAAAAATCCTAAGAACTTTAATTTCGTTTAGGACTAAAAGGAGTTCGTTTAGGACTAAAAGGATACAGAGTTTGTAGATGAGGCTGTACCCGGCACATGACCTAACTCTCTAACGTTGGCGATATAGAATGGACTGGTGGCCCACCACATAGTTACTTGAGCTGTCAAGTGCAGTTTACCTGTCCCTAATTGTATTCTGTAGCCGGGTTGGGCTGGAACTAACAGTCTACTGTACAGGTTACCACCCTAGCAGATATCGGTCAAACTGTTTACATGACTTTGTAGTGAACGTATTTGGACTCAAGAGTCTATTATTTCATCTAAAATTCACTTTAAAACATCCATTAAAAGTAAGATTAATATTATATATACAAATGTATTTAACCTATGTGTAGCTACTAGATATTATCAGCATTGTTTTTTTTTAAATTATTTGTTTTCATCTCTCTCTTTCATTTATTAAGTTCTCCTTTCCTCTTTTATCTTATTTTAATGTGTTCATAAATGTACAATTATGTACGATAGTAATATTTTATTATTATTATTTTTACTACTATGCAGATATTATAAACTAGTTTTTATCACATAACTATTAAATGTATGTACTTTATTATTAAGTTCACGAACTATCAGATAACGCAACCACCTTCGATCACTCATTTTTAGCTGAAGATGTCCGCATGTCTATCACAGATTCTGCCTTAAAACATGAGTGAAGAATGACCCATGGCACGGGATGGTCGCTGAATAGTTCAGTGGTTAGAGCATTGGCGTGCTAAACCAAAGGACCCAGGCTCAATTCCCATGCTCAGGTGTCATTTTTAAATTTTAAGAATATGACTAACCATTGAGTTAAGAGTAATTTGCTTACGACTGATTTTTAAAAATTATAAATTTTTCGAAAATGGCTGAAACAATTTTGTTCAAATCGAGTATCTGGAGGGGGAATAAATTATAAATAATAATCTATTTTGCTCTAAGAAAATTAATATTAAATTAGTTTAGTAATGACTAACTTTAAGAAAACTATTTTTTTAAGCAGCTATAAACATTTTATTCAAAATTTATATCTGAGGAATGTTTAAAAATAATATTTCTTAAAGGAAAAATTATTTAAAGTTAGTTTATTTAGTGAGAATATATATAAGAGTATGTCATACCATTTATTGTTTATCATGTAAACATCGCGAAACACGGACAAGTATTATTGGGACCGTAAAGAAAGATAGACTTTGAGAGTTTGACAAAAATATATGTTATTGACATCAATATTCATCAAATTTAATTATATTTTATTAATATTAATATGATTTCTTGAAAACTATAGTTACTGAATATAATCCGAATTAAAGCCACATGAAAGTATCTATCTAGTAACATATAATTATGTTAGAATACCTTCCTACCAAGCTTACATTATTATGTCTATTATTCTGTATCCACGAATCTTATCGCGCACGACAATTCCCAGACGATCATCTACACAAAGAATAAACCTACCATTATTTTGTGCGAGATTAACTTAAAACTCAAAGTCCCCTATCTCTAAACTAATAAACATTAAGCGTTTGCAGCAACAGTTGTACACACCAAGTCTATGATCACAACATCTTAATCTACCAGGAAACACCGTTCAAAGAAGAACCCCGCGGGGGTACGAAATATAAGTCTCCGTGTCAGGGAATACGACTGGGACCATCGTCAATCAAGGCTGTCCCATGAGGACCTCACCTGCACGATAACATTCTCCGTTGTCTCTGAAAAGACTCCTTAAGCACATTATCTCCCGCGGCTGCTGTCGCTAGTTAAGACGATTGGCCCCTTTTCATTTGGCTTGGAAATGCAGAGCCGTGGGAACAAACGGTTATCTTCAAGAGTTTGTATCGTTTTGCAATTTTATTTTCGGAAACGGTTTGTTCAAGAATAGAAGCATGTTGCTTAAGTTATACTTTTTATGTAGCATCCTTCTCTATCATTTTAACAGTGATCGAATATCAATAATTTTGACAATTTTCAATAGAAAACTGCCGGCTGCATAGCAAAAAATAAGAAAATGTAACCATTAATAAACATTGATACATTATATTAGAAGGGGTGTTGAAAACATTACAATAAACATTTCACTCGTTCTCGAGAAAACTGATATTTCCAAACATATAACTTTTCCGCAAGACCTGTCCGGTAGCTAGCGCCATCTACGGTTTCCGTGATTCATCTGTTCTTGTTGGCGCGGGAGAATACTTTGGTCGGTATTGAAGCCACGCCACGCCTTTCACCCTCCCACCCACCATCCCATAAAATAGGTTTTAGACTTGCACCCGACAGGGCCAAGGGCCTTAACATCTCTGACTACATTCACTAGGAACAACAAGTGAGAAAGACCCATTTATCTGTATTTATTTTTCAGTGTTGTGGGCCTCAAGGATGCCGCCTTCCTGAAGGGAAGTATCTTCACATAGCGATTTTTTAAAATGGAAATTACAGCTCTGAAGCTAACAAAAATAATTACCAGATCTACTTTTATATATATAAAGCAAACTATATTACATGCAATACCATAATATGTTGAGCAGCTGTCAATTTAGGCAGTCAAAACTTTGACAGCAAAATATTTAAATTATAATTATTAGTAGTACCCGGTGTTTCCCATGGTAATCACGCAATGGATTACCTGGCTACCCCTAGAAACTCTTTTATTTTTTTCAAATTGACAGAAAAAAAATCTCTATTTTATTTCTTCCAGCCTAGTTTTTAATTAATATTAAAAATATCAAATCCTAATTCTAAAATTCCGGCCTCAATGTGCACATGGGATACTAATTTTTAAATTTCAGACCTTTGAGTGAGATGGATCTCGCGCAACGCTCATGACAAAAGACAGATAGACAGACAACCTCTTCATTTTATTAATATGGTAAAGAAGATATTTTTATATTCTGTTTCAAAATAATTAAATGTTTGCTATGAAAATAAAAGTTTGTCTGTTTTTTTCTTTTGGAAGTAACATTTGTGGTTCACTTAAAAATGATGTTAATACGAGAACTTGAAAGTTGCCTTTATTTACAAAAAAAAACTAACGAAACTAAGATGGTGGTTGATGATTTGTTAACGACAGATATTTATAAACTCGTGTTTACGAAAATTAACTGTATTTTTGACATTCATTTTTTGAACTGCTTTTTATCTAAATAAATGAAAAACCATTTAATAATGCTATACGTTTTTGTGGCCAGTTATAAAAATATAAATGAAATATATAAATTATATTATAAATATAATACATTTAATTAATTATTCACTACACTATTTATCTCAGGTTACTACTTCACCGCTTAGCCAAAAAACATGTTTTTATAAATAGCTTTTGTTATTTAAATTACTCATATAAAGCGATACAGTGATCGTTTGATAACCTATTTGATTGATAGTAAATTATAATTATTTCAACATAATATGTCAATATTAGTGACTTTAAACCAATGTTTCCAATAAAAAGCATATGTTAGCTGTCAGTTACCACCACTCCTGCGCTGGATAAACTATAAATCTCCCCATATTATGATTCAATGTGGTTTTCCCATCCACTCTACTCTTGTATGCAGGCTCATTTCCTATTAACTATCCTCTCATTCCTACTCCTTAGAGTGAGCAATTTTTTTAAGAAGAGTTATTTCATATTTTAATATGTATTATTATCATTATTATTAGGTGTTCTGTCTTACAACAGATCCATTCCTTTTATCAGTAAACTTAGACCGCCAATACACCCTGTTCTCTGTCTCCTCCTTTCGCTACCAGAATTTTCTTTTTTTTCCTCAGAGTCATAAAGTATTAGTATCTTCCTTCTTCCTAAGCGCCTCTTTCCCTCAAACTTTCCTTCTATAACGTCGTACAGAAGACAGTTCCTCCTGAGGATGTGTCCAATCCAGATTGCTTTGCATCGAAGAACCCCATTCAAAATTGTTATCTTCTCATCCACTCTTCTTAGGACTTCTTCATTTATCATCCTGTATGTCCACCTGATCTTTTCACGTCTTCTCCAGCACCACATTTCAAAGATCTTCCAAGTGTTTCTTTCCATCTTCCTGAGAGTTCAAGTTTCTGCTCCATACAGCGTGATGCTTCAAATGTAGCATTTCATCAGTTTCTTCCTCAGTTCCAAATACAACTTGCTGGTCAGCAGTAATCTCTCCTTGTTGAAAACTTCCTCGGCCATGGCGATCCTCGACCTAATTCCCTTGGTGCAGTAGGCATCCTTTTTCAGCATACCTCCCAGCTACTTGAGCTGTTCTAGGTCTTTCAAATCTGGTTTCCAATCTCTTTTACTATTGTTTTATAGAAGTCCTTTTCTAATAAAGCTTTTTCTGTGCATTACATATTTTTTATAAATATTTATTTTGAAATAAATAATAGAAGTATATTATTACATGTTTTATGCAGATATAAATTTTGAGCTGGGTGAAAAAATTGCGGATCTGAATAGTGTTTTTCTTTTTAATATTAGTAGAACTTTATGTTTTAGAAAAAACGTCAGCTGCAGTTTATACTCCATTAAGCTTACACTTGCAAAGTTATGACAGAAAATAAGTTGATTCAAGTGTTGACCAATATATTGATCATAGTTGATTGACCAACGTTTAGCAATATATTATGTATACAATGTTAGAGCGTGGACAAAGATTTGTAAATAACAGATATTAGAGTACCTCACACTTTTATCCCAAACACCATAGCTGAGAATCTTCAATCGAGGTTGTGTCTCGATACTGAAGTATGTTCTTATCAAAATAGTCACCAGTAGATTGTCAACTATAAGCACCCAGTAGGATGTGAGTGCTTTCTGTACGACACAAATGCAAATAACATAAAACCATAAAAAAGTAAAAGTGATGAAGCCATCAGGAATGTGAGAGGCAACTTCCCCCTTGGTTCCTCCCCCCCCCCCTTCTGAGCGCAAGTGAAGACGTAACTGTGCTCGTATAAAATACAAGACGCCCCAATAATCTTAACTATGGAATGGGGGAGGAGGGGTCGTTATGTTTTTAAAGAGACGCGGGTCTTGAGAATGTTCCTTTCAGGAAAGTGTGCGGACGTGGCTCGACGATAAAGCTTGTTACCACTCTCATTCCTTTCATTACCTCTCTCTCTCTTTCTCTATTTATTTATTTTTCTCTCTCTCTCTACCTGTTCCTTTTTCTATCCATCCTAAAGATTACTAGTGGTGTATTATTGCAGCTCTCATTTTATTGGTGGTTATTTTAACATCACTTTGTTTAATTCTATAATTTTACTCTCTTTATACATGGTATTTAACTGTTCATATATTTGTCTTCTCTTCCTCTGGTATGTATCCATCTTTTTGTAAATATATTTATTTTGGTATATTAAAGTTCATGTATTTATTTCCCCCATGTCCCCCCCCCCCCCCCCAACACTCCCTCACCAATCTAGAAACCCCCAACTTCACCCTAAGTTTTCATATTTCTTCAAAAAAAATTGTATTTTTAATCTGTGTATCTCGTCCTCTTAATTCCCACCTGGACCTACTCTATTTATTTCTTATCCCTTTATTTTATATCTGGTCTCTTTTAATTTTGTTTACCATCCTCTTTTATGCCTTTATTCTTCTTTATTTTTTATCCTCACTTTCTTTTGATTTGGCTGCAATTTTTTTTATGTTTCATTGGTTTCTGTTATTTATCTCATTATTTTTATTCCAATCTATTTTTGATCATCATATTTAAATAAATTCTGTAGCATTCCTAATTTACTCTTTGTATTAATACCAAAATACACCACTGTCGGTTTACTTCCTTTAACCCTAAACCTTTTTTTGATAATTCTATAACATTCGAACTTTCTTACTAAGTAATCATTATAGATTCGTTTCATCTCATTATGAAACTTTTTTATATTGTTTCTTTCGTCAATCCTGTCAAATTAATTAATTATTACTACTAAAAAAATACCATTGTCGATTATGCTTCCTTACTTTATGAATATTTTTTTATATTTTCTTAACCGATTTCGTGGCTGGATAATCTAACACGCAACTCTCGCAGTAAACTAGACTGCCAACGACGGGGTGATTGAGGTTCGAATCTCGGTCGGCTGTATTAAAGATAATTTTTCCAAAATAGTTTTCCATTCTCTCTCCACGAAAATGCAAGTACACTTCCTCTAAATATAACCTTACTTATCGCTAAAACCACTAGAGTAATTAGTATATAAGCGTATAACACGAACAGGTAGTAAGATACGGTGCTTAAAAAAAAAGAAAAATATCTTCCCCCTCTTCCTTTCTTCCTATTAAAAAAAAAATTTACACCATCGTAGATTCGATTTATTACATTTTAAAACCTTTTGATGTTTTTGTTTTTTGTCGATTCTGTATCCCACCTGGTTTATCCTTCTTCCCAGTGACTTAATCTCACTCGCTGTGTTCTCTTTTCGTTTCTTCAGACCTCAAATCCCCTCTCTTACGGCCGTGTTAAAAAGGAGGCCAGCCCTCAGTAGCTACTATCACTACTAATAATAACAAGGTTACTCTCGGTTTTTATCGGCTCTTGAAAACTCTCCTAGTCGTGGTTTTCTTACGTCTTTTTTTTTTTAAACCTACCCCTCTCTCTCCACCGGTTCTCAAAGCCTTGGAATAGTCGTCTGCACGTTCCCCGGTGTACAAACTGCCTCATTTTCATAATAAACAGAGACACAAGGACTCATAAAGTTACGACGAGTACAGTCGGTATACATTTACATATTATATTAGTACTTTATAACTTTGCGTCTTGAATAGTTTACAAGTTTCAGTCATCGCAATTACTTCATCTAGTTTTATTATGGCCCCCTAGTTTGCTTAATTAGGTTCACGAGACGCTGTTTGTATTTAGATTGACAATAAGGGGTGAGAGGGGTGGTACTAGGAGCGTGACTCTTTGTACAGATAGAATAATTGTTTTAGTTACTTTTAAAACAATAGGCTAGTTAGTTGTTTTTTTTGCACCGCGTCTTAATACCCATTTGTGCTATATGCCTATAGGGGCGTTTAAGTATTACTTAAGCACATTTTTTGGCCATTTTTAACTCCTCTCCCCCCTCTTGTAAGCAAAAATAAGCAAATGCTTACGTAAGATTTGTCAACTTCTTTTCATTTTTTCACAGGAACAAGCATTTTTTTAAATGCATTTTGCCATTAGCCTGAACAGGTAGTAAGACGTGACGGTAAAAAAAAAATACAGGTTAAATTAATATTGCGAAATAATTAACAGTTAACAACTGGTATACAATGAATTTAAATCTATTGAACAGGTAAAATTAAAACAAGCTATGACATTATAAAAGTTTAATTTACTTACTTTTAATTGAAGTTAATATCAAATGTATAGAAAAACGCCCTAAATTCCATTTAATCCGATGATCAAGGTCCTTGAATCCACGTCTCAACACTTTCAATTAATATGTTTCTATTTGTGGGGGCTTAGCCACTCAAGTCTTGGCTTACTTCTATAGGCTTCTCTATTTCTTCCTCGTTTAGCCACTCGGCATCTTCATTACTGCCCGAAGCTGTCCAAAGTTCAAGCGGCTTGCGATGCACCCTCCCTCAATTTAGCCCGTTTTTCCTTTCTTACGTAAGCATTGTTCTGACCCCTCTCCCCTTTTCAGCAAAAATAAGCAAAGCTTGAATCCCCTCCTCCCCTAATGTGCTTACGTAATACTTGAACTAATAATTACGCTAATGGTTTTAGGGATAAGGAAAGTTATATTTATATCAAGAGTACCTTCATTTGCGTGGAGAGAGACAGAATACCATTTTGTATGAACCATCCTCAGTACATCCGACTAAGATTCGAACCTCGATCTTCCCTTCCTCGGAAGTCTAGTCTTACAAGAGAGTAGCGCGTTAGACCATGTGGCTACTGAAGTGGGTCGAGTGGTTAGTGAGTGTTTCATTAAAAGATATGTAAAGCCCACACCGTTGGGCACGTGGACTAACATAATGTCAGTCTCACCTTGTCTAGATTACAGGTGACAAAGAGGTCGGGGTTTGAATCCCACAAGAGGGTAGTGAGGACAGTTTTTCTTTCTGAATAGTGTATAGATCTCCATTTATGCAACTACCATCAAATTTACTCAAAATGATACCTTCATTATATCTAGCCCCCCTTTTTTTAATCTTTGTGATCAAAAAACACTTTAAATTAATTATTAATTAATTTAAGAATTGATTCAACTTTTATCTTTCAGATTTGTAACTATATGGGGTGCACATTATTTATTTATTATATACACACGGTGAGCTTGTGGTCCCCTCTGACAAGAAGTGTATTAATGTGAATGTGAATGTGGGGAATGCCAGGCCTCCACCGTGGTTCGGATCCCACGTTAAACTGTAGGTCCTCTATTTCATCTCACAATCACCCTACCATTACACAAAAGATCCTTTGAAGTCCTTTGAAGATTAGCTTGCTTTCGTTTCCTTTTCAAGCAAACAGTAAAAAAACCAAACAAAATCAAAACAAAGACATTAAATAAAATGTTTAATTAATTTATTTATTTTGTTCAAAATGATGAACCCCAGTAAGAAGACAGTCATTGAAGATTTTTAGATTCATATATTTTTTTTAAACTTGTTTCATGTTTCTAACCAGATAATAACGAGGTTTTCCAATGGCTTTCACATTTCTCATTGTTTGTCATATTCCGGATCTCATAAGCTTAGCAAAAAGATCGGAACAAATGAGAGATCATCTTAAAGATAATTTAATTCTGCACAACTTTTATGCTAAGGTTTTTTTATAAACATAATATTTTAGTAGTGGTTCACTTTTTATACAGAAAAACATGTTTTTGTTTAATTTTTTTCCCCCCGTTTGCTCGAAAGGAAGAGAAAACGAGTTAGTTTCCTGATGACATTATGAGTTGGTTTTTCCAATTCCCTAACTCTTCCCAAAGTTTTGCTGTTAAATACAAGAACAAGGCCATATCTAGGGGGGCTTTGGGGGCTCAAACCCCCCTCACGAAATTTTATGAACAAAATAGATATGGCTTTATTTATGGTTCAAACAATATCAAAATTAAGATACAAATACAAATTAGGGGGCTGTGTTATCATAAAAATCACTTCAGAGAGCTTCTAAGAGTGTTAAATATCTAGAAATTTTCCTAGCCTTCGGAATTTTGGGGTTGTTTTACTATAAAAAAAACTTCACAGAGCTTCAAAAAGTGTTTAATATTTAGAAATTTTCCAAGCCTTCGGCAGATAGGGGGATTATTTTACCATGAAAAAAAACCCACTTCAGAGAGCTTCTAGAACTGTTTATCATTTAGAATTTTTTCTAGCTTCCAGCGACTGGGGGTGTGCCCACCAACCCTCCCTCCCCCCCCCCCCGAAATTATTGGCTGGCTGCGGCCTTGTCCAAGAACACCTTGTATTAATTTTTTTTAGGCTTGTACAAATTACAATAAGTAAATTCAATTCAAGTTGACGGGGGGGTTAGGATAATGCCTACAGCGCTCGAATTACAAGCGACACCCCCCCCCCCTATTATTTACCCTTTCTCCCTCAGCCCTTAAACTACTATTGGAACAAAGCGTATGTACGGATGATTTGCATGAATTGTGATGATAGTAACAGGAAACCGCACAGGGAAAGTGTTTACACAATTGCGTACACACACTTTTTTGATGAAGAAAACCTGATCTAGCAAACGAACTTCTGCTCAAACGTAAACACTTTCTCCACTAGGAGGATGGGTGGACCATTGCTGACAACATGACTACATGAACTATACCTCAATTAATTCCTTTCGTCACGCAAGGGTGCGCTCACGATGAGATTAAATCTGATGAGTAATACCTAACATTTTAATTGACTTTATTTACTTTTTGTTGGCTCAATTTTTCTTATTTATAATATATATGATTTTTTTTAAAAATTATTGTTAAAATGAAAAATGCTATCTTTAGGATATTGACTAAATTCTATTCTTAATACACCCACCTTAGGAAAATCTTGTTTTTTGGTAAACTATCCGTTTGTCAACTTTTATGAGTCCCAAACAGTTGGATTATATATTTACTTTCTCTCTATCTTACAGGTAGAGAAAGTATGGTGATCGTCAAAAAATTCGAACTCGAGATTTTGATGAATTTTGACGTTTCATGACTTCCTGAATCCGAAAAAGTGGTTTTTGAATTTCCGTCTGTCTGTCTGTCTGTCTGTCTGTACCTCCAACTAGAGCCTAAACTATTTTACCGATTGAGCTGAAACTTGATATCTAGGGTTTTCATAGGGTTGCCCCGAGGGGTTTTTGGAATTGGATATCCACCCCTAAAATTAAGGGTAGTTTACTGAAGGGAAAAAAGAGAAAAAATCGATTTTCTCAAAATCGGCTCTAACGATTTTGATTAAATTTCATTTATGAACGTTAATAAATATTACAAACAAAATGGCTACTCTCAATATTTCGGCAAAATGGCTTTAAGGGCTCCGGTCTGATGCGTAAATTAACACTTTTTATAATAGCTCCGAAACTATTTGAGATAGGAAATTACTTAGCATTACAAATATGTATATATATTTATAATACAAATATTTTATTCGAAACATATTTTTATAAAATCAATCATTTTCAATCTATACGCAATTTATATATATATTTTTAGCTTTTTGGACATTAAAGCTTAAGTATTGCGATCGTAAAAAAAACTAACATGAAATGTTAATGGATTTCGACGTCTCATGACCCCCCGAACCCTAAAAAATAGTCTTTGCAATGCCATCTGTCTGTGTGTCTATAAAAACTTAAAATTAAGGGTAGTTTACTGAAGGGCAAAAAGAGAAAAAGTCGATTTTCTCAAAATCGGCTCAATCGATTTTGATTAAATTTCATTTATAAACATTAATTAATATTTCAAACAAAATGGCTACCCTCAATAATTCGGCAAAATGGCTTTAAGGGCTCCGGTCTGATGCGTCAATTAACATTTTTTATAATAGCTCCGAAACTATTTGAGATATGAAATTACTTAGCATTACAAATATGTATATATATTTATAATACAGATATTTTATCCGAAACATATTTTAATAAAATCAATAACTTTCAATCTATACGCAATTATATGAATTTTTTTTAACTTTTTGGACATTAAAGTTTAAGTATTGCGACCGTAAAAAAAAACTAACCTGAAATGTTGATGGATGTTGACGTCTCATGACCCCCCGAACCCTAAAAAATAGTCTTTGCAATGCCGTCTGTCTGTATGTCTATAAAAACTTAAAATTAAGGGTAGTTTACTGAAGGGCGAAAAGAGAAAAATTTGGTTTTCTCAAAATCTGCTTAAACGATTTTGATTAAAATTCGTATCTAGGCGTTGATTAAGATTATAAATAAACTGGCTATTTTCATTTTCCTATGAAAATGATTTTTAAGGTACATTACAGAAGCGTTAATTTCCGTATCTCCACAACTATTGGAGAAACTAAACAACTTATCATTGCAAAATTGTAGGACTATTAGAAATAAAAAACTTTTATTTGACATATATTTTTATAAAGCAGCAGTTTCTGAGATATTTGCAAATATATTAATACAATTTTGTGAGCTTTAGTTGTAAACATATACTACTTAAGTCTTAACGCAATAATTCTCCAATGCCATAGAGTAATTAAATATAAGTATCTAAAATAGAATGTTATTTTTCCTTAAATCTCTTAGGAGAAATGTTTGCATAGCAATGATCTATCTCCATTTTAGACTCAATAGTCAATATTTACATTTTTTATTGGTCAAAATGTATAAATGAATAATTAAATATCAATGCGATGACTTGAAGATCTGCAACACCATATAAAATGTTAAAATTTTAACCAGAAATCGAAATTTTAATACGAAGTGTTGACCCTTGTGGAAGACATTAAACTGTTTGAAATGTTCTTAGGTGGACAAAGATGCGCCTCTTTTTTCATTGATTATATATCATTGTATATTATTTTATGCGTGTTCTTATGTGGAGTGGTGATGATACCATGTACATTATTTCGTTCAGAAATCTTACGAGTTTATAGAAAGAGAGAGAAAGTCTGTGCGGTCTGCCGTACCATTTATTTTAAAAATTATTGTTAAAATGAAAAATGCTATCTTTAGGATATTGACTAAATTCTATTCTTAATACACCCACCTTAGGAAAATCTTGTTTTTTGGTAAACTATCCGTTTGTCAACTTTTATGAGTCCCAAACAGTTGGATTATATATTTTTTAAATTTGGTTTTAATAGGGCTGTATGGTAGAAGCAATGAGATGCGTTGCAGACGTTTAGAAATCCCGCATTATTGAATAAGCTGTTTGATATTTTAAAAACAATTTTTCAACAAAATGTAAACGAAAACTATCAGCAGGTTTCCGACGAGTTAAAAAGTTTAAATTTTGAGTTTAAATTTAAAAAATCAATGACGATCCACGCGAAAGTGTATACTCCTGATACTAAAGGAAAAGCTTATAAATCTATATTTAGCCTTCCTCTATCAAATTAAGTCATGTTTTAATAGGGTCACAACAAATAATTTTTTTAAAGATAGACTAATGTGTTTTATAGGGTTTTACGTAAGTTTTCACACTTTTTTTTTAGAAACAATGTCAACTTAAAATTTAAACTTTATAACTGGTCAAATTTTTCACCTATATTTTGGTGAAAAATATTATTTTTAAAATATCAAACTACTTCATAAATAATCCGGTATATATTTCTAAATTTCTGAAACGTTTCTCCCAATCAGACCCTTAAAATATTTCTATAGGTTGCGATATCTTGTTGAATGATGGTATCTTTAATAATCCCAAAATAAAGAGCACAAAAAGCAATTTCATAAAAAATATCTATCAATTATTGTTATTTATTCTAATTATTTATAGATAGAACGATGTATTAAAAAAGTATATGTCAAAAGTTAATTAAAACTATATCACAACAATTTATTTAAGTAGGATAAAAACGCATGACTCAATAATTTACCAATAATCTATATTAGTATATTTGACATTTTTAATTGCTTTTAGAATAAATAGATGGAAAGATTCATATTAATATATTTCGTGTAGCTATCACACAAAACGACGAAAGTACATACATTTATTTTGGTCATTAAGAAGGTCAGTAAGTTCTAACAAAAAATCATTTGTTTTTAATTAGTACGTTCAGCCATAGAAAAAATATCCTCTATATATGCTTAAATATAAAGCCATCTAGTGACAAAAATCTCAAAGTGGGAAAGAGTCAGAAACTAAAGCAGAACAAATATGTGAGTTTTTAAAATAAAAAATCATATTTATATTATATCTTAAACCGGGTTGATAGCTTGATATCAACTTAGCCAACCATAAAAAAATCATTAATAAGCGCCTTAAATTTACAGCACTAACGCGATGAAAATCGAGTACTAACCAGTACTAAAGTAGTACAAACGATGGGACATTTTTTTTAAACATTTATGGTTAGTTTATTTCATATTCAGGATGGATAACTTGACGTAGACCATAGGAAATCGTTTATAAGTGCCTTGAATTTAGAGCAATAGCACCGAAAATCGAGCACTAGCCAGCACTAAAGGACCACAAGCTATTGGCGTTTAAAAAATTGGTTGGCTCGTCGGATGTGCAAGATGACACACATGACGTGGTGGTCTACCCAAATAAACCTTCCCTCTCTCGCTGTGCCCGTCACCTTCCAATTAGCAGAGTAAGCCTTATAATTGACTTGAATTACTTACTTCTCCGATCACGCGATTGCGAGGTGAGCTTACTTAACACAACACACACACACACACACACACAACACACACACACACACAACCAACGCAATGGGGTTAAACAACTGCTGCTCCATTCGGTAATGTCACATTCTTTGCTAGGGGTGGGAAAACTATGATACTCTGGGCCCATGACCCCTTTTGAGTAGTCCTTAGTGGCTTTTTTTTTAAATAGTTTAACATTTACTTTCCACTTACGGCTTGAATAATCACACGACTTACAAACAAAATCAACCTAAGACATACCCTCTTCGATAGCCACATGGTCTACGACTCTACGGCGTCACTCTCGCAACAGTTTAGCTTAATTGGTTAAGGCAAACTAGCCTTATCTTTGCCATAATGTTGCAAAATAAAGACAATAAAAAAATAAATAAATAGACTGGACTTCTTATAATGGGGAGGTTTGGGTTTGAAATCCGGTCAGTTGTAGTCTTCTGAGGGCGGTTTCCCCTATATTATTTTCCACTCTTGCTTCGCCCATATGTGGGAATACTTCCTCTACATTCAAACTTCCTCATCCTTACCACATTTGTGCAATGTGGACATCTGCGAAAAACTCGAACGGATAGTAAAATACAATCTCAAGACAGAACGCGCCTAATATTGAAGAGCTTGCTCAAGAACCTATTATATTTACTGTGACTCGCATGCAAGAACGAGGCTGAGTGAAATAGAAGGTGAAGGAGTCGAGAAGAATGTAGAGGAGTCTATTAGAACGTAGGGGAGTCAATTATAGCGTAGGGGAGTCGAGTAGAATGTAGGAGAGCCGAATAGAAGGTAGGGGAGTCAAGTAGAAGGTAGGGGAGTCGAGTAGAAGGTAGGGAAGTCGAATAGAATGTGGGGAGTCGAATAGAATGTAGGGGAGTCGAATAGAATGTAGGGGAGTCGATAGAATGTAGGGGAGTCGAATAGAATGTAGGGGAGTCGAATAGAATGTAGGGGAGTCAGTAGAAGGTAGGGGAGTCGAGTAGAAGGTAGGGGAGTCGAATAGAATGTAGGGGAGTCGAATAGAATGTAGGGGAGTCGAATAGAATGTAGGGGAGTCGAATAGAATGTAGGGGAGTCGAATAGAATGTAGGGGAGTCGAATAGAATGTAGGGGAGTCGAATAGAATGTAGGGGAGTCGAATAGAATGTAGGGGAGTCGAATAGAATGTAGGGGAGTCGAGTAGAATGTAGGGGAGTCGAGTAGAAGGTAGGGAAGTCGAATAGAATGTGGGGGAGTCGAATAGAATGTAGGGGAGTCGAATAGAATGTAGGGGAGTCGAATAGAATGTAGGGGAGTCGAATAGAATGTAGGGGAGTCGAATAGAATGTAGGGGAGTCGAATAGAATGTAGGGGAGTCGAGTAGAATGTAGGGAAGTCGAGTAGAATGTGGAGGAGTCGAGTAGAAGGTAGGGGAGTCGAGTAGAAGATGGAGGAGTCGAATAAAAGGTAGGGGAGTTGAGTAGAATGTGGGGGAGTCGAGTAGAATGTGGAGGAGTCGAGTAGAAGGTAGGGAGTCGAGTAGAAGGTAGGGAAGTCGAGTAGAATGTAGGAGACTCGAGTAGAAGGTGTAGGAGTCGAATAAAAGGTAGGGAGTTGAGTAGAATGCAGGAAGTCGAGTAGAAGTAGGGGAGTCGAGTAGAATGTAGGGAGTCGAATAGAATGTAGGGGAGTCGAATAGAATGTAGGGGAGTCGAATAGAATGTAGGGGAGTCGAGTAGAATGTAGGGAGTCGAGTAGAAGGTAGGGAAGTCGAGTAGAAGGTAGGGAAGTCGAATAGAATGTGGGGGAGTCGAATAGAATGTAGGGGAGTCGAATAGAATGTAGGGGAGTCGAATAGAATGTAGGGGAGTCGAGTAGAATGTAGGGAAGTCGAGTAGAATGTGGAGGAGTCGAGTAGAAGGTAGGGGAGTCGAGTAGAAGGTAGGGAAGTCGAGTAGAATGTAGGGAGTCGAGTAGAAGGTAGGGAAGTCGAATAGAATGTGGAGGAGTCAAGTAGAAGGTAGGGGAGTCGAGTAGAAGGTAGGGAAGTCGAATAGAATGTGGGGGAGTCGAATAGAATGTAGGGGAGTCGAATAGAATGTAGGGGAGTCGAGTAGAATGTAGGGAAGTCGAGTAGAATGTGGAGGAGTCGAGTAGAAGGTAGGGGAGTCGAGTAGAAGATGGAGGAGTCGAATAAAAGGTAGGGGAGTTGAGTAGAATGCAGGGAAGTCGAGTAGAATGTAGGGAAGTCGAGTAGAATGTAGGAGAGTCGAGTAAAATGTAGGGGAGTCGAGTAGAAGGTAGGGGAGTCGAATAGAAGGTAGGGGAGTCGAATAGAAGGTAGGGGAGTCGAATAGAAGGTAGGGGAGTCGAATAGAAGGTAGAGGAGTTGAGTAGAATGTAGGGGAGTCGAGTAAAATGTAGGGGAGTCGAGTAGAAGGTGGAGGAGTTAAGTAAAAGGTGCGATAATCTGTTATCTACTTTTCTGAAAATAATTGCAACTTCCACTTCTATCTCTTCACTTTTTTTTAGCACCGCGTATTATTACCCATTAGGGCTAGACGCGGTTTTAGGGATTAGATAGATCTTATTTTATAGGAAGTGTACTCGCATTTGCTTGGAAGGCGAGTGGAAAATCATTTTTAAAAAAAACACCATCGAATGAGATTCTAACCTCAATCTCCCCATCATCGGCAGTCTAGCGCTCTGCGAGAGTAGCGCGTTAGACCATTCAGCCACCGAAGCGGACTCTCCACCTTTTGTTTGACTCAGTCTCGTTCTTGCATACGGTGGTGTGCGCGCCGTGACATACAACCATACCGGACAATCCACATTTTACACTAATAGGGTAGGTATAAGAAAGGTAGAACTTGGAGCAGGGATGAGGAACGTGTGGCATTTTGAGGTGCTCGGTGCAATATTTTCAAATATTTTGTCAAGTATATATTGTAACGATCATATTTTACACATCCCTTTTGAGCAATTAATAAAGATAATCAGATCTCTAATCCAACACAATAATAATAATAATGTATTTAATTTGCATTATATTTTGCAGTAGATATCTACATGGTTCAAAATCCTTCACTAGGTGACCTGGTGGTCTAGGGTAAGGTGTCAGACTATTGTGCTGGGGATCCGGGGTTCAATCCTCGGTCCCGGCACAGATTTATCTGATTGCCAAACCCTTCCTTCACCTCTGACAAGACGTGTATTAATCACAACTTGTGAATGTGTGGAATGCCAGGCCTCCACCATGATTCGGATTCCACGTTAAACTGTAGGTCCTCCATTTCATCTCACAATCACCCTACCATTGCACATTAGCGTAAGTGCGTATAACATGAACGAATATTAAGACGCGTTGCTAATAATAATAATATCATTTATCTCTTTCTATCAGCCACCCAGGCAAAATCTTCTCGAAGTACAACGGGTTGGATATACGAGGGACGGATGCATCCCGTTACTCTAAAGAAGCCAAACACTTTGGCAAGGGTGGGTGTCGTAAATCGTGTATTAGTAGCCGAGCTGTCAGGATCAACGTTCGTAAAGAGAAGACATTTTATTTTATTAATCTCCGAATCTGCAAAGGGACCGTAATTACCAGGTTGTATCAATATTGACCCAAATCCCATCTCAATCATCCCAGTTCCCTGAGAAACAAAACAGCAGCACGTGTGATATCGGATCGCGAACTAACTCTGTTCAATACAAGCAATAGCGCTTGATAGATGCTTCATTAAAATTACATAAGTGATTTCAATTATAACCTGATAATAAGTCACATCAACCTAATAAATATAATAACACTCAATAGTGTGTAACGTTCGATATATTAATGTTTATTCGCCACCATTAGGGTGATATTTGTTATCATTATTAAATCGGATCCAAGTTTGTTATCCTGTATTTATAATAACTAGAAAGGGGAAGATATCTTATTTTATAAATTAAAAGTTCAGGTATTTTATAGTTTTTTATTATAAGTAGATAAACAGTTTTTTGCTCGATATTTAATACGTTATTGACTTTAATATAAATGCCCGACTATTATGCCATATATACAATTCCCGACACGCGAAATTTAGATTCCGGTAAAAACACGGATTCAGATTCACATGGACTTTACCTACACGGCTCCTTGTCAGGAAGGAAGTGAGGAGATGCGAACCCTGAAGGGGTATATCAAGCGACCTTTCCTTCTGGAAGCTTCCTAGAAAAAAAAAGGTGTGGTCATCCAGGTGCGTCTCTGTTGACCAAACTGCGTTGTCTTTTTAAACAGAGACGTAGAAAGATGTCACCATACCTTGCAATTTAATAATATAAAACAAATTAATCTTACTACAGGCTCTAATTTATAATGTCGTAATTTTTAATACAAATGGGAATAATAAATTATTGGGATGTATAATTCCATATTAGTACAAGTGGCGACAAAATTCCATAAGGAACTATTCCCACACGTAGTGAGTCCATGTCACTAAAATTGTGTCGCCTTCCACGAGGCATGAATTATGGACATATTCACTACAATTTCTTTATCATTTACAGATTATACTTTCTCAAGTGGCGTGTATTTTAACTAATTAAAATAAAAAGATTGTTATTTGTAAAACAATGTTATAAAATTAGACGCTCTTATCGGTCTATACATCTATGTTTATAACCATGGTTGGTACACTATCTATGATTTGGCAAAATTTACTGTACATGAAGTGCATGCATGGCCTTAAGGGGAATCCACCTTTCAATGCCAAAGGCGAGAAGGTTTGATGAAATCATGGGTTCTTTATCTATATAAAGTCCAATTTTTTATAGCGAGGGATGGCAATTAGAAAAGAATACGACCCACTATCACATATGCATAACGCAAGTTATGTAATTGGCAGCTGATACTTTTGATAGATAAAATAGGGCTGTATCGAGCTGTGTCCCAAGTCACACCCCTTGACCTAGTTGCTTCCGAAGGGTGGGACGGATAAATTATAACGGCACCCAAGTTGCTTCTGAAGGGTGGGACAGATAAACTGTAATGGCTCCCGAGTTGCTTCTGAAGGGTGGGACGGATAAATTGTAATGGCTCCCGAGTTGCTTCTGAAGGGTGGGACGGATAAATTATAATGGGATCCAAGATGTTGGTACACTTCCTATAAATATAACCTTCCTAATCCCTAAAACCACAAGCGTAATTAGTACATAAGCGTACAACCCGAACAGGTAGTGAGATGCGGTACTAAATATATACAGCAGTATACTTCTTACCCCTGACAACACGCCACTGAAAACTATAGTCAAGGTTGGTCTGGAACCATGGTTTAGTCATCGGGTGAGGAGCTACGCAGGACCTTGTTTGTGCCCCCCCCCCCCCCCCAATTGAATATCGGTTTCTAGACTCCCAGCCCCCACCCTTCCCTCCAAAGTTCGCGGGTAAGAAGAGAAGCAATCCCAAGTGACGCGGCTTGTGTACGTGTAGTACGCACTCGCTCACTCCCCGTCAACTGTTTACCCGTAACGGGCGCCCGGCGCGGCGCGCGGTCCAACTAAGCAAATGGAGGAAACGTGTCGAACCCAAGTTTTTAGTCATCTCTGTCCTCCTCGAATATCTTATCTATTTTTAATGTCCTTTAGCCGAAACTGTTTGTGTGCGAAGGGCGGTGAACTGCGACCAGAGAAATAGTTTAATTTTTTAAGACATGATTTTTTATCTCCTTTTTTTTATTTCTTAGCACCGCATCTCCCTACCTGTTTGGGTTGTACACTTATGTACTAATTACGCTTGTGGTTTTAGGGAATAGTTAGGTATATATTTATAAGAAGTGTACTCACATTCATGTGGAGGGAGAGTGTAAAACCAGTTTGGAATTTTGAAAATTGGAAAATGTTACAGTAAGATTTTTTTTGGAAAGGGACTTAAAGAAAATAATTTCTTTATGGTTAACTCTGATAACATTTTACTATATTATTAGTACTATTTCATAAAAAAGTATATTATTTGTGAAAGGTGACAGTTGGAGATCACATAACTTTATGTATAAATTCATGAAAATTGTTTAAGTAACTTTTATAGCTATCAAAAAGTTCCTTTCTATCGAAATATGACAGAACTTGTATTTATCTTAAATCTGAAGTTCCCCCCCCAAAAAAATTTAAGATATTTTCCTTCTTCAAACTCTCCAAATAAACAATCAATGATCAAGCTTATAATAATCCACTCTTAAAACCATACTTATTTGTAAATATATTTAATAGCAGAGGCTTAATGTTTCCTAATTTATTATTAATTCAATCCATTTTAAAACAATTTAAGCACGTGACTTTATGATGGATACGGTTAACCTAATTATTTAAAACAATTATTATATCAAATAAATAGTACGGAGCACTGTACCGACTTTTTCAGTCTTTTACTTAAAAATGAGGATATATAAACAATACTCGTAAGATATGTGAAACAAAATAATATACAATGTTACAGGAACACAATGGAAAAAAAGATAATAGCATTCTACCAAAGAACTTAAATTAAATAATATACAATTTTCCAAATACATTGAGAAAAGAGGAACATCTCTGTCAACCAAAGAGCATAAGAATCAACCTTCCCATTTTTAAGGACCTACATAAAATAATATATATTTGATCTTAGCTTGAGAATTCTTGGCTTTATAAAAATATACATTTCAGGTAAAAGATCTATATTTTTAATAATGCCTACATTTTTGTGTTCTTAAGTTATCTTGTACCTCTAATAATTACGGAGATATGGCCAAAATAGTAAATTTCCACTTATATAAAGTGCCTTCAAAGTAATTTTCCAAGGGAAATGAGGGTTAAAATTAATTTTGTAATGTTAAACAATGCTTGTATATGGATTTTAATTAAAACAAAGCCCATTTCAATAAAATGGCCTTTTTCTCTTTTCGTTCTCAAATAAATTAGTAAAACTACCCCTAATTTTAGGGTTAGATATATTGTAACATTAGCTTGTACTGCTAATATCACAATGTTACTACCCGCCCCAAATAATCTTATACATATAGACATCCTGCAATATAATACTAGCAAGACTAGCTAGTATACTAACCCCCCCCCCCCAAATAATCTTATACATATAGACAACCTGCAATATAATACTAGCAAGATTAGCTAGTATACTACCACCCCCAAATAATCTTATACATATAGACAACCTGCAATATAATACTAGCAAGACTAGCTAGTATACTACCCCCAAATAATCTTATACATATAGACAACCTGCAATATAATACTAGCAAGATTAGCTAGTATACTACCCCCCCAAATAATCTTATACATATAGACAACCTGCAATATAATACTAGCAAGATTAGCTAGTATACTACCCCCCCAAATAATCTTATACATATAGACATCCTGCAATATAATACTAGCAAGACTAGCTAGTATACTACCCCCCCCCCCAAATAATTATATACCCATAGACATCCAGCAATATAATACTAGCAAGACTAGCTAGTATACTACCCCCCCCAAATAATTATATACCCATAGACATCCAGCAATATAATACTAGCAAGACTAGCTAGTATACTACCCCCCCCCCCCAAATAATTATATACCCATAGACATCCAGCAATATAATACTAGCAAGACTAGCTAGTATACTACCCCCCCCAAATAATCTTATACATATAGACAACCTGCAATATAATACTAGCAAGACTAGCTAGTATACTAACCCCCCCCCCCAAATAATCTTATACATATAGACAACCTGCAATATAATACTAGCAAGATTAGCTAGTATACTACCCCCCCAAATAATCTTATACATATAGACAACCTGCAATATAATACTAGCAAGATTAGCTAGTATACTACCCCCCCAAATAATCTTATACATATAGACAACCTGCAATATAATACTAGCAAGATTAGCTAGTATACTACCCCCCCAAATAATCTTATACATATAGACAACCTGCAATATAATACTAGCAAGACTAGCTAGTATACTACCCCCAAATAATCTTATACATATAGACAACCTGCAATATAATACTAGCAAGATTAGCTAGTATACTACCCCCCCAAATAATCTTATACATATAGACATCCTGCAATATAATACTAGCAAGACTAGCTAGTATACTACCCCCCCCCCCAAATAATTATATACCCATAGACATCCAGCAATATAATACTAGCAAGACTAGCTAGTATACTACCCCCCCCCAAATAATTATATACCCATAGACATCCAGCAATATAATACTAGCAAGACTAGCTAGTATACTACCCCCCCCCAAATAATTATATACCCATAGACATCCAGCAATATAATACTAGCAAGACTAGCTAGTATACTACCCCCCCCAAATAATTATATACCCATAGACATCCAGCAATATAATACTAGCAAGACTAGCTAGTATACTACCCCCCCCCAAATAATTATATACCCATAGACATCCAGCAATATAATACTAGCAAGACTAGCTAGTATACTACCCCCCCCAAATAATCTTATACATATAGACAACCTGCAATATAATACTAGCAAGACTAGCTAGTATACTAACCCCCCCCCCCCCCAAATAATCTTATACATATAGACAACCTGCAATATAATACTAGCAAGATTAGCTAGTATACTACCCCCCCAAATAATCTTATACATATAGACAACCTGCAATATAATACTAGCAAGATTAGCTAGTATACTACCCCCCCAAATAATCTTATACATATAGACAACCTGCAATATAATACTAGCAAGATTAGCTAGTATACTACCCCCCCAAATAATCTTATACATATAGACAACCTGCAATATAATACTAGCAAGACTAGCTAGTATACTACCCCCAAATAATCTTATACATATAGACAACCTGCAATATAATACTAGCAAGATTAGCTAGTATACTACCCCCCCAAATAATCTTATACATATAGACAACCTGCAATATAATACTAGCAAGATTAGCTAGTATACTACCCCCCCAAATAATCTTATACATATAGACATCCTGCAATATAATACTAGCAAGACTAGCTAGTATACTACCCCCCCCAAATAATTATATACCCATAGACATCCAGCAATATAATACTAGCAAGACTAGCTAGTATACTACCCCCCCCCCAAATAATTATATACCCATAGACATCCAGCAATATAATACTAGCAAGACTAGCTAGTATACTACCCCCCCCAAATAATTATATACCCATAGACAACCTGCATTATTAAATATCACAATCTCACTATGTCTTATATATGTGCTCTACTCACTCGTCATATCTTCCGGACCGGCGTGACTTCCATAACCAGCCTGTTCACACCAAATAGTAAAACGAGAGAAGTCCTAATAGGAAATGAATAATGCAGCAACAAGACATTCCAATAGAAGAGTCCAGAAATACGCTGATTGGCCCGACTGGGTTGTCCCGGCCGGCCACTCACTAGGTTCACTGCAACTTAACTGGTCTACGTGAATGAATGCACGACTTGCACGTGGCTAGAGTCTGCAGCCGCTCACCATGTGTCTGGTGTTCGAGCCTTGTGGCCAAGTCAAATGGATCTACAACACACCAAGAAACTGGCGGGCGTGATAAAAGAGACGTAACCTATCCACCAGCTGCTTGGAGTGTGACGCTATACTACTAATAATACATTTCCTAATAAGGAAATTTCCCACCTACCAATCCATCAACTAGACCTTGACCTATATATAGACAGCGTTCAGCTACAGTAGCCCCATAGCTTCTTTAGTGCTGACTGACAGTTCACAGCTGACTTCTGACAGTCAACATTTAGGTATATACCTAAATTTTGACTGTCAGAAGTGACAACTGGTAAAGACATGTTTTTTGCAGATCATATGGTTCGGCGTAGGGATACATAATTTGGTCTGCTAGCTTTTCAAAGCCGTTAGAAGTCAGCTGTGAGCTGTCAGTCAGCACCACATAAGCTAAAACTGAGGTATAGCATCGAAGACTATTATATACAAAGCCTCCACGAGAAGTTCTGTTGAGGACTAGAACATTATCTAGCTAGGATGGCTAGAAATATATATTATTGATTGTAAAAACTTTATACTTCAACTATGGGTTTGATTATCTTGAACACTTAGGTTTATTATGTAGTTTTAAATTAGTCAGTGTAGGCACCTGTAAATTTTTGCTAAATGTTTTATTTTTGAAAGTAAATTCTGTTATGGAACACTTAATGTATCCTATTGCCTCTTGGGCGCTAGTATCTTTTTAATTTCTTGAAATATTCGGGAAGCCACATTTTTTTATTCCTTTTTAGGCTTGACATATTTAGTTTAAATATTATTTTTTATTGCTCTTGTGGTTACTAGTAATAATTTAAATTCTTTAAATTTTATAATGTTTCCTTTAAAGTTTATTTTTGTAGACGTATCTTCTTCGGAATAAATATTAAAGTAACTTTTTTTTTGTGTGTTTAATAAGGTTTTGACTTTAAAATTCTCCGAATCATTTAGTGTGAAAATACATGTAATTCTAACGTAAGATGCTTTGTTTTCTATTTTAATATTAAATATTAAAATGTAGTAATTTTTTCGAATTCTTTAAAAGTGTCGAGGGTAATAGTTCGGTGAAAATTTGAGTTTTGTCAGGAAGTCAAATCGTTGTGCTAGTGAAAAATATCTGATTCGATATTTAAATTTAAATTTGATCCTACAATTTCTATTTGTTTTGTCTGTATTCACAGGGGTGAATCAGACACGTTGTAAACCATTTAAAAGAGGCTCTTTAATCTCTTTGTAATCATCGTATGGCAGTAATTTAAATTTTTAATAAATATCTGATTCGATATTTAAATTTTGATCCTATATTTGTTTTGTATGAATTCACTGTAGGGAATCAGATGCTTTGTAAATCATTTAAGAAAGGTTCTTTAAATATTTTTTTTACAATATCAACAATTTTTTTTTATATTTTTTATCTCTTCCAGACTAGTTCAAATAAAATAATAATATACCTTGTGAGTTTGAATATATACTCTCAAACGTACTGCGCAAGTGCAGACTCAGCCATGATTTGTTTTACCAACACACTTCAGTTTGACTTGTAAGGCCATGTAATTTGTTGATTTACCTCTGTTTATTACATTGAATAAATAATTCAAATATTTCTTAAATTTGCAAATGTTTCGCCTTTTTTATATAATTTTTTCCTTAGTTTCCGCCCACCCTCTTTTAGGGTAGTAGTGGACTCTAGCTTTTTAGGCGTAGGGTGAGTGCGGCACAATATAATTCCAAACTATCATCAGGATAACCCTATAAACACCCCATATGTCTAGTTTTAGCCCAATTGGTTATTTGGTTTCGGATCTAGGCCTTGATATACACACATAAACAAATAGCATAGCAAAACTAACTCTTTTTACGGTTACAGTGGGCCATGAAACGTCGATATCAATCAAAAATATCAAATTTGATTTTTAATGATCACAATACTTTCTTTACCCAAGGACTCAAGAGAAAGTAAAAAAGGTTATGTTATATTCTAGAGACTAATAGTTATTTTTCTTTCCACCCAGGTAAAATGCTTGCATTGAAAAGTTCTAGTAAATCAACTTTTTATAGACCAACCCAAATGTAAACTGTACGCTAATTAAGAGAAGTGAAATAAGCCTTTGTTAATTAACCAACCCAGGAGCCAGCACATTCCTCGAACTACAAGCTACTTCGAAACTATGCCAGGAATTCCAGCGTAGCCACAGGCAAGAACATATTATTATTATTATTATTATTTTAAAATTTAGCTCAAAGCTGCCGTAGAATAACAGGACTTGACTCGTATCAGCTAATAGTTCGTACTAATTATTATTATTACATAGGGTTTATTGATTAATTATTAATTGCACAAAACACTAACCAACCTCAATATAAGCTAAACCGAACTTTAAACATTGCATGTATGGTAAATTAATAAATTAGGTTGGTTACAACTATAATTTGCGGTGACTGGCCTCGGCTTATTAACCTCAATCATACTTATTTAGGGCATTTTATAGTCGGGCTAGGTAAAGTAGCCCCATGGCTTCTTTGGTGCTGACCGACAGTTCACAGCTAACTTCTGACAGTCAACACTTAGGTATATACCTACATTTTGACTGTCAGAAGTGACAGCTGCTAAACTTATGTTTTTTTGCAGATCATATGGTTCGGCGTAGGAATACATAATTTGATCTGGTAACTTTTCAAAGGCGTCAGCTGTCAGCTGTGAGCTGTCAGTCAGCACCAAAGAAGCCATGGTATTGTATACCTGTTATGATATTATCGTAATCTCACATTACAGTTGGGCCCCGAGTCCCTTCTTGGGAATTGTAAACAAGGCGTACTGATGTAATATCTGGGCCCCGGCTGTTGTGGTGCTCCATTTAGGATGGCTGTAAATATTTTCTCAAGCTGAGCGAAAAAAACAAGTAATGGCTAGTAAGATACAACAAAATGCTAAGCTAATCTAACCTAGACTAACCTAACCTAAACTCAAAACAAGCCTGAACTAATAAAATGTAAAAATATTGTTGGGGCCGAATTCAAATCTACCCGCGGATTGTATTTGTTATAGTACTCCTGGTCAGTGACATTGGCCCAACTAAGATATGACGATAATCCTCCGGTCAGTGACATTAGCCCAACTAAGATATGACGATAATCCTCCTGGTCAGTGACATTGGCCCAACTAAGATATGACGATAATCCTCCTGGTCAGTGACATTGGCCCAACTAAGATATGACGATAATCCTCCTGGTCAGTGATAGTAGCCCAACTAGGTTATTAACTTTAGGGACAAATGGTCCCGTAGCCCAACTTTCATTCGCCGCTTGTTTACATCACAGAAAAATGGTTTTGGATAAATATTTAATCCTTTAAATTGTACCCATTGTAAGAATTAAATGAGTCGTATCAAGACAAAAACCACTTTTATTGTCCGAGCCACAGGATTTTAGTAAATCTCTGCTTAATTTCAGACGTTTTGTAATTTTTGTGCAAATCTACAGCTGATTCATTACCTTTGATAAGACACCTCAACCACTAGGTTTTTTTTTATGATATCGGAAACCCTGTCTCAAGGGTGGGAGTGTAGGAGACACGAGTTAAGGTCAGTGTTTATTTAGTATTTAGGGCAAAACTATTTTTGGTGAAAATAAATAAAATATTGCTCCAGTAGAAACATAGGGTTAAATTTTCTACACATGTTGATATCAACAGATCTTGAATATCTGTGATGAGCATAGTGGCATTAGAAGAAAAACATTTTTAATGAAGAAAAAAAAGTTGTTATTAAATTCCAGGACACCCTTGACTAATAATAAATACTTATTCGGGTGACCATGTTTTGAAAATTAAACTTTATGTTTCTACTGGAGAATTATTTGATTTCTTTTGACCAAAAAAGGTTTTTATATAAAAACTGTAAAAATCTACACTCCCTGCTTAATAGTGTCTATTAATTTCCCGACTACTCCAAATTATGTATACATTGTGGCTTCGCCAGAGAAAACATAAAAATCTCATAAATAAACGCTTTTTTTTATTAATTAAAATCACTTTGGTGAAACTCGAAAACCTGCTATCGAATGAAATTATCTTTTTCAGAAATTATGGCTTCTCCTTTGAATATTCTTGAAATTTGACATTTTTGAACCCCTTATCAGTGTTTGTTTATTTATTTTAATAATATTATGGACGATGACAATCTGTGAGGTATAACTCCAGGGAAAAAATGTTGAAAACAATCGCATCACGTTTTAAACATAACAGAAGATTGAAAGTACTTTAGTGACCAAGCTCATTAAATAACTAATTTATCTCTATTAAAGTGTCTCTGGTTGTATCTCGGCTGGAGCAGCTAGGTTGAGGGCAGCTAGGTTAGGGATGGCTCGAACTGCTCAGTATCTCTAAAACAATGTCAAACCAATAATTTTGAAACATTAAAAAAACAAACACGTAGATTATTAATCAGCCCAAAAATGTGAGCTACAATAATGAATGCAAATTGTTAGCAAGGAGAAATAGCATGGAAAAAAGAGCAAACAAAGTATAAACAAACTAAGTATCAATTATATCCAAACTTAATGTGTTTTATTTATGTTTATCACCACGTCTTACTACCTGTTCAGGTTATACGCATATATGATAATCACTCTAATGAGGTAGGGACGAGGAAGGAAGTTATTAGAGGTAATCTGCCCGCATTTGATTGGGAGGACAGTGGGAAACCATTTAGGAAAATCACCCTCAATAGACCCGACCGAATGTGAGCCCCGATCTCACAGTCATCATCAAGCCAGTCTAATACAAGAGTATAACCAAAATAAAAAAGCTCATTTTAAGGAATATTATCAAAATATAAATAAGAATAGCCAGTAAAGCACTATTAGTAAAAAAAAAACACCAGTGCGTTAGGTTTTGACTTAGAATAGGCCTTCCCTATTGGAATACGTTACATTATCAGCTATACTTTCTATAGAAGGATTATTGAAAGTAAAACCTATTAGAAATTAACAAAAAAAAATATGGTACGACACAAACGCACATACTTTGAATGTATTCTAATTCGAGATCAAATTTTAAGAAATCTGTACCACGGCAGTTAGCTACCATTAAATATGTTTTCATCAAATAACAAACATATGAAACATACCATATGAAACTCTTTTAACCAAACTATTGTAGTTATTTAAAAATAAATAGAATTTATGTAATTTAAAAAAAAATTGATAACCAGTTAACTATACCCTGATTTTAGTTAGAAGAACAGTTTGGAAAATTCAAACACATTTCATTGCGGCCAATGTCACTAACATTTCTCAATTTTATTTGTGTTATTTTATAGGTATTAATAATATCTATTAAAAGTGACAGCTGCAGATAATATGTTTTGATGTATGAATATATTAAAATTGTTCGAGTAACTTTAGTAACTAACTTCTACTGTTCTTCCTACCAAAATCATACTAGATTATTAAATCAATTTTTCACCAAAATAGAGTATGCAGTATTTGTATCAAAACGAAACACTCCCCAGATATTAATTTTAAACAAAATCATCAAAGCAATTATTCTCGATCAATTTTGAATTAAATAAAAGCAATCATCAATAAACTACTCTTAATTTTAAAGCTAAAATCAAAATTTGCTGACAGGGTATGACCATATAGCATTTCAACATCAAGTTTATATTAAATCCATCAAACAATCTAGTTTGTAGCCTCAAGTACAAACAAAAAGACATGCAGTAGCCCCATGGCTTCTTTGGTGCCGACTGACAGTTCACAGCTGACTTCTGACAGTCAACATTTAGGTATATACATAAATTTTGACTGTCAGAAGTGACAGCTGCTAAACACATGCTTTTTGCAGATCATATGGTTCGGCGTAGGGATACATACTTTGGTCCGGTAGCTTTTCAAAGCCATCAGCTGTCAGCTGTGAGCTGTCAGTCAGCACCAAAGAAGCCATGGGGCTACTGTACAGACAGACAAAGGGACCGACAGTCATGTAAAACACCTTTAAGAAAAAAAGTTCGGGGCTACTTAAAACGTCAAGATCCATATTAATTTCAAAGTCTATAATTTTAAAGATTACAATACTTTCTCTATATGAGATAAAAAATTATAACACATGTCAATGATAAAATGTGTTGTATTCAAAGATAAAAAACTAAATCAACATATCAGTGAAAACAATATTTATACCCCGGAAGGTATCCTAAAAGGATTAGGGCCTACTTCTGTCCGAATGGAGTTAGGCCCTAACCTTACATCACAAGATAAGCTAATAAGGAAGCAGGTTCTGCTCTGAGCTCTGGAGGAAATAAAGGTTGGATATAAAGTGTATCCAGGAAGTTCGCATTAAACCCCCGTCTTACAAATTGACTATTTCTTTTCATCTACTGATTTATCTCGCGTGTATAAATATATATCGTTAGTAGCAACTTCATTTAAAAGGGAGAATAAAAGGTAAAATATTATAATAGAGGAACAGGCAGGCGGGGCTCAGGAAATAAAAGTCTGCATGATGTAAAAAAATAAATAAAAAAATAGCGGTAAGCTTAGAGGAAAGACGCACAATGAAAAGATACATTGATTCTTAGTATTTTCACCCTTATTTTCTCTCAATGAATTTAAAATAGAAGAACTTGTTTAAATGGAACCGCTATGTATATTTTAATGAGCACCTATATTATCCTATTTTTGTACTATCACTACGTTATAGTAATAGGAAAGGATACGGCGATGAGAAGCGAGAGAGGGAAGGGGGAAAAAACCATTTTAATTTGTAATTAAAACATAAAAATAATTTTGTAACAACTAAATAAAACAAAGATATATAACAAAATTAACTTTATAATAATTGATATGAATAAATTATGGCTACTGCTTTATTACTCCAAAGGTGGACTCTCATTTTTCTGAATAAAATCCTATATTTTTTTTAATAGTACTAATATTGTACCATTTTATCAGAATTTTGGATGTTGGGGGGTGTTTCCCTTTCCCCCTCACCTTCCCAAACAACAACACTCGTTAATGGAGAAATGTTCTATCCATAATTCTGACGAGCTCACACTTAAAACCGAAAGTTTTTGAAAAGTCGTCTAGCCGAATCTAATAGGGCGATTTTTATGAATAAGTGAATGGTTATTATTATTATTATTATTATTGTTATTATATATTATTATTAGCACCGCGTCTTACTACCCGTTCGGGTTACACGCACTTACGCTAATGTGTAATGGTAGGGTGATTGTAAGATGAAATGGAGGACCTACAGTTTAACGTGGGATCCGAACCACGGTGGAGGCCTGGAATTCCACACATTTACAAGTTGTGATTAATACACGTCTTGTCAGAGGTGAAGGAAGGGTTTGGAAATCAGATAAATCTGTGCCGGGACCGAGGATTGAACCCCGGACCCTCAGTACAGAAGTCCGACACCTTACCCCTAGACCACCAGGTCACCAATAAGTGAATGGTTTTTATATTTATTTATTTATGTATGTGAATCACGTCTTACTACCCATCCAGGATATCTGAATATTTACGCTAGTGGAATATGAAAGGAGATGGTAACATTTAAAGAAATTATACTCTCATTTTCATGGAAGGTGAATGAGAAATTAATTAGGGGGAAACCCCCCTGATACAACTGGCTGGAATTCGATCCCCGCCTTCTCTATCACTGGCAAACCAAACTTGTTCATGTGCTTAAAATGTGTTTATCTGAAATTTTAGTATAATGGGAGATTTTTACATAGAAAATCGATAATTTTAGAGTTATTTTGATTGTTTTGAATTGTATCTGGCAATTTTGTAGTATTGAAGTGCAAGAGACATCATTTAAATTTTCTATTTTTTATTTGATCGGGCCACGTGCATTTTTTTATGTAATTGAGTCCGAAGCCTTCCTTTTACCAAGGGGAGTTTTATATAAAAAATTAATATTTTTAGAGTTATTTTGATTGTTTCTTAGGTGTCCCTGGCAATTTCGTGGTATTGAAGTACAAGATACACCATTTCAATTTTCAATTATTTTATCTCATCGGGTCATGTGAAGTATTTTTATTTAAGAAATTCCGAGCCTTTCCTTTTACCTAGGGGTATTTTTCTTTAAAAAAAATAGATCTTTTTAGAGTTATTTTGATTGTTTGCTTTCCAATGAATATCCATATCGAATCCTAATACCAATCAGAATTATCACAATCCTCATACCCTTGTACTGTCGAACAAAAATATTTATAGCCATAATTATATTTGAACAAATCCATGGCATCTCAACGATGAGTTTCTCAAACATCCCCCCCTTTTATGTTATTAATAAAAAAAAAGTGAAAATATTAACTTTCATAGCTGACCTTTCATCTTCAGGCCTCGTCTAAAATCTCAAACTCAATAAACTTCCATCAACATCACCTTTCACTACTAAATCCTGTTAATATTCGTTTGTGTGAAATATAAAATACAATAATTGGAATATTTTCACACATGAAGTCACACCTTTTCTAACATCCCAGGTGACATTTCCTCTCTTTTTTTTATATTCAAAAGTTTTCGTTTTAATATATTATTAAGACGCTTATGTACCTATGATTCAATTCCTTAACTTTGCAAACAATATTGTCAGGTATAGTGTGAGGCAAGGCCGTAGTCGGGGGGGGGGGGGGGTTCAACCCCCTCTCCCCGAAATTTGATGATCAAAATATATATGGCTTTATTTATGGCTCAAACAATATTAAAATTAATGTACAAGAAGTACAAATTAGGGGGCTGTTTAGCCGTAAAAAGTACTTCAGAGAGCTTCAGGAAATGTTTATTACTTTGAATTTTTTTTCTAGCCTCCGGCAATCGGGGATAATGCCCATCAACCCCCTGCTCCCCCCTTGAAATTACTGGCTGGCTACGGCCTTTGTGTAAGGGCATGCTAAGTAATCTCGCCGGACGTCTCGAATTCGGATCCCGACTGGCTCAAAAGTACGACCTGATACTCTCAATATACGTGCCTTACTTATTTGTGGATGCCAGACTAGACAGTATTGTATTACTTTCGTGTGCCAGGTAGGTACTTCTACCAACATTATGAATACGTTATTGTTGGATATTAATTAATATAAATATGAAATAAAGATTATGTTTATTATTATTATTATTATTATTATTATTATTATTATTATTATTAGCACAATATCTTACTACCCGTTCGAGCTATACGCACTAACGCTAATGTGTAATGGTAGGGTGATTGTGAGACGAAAATGGAGGACCTACAGTTTAACGTGGGATCCGAACCACGGTGGAGGCCTGGCATTCCACACCTTTACAAGCTGTGATTAATACACGTCTTGTCAGAGGTGAAGGAAGGGTTTGGTAATCAGATAAATCTGTGCCGGGACCGAAGATTGAACCCCGGACCCCCAGTACAGAAGTATGACACCTTACCCCTAGACCACCAGGTCACCGTTATTGTGTTTATTATAATAAGGGGTAAGTGTGTGAAACGGGAAGAAAAGTAGGTGTTTTTTTTGGCAGTTTTTATAGCAAAACATTTTTTCAACCAAAATAATTTAAATTTTACTCCAGTACAAACAAAGAAATTAATTTTCTTAGAATGGTGTTATAAACATTTGTTGAATATCTATCATGATCATAGCGGCATTAAAGGAAAAAACTCTTTAAATGAATAAAATTAAAGGAATCATTAAATTCCGGGAAGACTCTTTACATATATTCAAGAACGATTGTGTGGAAAATTAGATTCATTATATTTCTACTGGAGGATTATTTGATTTATTTTGACCCAAAAGAGTTTTGATATAAAAAAACTGTAAAAATACTGCCCTTAACTCTCTCTAACTACACTACCACATTAATGGCAAATAGTGGCTTAACACCTTATTAAAAATAAACATAACATATTTCCCTGTTGTTAACATTATTTTGTCTAAATCCTCTATATTAATATTACTACGCTCTAGTGCCAAAGCTGAATTAAACTATTTAATTCAAGGGGACAGACTTGGTAAGGACAAATTTCAAAGAAATTGTGCTAGAATTTTTTTGGAAAAAAAATGCAAAACCAGATTATTAAAAAAAATTTGGGCGTACTACCCATTCATAAAACCTGGCTGATAAATACTTTTAAGAAATCCATGTATTTTCTTAAATAAAAGTCAAACATTATTTTTGTTAAACGAAAAAATCAACCGTTTTACTCTAAAATAATCTACTTAGTTTTAACATAAAAATATCCATAGTAGCTCAAATTTATCTACATAAGACTCTTAAAATTATTCACGGGTAGAAAGAAAGATTATGAACGAAACAGCGAAAACTTATTCTTTTCTGCACACTTTTGATTATTATTATTATCACTACTCTTTTATAATCAGAAAGGAATGTACATATATCTAGAATATTCCAATTATCTGCCAACAAAAGATGTTCCCGTCGACAAGAGAAGTCACCCTTATTTCGAAAAACACTCTTTTTTTAAAAAAAATTAATAGCTATAGCTATAAAACATTAAACTCCATACTATAAGTAAGGTAAGTCCAGACACAACATAAATCATGAAAAGTTGTCAAAACCAATTATTTTCTTTTTTTTTACAAAAAGGTCATTTATTAAGCAATCTTATTTATATAAGAGAAACACAGGTCTTTTGTGTAATCTAATTCGTAGGAAAATTCCTATCAGAAACCTATAAATAATTTTTTGGCAATAGAGAAGTAGTTCAAGAGCCCATTAAAATATATAAATGACAGGCATGTATTAGAGCAGGTGTTTTATTTTTCTGAAAAAACAAATTAAAATATTAATGAGCGTGTCTTTCATTTCAAATCTCACGAACAGCTGCTATGAGTTTTGTGTACAGCCACTGACATAAAATACGGGCACAATATTTATCTATGAGACTCAATTTTATTTTAGTTTCCGGATGCAAATCGACGGGTAGAAAGTGGTTGATTTCCTATCTAGCAGAAAACGTTCCCTGGGCATGTCAGGGATTTTTTTCCTCCCCCCTTGCCCCCTCATCATTTTTATAAAAAAATAATGTTCATACAATTAAACGACAAAACTAGAATATTTAATAAAAAACATCGGTATATATATATTAGATTTTCATAGGAAGGAACTAAATTAAAACACACATTTTTGTGGTCAACATTGATAAAACACTACAATATTATTAGTGTTATTTTATAGGTATTGGTAATATATACCAAAAGTGACATATTCAAATCACATGACATTGTGCGAATAAGTGAAAATAGTTCTATTAATTTTTCTGAATGTCAGATAAGGTACTTCCTATGAAAATTGGACTGTATCTAGCTAATAGCCTGAGTCTTGAGACATTTACGAAAACACAACTCACTTTCTTTCTTTCACAGTCTTTCTTTCTTTCTTTCTTTCACCGAAATTAAGAAATTGAGGATTAACCAATACACATACAAATATACAATATATGGAAATAATAAAAGTGTAATTTAGTTTAAATCCCCCTTTTTCCCTCCTCATCATAAGAGGCCATCTCACGGTCGGATTAACCCGGATATTAGATACAAGATTGCACTGGAACCAAAATCCCATCTTATTTTGTGGGATTCTGTATTCTTCTCTGGATAACAGCAAAATTGAGATTTTTTTAAAAAATTTGATAAAATTTATTTTTAAATTATATTTTATTTATCTGTATAAAAAAAGGATTAAATGGTTTCACTGGTTTAAATTCTAGTTTCCTAAAAAGGATCAGAGAAAGCCGCACTATAATACGACACCTTTTCGAGCTATAGTGTGATTTTGGTTAGAAGTACAGTTAAGAAATTTCAAACATATATCTTTGCGGTAAACGATAATAACATTTTACTGTATTCTTTCTGTTATTCTATAGGTATTGATAATATCTATCAAATTTATAGCTGCAGATAACATGACTTAATGTATTAAAATTGTTTTAGTAACTTTAGTAACTAACTTTTACTGTTCTTCCTACCAAAATCAGGGTATATATTTACTTAACTATAGAAGTACTCTGGTAGGAAGGAAGGACCTCTTGAAAAACAATCCTTTTTTGGGGTGGGTGGGGTGGGTTAAGCTGGATAGTATTTTACTATGCCATTAGTACAATTTAATAATCATTTATTACTCTTACTTTCTATCAAAAACGACTGCAGATCAAATGACTTGACTTATGGATATATTAAATAAGTTTTAATAATTTGTTCTGTCATTTACGTTTAATAATAATAATAATATATATATATATATTATATATGTCGCATATCGTTATCTGTTCAGGCTATACGCATATGAATTAAATTACACTAATGCGATAAGGATGGTGAAGATTTAATTAAGATGAAATGTACCCGCATTTATGTAAAATAACCCTCTCACTACACCCAGCCTGAAATTGAACCCCAAACTCCTTGTCATCGGCAGTCCAGTATTTTGCGATGGTAACATCTTAGACCATTTGACCACCAAATCGAGCTTATCCTAATATAGGTAACGCGTTGTTCGTGGGGTAAGACGGCCTCTTTAAAGTTTTATTCACACCCTAGTGAGCCTTACCGTCCCATGTAGACAGAATAAACCAACCTACAAGGCACTAATTGTCGTCAGATGTGAATCGGTAGCAAGAAGGAAGGTGGGATTGGGAATAGTCCCGCAGATGCTAATAATGACAGTAACTGAAACAGGGCCTCCACTTTCCTTAGATACACGTATGGATGCAGAATACAAATTGCCAGCAAAATCAAGCTTATATCGACTCTGAAACAACGCGACGCTGCCGTAAGGAAGAGGGCTGATTCCGTCGACGCTACACCCAATATCATCGCTGAAGTGAACTGCAGGGCTTATGGAGGAAAGCTTTATCTTCGCTCTCTCTCTTTCAGTTAACTGTTGCCAAATCTCAACACTCTCAGTTATGTCTGAAGGTGGCGTGCTGGGGTAAGAAGGAGCTACTGGCAAATTTGACTAACCATGGTTGCGAAACTTGTCTTATATTTGAGGGGAGATTGACCACATGAAAACGAAAAATGACAACGCTGTTTTCCATTAGTAAGCCATGCAGTTCCCCCAGCGATGATATCCAGATAAACAGTGTCAGACGAGACGTTAAAGAACTAAAGGCTAATTCTGCAGATCAAGTTAAACGCTCTCCAAGTTATTTACTAAACGTATTTTCTCGTGCCAGTTCTGTTAAATATTAGCGAAGTTACCTAGAGGGTCTAGAAATTGCATTTTAAGGTACTTTCTCCACATTTCTCTGAAGAGAAGTTTGAAAAACCATGTTGATTGAAATATTCCAGTGCAGCTTGGCGGAATCAAAACCAGTATTAGTTTCAATCTCATGGGCTAAAATAATTATTTAGATTATATATATGATTTTGTATCACTATATTTAAAACGAGAAGTGATTAATTTCGACATTGATTTCCGGAATCTTACCAAATCGATTTTAATCTTTTTTTTAGATAAAAGTTTATACATCAAAGATACGTCCAAAAGCCTCAAATTTCAAAAATATACAAAAGGGAAAATAACAATTATAAAACGCTTTCTTTCGACAGTAATATATGTAGATCTACCAAACAAATTTTAATCCTTTACTTTTAATAAATAATTCAAGGGATTGTCATATAAAAGTTTACAAATTTTCATTTACGTTAGTCAGTGAATGTATGGACATTGTTTAGTTCAATGCCCTTGACAGGAGTGGTTAAAGTATTTTAAGATGGTCTTAAGCTGTCGATTTGTTCAGAAATCGCAAAACGTGTGAATTTAGGGTTTATTACAAATCTTGTAACGCGGTCAAGCAAGAAAGTTGACTTTGGTGATTTTTCTGCCTGGCTACAATTTATTGTATATAAAATATGTAACTACATAGGTATGTAATATTTGAGTTATATTATATGCAACTAAAATATTTATACATTGTATATCATAAATATATGAATATACATCACTCTCCGGTTATAACGCAGTTTTGAGGTTAAGTATTAGACCCGCGTTATAAAACAAACGCGCTATAGCCTATGACTCAACATTTTATAAATTATTGATTATCTAATAGAATAAAACCTCATATAACATTAAACTCTTGAGTACCATAAATATAGCGACCATTGCACAAGCTGTTACAGATAAAACTACAAACGAAATAATTAAGTTTAAACATTAATGAAACATTTAATACACACTGTACCTGGGTACATAATATATTGTAACGAAGGGTCGCGTGACCTGGAAGGGCCGCGGGACGTTCATAAGTCACCATGTGAACCGCAAGCTCTTTTGAGGATATTGGAGTGGGTTACTGACTAAACACGAATGGAAATGCACACTGAATATCCAAAGTTTTGACTATTAAAAATAAAACAGTACATACAATGATTAAGATGCAATTAAATTAATAACTAAGAGTCATTGAATTAAATAGTAATTATAATTATTAAGTTTATAAGCCCAAAAATTAATAAGTGAATAGAACACATGAAAATGTAAGTAAGTTAAACAAACAAATGAACAACTATAAAATACACAATAACTATTAAAATAGTTAAAAGTCACAAAAATGTACATTGTTAACGCAGTTAACAATAACAATAAATGTCTACATCACCCGTAAATAGTACACTTAAATCGCTGCTGGTCCCCGCACACGACACACTGCGATGACCCGCGATACACGAGTGATAGACTCGCAGACCCACTCGCTGGTCACGTTGGCCACTCCCGGGCACGCTAACCCGGACGCGCTGGTCCACCCACTTGGCTAACCTAGACTCGGACTGTAGCTGTCTGGCTATCACCGACCGTATATATATATATATAAGGGTCACAGCTAAGAATCTGGAATCCTCCATTTATTGAATACTGGGCTAGAGTAAAATGAACCCAGGCTCTTCCAGACTTGTGCCTTTTCCTCCAACCTGCCCCCTCTAATCCCCTAGGTAAGTGAGACTGCCACTGCACTCCTGCTAAACAAGGAGGTACATATAGAGAACAAAGAGCGCAGTTAGGGTGGACAAAGAGGAGCGCACCGGCCCCACTGTCAGACACTAATATTGTTACAAAAATTTTTTTAATAAACATGATTCCCAAAAATTATTTCATTTTTCACGAAAAAAAAATACAATAAGTTACCATAAAAATATTCAACAAAAATTCTTTCATCACTTTATTAAAGAGTCTGTGGTTGTTTGTGGTTTTTTTATGGGAGAGTATAATTTTTTCAGGATAATATTTTTGGGTGAGACCAACTGCTAACCTTTATCTTTCAAAAGCACGGGAATAAACAAAGATGACTCATGGTACTCGTAAATCAGAATTTGCGGTATAGCCTGGGTTTTATAACCAGAAAACTGTATATAAAATATCTTCATTTATGTGTATATTTAATGTGCACTTTCTAAATACTAGGCTATAAAACCTTTAAAACAAAATTCATTCCCCCGAGTGAATTAAATCGCCCTTCCTCTGAGGGAAGGGAAGGGAAGGAAAATATAAGTATATCCCCATTGGCGAGAAAACACAAAGAATTAACTAAACGCGAAAGAGTTTTTCACTTTAATATTTGATAAGTTCGCTCTCCATTCCACAATTCATTAAATATTTACCTCGCCCTCGTGCAAACGTAGCCTTTCAATAGCCTTAGCGTTTTATGTTTTTCTTTTTACTCTTTCATTAGCTTTAAATTTTTATTTGAGTTTATGATGAAGAAGATAATGGTCGTTAAAAGGTTATTAATGTTGTCATTATCATTGAATGTGTCGGTGTCAAGTTGTCTTGACAGATTACACTACATCATAAAACTTGAGTTCTGATTACGTGGAGAGCTAGGTTCGAATTCATGTCGCGTTTACTTGCACTAACTTTTATTAACCATTGGCAAAATAAGATGTTTAAAAGGAATCATGTAGGCAGTAACGAGTTTCCAACCGGATCAATAATCTTCTCGATATGTGCTCAGGTAAACCCAATCCCTAATTTGAAAGTTGCTGGCACACACACACACACACACAAAACTGTTTTCAAGTAAATGTTTGTATTTCCCTGGTTGGACTACACAGGTCACAGCCCGGGGAATATTTGCTAAAGTTACACGCGACATTTTGTTTGGTCCATGTTTTATGAGGTAACCAATGGGAGAATTTTCTAGTATTTCATATTCTTGAGGCTAGGTTTGAAAGTTTTTAAACAGGCTTGTAACAAGGGAGTCGGTTCTGTTTTGATGTTTTAAGGACGTTGTATACCTGTGGCATCACGGCAGGTCAAAATAGGATTTCGCATGTTAATGAATTTACATTTTACTCAACGAGTTTTAAAGATATAACGTTGAAACAAAAGCCATAAATTCTTAGATAATTCTAAAAATATTCTTACAGTGTCCAAAATTATTATTTTTTATATTGAAGAAGTGATTTTTTTGCAAACGTATCTCTTATTAATCATCTACAGCGTAGTCTATTTGTCTTGATCACGAAAATGGCTTATAGGAATCTTCCTGCCAGGATGTAGACTAAAAAGTCCGTGGTAGCATAGGTCTGTCTAAAGTAGGAAACAAGAAAAAGATAAAATTAAAAAGCAAGTCAATGTTTTCAAGGAATAAAAATTAAAGTGACTGTGTAAACTCGTCAGAGGAAGAGGGGAAGGATTATCAGCACATTGAAAAGAGCCCTCTTAGGTTGAACTTCTCATTTTCTTCCCTCTTTTCTATTTCATACATTAGTGTCTAAGAGTGAGAGCGCTTATACTGCTTAGGTGTGTCAAGTTAACTCCTAAATCTCCAAGTAGGCAACCTCATTAACACTGTTCAGTCAGGATACATGACCTGATATTTTTTACTAAACATTCCCAAGCTTAGGACTTGTGTTAATTCATTTTCTCGCGAACTGGATAAAGAAATATATAAATGTACATACCTTGAATAATAAGTGATATAATTAATATACAGGAGTAATTAACATAAAAATTGATACAGTAGCCCCATGGCTTCTTTGGTGGCTGACTGACAGCTCACAGCTGACTTATAACAGTCAACATTTAGGTATATACCTAAATTTTGACTGTCAGAAGTGACAGCTGCTAAACACATATTTTTTTGCAGATCATTTGGTTCGGCGTAGGGATACATAATTTGGTCTGGTAGCTTTTCAAAGCCGTCAGCTGTCAGCTGTGAGCTGTCAGTCAGCACGAAAGGTGCCATAGGGCTACTGTAGCTCTGTTGATGGCAACTCTCAAATGATCAATTATATATTAATTTAAATGATAGAAAATTTAGTGCAATAATTAATAATTAAGTATATAATTTTTTATTAATTATACTACGTAAATCAACACAACGCATCCACTATAGATCTACTGTCTACTGTATGATTTAAAAAAAAACGTTATCTCCACGCTGATCTCACTTCTTTTGCTACGCACTTACTGTTGGATACAGGCTGGCCGTGAAAGTGATGCTGCAGTTTGTGACCGTTTTGGTGCATGGCATACTGAGGGTGCTTTTTCCCTAAGGTTTTATCGATCTCTCTCTCCCCCCCCCCAAGCAAGCGTGGGTACATTTACCCTAAATTCTATCCTAGTCATCTCTAGCACATTTTGGTAGCTGCCATCTTCCGTCCATCGCCTGTGGAGGTGGATACGAAGGAGACGTTTACAATGACGTCACAACGTCGAGTATATTTTGATGGGTGTTTATTGAAAAGTGTGAAAGTCACTACATATGAGAACTTCTCTACTTAAGGACTACTAATATAGACTAAAACTACTAAATACAGGTTAGTTACACAGGAAGTCACGAGGGGCCACATTCCTCTAACATTCGAGGACCTAGTGGGATGCACCCAGTCTTAAAGAGCCCCGTTCGTAACTTGGTTTTTGAGACTGAATAGAAAGGTACGTGATAAAAGGCCATTTTTTTTCTGGGATTTTTCAGAGTGCAAACTAATTTTTCCGGCATAATAAATCTAATATTGCTCCAGTAAAAACATATAGAGTTTAATTTTCTACACATGGTGACGTCAACGGCTATTTAGTATTTGTCATGAATATATATTAGCATTTGATGAGAAACTTTAAGTGAAGAAAAAGTTCTACAAATTCTAAGGCAGCCTTGACAGATATATTCAAGAACTGTTGAGGTTACCATTCGAATGAAATTTATTTCACCCCTATCGGTAACCACATGGGACTAACACGCTACTCTCGCAGTAGCCGATGACGGGGAGATCGAGGTTCAAATCTTGGTCGAGTGTGGCTGAGGGTGATTTTTTAAAATTGTTTTTCCACTCTCCCTCCACTCAAATTCTGGTAAAATTCCTCCTAATCCCTAAAACCATTAGCGTAACTAGTATATAAGCGTATAACCCGAACGGTTAGTAAGACGCGCTGCTTAAAAAAACTTCTATTTCTACTGGAGAAATTCGAATAATTTTGCTTGCTATAAAAACTGCAAAAACACTGCCCCAAACTCGCAATCCCTACCACCCCACCTTTAGCTCACGCACATCAGATATAGTACGCCAGGCCTTATTCAGAGGCCTCAAGAGAGTCTTCGTTCTCGCACAGTCGCCATCTTGAAGGGGCCTTGCTTCTCGTCAATTGCTTTGCTCTCCAGGCCAATCAGCGAGTAGCTTAATCCTCCAAGAAGGGATATATATTACATTCATCTCCTCAGCTCTTAAGGGAGGCTAAGTAAGCTTGATACTGCCAGAGCGTAGTGGCGTGTTAGTTAGTACAGTCATCTAACACCTTTAGATACCATTATTCTTCCCTGTGTAAAAGTACTTTTTACATTAAATGCTGCGTTAGTATAGAAAGAATATACAGGGTGTTCAGAAACTCATAGCCCAAAGTGCACATATAGTTTGTTTGAACAAAAAGTAATACAAAACCTCTATACACTTACATCCGGAAAACTATGCTAATACCATTAAATTTTTTCAAATTTTCGGCGTACAGCACCGGGAGAGCAAAGCTGTTCAAGCATGTGTGTGCAACAGGTTGCATAAGAGTTAGGCGCACGGCACTACACACCTTACCATATGGGAGCACGGCAGCAGAACATACCATAATTAATAGTAAACAACACACCAGCAATATAGAAATTCGAATACGTTCTGAGGGTCATCATTAACGGTCCTAATCACAGAAATTGCTTGCCATAATTACATGTGCAGTGTGGTGGACCTAACTCCTATGCAACCTGTTGTACACGCATGCTTGCACAGCTGGACTTTCCTGGCGCTGAACGCCGAAACTTTGAACACAATTTAATGGTATTAGCATAGTTTTCCTGACGTATGTGTTTAGGGATTTTGTATTACTTTTGGTTCAAACACGCTCTATGTGCAGTTTGGGCTATGAGTTTCCGAACACCCTGTTTAGCATACTGAATTGAGAGCAATAGGCCCTACACTATCTTAATTTATATGTAGGCCTATGCGTATGGCCCAAATGAGTAGTCAGACGCGATGAGAGATTTTTTTTGTAAGACTTGATTCATCATCAAATTTATGTTGAGCATATTTCAAATTATAAGACTCAGTAAAAAAATTATAACAAATTGAAATATTATATTATTTCTATTTTTAACAATGCGTGTTACTACCCGTTCAGGTTATACACCTATGTACTAACTAACCTAACGCGTTAATGACGAGGAAGGTAGAATTTAGAGGGTGTATACCCGAATTTACGAGAAGGGAAAGTGGAAAACAATTTATGAAAAACCACACTCATTACAACCCTACCGGGATCAAAACCCAATATCCCCATCATCAACAATCTAGTCTATTGCGATAGTAACGCCTTAGACCATGCGACCACCAAAACTGTTTACAATCTATTTTATTTTATTAAATAATAAAAGTAGTAGCTAATTATCTTACACCAGTTCATCTAACACAGTGTTCAACTATAACCTATGGAATTATTGTGTTTGGTTAAAGGACAAACCTGCTAAAAAAAACTGGATTATTTTAATCCTTGTTTGGGATCGACCTAGGCACTCTTAAACTAGAAAACTACTCACTCAAGAGTGTGGGCTGGACTAGCGCCGAGGATTTTAATTCTACTAACAAGGGTCTCAATATTTGTTTTAAACTTCAAATGGCTCCAACTCGAGTTGCTGTTGTCTTAAGACTTCCATTACTCTAATTAACAGGTACTTCTCTAAATTAATTATATTTTATAACCACGCACAAAAGACTGGATTATTTCAAACTTATCCTTCTGAACTTAAGGAGGAAGTTTTTAAGTTTGATTGTGTAAACTCCTTCGAGAATAGCTTTGGCTTCCTTGTTTGACCTTTAGGTTAGGAACATATCGTAACTTCGATGTAGATAAAGACCAAATTTGAGTGTTCATTTATAGATGAAATAAAGTTATTGATATTCTTTACCTGTGATTTTCATTGTATCGATATTAGAGGCGAGACGCTCGAATACAATGATATGCGAGAGATTCGATATTCGTAAATGCTAATCATCAAACTAATTTGTTTAAATTAAAACTAATTGGATTAAAACTAATTTATTAAAAACCAACCTCGGTGCTCTTGAATTAAGGTACTCGCCTCAGGACCTGATGTTCATGAGTTCAAACCCAGCCGGGATTGACGGATTTTTTTTCGAGCGATAAAAATCCGTAGCACAACTTCCTTCGGAGGGGAAGTAAAGCCGTCTGTCCCATGTCGATTGCGGCAGGTAAAATAACACTAAAAGGTATATGAAAATACCTTTCCCAGCAAAATTGGTAGGCCCTCTCGCTCTCACTCATAGAAATTCTAATGTGCTGATATAATTAGTCGGTTCAAATAGTTCTCATTAAATACCTCAAATAAATAAAACAAAAACTTTTTTTTGTAACGTTTGTAATTTGATTTAATTGAATTGGCACTATTCTCTCCCCTAAGCTACTAATAAGTGTGTGCATATTATATCTTGGTTTTCCTCTCCCTCCCTCCCCTCTCTTCACCCGGTCTCCCCCCCCCCCTTTCACCTCAAACCTTGTTTTAATGGTGTCCCACACTAAAGAGAGCCATAACCGTTCCAGCAGATTGTCGCCAGTCAAGAAAAGGAAAGTTTACTAGTTAACGTCAGTAAGAAAGTTTCTCGAAAAGCGTGTCTCGCAGTTTTTTTTTAACAGACTACTAGTCGATTAAAAAGTCGAGGAATGTGGGTGCCATTTACTTTGAGTGCATTGTATAAGTACCTCATCCACACACACACACACGAGCAAACTTGGTTGGGTTTTCAAGGAGGGGGATGATTATGCCTATAAAAACTGATGGTTACTTTGCCTTCTTCAAGATGAAGAGGGTGGAAATGTGATACTCAGAGGCACATTATTATTTATAAGGCTATAACGGCTTTCGAGATACAATACTGAGTGTTGTATTTAAGTTGGTGCAGACCTAGCATAGCAATCAATGTTTGCATCTGAAAGAGCTAAGTTTATAGCCCATTTTCATTAGAAAGTCATATCGTTATTATTTTATTCCTGATTCCATAGATTTGTAGTAATGAATAGCTACTAGAGAGGAATAAACAGAGGGAACAGATCGGAACTTTTTTGAAGCATGACGATTCACCACAGAGTAACACTAAAAACTATCCTTTAGTTTTTCCTACTCCAGGAAGGTATGCCGATTTAATTTCTAATAAGTTACATCTTCGACAGATAAACTCAAAAATATCTCTATCCAAACCTAATTTTTATTTTATTTTATCCCCATCCAGGCTATCTACATATTTACATTAATGGAGCAGAATGAATAAAGTATGATATTAAAAGAAATATACGCGTTGTGAGAGAATAGAAAACCGTTTAAGAAAATAATGTCCAGTACACATGGTCCAGTCACTGGCAAACTAGACAAGATGGGACTGACACCATTGTCTGTGCATCCACAGGTGCTGGTTTCATTGTTAATAATTTGTAAATTATTATCAGTGATAGGTAACATATGGTCAATATACTGCGCGCTTTTAAAATAAGTGGCCTCTTTGCACAGTTGTAGATGAAGCAAAATAAAATGAATGTTACGACAAAATAGCATCATCTTTCTCATATTGTGTATTATAAATTCGAAGATAATTTTCAAACATAGTTTTTAAGTAATAAACTACCCTTAATTTTGTTTTCCTCATAAAAACATCTCATCTTGTCGATCACAATAAACGTTTTTTATAAACAAATTAAAAAATTTGTTCAAATAAATTTAACGAAATAAAAATTTTCAAAATCAACAATTTGTAAACTACTATTCGTCATGAAAAACGATTCCCGTATACCCATTTTGAATTTAATCTTCAAGGTCAGATTCCAAAAAATTCAAATTTTCTATAATTTGTCGTGAGTAAATTACCATTAAATTAATTAATAATCCCCCGATACTAATTTTGAACCAAGTCGTTATAGGTTTTTTTCAAAAAACCAAATTTTAAAAAAAAATCTCTCATTTGTTAACTATTATTGTATGATTTGAAAAATATATAGCCTTTTACAATGCAAACAACTTAACAAATACCAATTTCTAATCAAATCTCTAGAGCCATTTTTAATTCAAATAAAAAAGCCACCAGTAAACTACCCATCATAGTATTTTCCCCTGAAAGCCAAGTATACAGCTTTATTTTTCATGTTCATGTCAGACACTTCATAGACATATATTTTAAGCCAAATCTTTATAGCCACTTTCAAAATAATTAGAATTTTCAAAAATTACTCTTCATTAAACAACCTTTTATCTAGATTTTTACCAAAATCCAATCATATAGGGTTATTTGTAATGCCAAACACTCCTAAGATACTCATTTGTAACCAAATTGTTAAAGCTGTTTGAACAATATTTCCAGTTTTTGAAAAATCAGTCATATTAAACTACCCCTACTACCCTAAATAAGGTACCACCCCAAGTCTTACCACACAATCTCCTAATATAAATCTAGAACAAAATCGTTAAGAACTTTACCTAAATATTTTTAATTTCCAAAAATTTCCCATGAGTTAACTACCCTTCAACGAATTTTTGTCCAAAAACTTTTAGTCATGTCAAACAAATCTTAGATATTTGTTTAAATCAAAGTTGTTAGAGACAGTTTAGAAAAAATTTGAATTAAAAAAATCACTAATTGGTAAAGTATCCTTTATTTGAAGGCTAGGGTAAAAATAAAAAAAACGTCCTGAGGTAGCCTTATAAAATCTAAATATCAAGTTTGAACAAAATCCATCCAACAGTTTCGGATCCGTGGTCAGAGCCAGCCAGACAGACAGACAAAGGCACAAACATAATCGTAAAATTCCATTTTTTTGGGGTTTGTGTACACTTAAAATGTAAAGATTTGTCATAGCCTTGAGATCAATGTTTTTCGCAATCACAATACTTTCTCTTAATATGGGAAAGTGAAAGTATCTGAAAATGGAACTAGTCAACATTTTACTTAGAATTCAATAACGCAGCAATTTCCAAAAATTGGCATCTATATACCATATATTTTTACATTTTGTCTAGCACTGTTTGGTGTAATTTCACTTTTAATTTGACTCTAAAAATACAAATATGTGCCCAAAATCATCGAAGCACTTATAATTTTTTTAATGTATTGTAAAAACTGTATAATTATTTTAAGGTTAAAGTTATATTCTGTTTTAAGCCATTTGATATATGAAAATAAAAATATCTTACATTTAATCAACTTTGAAATATATTGTTGGAGTTGTTTCCTCTGCAAGAATTCTTGTTTGAGCCATTTCCCAAAAAATATATTTGTGGTGTTATAAATAAGATACTCTAAGAATTTGTGTGTTTGTGTTTATATTCATCTATGCTACTAGATATAAGAGAAATATGTCTTTATATGTGATTTTAAAAATCACGAATGGATTATTTTGGTGTTTGCAGAGATAGAGGGTGTAAATTAATTGGTGTCAAATATTTTATGGGCGTATTCCCATCGACCAAACATCAAGAAAAGATCATATAAACATTGGTCTAGAAATGCTTAGTTTTAGAGTTATTGAAGTTTTTCCTTAAAGATGGACTGGTCGCGGGGGGACACATTTAATGGCCTGCTTGGTCACAAGAATTGAACCAGGTGAATTTTTATCTCTGGGAACATTACAAATCCATTGTATACGCAACTCCTATGCCTGATGTTGACATTTTAAGAAAGATTATGGATGTGAAAAAATACGTTAACACCTCAGGTGTATTCAACACAGTATTGTGTTTTTGTTACATTTTTGAGCCAACATGTTGTATACTGTGTTTTTGTTAAAAAAAATTCTTGTTTAATTGCATTACTTCTTCTGTTGGATTGCTTATTAATTGAAAAATAAAATTCTTCCTAGCTCGGAAACTAAGCATTCTTAGACCCATGTTTATATGAACTTTTCTTGATGTTTGGTCGATGGGAATACACCCCTATAATATTTGACAAAAATTAAAATACACCCTGTATATATACACAAAGACAAAGGGATGCCATGTCCAAAAAGAGCGTTTTTTAGTTAGGATTAACATACAAATTTAATTTTTCCTCAAATTTCAAGAGCAATAATTTAGTATCACAATGCTTACTCTATACTTGGAATTTATTAGAAATTAAGAATCAACATTGTCTAGAGTGTAAAGTAAAATTAAAGGAGGTAGGTAAGTATTGTAACTCTCAGGCAATTCCCCAAAGAAACCAGTGATGGCTGACTGCATCAGCTAATCCCTCTCTCCGCGTATAGCAGCACTATTAGCATTGCAGATCTCGTTAACGAAGTCTTCAGGATGGTATATGATGAGAGCCGGTGAATCTACGTAGAAAAGAAGAGTGTGACGGAGAGAGATAGAGAGATAGATTAACTCGTACTTTCAACACATCACTTGGTGCAGTTCAACAAGAGTCATCTTAGAGCATGGTACGACGCACAGATGTAACAACCCCCTCTATTATAATCGTTAACTTTAACGATCGTTTTATTTGGCGGATTTCTCTCCTGACATAGATAACATGATACAAGATATAAGCGTGTTGAATGTATCTTACAGGCGAGGGCTTTAGTACCAGAGTGTTAGCTACTAGCTCTGATTTAACTCGAGGCTCTAGGAAATTCTAAGAACACGAGGAACTCGTCCATTCGAATTTGATGGGATCAGGTTCAATCTGGATAGTCAAAGTTTTGGATGATCCATAATTTAAGGAATCGTTCACCACTAGTTATGTAAAAAAAAAGCTCAATATATCGTGAAAATAACATAATAAAGTTGTAATTTAAGGGACACGAGGAAAGATCTTTGATTTAGTTTTTATAACCAAATATATTATTTGCAATAAATAGGAAAAACATTATTCCAGTAGAGATATAAAGTTTAACTTTCTTCATATGGTGATATCAAAAGTTTTTGAATATCTGTCATGAGCATAGCGGCATTAGGTGACATTTTGAACAAAATTGTTGGAGCATAGTTTTTTTTTTTAAATCTGTACTTTATAAAATACATAATCAATAAACTAGTCGTCTAAATATTTTTCTACAGTAAAATAAGTATACTGTATTATTCATAATTTAAAACAGACATCAGACAAAACCAAATCGTTGAAGACATTTTTCAAAAATATTAGAATATTCAAAAATTAGTCGTTATTAAAACTACCCTTAATCTTAAAGCTAAGTTCAAAATCATGATTTACCCTAAAAGTACGAACATAAGAATTTAAATATCAAGTTTCAACAAAATCTATAAAATGGTTTGAAGTGTTGATCCAGGTAGAGTACATGGATACAAACATACAGAAATGTAAGACCAACCTTTTATAATTCGAGGGCAAATTAAACGTCAAGATACATCATTATTTAAAGGTTGAAAATTTTAACGCTTACTTTATTTTCAATATGTGAGAAAGAAGTAAAAATATACAACATATAAACGTGATGAATATTTTTACAAACTTTGTTTAACATTAGTGTGTAGGAAAAAAAAATAGAATGTTCGAAAACAAAGTGTTAGGAAGATATTTCGTCCAAACAGGAATGAGGATACTAGCGAGTGGAGGAGTTTATATATGATGAGATACATACCCTGTATTCTTCATAATACATTGTGGATATGATTCAAGTTTTCTCTTAAAGGTGTATATTTCTAAACTGTCTGAATGGATACCATTCCGAGTGGATACAATTCCAGTTTTTGTGGAAATAATTCAGGTGGATATAATACAGTATTTTCACAAAAATGCTGGTATCCATTCCGAGTGGATACAATTCAGTCCTCTCCTTATAAATTGTTTCTAATTCAACAAAACATTAACACAATTTATTTTAACCAATATCGTAGCTCTTACTTATTATTATTATTATCATTATTATTAGAACCGCGTCTTACTACCCATTCGGGTAATACGCATTTACGTTAATGTGTAATGGTAGGGGTGATTGTGAGATGAAATGTAGGACCTACAGTTTAACGTGGGATCCGAACCACGATGGAGGCCTGGCATTCCACAAATTCACAAGTTGTGATTAATACACGTCTTGTCAGAGGTGAAGGAAGGGTTTGTCAATCAATTAAATCTTTACTGGGACCAAGGATTGAACCCCGGACCCCCAGCACAGAAGTCCGACACCTTACCCCTAGACCACAAGGTCACTTCTTATTAATTAAGGGTCTATATAATTTTTACTCAAAAGAACCCTATCAACGCTAAACCCATTTTTTTCCTGTAGATTCTTATACAAAGCTATTTTACTATGGAAATAATTATGAAGAATTTATTAATGTAAATATATGAGTATGTATGTGGATTCGTCTTTATAATTGACAATTTAAAAGTCGTCCGCAAAAATAACATGGGCTCTTATGGTTAAACACCTTCTCAATAACGGAGATATGGCTGAGATGTTATAGATGCATATTTATGCATAAAATCTCCAAATAGCATAGTAAGCAAAGAGCAGACATCATTCTAATAGAGAGTGAATGTTCACCATATTATTAAGTAGAGAGGTAAGACTCGTCTGTACGCAACTCGCTACCCTTCCCTTGGTCGGTCTGGTGATCGCAGGACGTGACTCAGTATCAACCAATTTTATCAACACACGATTCATAAACCAACAGACACAGCACCCGGCCGTTAATTCATCACTGTGAAAGAGGAACCCTAAATTTCATACATTTTTCGACCCAGAAATTAAACTCAGGACCCTTAACTCAGTATGTATGCTTGTAAAGTTTGTACTATACAATTTTCTAGACTCAGCTTGATTTCCTCTATTTTATTATTATTATTTTTTTACTATGTGTTTTGTCTTACGACAGGTCCAATCCTTTTGTCAGTGAACTTAGGTCCACCAAAGCACCCTGTCCTCTGCCTCCTCCTTCAGCTCCCAGAATTTCCTTCTTTCCTTCAAGTCATCCAATATTTGAATCCTCCTTCTTCCTAAGCTCCTCTTTTCCCTCAACCTTTCCTTCTATGACGTCGTGCAGAAGACAGTTCCTCCTGAGGATGTGTCCGATCCAGTTTGCTTTTTACCGAAGAATATACGACAGTGTTAATATTACAATCCATAATTTATTGTTTGAACTTTAAATTAAAAGGACTAAACATTTAAAATCAAAGCCAACCATGTAAATGAAGCTATAAGAAGTTTCGGTAAACACTCTTGATTGATCGGGGTTCGAAAATGTTCACTTGGAGCTAACTATCTCACGCTAATTTGGCGCAATGGCGGACTGCTCGCTAAATGTCTTCTGACGCGGAATGACCAAACAAACTACAGTACGTGATTCTCCTGTCGTGAGTTGAGTCTTACATATTAGTTGCCTTTAAACACCGGGGACATCTGACATGGGGTGGGCTCACTAAGTTCCCAGCTCTACATTACATACGAGCTAGGTTGAGGGGAGGGATTTTTACATTCTCGTCAAAAGAAAGTGTTTAAACTATAAACATTTTTAGCCTCTAGACTATGGTGAGCCCTTAAGTTTATGGACGTTGCCTATCCGTGACGTCACAGCAGGTCAAGATTTTACTTCCCATGTCAATGAACTTCTAAGTTCTATTCAGCGAGTTTTAAGATATAATGTTGAAACAAAAATAATAAATTCTTAAATAATTCTAAAAATAGTCGTAGAATGTTATAAAATTATTACTTTATTTATAGTTTTTTTTCTTTGAAAATCATATTTTTTACAAATCCCCTACAACTTAGGCTATTTGGCTTAGTTACTATAATGGCTTATTGGAGTCTTCCTGCCGGGATGTAGATTAAAAAAGTCGGTGGTATCATATGTCTATCTAGAATATGAAACAATAAAAAGGTAAAATTAAAAAGCAAGTCAATGTTTTCAGGGCGCAAATATTAAAGTGACTGTGTAAACTCGTCAGATGAAGAGGGGAAGTGTTATCAGTAGACAAAGAAGTGGCCTCTCAGGTTGAACTGCTTCTTTTATTTAAAATTGACTTAGAGTAATAAATTATTGTATTCAAAATTAGTATCTGAAAGCTATTTTACACTATAAATAAGAACATATGATTGTTTTCTAAAAAAAAATATTCATATAAGGGTAGTTTATTGATAAATATTTTTTAATTCCAAGTTTTTAAAAAATAGACCTAACTATTTTATTCAAAATACAGGATATTTCTGTGGAATTATTTGCATTATAAATACCAATACATATTATTTAGTTTAAAAAAAAAAAGAGAGTTAATTTGACAGTATTTTTCATATCACTAATATTTGAAAATTTTAAATTTTTACATGAGAATGTTTGTAAAGGGTTAAAGAAGAGTAAGTTAGAATTTAGATGCAGGAGACTCGCTTTTGAGCGGAGAGAGAACGGTGTCTTACCACCCATTCGTACTATACGCTTTAAATTTTTATTGAAACTATCTTGTTTGCTTGTATAGTAAAAAAAAACTTCATTGTGTAAGCCCGCAATTGAGTTATACTGACCGAGCGGCCGCCACCGTTTTGCGATGATAGTGCCAACATTTGTGGATATAGGGTGTCATGTAATTAGCACAACGACCTCTCCAGCTGTTAATATCGGTTTTCTAGAATGTAGCTGCTACTTATTTATTCAAGTAGCTCCTCATTTGTCATCACATACGAGGCTGAGTTTGACTCCATTTCAGACCCAATGCTTTACAGAAAAATCTGGAAGCACCGAATATTGAACCTGGGACCTCTGAATCTGTAGCCAGGAACTCTGGAAGTTAAATTAAAGAAAAATTCATGCATTTTAAACTAATTAAATTCTATTTTGTAAGACTTTCAACCTTACCATACTTTCACTCCACGCAAATGCGGGTACATTCACTCTACATTATACCTTGATCCTAACTTCCCAGTGTAGTTAAAATTGTATAGCCCAGGCATGAAGCAAAAAATGTACAATATTTGCATAACTTGTGAAGATTCTATGAAAGATTCCAATGTTTGCATAGCTTGTGAAGATTCTCTGAAAGATGTCCAATGTTTGCATAACTTGTGAAGATTCTCTGAAAGATGTCCAATGTTTGCATAGCTTGTGAAGATTCTCTGAAAGATGTCCAATGTTTGCATAACTTGTGAAGATTCTCTGAAAGATGTCCAATGTTTGCGTAACTTGTGAAGATTCTCTGAAAGATGTCCAATGTTTGCATAACTTGTGAAGATTCTCTGAAAGATGTCCAATGTTTGCATAACTTGTGAAGATTCTCTGAAAGATGTCCAATGTTTGCGTAACTTGTGAAGATTCTCTGAAAGATGTCCAATGTTTGCATAACTTGTGAAGATTCTCTGAAAGATGTCCAAGAAACGATCGAAAATCTCTACCCCCTCTGAATCTAATGTGGAATACCTTAGGTCAAATCCCGATCGGGTGGTTTTTTTTACCCCACATTGTGGCTTACAATCCTTACCAGATTAACGATGATGAATCCTCTTTAACTTTACCCTTCTCATAATATCCCCTTAGATTAGATGATATAAGTCCCGAATGGAAAAAAAAATGTAAGTTAAAAATGTATTTAGATGTATTTTCCTGCTCTGTAAAAATACATGTTCACTCTTTCATGCTTTTATTCAGTTGTCATCTTACTCCATAACCCTTATCTTACCTCTTAAGGGGTTGCTTAGGGTCTATAGAGGCCTCAAAAAGACCCCCCAAACGAGTCACAACTGCACTCAATTTATCTGAGATCTAGTGTCGAGATCTTTATTACGACGATCGCGAAATGTTTTGATTTCCAAACAATTAAACCCTCCACCCTCCTCTTTCGCTGCTGAAGAGGATAGGTTTTTATTCAGCCAGTTGATTCTAGCAGTAAATCTATTTGCAGCGTCGGTTAACGACCGTGAAATTACAAGCAACGATATTTCACACCGTGTCACATAGAAGAGTGTTTTTTTTTTTTTAGTATCTCTGTAGTGACTTCTGAAACGTCATCTAACAGTTCGCATATTGTTTACCCCTTCACCTCTTCCTTTCCGACCAAAAATTGTTCGTGACCATTCAAATAAATAACAACTTAAAAGATCGAGAACACTTTCAGCAATACTGACACATCATTATGTGAGTCATAATATAGACAAGTAATATCCTTTGCAAAAATACCGTCTACATTCTAGATGGTTCAATATTTTTTCTGTGTATCCTGATTGTAGTTCAAAACTTTTTCTACGCATCCTGATAATTCTATGCTTTTCTACATATTCAGATAGTTCGGAACTCTTTCTAAGTATCCAGATATTTAAACGCTTTTTCATCATATCCAGATAGTTCAATGTTTTTTCCTACCTATCCAGATAATTCAAAACTTTCTACGTATCTTGATAATTCTATGCTTTTTCTACATATCCAGATAGTTCGGAACTCTTTCTACGCATCCAGATAGTTCAAAACTTTCTACACATCTTGATGATTCTTAGCTTTTTATTTATACACACTCAGATAATTCACAACTCTGTCTACCCACCCTGATAATTAAATGCTTTTTCTACTCCTAAGCTTAGAAGTGTAAATATTCGGATATCCTAGACGGGACGTAGTACACACACATATCAATAATAATAATAATAATAATAATAATAATAATAATAATAATAATAATAATAATAAAGGTCAAATGGTGACTTGGGCATTTTTTCCTCCCAACCACGTGGATCTTCTCTGTCCTCATGTCACGTGGACTAGACAAGGTTGGCCGAGCAATGGTCCAGTGAACAGCCCAATCGACGGAGAAATTGAAATTACGTTCATTACTTGGTGGGACCCTTTTTTTCACCCCCAACCACCCTCGGTCCATCTAGGGGGGGGGGGGGGAATACGTGGCCCCCTTTCCAACACGGGGCTGAGATATATTTAGCTTTGCAATACACGTCTGTAGAAAGAAAGGAAAAAAAATGACAGAGAAAACAGAAAACGTATATAATAAAGACATCACAGTGTGAATTGAGGGTGACAACTGTTTATGTCTCTTTGAGGTTGGAAAGGAAATTGCTTGTATATTCGCCTTGTAAGGTGTCGAACTTCTGTGCTGGGGGTCCGGGGTTCAATCCTCGGTCCCGGCACATATTTATCTGATTGCCAAACCCTTTCTTCACCTCTGACAAGAAGTGTATTAATCACAACTTGTGAATGTGTGGAATTCCAGGTCTACACCGTGGTTCGGATTCCACGTTAAACTGTAGGTCCTCCATTTCATCTCACAACCACCCTACCATTGTACATTAGCGTAAGTGCGTATAATCCGAACGGGTAGTAAGACGCGGTGCTAATAATAATAATAATAATAATAATAATAATAATAATAATAATAATAATAATAATAATAATAATAATAATAATGATAATAATAATAATGGTAATAATAATAATAATAATAACATTATATTCGCCTTGAGGTGAGATGGAAGAGAATGTGATTTAAGATTAATATTGGTTTTTTGCAGTTTCATTCGGGAAAACTTCTTTGGACAAAATAAATCAAATGTTTCTTCAATAGATATATTTAGACCCGTTTTAGTGGCCACATGGTCTAAGACGATACTTTAACAGTAGATTAGACTACTGGTGACTGGTAGATCAATGTTCAAATCTCGGTTGTTTGTACTGAGAGGGATTTTTCCAAAATTGTTTTTCCCTATCATTCCACGCAAATGCGCATATCTCACAGTACTTGAATATTTATCATTTATATCACCTATTTCGCAAAGGAATTTTTATCCGAATCTTAAAAGTTTGTGTCCAAATATCACCACGATCATGACAAATGTCTTTAAAATAATGTACAACATTAAATTTAACGTACACGGGTACAAAGACGTGTGAAAGAAAGAAAAAATCCCTGTTGGGTGAACTAGGGGATGATTTTTACATACCTTCATACAAATGTGGGTACATATACTCTAATTTCTACCTTTAAGATCCCAACTACATTTTAGTAATTAATATAAAACTCCTATAAACGAAATAGTAGTGTGACACAGTGGGTAAAAAAAGGTACGGTCGTTAAAACATTTATTATAAAAGACTGAAAAAAAGATAGTGTTTTTTATATAGCGATAAAAACATTATAGAAGTTAAACAAAAATACTTATTTTAAAACAAACAAAATGTCGTTAATCAACAGAATGGTTTCCCAATAACAAAAGACATACCGTTGAAAGTTTAATCTATATAAATTTTAATTTTTTAATTAATGTTTTCTTAACACACGAATAATTACTAGCGCGATAAGAGTTAACATTAATCCTCCAGAATTATTTTCAGACAGGGGCATTCACGTGTTTGATTACAATAACGTCCATTGCTTTAGGAACGCTCGCTAAAAACCGTTGTCCATCTCAATCAATACCGCATCGTGACAACAATATGAAATGAGTTATTCCTTTCGGATCGTTGGGCCACCTTGGCAGTCAAGTCGAATGAATAGACTTCGCTTTGCGGTATGAATTCTTGATTTACTCGTTAAATTAACTGATAATATCGTTGTTAAAAAAAAAAAAGTGTAGATTTTTCTTTCGTTTCATGGAATGACCACAGTCTCACATTCATCGAACCGGTAAAGTTAGTGTAGAGGTTTTTTAATAAAATAATTACTGACTTTGTCCTGGAAGATTGTGATTTTAATTGGTTCAAATCTTGGATGAAAGGTATAAGAGTGGTTTTACGCATTAATGTCTAAGGAAAAAAATTGAAGCGTGATTTCCTAAATTCTTCCTTTGTTTACTTACTGAAACGCACAGGTCGAAATTGTGTACCTGCTTTGGGACATCAAAAGGGCACCAGGTAGATGTATCAAAAGCGCAACATTGTGTCTAGTCTTTGAGCCTCATTTGCTAGTACCTAACCTAACCTAGCCAGACCCAATATCATTGCCGAGGGAACAGCAGGTCTTATGGAGAAAATCTATGTCTTCGCTCTCTCTCTCAGTTAACTGTTGCCAAATCTCCTCGCTCTCAGTTATGTCGGGAGGAGGTGTGGTGGGGTAAGGAGCTACTGGCAACATCGACTGACCAGCGTTGCAGAAATTGTCCTATATTTGAGGGGAGATTAATCACATGAAAACGAGAGAATGACAACGCTGTTTTTTCAATAGTAACCATGCGGTTCTATCAGTGATGGTATCAAATTGTAACTAACCTAACCTAATTATTGTAAAGTGTAAAGGGGATGTTTACAATATATGCTTGCTATGTTTCCACTTTATGCAGTTGTTTTTTCCTTAACCGCTTTTGATACAAGGTCTAGGTGTGCTTTTTATATTACTGAGTTTTTTCATTCTTGTGCGTTTTTGATGTTAGCCATCTTCATTTGACAACATAAATATTTGAATTATTTTACTAGTTTTTTATTTCAATATAATTGTTTTTTCATTAAACTATTTTTTTAAACATATTAAAACTGTTTTACTAGTCTCTATATAACACTGTATTCTAGAGCAGAGGTTCCCAATTTTTTTTGGCCATGGAACCCTAATTGATCATACTTTTTTTGGCGGAACCCCATTTTGATAATAACAAAAGTGATTGTACCTTGTAGTGTAGTTTGAATATTTTCATGTTTGACATGAAAAGAAAGAATAATTATAAATAAAAAATAATTATTATATGTATTACAAAACATTTATCGTACAAAAAAAAGTAACTATTTAATGTGAAGAATGAAATTTTTTCACATATTTACTTATAATAGCACTAAAATTAGGCTTAATGTCTGAAAATTGAATGCGAAGATCTGAACTCGGAACCCCTTTGACCCTTCCACGGAACCCCAGGGTTCCGCGGAACACCTTTTGGGAAACGCTGTTCTAGAGTATACTTCAGGCTACCCCACTATTAAGGGACACTTGATTCAAGCTAAACTATTTACATAAGTTAGGTGCTATCCCGTATTTTACTTTATTTGTTCGAGCTATTATTTTGTTTCGGCTACCGGCTTACCAGGCTTGTCGTGAAAGGGGGCAGCAGAGAAGATATATCGAGACGAGGGCAGCAGGGAGAACTTCTCTACAGGTGTGTAAGAGACTTACTATGAAAAAGAGAAGCGTCCCTAAAGTGTAAGGACATGCTAGCTGGAGTTTAGTTCTTACCCATAGTAACGTATGCAGCGGAAACTTGGGCTTTAGATAAAATAGAAACAAGAAAAGTGGAGGCCATGGGAATTAAGTTTTGGAGGAGTATGCTGTCACCAGAAGAGATAGGATTAGGAATGAAGATGCTAGGTCTAGAGCTGAGGTACAGGGGGGTACATGAAATAGTAGAGGAAGCTAGGATGAGATGGTATGGACACATAATGAGGATGGAAGGGGAGAAGATTCCATACCCAGCCGGGAATCGAGCCCTAGGCTCGTATCCAGGTGCAATTACCACTACACTTAGGGGCCAGTGGCAAGGCCGTTAATATTATTTTATAGGTATTGATATTTCCTACCAAAGCGACAGCTGCATATGCCATGACTTGACGTATAAATTAAGGGGAAAAAATGTTCTAGTAACTTGTGTAACTGTTAAAAAAAATATCCCATCGAAAACTGACTGTACTTACAAGTATAGTTTCCAAGCAGTGGTATATTTTTCCCTACACATAATACGGCAGTGCAGCTAAAACCGCCTACGTTGCATCTTATGAGGACTACACATGAGAGCAATTAGCGAAGATCTGCAAACGTGCGAGACTGTGACATAAAGTGATTACAGAATAAGACACGTCGAGCACATTTTAAATGTGATTACAGCAACAATTCAGCTTTTTTTTTTGTTGGTACTTTGTAATTATAAGATTCCCGCATTTTCGCTGACACCTCGTACGATGTTGATTCATGTGTGGTTACAGTTAGTCACATGTTCTGGTGGAGTATCCTTTACCAAGAGATTTATTTTACTAATGATTAGTTAGTGAAGGGGTTAGTTTAATTGGTTCAACCAGATGTCTACGGATATCTTACATATCCTGTAAGTCAACCTCAGTAATCTTGGGATGAGTACTCACCTCATAGACCCGATGTCCGTGGCTTCAAACCCAGCTGGGGTCGACGGCACAACGTAGCACAACTTCCTTCGGAGGGTAAGTAGAGTCATCGGTCCCATGTCGATTGTGGTATGTAAAAGAAACCGGGGAGGTATGTGAAAATACCTTTCCTGGCAAAATTGATAGGCCCTTTCACTCTCGCTCATAGAAATTATCTTGTGCTGATATAATCAGTTGGTTCAGAAAGTGTACGTTAAATACCTCAATTGAACAAAATAATATAGAGTATTTAGTAGCCCGTTTTACCCTCACCACCTTACGACGCTGCCTAAACTCCATTCACGGTTGGAATTACTCTCTGAAAGGTCTTTTTTACTACCAATATCCTACTATACAATAGAGTTCAGGTAGGGAAAAAGGCCTTTCAGAAAACAATTCCTACGCTGAACAGACTTTACTTTAGGAATTAGAAGCTATTTTGAGAAACGGGTTCCATCTAAACTTGAAGTACTTGATTATTCTGAGGGCCATTTCTCTAGTCAGACTTAGCACTCCTTAAGTGCGGCGTTATAGGCCCATTAAATACAAGATTAAGCCTACATAAACTCTAATCAAATGGGCCAGTTTCATAGTCATACCTAGTACGCCTCAAGTGAGGTGCTATTATACTACTGGCAAATGGCTGACTCACTCACTCACTGACATTAATGTTTACCCACTTCCACATGAGCTAGAAACTTGAAATTTGGCAAACTTATAGCTTCTAGCCTGTAACCGACGGGAAAATTCCAAAAAGTTAAAAAATTAATTTTGAACCCCCAAAAAGTCCAAAATGGTGGAGCAACTTTAAAGTCGGTGCGGTATATACAATACAATACCGGTAACTTTAAGTTGTAACGTTCAAAACAACGATGGAATCACATTAGTTTACATCCACTTGTAAAGAAAACTTACTGGGGGTTTGAGGGCGGAGCCCCAACGAGCAAAGCTAGTACTAAATATAGGACGACACCTACCTATACCAGAAAGGAATGGACCAGTTTCACATATTAAATTTTCATTTCAAGATTTCCTTTTTCTTGTTTCCTATTCTAAATATAAATACTTCGATATACATTCTTAATCTACATTCTTGCAGGAAGATTCTTTACTGTCATTTTTGTGAATAAAGCAAATAGCTTACGTTGTAGACAATTTAAAAAATATGTTTATAAAAAAGCTTATTTAAGATCACCAAAAAATGTTGTGACAATGAAAAACCAATTTTAGAATCATTTAAGAGCGTATTATTTTTGTTTCAAAATATCTTTAAAACTCACTGATTGTAACGTAAATAGATTACCATGGTAAATCCAATCTTGACTTGTGACGTCACAGGTAGGCAAGGTCCTTAAGCGGATTAAAAAAAACATCAAGATTAGCCACGAAGTAGATTTTTTATAAATCAAACTTTTTTATAACTATAACCGCAACAGTGGTCGAGTGTTTTAAGTTGTTAGATACTCATTGACATTGGCTACCATTTACGGGGATATTGGAGCGCGAATTATGGCTGGGTAGACATAATTGTTTTTTATGACATTTTTACTTTTTTTACACCTCATTTTACTACCCATCTTAAATAACCATCTCTATTTACACTCCTAGGGTAAGGAGTATATATTTTAGAGTAAATGTATCCGCATTTTCGTGGATGAAAACAGACCAAATTTAGGAAAAAGCACTCCAATGTAGCCAGCTGGTATTCGAACCCAAACCTATATGTCACCGGCAAACTAGACAAGATAATTCTTACGCAGTAGTCCGTGTGGCTTCCAGTTTGGGTAAATTTCCTATAAACCACCCTAATAATTTCCACCCCTTAAATTAAATCGATATAGAAATTAATAGATTTAATAGGTAACTTACAAAACTCAGGAAACTTCGTTAAAAATATATTATTAAGTCTATGAAAATACAACTTTTATTTAATTTTTATTTTATTAGATAAAACGTTTCATTATTTTATTAAGTGATTAAAGTAATCGGCTTAGAAAAATAAACCGTTAATGTAATGGCAAGTGGACAAAAATCGCAATTTGAAGTGGAGGCAATTATGGAAAGAAACGGAAAAAGCGGGAGATAAAATCATCGACAAAGTAATAATATAAAACCTACCCCTACTCCCCCCCCCCCAACCCCGCTCGTCACCGCACAGCGACATCAGAATACTAATCTCCAGGCTTCGAACCCGAGTGGTAGTTAATATCAAATCCAGCTAAGTTGTTAGTGCCTGTCATCCATTAGCCTCATCAAAGAGACGCATGGGTTGAGAAGGGTAGGGGGTAGGGCGGGAGGCAGGCTTTGCATACCACTATTAGCACCCCGCCATCACCGCTGATTAAAGCGGTGAGTTGGGTGCCACTACCGCCCCTCCCCATTCACCTTACCCTCGTGAACTTTCGAGCTAGTAGTCCTGCACAATGCGAGGAACGGGTAGTGTAGGGGTACACACCCCTCGTACTGTGGAACAACTCGAACCCCGACACGGGGGTTTAGTCGGGACGTCACAGTTTGGTTTCTCTGAGCGTTAGAGGTACACTCCGTTTACCCCCTGATAGGTGCCAGTCCTACCGTGAAGTGTTACACTATGGTCCTATCATATAACCTGCACCATAGTGAACACAACTAAGGTAAGGTTGATACCTTTCAGAGCAAACGAGGTGTGGATTGAACACAAGTTAGATTTATTTATTTTTAGCACCGCGTATTACTACCCGTTCGAGCTATACGCTTATGTACTAATTACGCTATTGGTCTTTAAGGATTAGGAAGGTCATACTAATAGAAAGTGTACCCACATTTGCGTTGGGGAGACTGTAAAACTATTTTGGAAAAAACCATCCTTAGAAATTTTTTGAAAAACATTTGAGTTGTTTAGTAGGGAACGTTTAATATTTATAAAAAAAATTCAATTTTTAGTGAAATTAGGTTGTACAAGTTGTATTAAATTAACATGAATGACATAAATGTGTAATATAATATATATGAACAATATTTGATTGATGTTTTAAAGAAATTGATAATACTAATTACAAGTGATGATACTTTATAGTTATGAATATCGTGAAATTACAACAAACATCTAAAAATTCAGTACATATTAGAATTGTAGACATTTAAGTCAAAGTTATACTTAAAACTACGGTTTTTTTAAACAAAGGATGATGTGATCATGCATATTTCGTATTTCTGTATTATTTTGAGAATTGACAGAACAAGTTATTAAATTTGAAAAAATATAAAAATTGAATTACTTTCTTATCTGTATTTTCCTGTTCCTTAGTTAATGTAGCAAGTACTGCAACGTTATTTATACGAGATGTTTCGATGCTACGATGGCATCATCCTCAAGTCTAATGAAAAAGAAAAAACACACCAAACGAAATCGTGGTTAAAACACAATGTGTTAGTCAATGTGGTATAACGTGCAAAATTGGTGAAAATTAATAAATTATAACATCGAAAAAAGAATAATTATGAAATAACATATTTACCAGATATTAAAACAATGTAATTGAGTATTCCCTGTTGTGTGATTAAGGAAACTGATATGAGTATTATAATTAACGTGTATATATAAAGTGAGATAAGATCATTCTGGAAAAATATAATAAGAAGTCAAAGATATTATACATAAAGTAAAATATTATGTACTGAGATATTGTGAAATGAGATAGTAGATAGATATATTTTGAATTTTATTTTAATTAATATTCTATAATGGATTGGAAAAGAGAATGACAAAAAAAAGGAAGTGAAAAAATGTCCAAGTCTTCTCAACACTGGCCCGAATAAGTAATTAGCTACTATGGAAGGATGGGCGGGTGCAGACAGAATGGAGGTTTTTATTTTATTCTGTTATGTTGAGGGAGTTTTCTTAAGGTATTAATGAGTATTTGGTTTTTAAAAATTGTTTGTTCATTCAATACATTTTTATTATTTAACAAGGCAGTTTGAATAAATATATTCTCGGCTATGTTCATTGTTGTGCCTTTTGAGGTGTTGTAAATTAGTTTCACACTTTTGTTCATTGGTTTAGATTAATGTCATGACTGTTTAAGGTGTCCAGAAAATTTCGATTCATTCCTATCATATTTGAAATCACTCGTGTGTTCATAAAATCTAGTAGAAATTTGGCACCCAAATTTTCCTATGTGTCCGCTGTTGCGATTACAGGTGAGTTGATATATGTTACTTTTTTCATATTGGTTGGTTTTGTTTAGGTTAGAATTGTTGATATATATTTTTGATGTTATTACTAGTGCTGAAGGATAACTTTAATTTGTGTTTTTTTTTTAATGTTGGTGATTCTATTAATTTTTTTTCTTTTGTAGTTGAACTTGATCCATTTGGTCCTGATTTCTGAATTTTCATTAGAATTATTGAGAGTGGATTTGCTGGTAAGTTGTGATTTTTGTTTTTGAATAATTCGGTAAACTAATGAATGGGAGTAACCATTGGAAACAGCTAGTTGTTTGATAACGTTGAGTTCAGTTTTGAAGTTATTTTTGTTGAGAGGTATATGGAGTAATCTATATATAAGACTGTTAAAAGCAGCTCTTTTATGGATTGTTGGGTGATTAGAATCATTCGGGATGATTGCATCGGTATGCGTGGGTTTTCTGTAGATTTTATATTAAAAATTGTTATGCTTGTTTTTGGTGATATTAATATCAAGATAGTTGATACTATTATTGATTTCATGCTCTAAGGTGAATTTAAGTTTAGAATGGATATTATTGAGATTGGGAATCAAATCGGGTGAAGGTGAATTAGACTCTTGTTCATAAATTATGAGGATATCATCTACATATCGACAGTAGAATTTTATGTTGATGAGATTTTTTAGTTTGTTTATTATTTTGTCATCATTGTGTTATAAGAAAATTTTAAGCATAAGACATTGCTAAACCCTAATTTTGAGAGTAAAATTTGCTGTTAAATTGGAAGTAGTTTTGATCGGAAACCGATTTGAGGACAGATGTCATTTGTTTGATGTAATCAGAAGGAGCATTATTACTTTTTTTAATGGTTTTGGTAATGTTGATGGTTTCATTTACAGGTACATTTGTGTACAAGTTAAAGATATCTAGTGATAAGAATTTCAATGGACCATTTAGAGGAACATTTTTAAGTTTTTCAACTAAGTCATAAGAACTTTTTATGTTATAAGTGTATGGAAGTTGCAAATTATGCTCGAGTATTTTGGCTAAATGTTTGGCTGTCTTATATGCTGAGGCATTTTGATAATTGACAAGTGGGATGTTAGTTTTGTGAATTTTTGTTATAGATGTAAAATTAGGTGCTTTTGGATTCATATTAATAAATTTGAACATATTTTTGGAAGAAAAGATTAAAGGTGCATTATTAAGTAAAGTTTTGATTGCTTTTTGGTATTTGGTAGTGGGATCACTTTTTAACTCAGAAATATTGCTAGGCCTATTATTGATGAAGTCCACAGATTTTGAAACGTAATCGATATGATTGATGAGAACAATGGTATATGTAATCTCTTTTGAATATATTATTGAGTTGCTTAAGGATGACGTGTTCTTTTTTTTTATAGTTATTTAGAATGATTTTATGTATTTGGTTGGCAACGAGATGCTTTGTTTGATTTTTTATTTCAGGATCAATAATAATAATTTCAATTTATAGGCTGTATAAAATAATACTTATAACAAAGTAAAATGTTAACGATGTCACCTGCTTCGGTGGCCGCATGGTCTAAAGCATCACACTCACAGTAGACTAGACTGCCGATGACTGGGAGATAGAGGTTCGAAATCTCGGCCGGTTGTACTAAAGATGGGTTTTCCAAAATGATTTTCCACTCTTTTTCCCTCCACTCAAATGCGTGCACACTTCCTCTGAATAAAACCTTCTCAACCTACCTAAGCGTGTAACATGAACAGGCAGTAAGACGCGGTGCTTAAAAAATTGTTATCAATGTTTACCACTAAAAAATGAATGTATGTATTTTCTATAAGTTCCTTTCCAACAATTATTTTTATTATCAGCAACACGTCTTACTACCCGTTCGGGCTATACGCACTTACGCTAATGTGTAATGGTAGGGTGATTGTGAGATGAAATGGAGGACCTACAGTTTAACGTGTGATCCGAACCACGGTGGAGGCCTGGCACTCCTCACATTCACAAGTTGTGATTAATACACGTCTTGTCACAGGTGAAGGAAGGGTTCGGCAATCAAATAAATCTGTGCTGGGACCGAGGATTGAACCTCGTAACCCAGCACAGAAGTCTGTCACCTTACCCCTAGACCAGGTCACCCTTCCTTTCCAACAAAAATCCTACTATGGAATCAGATTGTGAAACTATGCAATTATTAAATGAATCAAATAGCCAAAGCTATTATTTATGCTTTTAGTGAGGATTATTCCATCTAGATATCATATTTTGAAAATTGAAAAATGGTAAATAAGTATTTAATACCTTATCACTAAACCACCAATAAGTTGATCTATTATTTACCTCCCTATAATACTCCACCTATATTCTATAGAGCACTCAATGTAATGAGCGGTCCCCAGTTGACTGTGTCAAGAGAAGGGAACATAGAGATTACATCTTGTACAACCGTCGAATGGCGCCTGAACCCCGTTTGACTAAATAACTTCATAGGAACCACACTTGTTTTTTTTAGCACCGCGTCTTACTATCCATTCGGGTTATACGCTTATGTATTAGTTATGCTAATGAGTTTTAGAAATGAGAAAGGTTAAATTTGGAGGTAGTGTACCCACATGTTCATGGAGGGAAAGTAAAAAACCATTTGGAGGGGGGGGGGGGACTCAGTACATCCGAAATAAGTTTGAAACTTGATCTCCCCGTCATCAGTAGTCTTATCTACTACGAGTGGGATACTTTAGTGTCATTCGGCCACCGAAGCGGTTAACTTCCATTTGTTTGTGTGTTTTTTTTATTAAAAAGCTCTTGGATTTATTTGGCACAGTTTATTCTGTGCTCTCGTACTGTCTATCAGCAATTTAAGACCATATTTACTGTCGCTTTTCGAGACTAAACCAATCTCTTTTTAGGTTGAGTCGGGGATTGGTTTGCCAAGGCCCTTGTACTATCTCATCATTGAAAGGGTTAAGGTAGTTGATAGTGGCCAAGGTTGTTAGAACAGTGGTTACCTCACCTGAGCCTGAATTAAGGTATTTCGTCAGGTTTGAACTGCAACCTTAATGTTAGTAACATGCTTGGAAACCATTAAAGCGACTCCACCTGTCTATTCTGTATTAGTTTTATTTGACTTTGGCTTGCTATACTTATTTTACTGTTAATGGAATTATCTATAAATAAATAATTAATATATTTTCCTCATACTTGTGATGCGAAATCATTACATCACTTCCTGTAATTCAATGGAAATTTAGGTTGACTATTCAGTTGAAGGATATTTATTCAAATCCAACTAAGGTACAAAAATTCTACTAATAAATGTTGTAACTTAATTAGATATACTTAATATTTAGCAGCGCGTCTTACTACCCGTTCGGGTTATACGTTTAAGTGCTAATTACGCTAACGGGCTAGGAATTGGGAAGGTTGAATACAGAGGAAGTGAAACCACATTTGCGTGGAGGGAGAGTAAGAAACCATTTAGGAACACCCACCCCCCAGTTCATCCGACCGAGATTCGAACCTCAATCTCCCCGTCCTCGGCAGTTTGCTCAACACGAAGCTAGCGCATTAGTTAACTACGCCACCGAGGTGGATAACTTAATAATATATTTATCAAGATTGTAGAAAGAGACCAATTGGTAGTTTCCTGACCCACTCTCCCCCCAATGGAGTTAGATAGAAAGTCCCTAGGCTAAAGCCATTGTAAAATTTCAAGTGAAGCCACCTTTAAAAAATTATCTTTATTTTTCTTTTGATATATTTAGTATTAAGTATTGCTTCCCAAAGTTCAGTTGGTGCCCTTAAGGAATATATAGGTACATTTTTTAATTTATATACGGTAATTTTCCCTTAAACATAAATCAAAAGATTTCAACTAAATGTTTTTATTTCTGTATAGTTCGCAAATAATTAAAAAATAAAAGATTTATTAAAATGACAAAAAATGCAAATGCAATTGACACAGATAGGGGGGTGGGGTGGGGGGCTCAGATATGTAAAAATGGTTCGTAAGCATGCAACCTAACCCTTCCACATCAAAGATGTATGACATCTTGTATGATACTTGACAATATGTAGAGATTTTCAGTTTTCATTTCAAGTTGAGTGTGTCATGGCAAGGCTTAGGGAAGTTAGGATACTTCACTGATTGCTTAACACAAAATTAGTTGCTCTTATTTTAACGACGTCGCCTACTTGGAGATTTTGGAGCTATTTTGCGAGGTGGGTTGCATCTTTTTATTTATTTATTTAGCACCGCGTCTTACTACCCGTTCGGGTTATACGCTTAAGTACTAATTACGCTAATGGATTAGGAATTGGAAAGGTTGAATTTAGAGGAAGTGAACCCGCATTTGCGTGGAGGGAGAGTGGAAAACCATTTAGGAAAAACCACCCCCAGTTCACCCGACCGAGATTCGAACCTCGATCTCCCCGTCCTCGAAGGTCTGGCTCAACACGACTGGCGCGTTAGCCAACTACGCCACCGAGGCGGGTGGGTTGCATCTTAACTTGACGCACCTAAGCAGTCTAAGCACTATCATACTTAGACGCCAATGTACAAAATAGAAATAGAGGGAAGAAAATTAGTAGTTCGCCCTTAGAGGGCTCTTGCCTATGTGCTGATAACGCTTCCCCTCTTCTTCTGACGAGTTTAAACAGTCACTTTAATATTTGCGCCTTGAAATATTAACTTACTTTTTAATTTTACCTTTTCCTTGTTTCCTATTCTAGATAGACCTATGCTACCATGGACATTTTAATATACATCCTGGCAGAAAGATTCCTACAGGCCATTTTCGTGACCAAGCCAAATAGCCTAAGTCGTAGATGATTTATAAAAAAATACGTTTACAAAAACTACTTCTATTATATCAATAATGCTACTCTAGAGAAATTGATATCTATCGTGACAACTTTAGATCAAATGATTTACGTATGCATATGTGAAAGTAGAGCTATGATTCATTCACGACCTTAGTTTGCTTGGATTACAACTCAAAAAGTTACTAAAAATAGTCCCTAATATATCCCTACGCCAACAGTTGACATCTATCACTTTGGACAACTGTAATGAAATCAGATGATAATATATGAATGTGATAGTTAAGCAGAGTAATTTTGGACAATATTATATATATATATTTGAGGTCGTACACAAAGCTTATCTATCGTTTTATTCCATTTAAAAAAAATTAATATTCACAGCACTTTCACAAAATGTCTAACTACAAAATGGCGACCGACGAATTTAAACCATGTGGTTGGACATGACGGAAACAAGTGCTTCACAATGATGCACCCATGCAGTGGATACACATATTTTATTCAGTTAAATATTTTGAAATACGATAAAATCATCATAAAATAATTTATTAGGGTTCTATATATATATATTAAAAATAAAGACAAGTGTTTTCTCTTTTCCAAGTAAATACAATGGCTGTATTAAAAGGTATTGATGTATGCACTATATTACACATAGTCAATAACGTCCCAAAACGAAGAATAAGTACTTATGTTTAAAATATTGTCTCGAGTTGGATAAAAATAAATTATTAAAAGTAATGAAAGAGTATGAAAAAACTCAAACTTACATTATTTTAAATGTAAAATATAACAGGTAATTAAAAAACTTAGCATTTATAACAAAACAGTGATCTTTTACAAGTTTTGGCAACCCAGAACCTAAACATATGATTTTTGAACAGTCATCCAGGTAAAAATCTATCATGAACAGACTCTAGCAAGTTTTTCAAGCCGTCATTATGTACTGTACATTAAATTCGTAATACAGGGTGGCTCAAAAACTTTTATTATAAAATTAACTGACTTTTCCTTATTTTTGTTAATTTCCTCGAATTTTCCAGGTTTTCCCTGTCTGAAGCCACCATATAATAAAATAGGGGGTACTAAAAAGCAAGAATATATTATATTATTTTATTGATACTTTTTAACACAAGTGTTATTTTTCTGTGTACTGCTTCTTACTACCCATCCGGGCTAGCCAAAGGATACATTTTGGTTATGTTGGGAATCAAACCAAGGCTTTTAGGTCAATAGGTGGACGTACTTACAACTGAGGATACTAAGACTATTAAAGGTGGGAGTGTAGGGAACAAGAGTTAAGGGAAGTGTTTTTGTAGTTTTTATAGCAAAACTTTTTTTGACCAAAACAAATAAAAATATTTATCCAGTAGAAACAAAGTTTAATTTTCTCCACATGGCGATATCAACAGTTGTTGAATATCTGTCATGATCATAAAGGCATTAGATTAAAAAAAAATTAAATGAGGAGAAAAATTTTTCATAAAATTCCAGGACACTCTTGACAGATATTCAACAACTGTTGATATCACCATGTGAAGAAAATTAAACTTACTATGTTTCTACTGGAGAATTATTTGATTTCTTTTGATAAAAAAAAAAGGGTGTTGATGTAAAAACTGCAAAAATATTGTCCTTAGCTTTGCCTTCCCTTCTACTCCACCTTAACGGCTTCAAATAAAAATCAAAGATAAGTAGGTTGATTTAAACTAAATGCAGATGTATTAACGAGAGGAAATAGATGTGACAATAATATCAATAAAATTTTAACTACCTCGCCAGTGTGCCTGGATTTGAACCTAGACCTCCGTGACACTGGTAATCCAATATATCAAGTTATCACTGTTTTGGGTGATTTTTAGGCGATATTTCAGCTTTTTTTTCCTTCTACTGTTTACTCTGTTCGCCTTGACAAATCACACTGTAAGCTGCGGCATGGTGTAACCATGCAAGGTAGGTTGCTAACATTCAGGGTAAACATTTCTGGGCACAGTTTAGTCAAATAATTATATACTATGTCAGATAGTGACAATTGTACTATTTGGATAAACTAATGAAGAAAACTATCTATAAACAAATAACTAAACCAAGATATTTAAGAATCAAATAGCCAAAGCTATTATTTATGCTTTTAGTGAGGATTACTCCAACTAGATATCATATTCTGAAAATTTAAAAATGAAACCTGGACACGGGAATCAAACCCGGGACTTTTAGCTTAGTACGTCAATGCTTTAATCACTGAACTATCCAGGAATCGTCCCGTGCCCAGGGTCATTCTTCACTCATATTTTTTAAGGCAGAATCTATGATGGACGTGCGGAAATCGTCGGCTACAAATGTGTGATTTTATTAATATCACGAGCTATCAGATAACACAGACACCTTCGACTCAGTAGTTGGCTTAATGCTGGATATCTCAGTGGTTAGAGCATTGGCGTACTAAGCCAAAGATCCCGGGTTCAATTCCCGTGTCCAGGTGTCATTTTTGAATTTTCAGAATATAAACAAGATAGTTGTTGAGTGATAAGTGACCAACTATATTTTAATGAGACCTCAGTTTGAACCCTGATGGATTGTAAATAATTTAGTGTTTGTGTGAATATAGAAAAAATAATCTCCAATTCCATTTATGATAACGCTGCTATGTTCGATAAAAAACAACCTGTTATTTTATTTAAATCCCTAGTGAGTCTTTTAGAAGTTGGGAGAAAACCTTTAGTGAAATCCTTATAATTACCGCCCCGTTTTCTCTCTTATCAAGTTAAGTAAAAATACCCGCCTCAGTGGCGTAATTAGCTAACGTGCTAGTTTCGTGTTGAGCTAAACTGACGAGGACGGGGAGATCGAGGTTAGAATCTCTCTCGGGTGAACTGGGGGGATGGTTTTTCCCTAAACGGCTTTCTACTCTCCTTCCACGCAAATACGGGTTCACTTCCTCTATATCCAACCTTCCCAATTCCTAACCCATTAGTGTAGTTAGCACTTAAGAGTACAACCCGAACGGGTAGTAAGGCGCGGTGCTAAATAAAAAAATAAATAGATAAAAGACAAAATGTCCTACCCCAACGCGATTTAAACTAAAGTATCTCAGAGATTATTTGGTTACTGTCTGAAACACAACACCTAGCGTATGCGCATATATGAGGCCTAGATTTGTGTTCAAGGCGTTTGTGTCAGTTATCTGACATAAGAAACATTTTAAAACTCTTTATTGAGTTGTAATAGATACCATGTAAATTCCTATCCATTGGTTGGAGCAGCATATAAAGTACCTTTTGAAGGGTATACGTATTAAACGTAGAGTTAAAAATATTGAAAAAGGGTAGCTGTATTTATCTTACAGCTCTCAAAATTGACACCGTGACGCGCCAAACCTACAGTAACAGGATCAGTCATTCGGTGTCTGCGTACATCAAAAGTGAAAAGTCTCTTTGTGTAATACTAAACAAGTTTATCCCCATGTGCTACATTTGAGTAACCAAAGTCCAATTCAGGTTGAGAAGAAACTTTTTTTTACAGTTATAATAGTTACCAATTTTTTTTTATTTACCGCGTCGATCGGGTAAAACGAATTTATTAAAGTTACTAAAATAATTTTCATAAATTTATAGGCTTACATAAAGTCATGTAATTTACAAGTGTCAAATTTCGTAGATAATATCAAGATCTGTGAAATTATACGAATAATACAATAAAATAATTTAATATTAATGTCAAGAGCAAAAAATAAATAAAGTGTGTATATTCTAAAAGTTCCTTCCCTACAGGAATAATACTGTAGGAATGAATGGACGACTGAACTAATAGCTACGACCTCAAAGTGTGTGGAGGATAAGTCCTCTTCCTACCAGCCCTAAGGATCAAATCATCATCCACTAATTAACTAACACCTGTCATCAATCCAACCAGTGCAAAGGCTCTCTACAGACTCTACCGCGACCGAGAATCATACACACCCCACCCACCCTTCGAGGGTCTGATTGTAGCCCAGCTTTGTTAACATATGTATTCTGAACACAAGCGCTGCTGTCGGTGATATGGTGAGTTGACGTGTTCCTCTTTACACCATTCCTTATATCACTCTTTATCATTCCATCACAGACAATGTTAACAGCAGCGTGGATGGGTGATATTGAGTTGACACGTGTTCCTCCTTACACCATTCCTTCTATCACTCTTTATCATTCCATTCACAGACAATGTTAACAAGCTGGACGTGCTGCAGTCAGGAGGATGGTAACCAACCGGTTAGTCAGAAATGAGACGGGCTCTTAAAGTGGAATGAAATAGAACGCATATTGAGGTCAGTGTTTCTGTTATTTTATTATAAAAATTTGGTTTATCGAATCAATAAATAAAATATTGTTTCAGTAGATGCGTTTTATTTTCTATATGTAATAATGTCAACAGTTCTTGAATATCTGTAATTGCCATCCTGTAAACTTATGATAACTTTTTCTCTCCATTTAAGAAGTTTTTCCTTTACATTTAAAAAGTTTTTCATCAAATGGTAATATATTCATAGACAGATATTCAAGAACTGTTGATATTAATATTTTTAGTAATTCTCATCTAATGATACAATATTTTATTTATTTCGAACAAAAATATTTTTGCTATCAAATCTGCAAAAATTCTATCCTTAACTAACGTCGACTTTCATTCCACTTTAAGGGTGCTGGCGTATAAGAAATTATTAGAAAAATTCATTTTCGGTTTAAAATATTAGTTTATAACTGTGTTTTAATCTAAAACAGAACTTTATTCAAAAAATTTATATTTTTAAAAAAATCTCTTTGATATTAATTTTTACTGAAGGAAATTAGATTCTGACCTATCAATTGTTAAAAGCTGATTTTTTTACGTAAATACTATGCATTATCCTGTTAAGAATAAAATAGGATCGTTTAATATTTTACTAGATATTTATTATTACATAGAAAAATAACATTTTTTCTGCATCAACGTCGATTTTCTCCTTTTCTTTGCCAAAATAAATACACCTTCTCATATATGAAAGTGGCCCATTTTATTGTGGTCTAGATATATATCATCCTGTATTTAGTGTCTGACCGTACTGGAAGCGTGCCAAGTCGGGCTATGAAACTGGCCCTTGATCTTATCTTTGTTAAACTATTTGGTCATATAAAATACTACTTACATGTTAGAACCATCATCAATGTTTGATAATCTAACATGGGTGTACATAGATGTTTAAACCTAAATAATCCCTCCTATTTCACTGAAACTTTGTATAGGCTACGAATTGCTCTCTCTTAAAATATGTTTTAATCTTTTGGGTTGTTGAACCAAGTTATAAGGTGAATGGTTAGTTGGAATATTTTCCATATGAAACCAATTATTTGCTCAGAATAGTAGATTATGACAATGTTTTAAATTCGAAAATAAAATTTAAAAAAACTCATTAATAGCGTTTAACGTTTTAACTGGCAGAATTAGGCTCATTAATATCTTAAAGCTATAGACTGTAAGATTTAGATTTTTTTATCTAACATATTAACTAGCTATGGATAATTGAGTAAAGATTTTAATGTGATCGTACACATGATTTTTTAATTAATATACATTTACAATTACAAAGAAAACTTATGTTGTTTGTATTTTATTAATTTAATTTTGATCTAATATATAAATAGTTTATATTTTATGTTTTATATATAATGGTTTTTAATAACACTCTTAACAATTTATTCGTAAAATTAAAACAATTTTAGCTGATTGGAATAAAGTTAAGAACTGGTTTATATATATATATATATATATATTATATATATATATATATTATACAGGATGATTCGAAACTCTTTGTACAAACTTTAATGGGATATTGGGAATACTAAAAAAAAATCGTTGGTTAATCTATGTCCGCAGATAAGGCCGTAGTGGGGGGATTGGTGGTTGGACCCCCTTCCCCCTAATTTTATGAACAAAGTATATATGGCTTTATTTATGGTTCAAACAATATCAAAATTATGGTACAAGTATAAATTAGGGGGCTGTGTTACCATAAAAAAACACTTGAGAGAACTTCTAAGAGATGTTTAAAATTTAGAATTTTTTCTAGCCTACCACAATTGTGGGATGTGTCCGCCAAACCCCCCCTGGAAATTACTGGCTGGCTACGGCCTTATCCGCAGACGTCACCCTTTGATGCTAGAGGGTGCTGTTGGGCGGCGCGTCAAATGGCTATTTTTTGCCGTCTTCATTCGTAACGCAGACTTAATACGTGAAGCACGGATCATTTTACGAATTCTGAGATGGCTGACGTGCATCTATTATACGGAACCGGGGAATCTTTGAAAATGTACGGCAAACAATTCGTTGACGCCATCAAGGATAAAACTTTCTTTCTTTCGTTTATGTACCAACAGCGCCCTCTAGCACCTCAGGGGGATGTCTGCGGACGCATGTTCATTAACAACAAAAAAAGTTGGTTTTTAGGGTTCTCTATCTCAAATTAAAGTTCGTATAGAATGTTTTGAATCATCCTGTATATAAAACCATATAATATTTGTCAATTTTTCCAATTATTCTCTATCAGAACTTTGTTATTTTTATTTTTATTATTTTTCGTAAACACGTATTTTTGGTGCCATAAATTCAGCCTAATTATCCAGTTCATGGTGACCATAGGAATAGTCCCCTTTAAGGAAAGATAACTATGATTTCGGCGATAATTGAACCCAGGACCTCTAGATCAGTAGCTAGAAGTGCTGAATACAAGACTAAGACATTTGTCATTTAGTACGTGTAAGGAATTGTACTAATGTCACATTAATATACCATTAAAACAGACCAGTATCTCTATCATATCTGACGTAACTATTATACTCGTATATATCTGTCAGATATAAAAAATATACATTGACTGAGAAATATATTTCCCTGCTTATACCATGACCCAAGTTTATGTTGAGGATTCAATAATATTATTCATTAAAACTGGGTTTTAAAAATAAACACTCCTGATTGGGAGATTGGGCCAGAAACAAACATAAATTTAATTATAGATGCATATATATTTCATTTATATGTTTTTTAGCTCATACGTTTTAACATAAGGGCTATTTAACGATTTAATCCATAGGTAAGAATAAAATCATTACCAAAGGATACGAACTAGATTTGAACCTAAGCCTTAAGTCACCAAATATTGTCAAGTATATTTATGTTATCTATGAAATTATCCTTCTCAGTTATCTAAAATATATCTTAGTCTATTGTAAAATATAAATATTTTTACTCAAGTAATTTCTTATAAATAATTTGATATTAATTTATCATATCGTCGTTGTAATAGGTTAAAATATGAGGCTCTTTAAAGGTCTACCACCTTATCCTATTCTGTCTTTCTTAGCTAGGGATAGTGGATGATTGTGGGTTCGATTACCGGGACGCCCAAACAATGTATCATTAATTAATTTAGAACTTCCCCTTTGACAGTTATGAATTGATAGCTAGGGATGGGTCTGGTTTGTCTGTCTGTCTTAAGTTAGTTTGTAATTTGTGTGATTATTATTATTATTATTATTATTATTATTATTATTATTATTATTATTATTATTATTATTATTATTTGCTCCGCGTCTCACTACCCGTTCGGGTTATACGCACTTACGCTAATGTGTAATGGTAGGGTGATTGTGAGATGAAATGGAGGACCTACAGTTTAACGTGGGATCCGAACCACGGTGGAGGCCTGGCATTCCATACATTCACAAGTTGTGATTAATACACGTCTGGTCAGAGGTGAAGGAAGGGTTTGGCAATCAGATAAATCTGTGCTGGGACCTAGGATTGAACCCAGATCCCCAGTACAGAAGTCCGACATCTTACCCCCTAGACCGCCAGGTAATTCGTGTGATGATATAATTTATGTTATAATAAAAGTGTCGATACACCCTCCCTTTAAAAAAAATACTAGCTTGTAATGGTGACAAAAATACCTTGCACTCGGGTCATTCGGCCTGGGAGGAGCTAGAGGGGACGCTAGCTTACCTTACTACATCAAGTGATCACGTGGTATAGGGGTCAGTGCACCTGGCTACAAGTCAAGGGGCCTTGGCTTCGAATCCTGGCTGATACCTAGGGTATTTTTCACGAAAGGGTTTCACCCCAACGGTCACTAGGGTTTGGTTAGTTAGGTTTAAGTTAGGTTCAAGTGTCCTCACAAGTTCCACATCCTCATACTCACTATCACCATCCCTTCATATTATCGGGACATGGAAAGAGCCTCCACGGAAAGGATGTACGATCAGTACATTTGTGCGTCCCCTGGGCAACGATACATTAGTACTGAATAGGCCCAATCTATCCGCTACTGGACTACGATTGATGTAGCGTATTATATCACTTAAAAGCAAATTTCTAAGAAGACCTTTTTTAAATCTCTCCTATACTTACATCAGTCGATAGTGACAACTGTACCTACATTAATGGTCAAATAGTCTAAAGCACTCTCACAATAGACTGGACTGCTAATGACGAGGAACTCGGGGTTCTAATCCACGCTGAGTGTACTTAAGGTGTAATTTTCCTCAATTGTTTTTCATTATCCCTCCACGCAAATGAGTGTACACGTCCTCTAAAGGTATGCTTTATCCTCCCCAAGAAATTATAGTAATAAGTACAAATGCGTTAGTAGTAAGACGCGGTCCTTAAAAACAATATGGCCGTAGAGCGTACTTGTTCTCTGTCCACGGATGAAGTCATCTTAGTCATCCCTTGCTCCATGACCGTGCAGGGTAAGTAAGCCCCGTGGAAAGCGTAGTACGGCTTGTCGTCCCCCCTCACCCCACCCCTCTATATTCCACTAGTGAAGGAAGTGGTCTCTCACCCCCCTTTCACCTCCCTCGGCGATGCAGCGTGTAGGCCTATACAAGTGCATGCAGTATTGATCAAACCGACGAGGCCTGGGCTTAATATCCTGCGTGGCTTCGTATCATATTCACATTCTGCAACGTTGGGACAAAGACAACATACGTAGGAGCGGGGGGAGGAGTCCAGGGGAAAGTAAAGGGGAGGGGAAAGTTTTTTCGATTTTGCAACCTCTTGTATTAGCACACTAGACTCTAATGCTTCTACGTCAGTGAAGAATTGAGAGTGAGTTTCTTTGGTGAGATCTACGATTCCATTATTATTAATGTTATCATTAATAATTTTACAATTTATAATATTTTAAGTACGTCTTGGCAGTATTTATTGACTTTAAAAAAAAGCGCTAGAAACTAGCTAAAAATTATTGAAATTGGTACTTAAGATAGGTTTTAAGATTATTTTATAAACGTTTGTTTTTATGATAAAATCAGCACACAATAAAAGTAAAACCAAAATTACAAATATGGGAGTACTAGGCTCAATATTAGGAGCAATTTTCTACTTAATTTACAATCATAAGACAAGTAAAGCATGGCCACATCTACCTATACGCAGATGACACTGCAATACTGACTACACTAGAAACTCCAAATGCAGAATTCAACCTACAAGACTAACGAAATACAAATATGGACTTATGATCATCGTTAAGTAAAAAATTCAAGGAAAACTTAAGTTATATAATGTATATATCATAACCACTGAGCAATGTTTGAATATTTGTTTTGATTTACATAACTCGAGTGGACGCATGCGCTAAAATTGCTGGATTAGCATGTATGAAGCAACGTACTAGAAAGGTTACAGGAGAGCGCTGACAATTCATAACAATGATTGAACTAGTTGGCCAGAAAAGGGGCCATAGCGTGGTATAAAATACCTTTAAAGTTTTGGCAACGGGGCTGTCACAATTCCGTCTATATCACAGGCGGTCACTCTGTCTGACGCCATACTGTATCAGACGACATCATCGGGTCATCACTCATCAGTAGCACTTGTACTTAGAGAGCATCCGTTGAGACCAGGGTCCTGAAATCAAGTTCTGTAGAGGTCAAACGCAGTAACAGTCAACTTCAACGGTCTAAGTATTCACAAGTTTTTTTTTAGCACCACGTCCTACTACCCGTCTGGGTTACACGCTTATGTACTAATTACACTAATGAGTTAGTGATTAGGAATGTTTAATTGAAAGGAAGTGCGCCTGCATTTGCGTGGAAGGAGATTGGAAAACAATTTAGGAACGCCACCCTCAGCCGGGTTATTCGAAAGTTAAGCCAGTTCGCCCACGAGCACGGGCGTCCATTCTCTTTTCTTTATCTTACGCCTAACATCACATTTTGTATTACCTTTTAGTAACTAATATTAAGGTGATTGGCCCTTTTCATTTGGCATGAAAATGCAGAGCCATGGGAACAAACGGTTATCTTCAAGAATTTTTATTGTTTTTTGCAATTTTCTTTTCGGAAACGTTTTGTTCAAGAATAGGAGCATGTTGATTAAGTTATACTTTTTATATACACACCTCCTCTATAATTTTAACAGTGATCAAATATAATTAATTTTGACATTTTTCAATAGAAAACTGCCGGCTGTATAACAAAAAATAAGAAAATGTAACAATTAATAAACATCGATACATTATCTTAGAAGAGGTGTTGAAAATATTAACATAAAAATTTCACTCGTTCTCGAGAAAACTGATATTTACAAACGTATGATTTTTCCGCAAGATCTGTCCTGTAACTAGCACCATCTACTGTTTCCGTGATCCATACGTTCTTGTTGACGCGGAAGGATATTTCGGTCGGTTGTAAAGCCACGCCACGCCTTTCACCCTCCCGCCCACCATCCCACAAAGTAGGTTTTATACTTGCACTCGACAGGGCCAAGGCCTTAAACCGAAATTCGTAATCCTATATATTATTTAGAACCCACACAATTACACCCACGGGGGATAGGTCACGATATATATGTATATATATACTCCTAAAATGCAGAATCCAATGCTTAATATCACACATAACGATTTTTTTTTAATCTTATGGCATATTTGGCCGTGATAGATGTATCTAATTCGATCTCCGTGTGTGTATACTTTTAGCCTCTCTATGGGAACAGAATGTTGCCCATGGTATACCTTGGAGCTTGTCTACACGTCATACCGCATGTGAAGCCAGTGGAAATTTTAAGTACAACTTAAGCCTAATTAATCAGACCATGGTGAACATAGTAACACTTCCACCATTTTAGGGGAAAATACCTATGGTACATCCGGGAATCGAATCCGGGACCTTTATTCATTGCCAAGAGTCCAGTATGAAAAGATGTTTATACCTGACCAATGAGTGTTCTACTGAGTGATTATGAAAATATGTTGATACCTGACCAATGAGTGTTCTACTGAGTGATGAGAACAATTCACATGTTAGGTTTTAGCTAACTACTTACCGTTGCAACGTTTCACATCACGCCACTGGTGAGTACTAAATATATTAGAAGACATCCAATTATTAAAAAATCTGTGGAGTGGGTTCACAATCATATACAGGAGTGTTTAATCACTCATTATATGAGGTGTACACGCATTTGCGTGGAGAGGGTGGAAAACTGGTTAGGAAAAAACCCAGTACACCCGACCGGGATTCGTACCTTTATATCCCCGTCATAAGTGGTCTAATCTACTACGAACGTAGCGTGTTAGACCAAATGGCCACCGAAGCAGGTTTTTTCCAATATTGTTATCTTAATTTCCATGAAATGATTTAGAATAAAATCGCTATAGAGATATTTCTGCCTGTCAGATGATAAACCCCACCTTAACAGAAGAAACTTGGTACTGACTCCTAAAAAAAATAATTCCAAAACTGTTTCTTACCCGCGGCGCTGTCTAAATACGATATAAAGTTCACAAGGTCATATTACTAGGAGCTGTGTTTCGTTAATTGCTTTGCCATTAAAACCACAATTAGGACCACAGTCTAATTAGAAAGGAAAATCGTTATGTAAAAGGGGTGACTCCGTTCGAGATATTGCCTTTAAGGGCTTATCCGGCATTTTAATTCTAGGGGGGCACTAGAAACTTTTTTAGGGAGGGATGAGGTAAGGTGGCTAAACGCTTTTTGAAAGTGGCATCAGCTTAAAATTCTATGGTGTGGAAATAGTCACGTCATTAAAAAATATATTACAACCAAATAATGGCATCATCTTTGGACGTATTTTAACTAAAAACTAATTGTGCCCGTGTGAAAAATAATTTAAGTTAACTTCCTTGCTCGTCCAATTTACAGGGTTTGTACTAAAGCGCAGCCAAAGTTCAGGCATTTTGTTATTTGTATGCTGGTCTACAATTAAATACTTTTTTTAAATACATCAGGAACCCTTTATTAATAGCGTTCGTAAATTCATCGTGGCTTCAATATTGAAACTTTATAAATTTTGATGTGATAATCTTCTAAATAATTTTTTTTTCAAATAAATTAAGATCAGTAAGGTGGGACACAAGAAATTGTTGTTTAAAAATATACTTTTTGTTTTCTAAAATTTCGGTTTCTTGTTGTAACGATTCTATTTTACACATCGATTTTGATCAATTAATAGAGGTAGTCAGATCTAGTACAACGTAATAATATTCAAATTTTATTTCATTCACACCATATTTCACAGTAAATATCTACGTGGTGTAACGTACTTCTGTCTATCTCTATCAGCCACCCAGGAAAAACCTTCTCCGAGGGCAATGGGGAAGAAACGAAGGATGATTGCATCACGTTATTTGAACGTTCTAGAAGCAAACATCTTCGTAAATAACCCTGTTGGAAGGCGGAAATGAGGACACTCGCATAATAATCGCCGAGCAGTTAGGACCTGTGATCGTCGAGAAAAAATAAATATATTTTTTTATTAATCATTGTATAAGGGTCAGGACCGTAATCATTCCGCGTCGGTCACTGGATTGGATCAATCTTAATCTTAATTCAATCCCATTTTAATCACCCCAGTTCCCTAAGAAGTGAAATAGCAGCACGTGTGATATCAGATCGCACATTCAACCTGTCCGTTGCAGCAATAACGCTGAACAAACACTCCATTATATTTACATATGTGGTTTCAATTATAGTCTGACAACAAATCACATCAATCTAAACAATAAAATATCAAAACTCATTAATAGTGAACAAGAACGATAGATCCACACCACGATATGAATAATACTAGTTATTACAAAATTGTTTCCCTCCGCGGGGCATGAACCGCTAACCGTAACACCACAAAAATGTTTACTGAAGTATAGGCACCAGACATAACATTTCACCCTTTTATATTTTTGAAATTAAAGATGTTTGGGTACATCCTTGGTATATAAGCTTTCAATATTTTTTTTTCTATGGAAGGAATAACTTCCCGTTTTTAAATTGATAGATATCATATCACTCGCATCGATGGACACGCAGGCTTAGCGTCAGGTTTACTTAGTTTGGTTTGCTGGAGATGAAGAAGTCAGAATGATATTTTCCTTAATGGTTTCCAAACCGTCTTCCACATAAATGAGGATAAATACCCTCTAAACACCCACCTTCATAATCCCAAGCCTATTAGAATTTTGACTACAGATGACCTGGACGGGTAGTAAGACACTAAGGAAAACAAATATTAGCGTGTGACTGACATGGCACCAGCATTCACGTTTTGATAAAAAATATAGGGCAATTCTAATGAATGTAATTTTTCTTCGTCCTATATCCAGGTGAATTCTGTTCAAGCGCAAATTTAAGGGGGGTACAGTGGGGATGCGCCCCCCCTTGGGTGGAATATTTTTTTAAGACTAATGGAAGTAGAGGGTGAGGGCTGTGGTAGCGACCAATAAGGTTGTGAGACCAATGAAATTTTTTATTTTGTATCTTATTGCTAGGTTGTGGGAGAATAGGTGTGGGCAGTGGGCACTGGGCAAGAAGGACGCGTGTTAAGGAAAAATATGCCTATCAGAGCACGCAAATGTTCCTCCATTCAATATATCTGTGCCCCCCTACCCCTTTGTACAATTTCTAAATTCGTTCTTGATGCTGTTACAGGTCAAGATATGTATGCTTTGTGTCTGGATATTTTCTAACATAAAAGGTTATTCATAATGCCAACTAGAACCTAACCTTTATATTAGTAAATATAAATTTAGATACAATCCTCATAAATATTCATTAATTTATTTATATCTTACAAACCATAACCTAGAAAATAAAATGTTATCTTTTGATTGCTTATATAAATATCTGTAAAAATAATTATTGGAACGTGCTTCAATGACTGAATGGTTTAAAACGTCACTATCGTGTTAAACTGGCCTGCTGAGGACGGGGAGATCGATGTTCGAATCCTGGTCAAGCCTACCGAGGGTGGTTTTCCCCAAATGGTTTTTCCCCCAATCTCCTTCCACGCACATGCTCATATATTACCTCTAAAATCCTTCCTTCCTCATCCCTATCCCGTTAGAGTGAATATCATATATGCTTATAACCTGAACAGGTAGTAAGACGCGGTGATAAGAAATAATTATTGGAATACTTGTTGTTAGTCACGTGGTCTAAGCGTCAAACTCACTTAATTTGGTTTGCTATTGATAGGGAGGTCGGGTTTATAATCCTGCCAGGTGTACTTAGGGTGTTTGTACTTAAATGGTTTACCATTCTATTTCCACGCAAATGCAGGTTATATTTTCTATTGATTCTACCTTCCTTATACCTACCTCACTATCGTAATAGGCCTGCTATTTGATCGTCGCAGCGAAGGCTACTTATATTCGCGCTAAAATATATTCATAACATTTTATTTGTAAAAGTTAAATAGAGAATGAGAACTTATTCGACTTTATAGTGTGTGTTTTTAGTTTTTTTAGCATCGCGTCTTGCTATCCATTATTGTTATACGCTTTTATACTAATTAAGCCAATGGTTTTAGGGATTAGAAAGGTTATATTTAGAGCAAGTGTACCTGCATTTGTGTGAAGGAAGATTAGAAATTTAATTTTGGAAAAAACACCCAAGCAAGATTCAAACCTCGATCTACCCGTCCTAGGCAGTCTAGCTCAACAAGAAACTAGCACGTTAGCTAACTACGCCACCGAGGTGGGTAACCTAAAGTTCTTAACCCTTTTTATTAACACACTGTATACCCTCATGGCAAGGTAGGTAGGATTTAAAATAAGTGTGCTCACATTTACGAATAGAGAGAGTAGGAAACAATTTAGAGAAAACCACCCTCAGTACACTTGACTGAGATTCGAACCTCCAATCTTCCAGTCACTGCGAAACCAATCCATCGCAGGTGTTACGCCGTAGACCACACAGCCTCTGTTTCGTGTCGTACTCATCTCAAATTATTCTTTTTTGGGTCACAAACCAAGTTTTAAAATAAAGTAAATCTAACAAGTTCTTCACCGCCATTTAGGTTGAACCAACTTGCGAAAAATATTCCCTTCTCGTTGTACCTTGTTGGTAGAGTCATGTACGGTAAGAGCGTGACTAGCCCTGGTAGAAAGTCAGTGAGCCAACCCTTCACCCCCCAAGGAAGAGCCATGATGCGTGTTTCCAAACAGAAGAGCACCCCCCATCCCCCAAACCCTTGCGATGTACTATACAAGTGCAGTATTGATCAACCAGCTTACATCGGAGGGGGGTTTACTTGGTGTATGCGAAGTATTATGCAATCTGCACTACATACAAGTCACACACACACACACACATATATATGTATACAATACTCTGGTCATAGACATATACTAAGACTTCCTTGGAAACTGTTGTAGGAAGAGATGACAGACTCGGGTCATTTTACGCTAATTGTATATGGATGAATAAAATATAATTTAAAAGGAACTGTACCCATAAGCAGCCTCTAAACACTGAGAAGGGGGGGGGGGATCATTTATAGTGGTATCAACCTGGAAAGGGCTGACGATACATTTTCTTCATTTTAAAATGCATTCGAATGGAGTTATATTGATAATATATTTATGTTGCTTTTTTTGTTTAGAAAACGTATTCCAATCATGAACACTTTATGCTTCGAGATTATGTTAATGGTAATGTATTTTGAAGATGGATATTCTCCGAAATTAAAAATGTTTCATGAATATGATTCAAACTTGATATTTAAATATTATAGTCTGAATATAACTTGCGGCGAAATCGTGATTTTAATTTTAGCTTTAAAATTAAAGGTAATTTAAAGATGACTATGGACTGCAAATCTTTACGTAAATACCTATGTTTTACTTGACTGTATATTTAAAAAAAAGGAATTTGTGTATTATTTGTTTAATTATTAGTTTTGATTCGGCACCTTAGCTCAGTAAATACATTATATAGTACTCCTAAGTCCAACTCACTACTTTTAAAATAATCATACTTACATTTAAGTTAACTTCATTGATTAAAATTATTACAAATTAATTTTAAAAGTTTTAAAATGTAGATACATTAAAAAGTAGTACTCCTACATTTAATTAAATACTTTTAAAATAAATGGTACGGAACTCCGCACGGACTTTTTCGCTCTATTGTTAAAAAATGGAGATATTTACTCAAAGCTCGTACTATATGTGAAACAAAATAATATACAATAACAAACCCAAGCATAAATTGCACTATACTTACGTAAAACATTTTTAAATCCCGGTTTTAAATTATATAATTTTAATTTTTAAAGAATTAATGTCTTCATTTGTATGTTTGTACCAATAAAAAAAGATCGATTTAGGGTCCACAAGGGTCAACATTTCGTATTAAAATTTCGACTTCTGGTTAAAGTTTTAACATTTTATTAGGTGTTGCACATCTTCAGGACATCGCATTGCTATTCAATTCTTAATTTATAAATTTTGACAAATAAAAAATGTAAATATTGAATATTGAGTCTAAAATGGAGATAGATCATTGTTGTACAAACATTTCTCCTAAGAGGTTTAAAGAAAAATAATATAGGCCTAAACTTTTTGCGAGACTTGCTTATATTTAATTACTCTATGGCATTACAGAATTATTGCGTTTAAGATGAAAATAGCCACTTTATTTATAATCTTAATCAACGTCTAGATACTAATTTTAATAAAAATCTTTAGAGCCATTTTGAGATAATCGATTTTTTCGCTTTTTATTAAACTACTCTTTATTTTGAGATTAAAAAGACACACAGACAGACGGTACTGCAAAAGACATCCGTCAACATTTCGGGTTAGATTATTTTTAGGGTCGCAATACTTTACCTTTAGTGTTCGAAAAGTTTATATGTATATACCTATTTAAAGTTATTGGTTTTATAAATATAGTTTCTTATATAATATTTGTATTATAAATAGATCTATATATTTGAAATGATAAGTAATTTCATATCTCAAATAGTTTCGGAGATATGATAGAAAATTATATTTTACGCATCAGACCGGATCCCTTAAAGTAATGTTGCCGAAATGTTGAGGGTAGCCATTTTGTTTGAAATGAAATTTAATCAAAATCTTTATAACCGATTTTGAGAAAATCGACTTCTTCTCTTTTTGCCCTTCAGTAAACTACCCATAATTTTAGGGTTAGACATCCAATTCCAAAAACCCCGGGCAACCTATAAAAACCCTAGATACCAAGTTTTAGCCCGATCGGTAAAATAGTTTAGGCTCTAGTCGGAGGTACAGACAGAAGGAAATTTAAAAACCACTTTTTCCGATTCGGGGGGGTCATGAAACGTCGAGATTCATCAAAATCTCAGTTCGATTTTTTTGAGATCACAATACTTTCTCTACCTGTAAGATAGCGAGAAAGTTATAATCATAGCGTGTCCCGATAAGTGTTCCGGGTTCGATTCCTGGCATGGCCGAAAAATTCATCATTAGGGGAGATATGGGTCTACCCTCTTACAATGATGAATTAACGGCTGGGGACTGGATGTTGTGCTTGTCCTAGTCTGTAAGTTAGATTTTGAGGTATATGAAGCTACGACAGGCCTAGCAAGCCGGTAGCGGGAAATTATATGACTTGAATAAAAGCTTACTCAGATCACAGGCTGGAAACAGTAATGGATGGAAAGTAAATATATAGGCCTACTGTAATTTATTTGATGAATATACGGTATAAGCTCAAAAGCTTTAATTTTATAGTGCCTAAAATTCTGAACATAAATTAAATATTATGTATATAAGCTATTTTATAACATAAATACCTGAATCAGCTTAATGATCAAGATTCAAGATTGCAAATTACTAAAAACGAATCCTCTGTTGGTGATGTGAATGTTCTATTATACGTCTACTCCTGAATTTTGCGGCTTGCAACTCCCTCCTGTGGCCTAGAGTCACGTGTTCCACTGGCACCCTTCTCCAACCAATCAGAGCGCTTCCCGCTTCTAGTTCACTTTCTACGACATTCACTAGTCACGTGATCTAGTACATAAAAAAAATTAGGGGTGTGGGTAGGGTGGATTACACATGTGACGTCACGCCACTTGAGGGGAAGTGCAAAAAATAACGCAAGCTACATTCGCAACAACCAAACATGCGAAAATAGAATATTTATGTCGAACAATTTTTTTTTTTTATATTTCCATTTTTTCGCTCTACTATTCAAAACTATTGACAAAAAGGCACACAATTAATGTTAGTGATTGGAAAAGATACCAGTATTCGTCTGGAGAAAGCGTGGAAAACCACAATGAGGTGAAACCTCGGTAATAGCCACTCAGTATCCAAATGAGGAGTGTTTCTTATTTTAACTATTAGATGCAATTAAAGTGCACTTTCTTAACTTACTAATACATAAATCCACAACCTACAAACTAACTTTGCCTTAAAATAGACACACACCAATTCACTAAATTAATTCATTAAAATGGCATGGTAATCCCTAAATTTAGCCTGGCTGTTTTTAATACATTTTAGGTATAATTTTACTAAAAATGTGTCTAATTTCTTTTCGGTCTGAAGGAAATGTTTTACCTTTCTTATCGTTTTCTGAAACGTTGACGTCATTAGTCACTATCGTCATAGTTCATAAGCAAGATTTTTTAAATCCTTATTGACGAATAATGCATTTTATATTATTATTATTATTATTATTATTATTATTATTATTATTATTAATATAATATATATAATAATAATATTTAGCACCACGTCTTACTACCCGTTCGGGTTATACGCTTAAGTACTAATTACTCTAATGGGTTAAGGATTGGGAAGGTTGAATATACAGGAAGTGAACCCGCATTTGCGTGGAGAGAGAGAGTGGAAAACAATTTTTTTATTATTATTATTATTATTATTATTATTATTATTATTATTATTATTATTATTATTTTATTAGCACCACGTCTTACTACCCGTTCGGGCTATACGCACTTACGCTAATGTGTAATGGTAGGGTGATTGTGAGATGAAATGGAGGACCTACAGTTTAACGTGAGATCCGAACCACGGTGGAGGCCTGGCATTCCTCACATTCACAAGTTGTGATTAATACACATCTTGTCAGAGGTGAAGGAAGGGTTTGGGCAATCAGATAAATCTGTGCCGGGACTGAGGATTGAACCCCGGACTGCATTTTATTGATTTTTGTTTATGTACAGCGCTGGATGCTGGCTGTTACGTTGTTAAGAAAAGAGGAAGTGTTAAAAATTCATAAATGGTTTCATTCCTAGGGTTCTGGAATCAATTCCCGTAAGGATCAAAAATATATAATTTGTGAAAAGGGGGTGGGAAATTCCTCTTTTACAGTTAATATGAATTGCCTTCCTCGAGGACTAGGAGGAAGAGAAGAATCAATGTACTGTAAGATTAAAAAGCAACTCAACTTTTTCAAGAGTCAAATATTAAAGTGATTGTGTAAACTCGTCAGAAGAAGAGGGGAAGGCTTATCAGCACATAGACAAGAGCCCTCTCAGGGTGAGCTACTAGTACTAACATTGGTATCTAAGTGTGCTAGTGCTTAGACTACTTAGGTGCGTCAAGTTAAGATGCAAACCGCTTCGCAAAATAGCTTCGAAATCTCCAAGTAGGCAATGTAGTTAAAGTTGTAATAAAGCACAAGGGGGCGGGGGAGGGTAGTTTTTATAAAGTAGGAAGGGGGAGGGCGGGTGTTGGGGTCGCTCAACTAGAATCACACAGAAACTAACGGGTCAAAGTTCAGACTGTCAAATTGTCCCTCAAAACTGTTATGTTTATTCGCGAGTTGGTGGTATTGTACCTCTCGTGGCTTTCAACAGGGACGGTGGCCTTTGACTGTAACTTTCTTGTAAGTTAGTAGGAGTGTACAGTATATTACAAAGTACAGTGCTTGTCAAAATGCGATCTATACGTAGCTCATATTTGAAGAGGTGGGATGTAAAGAAAAACAGCGGGGAGTAACAATTAAATTACTTTTCCTAACCTAGTAATATTTTATATACAGCATCAAGTCTTACTACACCGTACGGGATATAGGCTCGTGTACTAATTTATACTAATGTGCTAAAGAAGAGGAAGGATGATTTTATAGGAAGTGAAACCACAATTTCGCGGGGAAAGAGCGAGAGAGAGAGAGAGAGAGAGAGTGAGTAACCGTTTAAAAAACCACTATCAGTGCGCCCAACAGGGATGCGAATCCCGAGCTCTTTGCCATCACCGCCTCGGTGCGTAGTTAGCTACGCGCCAGTCGTGGTTGAGCCAGACCACCGAGGACGGGGAGATATAGTTCGAATCTCGGTCGGGTGAACTGGGGGTGGTTTTTCCTAAATGGTTTTCCACTCGACCTCCACGCAAATGCGGGTTCACTTTCCTCTAAATTCAACCATACCAATTCCTAATCCATTAGTGTAATTAGTACTTAGCGTATACCCGAACGGTAGTAAGACGTGGTGCTAAAATTATTATTTTATTATTATTATTATTATTATTATTATTATTGATTATATTATTATTATTATTATTATTATTATATTATTTATTATTATATTATCTTTGCCATCGACAGTCTAGCCAACACGAGAGTGACACCTTAGAGCATAGACCCCTGCGGCCACCGAGCAGGTATAATGAAATATATTTAGACATGGTAAATTATTGTGTTTTTCCATGTTGCTTTCGATTTCTGAATTTCGAAACCCGGGTTTGGTCTTAAGGGTTTTATTTTATATGTGTACAGCATTCTTTAAAAAATTCGTATTTTAAGACGTCTTAGCGTATCCTTGAGTATGCATAATCCAGGTTGAATATTACTTTTCTAGGTAATAATTTTTTTTTTGTAATCGTCGTACAAGTCCATGTTGCTCGCAGTGTTCATCAGTAATGAGAACATAGTGCACTAGAGCTTCCCCTCCCACCCCTTACGTCGTAAACTCGCGATGAACAAGTGTGAGCAGACCCTCGCGGTATTGTACACATGAAGGGGCTACAAACATTGGATGGTGTGGGGGGGGGGGAAAGTCGCAGTTATACAGAATGGGGGGGAAGCTTCGAACGACGATCCTCTGAATGAGACGTATCCATCACATCACGGTTCAATCCACATCATGGGGGGGGGGGGAGGGAGGAGGCTGAGGGAAACGGAGGGAGCTAAAAAGTCATTGGTTCGAGTCCCGATGCTCAAATAGTTCCCCTTACCATCCTCCTCCCTTCATAATAGTCGGTTAATATCTGCTCGCAGCGGCTTAATGAGGGGAGGTTTAAATGAAAGGATTTGCGAACCAATAAGAGTCATGAGATTTCGTTCAAATTTGTTGCGTCCTTTTTTTTCTCTCTCTCTCTCTACCGTGTCTTATTATACTCCGTGCTATCAGCATTTAATTACTCTAAAAGGAATAATTGTCATGAATAAGTAGAGAATTGAACTATTGAGGAAAAACCACCCTCAATTCATCTGCACGGGATTCTAACCCGACTTCCCTACTATAATCTTTCTAATCTATTGTGAGAGGGTGACCTGGTGGTCTAGGGGTAAAGTGTCGGACTTCTGTGCTGAGGGTCCGGTGTTCAATCCTCGGTCCCGGCACAGATTTGTCTGATTGCCAAACCCTTCCTTCATCTCTGACAAGATGTGTATTAATCACAATTTGTGAATGTGAGGAATGCCAGGCCTCCACCGTGGTTCGGATTCCACGTTAAACTGTAGGTCCTCCATTTCATCTCATAATCACCCTACCATTGCACATTAGCGTAAGTGCGTATAACCCGAACGGGTAGTAAGACGCGGTGCTAATAGTAATAATAATAATAATAATAATAATATTGTGAGGGTGAAGTCCTTAGAACGCGTTACCACTAACACGTGATTTTTCACTATATTTTGCAAATATATTACCTCATGATACCGTACAATTCTGCTTTGTCGATATATTTGAAAAACTATAGATTTTCAAGTCACATTTAAATTGACATAACCAGCTTCGTTGGCCACGTGGTCTAATGCGCTACTCTTGCAGTAGACTAAACTGCTAATAATGGGGAGATCGGGGTTCGAATCTTGGTTGGGAGTACTGAGGGTGGTTTTTCCAAACTGGTTTTCCACTCTACCTCCACGCAAATGTGGGTACCTTTCCTTTGAATATAACCTTCCTAATCCATAAAACCACTAGCGTAATCAGTACGTAAGCGTTTAACCCGAATGGGTAGTAAGACGTGGTGCTAAAAAAAATTTACATAAAAACTAACTCATTTTAAGTGTTTTCAATGGTTATCGACTCTTTTAATTTTACTGTGTCTTACTACCGGTTCAGGTTGTACGCTTATATGACAATTATTCCAATGGGGTAGGAAGGAAACCTTTTAGAGGTAATCTACCAGCATTTGCGTGGAAGGAAAGTGGGAAACCATTTAGGAAAAAACCACCCTCAGTAGATCCGACCGGGATTCAAGCCCTGATCTCCCCGTCATCGGAAGTCCAATCCAACATGACCTGACCTTAAAATAGCAGGCATGTCATGCTCTGACCCGCGGGTCATATGTGCCCCAATTTATGATCCTGTGCGACCCGTGGACCTCATGATGAACCAACATACATACAGTGAAGTCTGATTTTCTTTGGATCTTCAATGGCTCCGCCTCGTCCTATTAATTTTCACCACCATCTCATCTCGTTGGGACGTGGAAAGAGCCTCCACGGAAAGGATGTACGATTAGTACATTCGGGCGTCCCCTGGGCAAAAACGGTACGTTAGTACTGGTTAATCTTTCCGCAAACTGAGCTACATATATATGTAACCCATACGCGTCATATTTATTATCAAATTTGTAGAAATACACCATTTGGGATTGTTTTAGCTGGATCACATTTCATTGCATCAAATTAAAACACCTTTACAGAGGGTTTATATTTATTTTTTCTTAAAGCGATTGGCCCTTTTCATTTGGCGTGGAAATGCATTACATTTTATATAAAAGGATAAATCGCTAGTATATTATTCTAAACACAATGGAGATGCCTTCTCATATTAAAGCCCAGCGAGAAAATGAGGTCTAAAAGTGAGGGATTGGCCACAACCCTTGTGCCTACATCTTTGGGGAGAAGTATTCGGAAACTCACTTTTATATTGGTTTTCTCGTCAGCACGAACAAAAAAAAAAAAACTTTCAGAAAAAAGCACTGAAACATTTGATGACTTTTCCAACAATTGATTTGTGCAAGAAAGCCTTTTCTGCTCTTTGTAGTGTGAAAAAATGTGAAAAAAAAACCCCGTCTTAGTGTGAAATGAGACTTGGAGAGAAGGTCACTAAAATTGCCACAGATTTCAATGATATTTTAAATTCACACAAACAGTTCCATTCCTCACATAAGCTATCAGTGATCATAAATTTACAAATATAATACCAATTATACTTTATTTTAATTTTTATTGTAATTCTCTTTACATCTATTAAAAAAAATATTGTGTCAAAAAATGAACAAATATAATACGTACATTTATTTTATTTTCGTGCGTATAACCGGACGGGGGCGGTGCTAATAATAATAATATTTTATTTTCATTTATATTGTAATTATATTTACATTAAAATATATTCTGACTAACTTATCCTTATAATATACTATGAATCTTATATTATATATTTTAAAATCATTTATCTAACATCAAGGGGTCCACAAACCAGCTGTTATCTGGTTAGAGGGTCCGCGTGATTAAGACGTTTGAGAACTACTGGGTTAGAGCATTCGACCACCGAGGTGTATGCCAAAAGTAACAACACTAATGCGCCTACTAGCACTAATTCTACTACTTGTAATAATATAAAGTATATTTATTCCCTTTTGGTACTCACAACTGAGAAAACAATCTGTTCCCACCCTTTCAACCGGATGTGTAAGTTTGTAGTTGCAAGTTTGCCCACATGAGACGCATCTGATGTGCATAGCCCCAATTTTTTTTTTTTCTCGTAGCCGTTAACCCAGTGATTCCTCTACTCCTCGTAGCTCTCGACCCCAATCAGCCCCTAGGCCGCTTTGCAATTATCCCGCACGCACACACGCACGTACAACTACCCCCCCCCCCTTCTCCTCTTCTATTGTTCCTGATGACTTCTCAACCCTTGCACTAATCCTTCTTGTCCGTATGAGGGAAACTATTCTCTCTCTCTCTCTTTATCTCTCTTACTCCGCAAAGGGTATTGACGATGAGGGGGGAGAGGGGGTGATGATGGGTTTAGAACCAGTTGAATGAAGTTTCTTCAACAATTTTCTTGAAAAGCTGACATTTCGCTTACTGGACTTTTGTTCTTACTTTTAAAAAGCAGAATCTAAGCAGGAGTGCAATAAGTACACTTTTAGAGGTAAGGTCCTTTTTATAAAACTAAACTTTTTTTTTTTGCTGCCATAATTGATTCAATTTTTATTTTACTAAGTATTGATAATATCTATTGAAAATGACAGCTGATGGTTACATGACTTGACGTATTAATACGTGAAAGTATAATAACAAATACATTATTTGTATTTGCTAGCGTTTTTTTTACGAAACAAGGACTTAGGTAACTTTAGGTAAATTGTACACCACGTCTTAGTAACCGTTAGAGTTATACGCTTTTGTACTAACGCTTATGTTTAAGGGATCAAGAAGGCTATATTAATAGGAAATGTACCCGAATTTTTATGGAGGAAAGTGGAAAACAATTTTTGGAAAAACCACCCTCAATACACCCGACCGAGATTCGAACCTCTGTCTCCCCATCATTGGCAGTCAAGTCTACTACGAGTGTAGCGCGCTAGACCAAGCAGCACCGAAGCGGATAGAGATTTTTACTGTACAGTCTGATTTAGATTAGAAGTAACTTTTCGTTTACATTTATAAAAGTTATAACAATGTTCAGGTAATTAAACGTAAGGTCATGTGATGTACAGCTTTCACTTTAAATGTATATTATCAGTACCTATGAAATTATACTAATCATAAAGTAAAGTGTTATCAATGTGACAGTAAGGAAAAAATGTTCTCATTTTCTAAAAGTTACTTCTTAACAAAATCTTACTATAGATGGGAGTACATAGCCTATAACTAACGTGCTGAAATCGTGAGGTGAAAGGAAAACGTGACCCGATTTGGTGGCCGAACGGTCTAAGGGTCACTCTCGTGTTAGACTAGCCTACTGATTAAGTGGAGATCGGTGTTTCGAATCCCGGTTGGGCCATCTGAGGTGGGTTTTCCTAAATGATTTTCAACTTCCCTTCAACGCAAATTTCGAGTAGATTACCTCTAAAATGCTTTCTTTCTCATCTCCACCTCATTAGAGTAATTATCAGTACGCGTATAACCTGAACGCGTGATAATAAATTTTAATGGTGATTTGATTACGATTATTGGTGAAATAATACAATATCCGTGGATGCGGATATTGAACTATGGTCATCCACGCGGGGCTCTGGACCTAAGTGATTTTAAATAACACTTCTGAAACAACAATAAAATTAAAGAACAATTAATGTGCTTTGTGCCGAGTTCTACACCATATTTCCACAATGTCGGGTCGATGTCTCTTAATTTACTTAATACTGGACAATTTATCATTGTTTGAATTTCTATGAAGAAAATATTGGAAGGCTCGCTTTTTCCCTCTGCTGCAAATGTAATATAATATTACTTTTTAAATAACTGTCACTTTGACATAGCAGTAACATTTTTTTTAATATAAGCTAATCAAATGCTCATTTTACTAAAATGGCTGTGCATGGTAATGGATTCAATCGAAAATACATTTTGTATCAAGGAACATGTAAAAAAAAAACTATAAAAAAATGTCGCCACCACGTGGCTTTGACATATTATATTTATAGCTAGCTGTAAGTGACTGGCGTGCACGGCTAGAAAACAAATAACTATTATATTAAACATCACACATCGATAATAAACGATGTTTAACATCACAAACAGTGATTTAAGTCTTCAGGCTCGTAATCTTAATGATCACACTGTAATGATACTGTTTTGACCCTTCTCATATATTCAAAAAGTCATGGATGAAGTGTATTTTTTTAAAGAATTGTATGCAAAGTTTCCTTTTAATAATTCATCCATGGAAATCACGCGTTTTCTGAAGTTATTTCAATTCACTACGTTTTAAAACTTTTAAAAAACAACTCGTTTTATTTGAAGATCGTGGAAATGCTGGCTCCCTTTACCCAATAGGAAGCTAATCTTCACAACATCAGGTTGCCAGGAGTTCTTCTATTAGTTCATTTTAACACTGGTGACAAGGGGTCCAAGAAGCAAGGGGTAGGTCATTATTATTAAGACAGCTTATGTGTGTATAAAATGTGTAAGCGGAAGTAATATAATTAATAGACAGTACACCGTACTCAGAATACAGAAAATAGTTACCTTGACACAGAAGAATAGTATTATCACACAAAAACTGTATCATTTTAATATCCAAATCTATACAGTACCGAAAGTGTAATCATCTAAATAAATTGTGTGTAACATTAAAAGTCTTACTCATTTCATAAGAATAATAATTAGATATAATCAGATCACATAACCGTGTAAAAGTGTGCAGTAAGGCATGCACGCATAAAATAATAATAATAATAATAATAATAATAAAAAAACCCGGTATCGTTATACTTACTGCTCACCGTAAGGCATACACGGGTCCACATCCGCAGCATCATCATCAATAATATTTTCATATCATTATAATTGATGACCAATCGCAGGGCAATATCACAATAAAATCCCGTATCGCAATACCACATAAGTAGCTGACAATGTCCACACGTCCAACATAAACTCTGCCTTAAAATATTGGTAGAGGGATTGGCTACTAAGCCAAAGGTCCTGGGTTTGATTCCCATGTCGAGGTGTCATTTTTCAATTTATTCGTTTATAATCGAGATACGTCTCATGTTGGTAATTATAATCATTTATCCCTCAAGCTTCGCCTTTCATATTCACTTAATTGTGTAGCAATTGCTTTCTTCCAAAACATGCTAAAATTCAAATTTGGACTTTAACTTTTCCCTTAGTGTGTAAGGTTTATTTGTTTTGAAGTTATCTGCACCAGTGTGACTGAGTCAGGCCTCAAATATATATATACATATAAATATAAATACATATATATATATATATATATATATATATATATAATATATATATATAAAGTAAGAATAAACGCCTTAAGTGCACAACTGAAAGTATCACTTAATAGTTATACGACGCTAAAGATTTGTATGCCAATTTCTTAGTTTTGGAACTACCGCAATGCTGAGCACGCCATTTAAGACGTCAGGTTCTCATTATGTGTAAAGCACAAACTGATTTTATCCTAAGTGCGTATACCTTTTATCCACCTTCGCTTTCTGTTCCTTGGTTTTGTAGCTACATGAATCGGTGGTTACGATTATTTTAAGGTCATTAGAAAATAAAACATTGTTTTGCACAATTCTAACAAGTGTTTGATTTTCAAAATCTCTGTTGTGAATGCTATACTTTATAATTATTACAGTGCGACACTAAATATTTCAAAATATAAATGTAATAATGAATTTTAAACAAGGAAACAAATGGAAATGTACTTTTAATATTATCATTTATTTAAAAAATGTTAAAATGTGCATTGATACTATTTAATCCAGTTTTATTTCTTGGGGCTGGTTTTATTTGGCCCATCCTGTATAATCATTCGGTTCATATAGTACACGTTAAATACCTCAAATAAATAAATAAAATAAATACTTATCCATATTAAAATGGAATTAAATGGACGACACGAGATTACGATACGAATAGAACTTCGGTGCTTAGTTATAGTTCTTATGCAGCAATGAGCATTTCTCTGCCAACGGCAGCAGCATTTTTTTTTTTTTTTCATTTTTATGCCCTCTTTTACCTATTTCTTGGGGTCCCATTTAAAATTAGAATATGTTCAGACACTAAAAGTTATTTATTGTGGGCCCCTTACTTTCTTTCCAAATTTCAATTTTTCAACCACACTGGAAAGTTGTCGTGGGTATTAGTTTTGGAAATTTTAGACCCCACCTCCATAAGTCCAATTTTTCTAATTACCTACTATTTATAAATATTAAGAATTATGTTGTTATATATGGAGTTGTTCTTACACTTGACTTTCAAATTTAATTTTTCTTACCACACCTAATTTTTTTTTTCTTCTTCTTCTGCTATTTACCCCCTCCCCCTCACCAATTTCCCGGGGTCCCACTTAGAAAAATAAAATGTTCAGACATTTAAAATTATTTGGAATGGTATCTTTAACTGTCTGCTAAATTTCAATTTTCCACCACACTGATAAGTAGTTGTTTCTGTTAGTTTTGGTGGTTTTAACTCCCCCCCCCCTTTTTAATATTTTCTCCAACTCACTCTAAAAATATAATATTTTAAGATTTATTTAGCTATCTGGAGTCTCTCTACCTGTCTACCTAAATTTAATTTTCTAATCTGACACCTTAGTTCTATCGATAACATGTGTGCTGAGCGAATGGTCCTGGGTTTAATTCCAGACATGATCGAAAAAATTATAATAGGGACATTTGATTTTCTACCTAATCTAGAGTTAAAAAAAAAAATTATAGCCCCTTATTTCCTAGAGCCCCATTTTTAAATTTGCCAGAGGTCCTATGCCCGAGTTACAGGCCTGATCAGAGAAATATTGTTATTGAAACTACGGACTTTGGATTTTCAGAATCGTTACCATGATTGCAATTTTAACAAAACTTTGTGGACTGTATTGTTTTCTATTAACAGGTTGTGAACTAGCAAACAAAACACCATGAACCACTGCAATAAAATATAACTAAAGATCTCACCAAACATCTTACCTGTTAGTCTCTACGAGGCACAGTGCCTTACACAGGCGTGGCAGTCTCAGCCCTTTACAGTTGGCGGCCCAATCTTAGTTGTGGCATTCAACACCAGGTGCGCGCTTTCAACCTGACACTTTTGGAAAGTATGATATGGACAACTGTAGTTGCTGTAGAGCCGTTTAACATGAGACAGATATCGCCCGGCAACAATTTACCGGTAAACTTTCGCTCTGTAAAAGAAAAATCAGTACCAACTTAACCAGAGAAAAAATAGGTCAGTTATTAGGGATTCGTAGGACGAGGTTCTTTTTTGTTGCTCCTTAAATCTGTAACAGACACACCACCCAGACCCTGGCCGCCAATTCATCACTGTGAAAGGGGACATCAACTTTTCACCAATGATACTTTTTTTGCTATTTCGGGATTCGAACCCGGGACCCCTTGGCTTAGTGGCAGACACGGTACCGACTGAGCTATGGCGTCAAACGATATAATTTTAACTACACATTAATGATCAGAATATTCTTTCATTGGAATTGACGGCACTTTTAAGGCTTAATATAAAACAATTCAATCTATATGTTTAATAATAATAATAATAATAGTAAAAATAGTAAAAAAAGATGGAAACATCCTTTAAAAAGGGTTGAGAGCTATGGGTGAGAATCCCTAATCACTTTACTTATGATTAGCTTAAATAACTTTCTAGTGAAGTATGTAATAATTATAATTATTTATTAAAGACTATGCAGTCAAAAATAAACTGACAATAGATAACCTTCCGTATCACGAATAAAATTCAACAGGGTTTGGAGGTTGGCACTACTTGGGGTACTGGCCAGAGATTGTTGCCCTGTGTAAATGACACCATATAAACACGTGATTAACTAAGAAGGAGCCGGTTGGGCAATAGTTGTCCTGACAGGCAGCTCCGTTGCTTCGTGTGAAACCTCCAATATACCTCTATGTTAATCAAAAGAGCGATAATTGTCTCATGTGAAACGGCTCTTAAATGATTATTACCAGAAAAATAAACCCTGGTACAGCTAGCCAGGAATGAATCCCTGTCTCCCGATTCAAAGAAGCTGACACAGGATTTTAAATAACACAATATATCAAGGGTTGAAGTTCATTTTAAGAATTAATATTTATAATAAGATTTTTAGCTACTGAAAAGTTTTGAAACTTTGCAATTCAAACTTAAGGTTAGTGTGATAGTGTAAAAACCTTTCGCCAACATTTATATTTCTTTCCAATAACACAATCTCTTTAAGGAAAAAAAAAACTTTAACAACATTGAAGTATCTTTCTTTATCTGTTTTGAATAAAGCGAGCAAACATTGATTGAAGTTTTCTTATATGAAAATAGGAAGTGGGGCGTAAGAGGGAAAATATTTCCATATTAAATATTAATAAAAAGCACATTTTCTAAACTTATTTATTTATATATATATGTATATGTAAATCCAGAAATGATTACTTTTCAAAAGTTAGGTATTCATTCAAGCGTTGTCGTCGACAAACTTGGGTAAAGTTGCGCAAGTCCAACAAACTTGGAGCAGAAAGTAGTGACTTTCAAATGTTCAAGTTTAAGGAGGTTGTCACAAGAAATTAGGCTATTAGCAAGGGCGTAAAAAGCTATTTTTTCTAGGGGGAAGGGGGATCTGCTATAAAGTTTTAGTATACCTTAAGGTAATAAAAGTTTTTACATATATATATATATGGACTCCCATAGGGGGATCCATAAGACTGCGGAAGGGGGGAGGGGATGCCCAGGGAGAAAATAATTAAATGATACATTTTAAAAATACAGTAATAAATAAAATTATTAATTTAAAAAGTAGCTCCCCCAAGTCCTCATGTCCATTAAAGCTAGATGGGTTGCCAAATTTTGGTTTTAAAGATTAGATCGTGGTTCTAAAATATTTTGGAAAATCTGGGATGGATAAACTAAAAGTACTAGCCTCGTGCAACACTGCTGCATTTGGGTTACTTGACCTGATGAAAATTACATCTATGCAAACCAAAAAGTGCCTAAATATATTCTGACATGCAGATTCCTGTTTCTGTGCCAGCAAATATGTATATTGAGAGTGTGATGCCCTAGACTGAATGACTATTAGTAACACGAGTATGAAATTGGGAAGCTATTAACTACCTTAAAATTATTTTCATAATCAAAATATCTAGAGATCTGTGCCAGGACATTAGGTTTGCAAGAGCATTTTTGAGACAATTCATGTGCAGTAATAAATAATTAAACTTGACTTTCATTTAACATTTTACCATCTTGAATCCGAATCCTAGAAAACATGGTAAACACAAGTCTCTTTTATTAGATTAATTCCAAAGTCAAAGTAGAAAAAAATAGTACCATAACATTAATTTTATATGTATTAATGCATTCACTGTAACATTCATATATGTGACAGTTTAATGATCTTGTTTTTTTTGTTTTTTTTTAAGTTTTTCTTATAAATTTTGTTAGGCTAAGCCACCAAAAAAGACCCTTTAACAACCACTATTCAAAGTTTAGATTTAAAAATAAATTGTACTCCAATCTCAAATTTCCCAATCTCTATTCTTAAAGATCCGAAGAACTTATTTTTACTTTTAGGCCATGTAGAATGATCATAATGGGGTAGGAGATAGCCCAACACACTTTTTCTTTCAGAAATGTTGTTTACACCATACATTATATACTCACAGTCTGACAATTTAGCTCAGTTTCTAGCGTGGCTGCATGGTACTGAGCTAAGAGCCCCGGGTTTGATTCTCTGTATGGCCGAAAATTTATCATTGATAAAAATATGGGTTGAACCTTTCACATCAATAAATTAATGGCCGGGGACTGGGTGTTATTCCTGTCCTATTCTTAAGATAAATTATAGGGCATGTGAAGCTACGACAGGCCTAGCAAGGCGGCAGTGGAAACTATAGGGTTCGAATAATAAACTTACTCAGGCCACAAGCTGAGAAGAATAATGGATGGAAAAAATAATAATTCAAACTTCCCGCTTTGATGGCTGCATGGTCTAAGGGGACACACACACCATAAACTAGCCTGCTGATGATGGTAAGATCGCGGTTCAATCTCAGTCTGGTATACCGTGGGTGTTTTTTTTTCTCCAAAATTGTTTCTTACTCTCTCCCACACAAATGTGGGTACACTTCCTCTAAAATCAACATCCCCGATCCATAACGCATTAGCGTAGTTAGTATATAGGGGTAAGCCTGAACAAGTAGTAAAATGTGGTGCTAGAAAAAAGAAAAAAAGGAAAAAAACATAAAATTGTCGACAAAATATCCTGAGATGTCACTACAGATACACCCACTTTGGAGGCCACATGGTCAAAGGTGCGACTCTCACAGTAGACTAGACTGCTAATGATGGGGAGACCGAGGTTCGAATATGGGCTGAGTATAACGAGGGCTGTTTTTCCAAAAGGGTTTTCCACTCTACCTCCATGCAAATGTGGGTACACTTCCTCTAATTATAGCCTTCCCGATCCCTAATACCATTAGTGTAATTAATATACAAGCATATAGCCCAATGCAGTGCTAAACACACACACACACACTTATATATAAAAAAAAAATCTTAATACTGCCAAATGAATAACTCATTGGCTCACATTATACAGCACCTTACTTATCCTACATTTTATTTAAAAAATAGGTTTTACATAGGGGGGAAAAACATCTTATTTTTATTTCTTAGTTTTATTCAACATTATTATACAATTTTAATTGCACTATACAACAAAGTTGATGTCAAACCTACTTATTGTACTATTTTGGTTACATAAATAAAAAATAATTAATCCAACAGTTGCCTGTAGTTGAGTATTTTTTTCAAATGTGAAAAAAAAAGATATAAAAAAATTACACAAGTTAGTAACTTATATTCTCACTTTAAAAAATAAAGTAAGGATTTGATTTTAACATAACTTCTATAAACACTGATACAGCATTACAAAAACAACATGTTATTTAACTTTCAAGAAAAAAAAAACTATATACAAAAATTAATATTAAATCAATAATAGTCAAAACAACAAAACTAAAGTAAAAAAACAAAAAACACACATAACCAAATTCCACTCTTATATCCAAACCAGGAAAAAACAAAACAAAAAAACATAGCAGTGATGTCTAAATAAGAAAACACTGCCTAGTTAGTATTAAATACTACGGTACCGTATCCAATGTAGTAGTCAGCTTTCACCAAATAGTAGCCAGCAGATTTTAGAGGGAAAGAAAGCAGGGTTGAAACCTGACTATTTTTGTAATATTTACATAAAAAATGTTTTTGTCCAAAATAAATAAAATATTGCTGCAGTAAATACATTTAGTTTGATTTGCTTTACTTAGTGAACTCAAAACAGTTATTGAATTTTTGTCAGAGATATCGAGGAATTTAACTAAGACTTTCTCTTTCGATTAAAATAAATTCTCATCACATGTCAATATACTCGTGACACATGTTCAAGAAATGTAGATATTACTGTGTGTGTGGGGGGGAAAAAAAATGTACCTGCTAACGCAATATTTTTTTATGTCGAATATAAGACTACAAAAACAATGACCTTGACTAACTCCTTTTTCCATTCCACCTCAAGCAAGCAACCCTCGACCAAGTACTAGAACTGATATGAGTGTTAACACAAACACTTCTGATTCTAGTTGAAAACTTAATTCACTCGATCAAAGTTTGGAAACCGTGTAATGGACATTTTACAACGACAATAAAATGGTGGAAAACAAAATGTGTCCTGTATTTAGACTGACCTACTGAAGTTTCCTGAATACCCCCGTATCTTGAATTAAGTGGACTTCAGTTAGTCATTTATTGAATATTGGGAAAGAGGGTATTTGACTACAATCTATAAATTAAAAGTGTTCATCAAAGCAGGCACAACTAAGCTCCCGGCTTGCGCGAGGTATGGAAGTAGAACGGAAAAGAAAATACCAAGATATGCCAGAAATGTGTGCAGTGCATTCGTATTTGAATGATTACTCGAAATTTTCTGCAGTGCCGATGGGGACAAGGTGACAAAGTTTCTTGTTAATAACTACAGTATGTCCCTATTAGGACAGAATAAATATTTGTGCACAGTGCTTAGCTATGAAGCCATTCTATAATGGTCAAAAGCGGCCTTTTTAATGCAGTTTTTATCCAAATATTATTTATAATATTTCAACAAAGTTAAGTTTTAGGAACTTCTATTAACTCTTAGAAATGATCCATGTGAAATAGTGTTTGTGTAAATTTACGATTTCGAGCCGACTGTATCACAGAGTTGATGAGCTTATGATGCACGCTCTTAATGTGGTCATCTGTTTAAAATTATGTGCAACGAATTTGTGCAAGCTGACTGCCACAGAGCGACAAGTATGCACTTGAAAAGCAAATACTATCTGCTTCGGTGCCCATATGGTCTAAGGCGTCACTCGTGTCAGACTAGACTGCCGATGACAGGGAGATTGAGGTTCGAATCCTGGTTGGGTGTACTGAGGGTGGTTTTTCCATCTCTCTCTCCCACACAAATGCGGGTTCACTTCCTTTATATTTAACCTTCCTCATCCCTAAATCATTAACGTAATAAGTAGGCTACTTATGCAGTTAACTTAATAGGTAGTAAGACGCAGAGCTTAAAAAACATACTTAAAAAAAAGATGCCTATCCATCTTCCTCTGTCCTCGCCAATCATTGTAATATTGTATTTATTAATTTTACTATATTTATTTTGGTCAATAATGACAAGAACAGCTTAAAATAGAATGCAATGAAGAAAAACAATGAATTAATTTGTTTTTTAAGCTTCACTCCTAACCCTTAATGTTTATTTATTTTAAGATTATGCTAGATTTACAGAGCCATTTCAAGGAACACAACAACTGCAGGAAGTGAGAGCAGGGTGCATTGTGTTAGTTTCAATGAGGTGTCAAACACAAATAAGTGGAAGATAACATTTATAAATGTAATTTTAAAAATAAATATTGAGATTATTTCAATAATAAATACTCCCATGAAAATATGTAGTACATGTTACTAAAGATAAAAAAAAACAAAACAAAAAAAACATATTATTCACATTTTCAAAGTTCCGATGAGATAAATTCTAGGCAGATATCATAGTATTAGTCATTGTCATGGTTAAAAATATAATAATGTTTTAAAGACAATTAATCATAACATCAAGGCACAGTTAAATATATCACATGTGCACTAAAAGTAGTTTTAATAATCAGGATGCTAATGTTCCAACATTAACTATAAATAGGAAGTGCCTGGTGTGTTAAGTGCCTGTAATTATAACCATAAATCACCAACACAGCGTATTTGACGAAAACATATTTTTAGTTTTAAGTTTAATATTTGTTTATATGGAAAAATCGCAGAAAAAGAGAAAAGGGAAAAAGTTTATCACATTACATTACTATATAAATAAAGGTGATGTTCACCTCTTATTAAAGATACTGATTCTCAACCTAACCACTCAACTGGATTGTTTCCATCAAAACATTTAAAAGGTAGCGTGAAATGTGTAGTGCAATTACTGTTCATATACCTTCCTGTTCCTACTCTAACATAATTATATAAAACTGTGGACCAAAAATGTAAAAAGTTGTTTCCCTTTTAAATTATTTTACTCTTTTTATCAAAATAGCCAATATGTTTGTTAGTTTATGGGTTTCTATAAATTGTGTTGATCTATATTATCACTTCTCCTCCTTTCTCTATTTTTGTTTTGTCTTTTAAAAAGTTGGATTGTACGGAGGGAAGCAAAACCGAGATGGTATGGACATGTAATGAGGATGGAAAAAGAGAAGCTGCCAGAGAAAATGTTGGAAATAAAGTGTGTAGGAAAAATGACCACAGGTGAGGCCAAGATAGAGATGGGAGGAGCAGATAACAGAAAATATGCAAGTGAGAGGAGAAAAAATGGAAGAAATTTAAAGGAGGAAGAACGGTGTAAGGCAAGAGGAAGATGGAGGCGTTTTATTAAAATTGACCCGACCAAAGGCTGGATGGTGGTTGTGCATTTCACATTCTTTCCTGAAGAAGTTTGACTAAATAATACCTAGGTCGAAGAGTGAGAGGTAACCAACTATCAGTTCAGAAGTACTGTTAAAGTGTAAATTGTAAATTATGTTCCTCTCTTTTTTTTTTTTTTGTAAAGTCCAATTTTGTTTATCTTTCTTCTCTTTATTTTTACTACTCCCCCTGAATCTTTTACTTGTACATTTATCTCAGACATAAAGATACCCAACTCAAATTATGAATGAGTGCTAAATAATTATAATAATTCACTAGTCAGGATTTTTCAACCTGCCAGCAGCATTGGTTAAATAAATGCATAAATCAATAATTTATAATTAAATTATCAATAGGGAGAAAAAAATACATCTACATTTGTGGGGGAAAAAAAGTCCAGCAAGTGTATTGAAAACCAAGCTAAAGTCTGTTCAGCTGGAAGTGAAAGCTCCACCAAAGCTAGTTATTGAAAACTTCAAAGTAATACATATCTAGTGGCAAGATGAACTTCACACATTTGAATCAAAAACATCTTCTATTCAAATATTATTAAAATTTTATTATGAAATTTTAATTTTATTTATTTATTCACGGTGTACCTGTACTCTGATGATTACTGTTTTTGAAAAGAGCCCACCAAACACACCAGGCGTTATTAGGATAGATAGCTTAAGTTAGTTACTATATACAAATTCATCTTGTAGATTCTTATTAATATGTGTTGTAATCAGCTAATATACAAGGCACTTTGTGAAAAGCAGGAAGCATGTTAGAGTTCATATAACCAAGGACACTTAGTGACAAAGACAAATTACTAACAAAAATTCAACAGAGAATAAACAACAGATCTACTGAACTGAGTTAATATTTAACAAGATCATTCATTCAATAAGCATAAACTATTGCCTAATCTACTAAACTTATTAGGACCTATTTAAAGTATTTAACAGTAGAAACTTCAATATGATTTGACAGAGATAAAAATTAAAGTCTTATTTTATTTATTTGCAAATAATGAAGATAAAAAAAAATAAACGTTTACTATCAACAAACATGTTTTCTTTATAGACATTCATAAGGCTTGGTTAAGGACGCTTAGGAATTTTTAATTTAGTCTGTCTCCACTTTACTGTAAATGCAAGGATTCAATCCACAGACTTGTAGATGGTGTGGCTAGCCTCAACAATTGTTTATGATGGGCACTTGACTACTTAACAAAGAGAGAACAGATCACTAATTGTAGGTGATCATAATTAATCGATAAGAGTGTGCTCAAACCTATGCAAGCAGTGAGCTTTTGGACCAACACCAAAATCTGTTCACTCCTCATAACACCAAACATATAGAAGCAGCAACCTCTATTTGACAAACATTTCCAATTAATGGAGATATCTAGTTCTTAGATGGATCAGCTGTGAGAAATATTTTTTAAAGACAATAATAACTCCTTATTGAAGGAAATCAATGCATAATAGGAAGACTACTATTTAGTCTACAATGGCATATTTTATATAGAAAACATATATATTTACACCCCACAAAAGTTTCTCTATTTACTTTAACAAATATATCCATTTATATTAAAATAGCAAAGGAACACATAGTAACATCTTTCAATCCTGAATTAGCTTTGAGAACACAAATATTTATTATTATTATTATAAAAACAAAATAATAAATATTGGCACTACTTAAACATGTAGCTCATCACATGATGTTAACAATAAAATAAAATATATTTGTACTTAACATTGTATTTTTAACACCTTAATAGGTGAAATTTAAAATATTTATTTCTTAAATATCTTGTGGCAATTCCACAACTTATTTCCATGATATCATAGAATTTGCAATTTAATTAATAACGATGTTATAGGTACACTTATTTTGAACAATGTACACATATCATAGTATGCTTTTTGTCTCTTTACTTAAACAATAAATAATGGACAAAACAAAAGGATAGTAACATTGAAAATTAAGGGGAAGGATGGGGCATGAGGAGGTGGGGAAGTTGAATTATAATTTAAAAAGTGATGTATCAAAACACTTCAGTTTAATTTGTTTGTTTTTATGTTTCTCAAATCTTCCAGCAGATAGCCTTGCAAATAAGTTAAGGTTAAACTGTTTTAATATTTTATTCATTTAGTAATGATTTAGTCAAGAATTTTATTAAAAACAAGGTTAATATTAAAGATGGGTCAGGTATACTTTTTACCAATCCGAATGTGAATTTTAGAAAACCTGGTAAACAAAGGTTTACGTTCTACCCTTGGTATGATTTTTTCCCCATTCAATTCTGATTTTATTCAAAACAATGTTTAAGTTTGGGATTCTCGAATCCTTGATCCTTCAAATAAATCCCTCAAATCTTTAAGGATATTTTAGATTCAAGGAATTGATAAAATATCAAATTTGAAATTTGAAAAAAAATTTAAGTTTTCTAAATTTTGAATTAAGATCTATTTTAGAGCTCTATTACCATGTCTAGGTGGTTCAGCCCCAACATAAACTTAACAACCAGACTCCAAAAAGCTTACAACATTTAGTTACTATTTCTACTTTCTACTATTTTATCATATTTTTAGTTCCTTTGTTCATGATTTTTTTTCAAAATTCTGGATTCAAAGGTAAAATGAAGATTCAGATTTGTAAAATAGGCGATCAGATCGCAATAACAATAGAATATATTATGTTGCTGCATTTAACCGGCTGTGATGATAGGCTAAGAAAAAAAGTTCAAATACCTACTAAAAGATAAGTTTAGATTTCCTTTAGCTCTGGATTACATATACATTTTAATATGTGCATGTGCAAAAAGCCAAAAGTGCAAAGTAAATGACATATGCAAAGTTGTCCTATGAATACAATATAATTGTTTTACTGTCGATTACCAAGTTCGCCGAAAAATAAACGCAGAACAGAAATGCGGTCATGTGACGAGCTCTAAGCCAATCAAAAGATTTCCGCCTCATAGGCACGAGTTGTTCCGCTAAAGTTCAACTCAGCTCTACTTTGTCCGCTCTGCCTGAGATGTTCGGCATGGCGAAACCAATAAAATCTCAGAACCAACCATCTCAAATCAGTGCACATGTGCATTTGACAACGCATGTGCTGTAGAGCCAACAGCAAGCAGACAGCCTTGATGAACTTTGTGAAGGATTTTGAAATAACCTGTTAATGTAAAGCGTGTGTATCTATGTGTTGGATTGCGCCACTAAAGAGCGTTATAATTTGAAAACATTCATGGGGAGAATGATCTAGATTCTAGAATATATGTTTATCCACTAGAAAATAAAATATGTTGATAATCAACTGTTTTAAGTTAACACTGTAATGCATCATGGGTCAACGTACAGCGTGTTAATTTCTGCGCAGCTGAGGCGGAATCTGCTTTCTATTTTCGGTGAAAGTGGGAATCAATCTTTAGTATAATACAAAATCAGGATTAATATCATCTATTGAGTTTATAAATAAACAATGTAGTTTTTATCCAAATGGAGTCAAAATATCACACAACACAACAAATCTCAAATTAAGGAATAATCACCGAATATTAGAAATATCTATCAGAGGGCACAATTTTATTTTATTTAATGAGATTCACTCCAGTATCCAGAATGTTTCAAGCTCTCCATTTGATAATAGGATGGAAGTACTGATTAAATGTGTTTCAATTCACTGCAACAGAATTATTCCATAAATAAATTCAAAATAAAATGAAAATAAATATTTGAATCATTACTATTCCATTTTTTGTTTATAATTTTTTTAAGGAAAATCAATGTTAGACAATATTGAAGATATTAAAAAATACCTATAAACCCCTATTTACCTGCAATTATAAACTAGAGTGGCTGATTACTGGTTATGAAGACAAAGAATAACAATAAGAAGAAAATGAAGGAATGATAGCACTAATAAGATGACAGACATATATTTATATGGTGTAGTAACTGTTTAAAAAAAATCTTTTTTATAATATTAGATTTATGTGTTAGCAAAAACTAAATAAAAACGTGCCATTTTTATCATTCAAACTCGAGAGCAAAGCAGCCAACGGATAATTTATCCAATCTACGATTTAATTAAACATGTGTTGCATGAGTGCATTACACTCAATTAATAACCATTCAGTTAAAATAAATATGAAAAATATTCCCATGCAAAGACTTGAACTGCGGAAACTTTTAAGTTTCAATCCAACCTTTTGTAATTGAAAACTTCTTTAGAGCCAAACAAATCTTTTTGAACTAATTCAAACTGGTTCAAAATGTCAATGGGATTAACTGTTGTATTTAATACATGAAATGGGGTGACGAAGATTGAGACAGGAACAAACACAATATAGCTTTTTTAACTACAAGAGGAACAATATTCAGTTTGTTCTCACGATCCTATTCCTCCACAACCAGTTAACTACAGGTAAATGGGAAGTTGCAATCTTCTCTCTTTATTGACAACAAGAAAGTATTTGTGTTGCATCTTCAGACTTTCATCCTAAATTGAGTGCAGTCCACCAGACAAAAAGAGTAACACGATTACCACCGAGGGCCCCGGCTAATCTCTGGACTATTCCTCCTGGTGCATGCAGAGCTGCAAAGTAGAGCACAGAAGCAGCACCAAGAAGGAGACCAGATAGAAGCCGAGACCGGCTAGTTGCTAGTCCCCACACCCGTCCGATTGCTCCGTGTTGTTGCAGTTGTGGGGGGAGGTGTGAGAGCCCTTGGAGCGGTGGTCTTTGCGGTACTGGGTCACAGCTCGCCACACCCTCAGCTCTATGCCACCCCTAACACATACACACATAATATAAACACCTGGTCATTGGAAATTATTCGGAACTAAGCCTGTGAGAAGCTTTGAGTGAGTCTGAATATCAAGGTTGCTAAGGTTCGTGTTTTTGGATCTTAAATTCTTGATATTTTAAAGGTTTTAATCCAACAGTCAACTTTTGACTAATTTAACTTTTTAAAGAAGAGAGAATAGATCAGTTATTTGTAATTTGGTAGTAATTTATGTTTTGATTCCAACTTAAAAATATTGCTTCATAGTGGTTGTATAAGACTATAAAACAAGACTAGTGGGTTTCACAAAAATGTACAGTTTCCCTTTTTTTTCCATAGATGAATTTAAAACGGTGTACTTGGTTGCACCTAGAATTTACATCGGTGGGGGAGATAAATAATAATAATGATAATAATGATGATGATAATAATAACAACAATAATTGTCATTATTTGCTACGATGTGTTTGAAAGGTGTTGGAAAAAGATATAAATAGAATTAAAAGATTTATATAAAATTTAGAAAGGATTAAATCGAGCCCTGTGAAATTTTAACATGTAAAATATTGATGTATTCAATTGCTGAGAAATCACTCCATAAAAACAGGATATCTATTTATTAATTTTCCCACCATTTCAATACAAAATAAATATTTTATTTATTAACTTTTTATACCTAAATCGAATAATTTTACTTACCATAAATTAGGATATGTAATAGTAAAGAATCTCCAAACAGTTTGGTTTTATTAGGATTATATATCTACTAACCTCAGTCCTAATCGCCTTAAGATCCTCCCTTGTCACATAGTTAAGAACATCATCAAGGCAGTATTCCTCCATCACAAACTGGAACATAAGAATGAATTAAATGATTTTTGGTTTGGTTTGTGTATTTAATTAGCTCTCTCAAACAATTTTTTTTTTTTAAATTACTCTAATATATATTAGGAAGTTGTGTTGCGTGTTTCACACTTCATCCTGATGAGTTACGATAAAATGAAACCTAGGTCAGGGGGTCAGGGGATTGAGCGGTAATGACCAATTTTCTTCGAGAGGCAGCCACTGGCAGCGATGTAAAGTGTGAACTGTGTTCTTCTTTTCATTGTAAACATCATATTGTGTTCGTACCTTTTATATGTTTCTATCCACCTTTCCTATACCTTCTTCCAAATATAAAAGCGAAAAGAGGTTTTCCTTAAAGAGATATTTCTAATATATATATATAGTATTAGTAATCACCAAGGCCCGAATTTCGATAGCATACCATTTTTTTTTTGTACATCACAGACAATGCTCATGTGTACACACATTTTGTTCATGATCTCTGGGTAGAGGAAACTTTTTTTTATAAGTAATTTTGTCATTTTTTGTCATTTTAGATTCTTAGGTCATATTTTCTTGCTTTGTGTCTTTTTTAAAGGCTTTTTTTGAGTCATTTTTACTTTTTAGACATTTTGAATTTTGTTTAGACATTTTAAACATAGTTTTAGGAATGTTAAATAGGTATATTTTTTAATACTATTGATATTTTATAAATGAATATATACTCAAAACATCAGCACCAAATGTACTTTATTCTGATAAAACCAACAAGCCTCCAATATAAAATCTTGAATAAATATATTTCTATATTGTACATGTCGAAGCCAGGAAGCCAGTTTCGAGGCTTCACACAACCTTTAGTCAGATTGATGTAACCATCCCAGTACTCACTCGCTCTATGGAGCCTTGGTCCAGTCCTAGACCTTGTAGCCAGTCGACAAGACCTTGGTCTGCTGAGCTGTCGGTGACACTTATCTGCGGTAGTAGTCCGACAGGAGATGTGGCCACATCAGAGCCTGCAGCTGACCTCTGAGAACCATACCTGCAAAACATGTCACGCAATGAAATGTCTCCTCTCTTTAATTATTTTTTAATTAAAGAATTGAGTTTCTCTAAGTTTATACTTTAAATTCAAGTTGACAGTAACATGAAATGATTCCACATATTTTATTTTATTTTAATATTAAAAAAAACTAATAATAATTAAATAATAATTTTAAGGTGTAGAAAATCTTGCATGCCTAATACCCTACCCCCCTCTTCTATGGGGAACTTGGACTTGACCGTTACAGCGCATGCTCACTTTTGAAACTTTCACCTCATGAACAATCTTGTTATTATTTTAATGAACACATTAAAACTCTTCAAAAACTGAAAATCAAAAGTAGAATTACAAATAAACTCAAAATAAATAAACAAATTACGGCTTTTTTTTAACAGAAATAGGAACAAATTACACACGCTACAAAGTCAGCCGCCATGACGTATAAGTTTACTCGCCAGAGTGATGATTAAATAAACATAACTGTTAATTCTTACTACCCAAACGATTTCAATTATTTACAACTATGTTAAGAATCCCAATTTATTCAATACGGTCCTGAAGTTAGATATTTTGTTTGGTTTCATTATTATATACTGTCAACAGTAAGACACCGAAAAAACTGTTTATTGATGCCAATGTATTGTATATCAATTGTTTGTTTGAAATCAATTCAGGTAATCTGATCACTTAGTAAACGCTATCGAGTTTTAAGAATGAAATAACGACTTTGCTAATTAATTTCTTCTTAATTTCAAATAAGAGTTTATTATATTTTAAAAATATGTTATTGAAGTAATTGTAGAAATATTCAAACGTAGTCTGTTTGTATTTTTATTTTTGCTTTCTTATTAAAATAAATTATAATCCTTCAATTATGAATAAAGTTGATTATAAGGTAACTAGGCCTATTCTGTTTGTTTATGTCACATTTTTTTAGAAACTTAACTCATTCTATTATCTATTACCACTTTAAAAATAACTGAAAGTCACTCAAATGTTGATTGATTTGATTTCTAAACAATAATATGAGTCTAGATTGTTTAATGTGGCTGGATTTTAACCAGTATTTTGCAAGTGGTGGTTGGGGTTGATTAAAATTTAAAGCATGATTGAAATAAATCTTAATATACAGTTTAGGCCTATATTGTGTAATGTAGGTCTATTTGTAGATCAATAACATTTCTAATAATTTGCTAGGCTTCAGATTCGAGATTCGAAAATAAAATGTAGATTCGGATTCGAGAAAGAGTAGATTCGACCCATCTTTAGTTAAAACAAAACATAAACATGCTCTTATTACATCATTAACTGTGTAAATTTAATAAAACATAATTTATGACAAATTTTAATTTTGAGCCCAATTAAAATAATTCAAAAATCTAGATTCAAGATTTCAAATCAAATATGAATCTTATATGGATTCAAATTCAGAATTTTAGAACTTCGCAGAGGATTAGTAAAAAAGCTCCAAGATGAAATCTTATGTATTCTCCAAAATAATATTTGATTTATTAATTGACGATATTACTGTATTTATTTTAATGAACAATTCATCTTGCCTTGAGATTCCTGATCTTAGGTACTAGAGCCGTGGTATGACCCATAAAGAAACACAGCTCACCCTGACTCCAACCGTGACCGTCCAGACACAAGGCCCAACTGTTGCATCATCTGCGACAACACCTGTATCTGTAGTTTATGCTCTTCTAAGGACTGTTTTAAAAGGACCTGGTAGTTCCTTTGAGACTCCAGCAAGTCTTGAAGTAACCTTGGAGAAAAAATACACACACATATAGGCTTTCTCTTTAAGGAAAACCTCTTTTCGTGAAAAAAGAGATATATATTCGCATCCATGTCCTATTCCTGTGTTTGACCTTTATGTTATACCTTTTACTTGTTCCTATCTATGTGTCCTATCATTCTTTACAATTTTTCATTTTCTCCCTTTTGTGTTTTTTTTGTTTTCCTATTTTAGGAAGTTGTGTTGTGCGTTTCACACTCCTCCCTGATGAGTTCCGATAGAATGAAACCTAGGTCGGGGGATTGGGCGGTGACGATCGATTTTCTTTAAGAGGCAACCATTACCTATTTGTCCAATGGTAGCAATGTAAAGTATGAACTGTGTTCTTCTTTTCATTGTAAAAGACATATTGTGTTCATCCCCTTTTATATGTTTCTATCCACCTTTCCTGTAGCTTCTTCCAAATATAATACAATTGCCTCACATAGCGAAAAGGGGTTTTCTTTAAAGAAATATAATATAAAATAATATGGTAAATTGTATATAAATGAAGAACTAATAAAAGTAAAAAACCAAAAAACACAATAATACATATTAATAAACATCTCAATATTTAAATGCCATAGGGGTGTGTGAAGTCCACTTTTTAAATTCAAAGTGAGCGCAAATCGAATAAATGAAGTATTCTCAAAGCTGAATTAAAGTTTGAATATTTTTTGTTGATTGTTTTATGCTTGAAAAAAATATTATATTTTGATTATTTATATAGCTTTTGTTTTATTGTGATAAATCAAGCTATTCTCAACTTACAATTCAATTACTTAAGATTTTTTCGATATGAATAGTGTTTTGTACTGTACTTAGCAGCTAATAATGGCAATAATTGACCATTAATGTCAAAGATTCAAAATTGTTAAAGCTGGAAATTTTTCGAAGCAAAGTCAAAGCTGATATTTGTTTCGACTCCAAGATAAAGTTTCAAAGTTTCAAACACCCCTACAGCACATAGAATCTTCCTCAGGAGGTAGTATACTAATCGTGAAGCTGGCTTCAGTGGTGACAACTTTGTTGTTTAAGGATGAAAACTTCTTTGGGGGAGTAAAAATACCCTTGAGAGTCTGTTGTTGTATGTGGATGGTAGGTGGTGGCACTGCTGCACCATTAACAATACTTCTCATTAACGGTAGCAATAGTAGAATTTCGAGGGAATTTAAGATCCAGCAGATAAGTTTTTATACATCAACAACTAAGTTGGCACCACTGAGCCCCACTTTCTGTTATTTATTTCTTTACTTTACATCCATGACTGTTTCCAGCCTATAGCCTGGGTCAGTGTTTAATTCAAGCCATATATTTTCCACTACCGGCTTGCTAGGCTTGTCGTTGATTCATATGCCTTATAACTTAAGACTAGGACCAGCACAACATCCAGTCCCTGGCCATTAATTCATCACTGTGAAAGTGTAAACCTACATTTCACCCATGCCGGGAATCAAACCCGGGACCCTTCACTTAGTAGACAGACCCGCTACCGACCGAACTAAGGTGTTAGATTGTTATTTATTTCTAATGTTGATAAAAGTTAAATCTCACCTGAAGTTTTCTGCTTTGACAGAGTTGACCTGCTCCTGGTACTCCAGCCTAAACTTGGCCTCAGGGAAGCTATCTACAGTCTTCTGGGACTTGACAGAGTTGACAGTCGACAGGCCGGAAGTGGAGCCGTCCCCGGTTCCGTCTCCCTCGGTGGTGTGGTCTCGCCGAGGCTCCTGCCCGGCCAGGTTTGCTCCCAACTCTAAAGGGGACAGACAGTGGAGGGGACGACTTATGAGAATCATTAATATAAATACATGTTGCATTCACAAAGCAACTTATTGAGAAGATGGTTCTGCCAAGAGTGATAAGGCATTAGTCTTCAGTTGTTATTTAGCATCTTTGTTATATCTAGAAGAATTTACTGTAGATGTGGATAGAAATACATAAAAGTTCCCTTTTATGTCTTTCTATCCACATCTACAGAATATTGCATCAACCTTTAACTTAAGACCTGAGAAACCACAATGTAGAAAATTCATCTTTGACACAGCTTGAATGGTCCAAACTCTGACCTTTGGTGAAATGTTGAAAAATTATGTCATCTGAATGGAGGAAAAAGCATGATTTACTGCTAAAAAAATAATATTCACAATTATTATTGAACGACTAAACATAGCTAAGTGTGATTTTCTGCATTTTTCATTTGACAACAACAAAATTTGGTTAGGTAGAGGTTTTTTTTGTTATTATTTTTTTTTCAAATTTGTTGTATTTTTTAAAATGTGGTAAAACGGTTTCACTTGTCTCAACTACTTGTTTTCTAAATCAGAATAGAGATAAACAGCACCAAAATGTGACACCCGGTTTGAAATATATTAAGTACCAGTACCTAGTTTAGGTGTTCTCCGGAGGGTGAGACGGGCTATTAACACATAGGTTTTATCTCCTAGTATAATAAAGATAGGACATATGTACCTGGGGATAGTACGGTAATGGCAGCCTGTACAGCGTTCCTCACCAAGTTATCCAAGGCAAACATCCAGTGAGGTTTGATACTATGTAATCGGAGGACCACATTCACCTGGAACAGACTGGCACATTAGTAGGGTATGCACTACTCTTAATGTAAGTCTCGATATATTAAAATAAGAATTTATTGCATAGAATTTTGGAAGGATTTGACTGTAATGAAACCCTTCTTTTGTTCGTTCGTGGATCATGAAATCCATTCTTCATTGGTAACAATTCTTTGTTCCTGTTTGGAAGCTTTATTTTTAATGTTACCCGCCTCGGTGGCGTAGTTGGCTAACACGCTGGTTGTTATTGAGCCAGACTGCTGAGGACGGGGAGATCGAGGTTCGAATCTCGGTCGGGTGAACTGGGGGTGGTTTTCCCTGAATGGTTTTCCATTTTCCCTCCACATAAATGTGGGTTCACTTCCTCTAAATTCAACCTTCCCAATTCCTAACCCATTAAAGTAATTAGTACTTAAGCGTATAACCCGAGCGGGTAGTAAGACACGGTGTTTATTATTATTTTAATGTTGGTTAACAAAAACAACAATACTTGAAGTAGTTTTGGACCCATTTAATGACCAGAGTAATGAGTTGGTTTTGGTCAAACAAACTGGAATTGGGTTTGTTTCACGTAATGTATTGACTGCAGGAGACTGACCCATGAGATGTCAGTTTGGTGAACTATCATGTTCGACCAACAGAATAAAAGTGATTAGAGTTGAAATGTGGTCCCATCCACGTGGAGGCCGGAAAGCAATACCGCGTGACCCGTCCTCTAGCGCCAGTACGATGGGCCCAGAGTCCAAGAGCGCATGGTGGCGGTAGAGTGATGTCATATTGTCTACAGTACCACAATTTTAAAACCCCAATCTTCTACCAAAAATTACTAGTCAGTCTACTACGTCCTGAGGAAGATATACATTCAGATTTTAGAGCCGAGCCTGGAATGGCAACTTACACACACTCAGGATTGGGATCGGCATGTTTATGGGCTGGCAATTTCAAGCTTCTTGAAAAAAAGGTTATTTCTTTGCCGGACATTGTGTGTCTGATGGCACCAAGCCTTAAACGACTTTTTTTTAAGTTGAATTTTAAATATTTTCACTTTAGTAAAAATTGTAAATTTTTAAAGAATTGACCAATCTTTAATAAATGTGTGTGTGTAGATTGTATACAGTATAATTATTTTTAAAAAGGATCACTCTCCCATTCTTTACAAACTATTGATGTATCCTCACCGCATCCTGGAAGAGGTAGATAGCAAAATGCAGCTGGTTGATGGCCGCAGCGTCAAAGTCCAGCTCTTCCCTCAAGGTATGGATTGCCCTTTCGATAACCTCCTTGCTCTGATCAGAGATGTAGTCCTTTAATCCCCGCATGAGTACCTCAAGGTGGCCCTAGAGTCATCAGGAACACAGTTTCTATACACATTGGCACGAGCGAAAGGATTAATGTAAGGGATCCCCTTTCATATTTTCAGAATTTCAGAAATGAATCCTGTCTAGAAACATCAAGTTAGGTTGCGAATGGTGAGAGTAGTTTTAGAGCTCCTGATAATGAACAGATCCCAACCCACTTTAGTGGCCGCGTGGTCTAACACGCTACTCTTGAAGTGAGCTAGACTGCTGACGACGAGGAAATAGAGGTTCGAATCTCGGTTGGGTGTACTGAGGATGGTTTTTCCAAAATAGTTTTCCACTCTAACTCCACGCAAATGCGGGTAAACGTCCTATTAATATAACCTTCCTATTCCCTAAATCCATTTGCATAATTATTACATAAGCGTATAACCCAAACGGGTAGTCAGACGCCGTGCAAAAAAAAATCCCAAACCACAATAAATGAAACAGATCAAGTGCCTAAAAAATCTTTTGATAAATTACTTTAAAAATTTGAACTTGGCACACTGCTATTTGATGCAAATCCGAATAAAATGTATGAAATATTCTTGAAGACAAATCAAAGTTATAATATTTTTAAAAATTGTTTAATGTTCGCTGTCATGAGGAGGAACAAGATTGGGAATGTAATTATCCGGGAAAGAGTGGGGGTACAGGGAGAACATGAGATAGTAGAGGAAGCAAGAGTGAGATGGTATGGACATGTAATGAGGATGTTGGAGTACATGGGATAGTAGAGGAAGCAAGACTAAGATGGTATGGGCATGTAATGAGGATGGAAAAGGAGAGCATAACAAAGGGATTGTTGGATATGAAGTATATAGGAAAAAGACTGCAAGGGAGGCCAAGAAAGAGATGGGCAGAGCAGATAACAGGCAGTGTGCAAATGAGAGGAGAAGAATGAAAACAACTAAAGGAGGAAGAATGGTGGAAGGAGAGAGGAAGATAAAGGCACTTTAATAAAATGATCTGGCCTCGGGCTGGAAACAGTTGATGATGATTATGATGATGATTATATAATTTGATTTATTTAAATAATTTAGAAAATATATTATAAAATTATTTGAAAGATTTTATTCTAAGCTAATAAATCAAATTATAATTACAATATGCAATTCAATTACTTGATTTCTCCATAAAAACAATGATTTGAAATGTAAATTTCTTTTACCATAAAAGGTAGCAAGCTTACCTTAGATGGTTTCACTATGGCTCAGTTTATAATATAGGGCCATGGTGTAATATGTCAAGGTAAAACTGTTACCTTTCATGATAGACAGAATGTACATAACTCAGAATGGCAATAATTGAACATAAATGAGTATGTCAGCATTAAATAGTTTTATTATTAGAGAATATTCTTAACTGTCAAAGCTGTAATTTTTTTTTCTCAAAGCAAAAATAAAAGGGATTTTTTTTTCTCCCGAAGCTTTGCACACCCTTTTAAATCTATTTACAAACAAGACCCTTCAAATATTTAGCACAAATTATCAAGCTTTCCTTTCTTATCTGCCTTGTTAAAGATTCCATTGCCCTAATTGGATGGACATGTTTATAAAGTCTCACCATGGTGAGCACAGTCTCGCCCATGTTCCTCATCCACACTTCGCAGATCTTGTGCTCGTCCTGGGCAAGCACCCTAGACAGGGTCATGCGGCGCTGTGAGTCCTTCTTTAGTAGGTAGAAGCCATCCAGCTCCGCGTCAGCCATAAGATTCGGGGCCCCTGTGGGTCCCTTTGCGTGGGGACCCAATTCCACCTCGGGGAGAGCAACCCTCCCGAAGAGCTGCGGCGGGTCATCAGGCCCTCGGGTCCGGAGTTTCGCATGTCGTCGTCAAACTGTAGAGATAATCACACAAATATGTTACAATGCGTACACTCGATTGTGATTCAAGCCCCCATCTCCACGTCATCGGCAATCCAGTCTATTGGGAGTGTAATCAGGTGATAGGCATCATTCTTAGGATAACAACTGTGACAAATCTGCTCAAGGGTAAGAGATCAGGATTCGACCCTGGTCCGGTGCACTGAGGGTGATTTATCCAAAATTGTTTTACACTCTCCTTCCACACAAATGCAGATACACTTCCTCTAAATTCAACCTTTATCATCCTTAACACATTAATGTAATTAGTACACAGGCGTATAACCCAAATGGTTAGTAAGACGCGGCGCTTAAAAAACCTGTGATAACTACCACATTAAAAATATTGTCATCATTTTTCTAATAGATAAAGTAAAAATTAATGTGTGTTTTTTTATATCTTTGTGTGCATAATCTTAAAATAAAAAGCATTAAAATGTCTATGTTAAACAAAAGTCATCTCCAAAATACAGCAAGAAAACAAGCCAAATAAATCAAATAAAACCAAACCAAAACAAGGGTAGCAATTAATTTGTGCCACAGTGAAGAAAGCACCACAAAAAATAAATCAAGATTATTTACCAGTCTTCAATACAGTTTACACTTTGATTAGTCGGTTATTTTTTCAAACCACCTAAATTATGGCCATGAACATGGTGTTGGCTTTTTTAAATTAATGATTAAATATTGAAAAGAGGATTGAAGGGTAAGAACTAACTACACACTTGCCGGAAAATTGAAGGCCTCAAAGTTCACAATTAAAAACACAACAGAACATATAATTATATTATTTTTGGGGTTCACACGCAAACAGGATTCAAACCTCAATATCCTTGTTATCGGCAGTGGTCTATTGCGAGAATGACGCCTTAGAATACACCACCACTTATATGGCTGAGGGTGACCTAAACCTTTTAAACAGGGTGTCCAGCCAAACAATATTTTAAAATTCCCTAACTTTTCCAGAGCTAATTTCTAACTTTTCAAATCATTATAATATATTACAAACATTATTTTACTAAGATTGTAACTTAATGTAATAATATTTTTAGACACATACACATTCTGAAATTGTGTCTCTATGAAGGTGTAAAAGGATTTCAGCCTAAAGTGAAGGGCCATTGGGTAGTTAAGATTTCAGTGATATAACTAGTTTAAAATCGTTGCGAGAGACATTTTTTTTTTAGTTTCTTCTTCCAATGAAGTAATCGAATTCTCACGCATGCACATAGCCATGACTCAACTTTAGCTAACGGCATACAGTATAGGGATGAAAAGCCGACATGAAAATCATGTGGTGACCTTGAGAATTGAGATTAGTATAAACAACGGGGAAAACAGTGTGTTAAAAAAGATTCACGGTAGGTATTAGCTGGAAGAAAAATGTTATTTTGATTATTTTTAATGAAATTTCCATATTATTTTAGTGTATATGTGAAAATTCCAGAAATATGATCAAATTCCCTGACTTATGCCTGACCAAGCAAATTGCATGACTTTTCCCTGTTTTCCAGGTCGCTGGACATCCTATTAAAGTGTAATATGTTTTTAAAAGTAGTATTTAAGAAGAAAAAAACTAAAGTTAATCTAGTCTGTCAAGACTTGAGCTTCTAATGTTCTCATCAATGGCAGACAAACAAAATGCAAGCCTGCTAAATTACAAATTTGAGGTTTTATACTACTTAACAGCTTAGCAAGTGAAGAGTACAGAGGAAAATGGGGAAAGTGCAAGCTAGTGCTGCCATCTGTTAAACAACCATGAGACCTTTAAATTGCTCTTTAGATTATGGTTAAACGAGGTCTCTAACATATTTAAATTGATTTAAAAAAAGTATTTGCTGTGGTCTTTATGGGGCTTGGGTTAAAGTGGTCTTTCTGGGAAATGTGTATGATGCGATTTCCCTCTGTACCCTTCAAGTGATTATTTAAAAAAAAATTCTATATATATTTAAAAAAATTACAAACGCTGTATTCACAGCTTTGCTCAAAATATGAAACCTACCCCTGGTGTGCAGAGCTCACGACCAAGCTGTTAGTTAATTAGTAGGTGTATTACCTGGAATAGGAGAGCGCGGCGGGCATGGTGATGGGCGAGAGCAGGACGGGGCCTCGCGCCCGCACAGGGTTCGACTTAGTATTGAAGCCAGGACTACTGCCAAGGGGGACACCACACAGACACAGGCAGGAACAAAACATTAGCTCAAAGTGAGGTGGTGCCAAGGGGCAACAGTAAGTGTGTGTCCAGGAATACATGTTCCCAAGGTCTGCGTGGCAATAAAAGTGCTCTTTATACCCAACACACAAAGTTGGCTGGCTACAATGTGTGGAGAATTAATTCTATGGGAGGTCTACTAGAAAATAGATGTTATTTAATCAATTTTTTTTATAGAATTATATATGAGGGGTATAGGGCTGTGTTTGTATATATATGTATATGTGTAAAGGGGTGGGTCGGTTGCATACTAATATGATAAATATACCAAAATAAATGTGACCATTAGATATTAAAAATAAAGAGTTTGCCATTCTTGATACGTTCCGCACCCTAGTATAGAAATTAGCCAAAGTTTTTTTTTGTGTGTGTTTATGTGTTTAAATGTTGATTATTATTCTAAGGGTGATACCTTATTTCAGTTTTTTTTATATGTAAGGCCTAAATGGCAGCCCCCCGGCTCCCCCCCCCCCCCATTTGAGGAGTTAATCAATTCTAAGGGGAACCCAGACTCCCCCACCCTTACCTTTCTACACCCATTGTTGGCCATTTGGGATGAGGTTCATCAGGAAGAAAGTTCTCATTTCCCCGTTTCCTTTATCAGGTTGTGTGTTGGTCAGGGCCATTATAATTGTACTGTTCAAAAATACTAGGCTTATTTTAAGAAATAATTACATATTAGAGAAAGAGAAAAAGGGGGACTGTTAGAGAGACTAGGAAAGTGGAGCCCATGGGAATGAAGTTTGTGAGGAGTATGTTAGCTGTCGCGAGGAGAAACAGGATTAGGAATGAAGTTACCCGGGAAAGAGTGGGGTACAGGGAGTACATGAGATAGTAGAGGAAGCAAGACTGAGATGGTATGGGCATGTACCCTTGTACCTCCTTGTTCCTGTGCCACTAGTTTAACCCTTTTAGCAAATAAAATGTAGTAAGTTCTGAGAATTTCGTTGAGTGATTTTGTCCCCACCACCCCTCTTCCCCCATCATAACTGTTTCCAGCCTGTGGCAGGGTCACTAGTAAAATGTCTCCATCTTCCTCTATTCTTCCACCACTCTTCCTTCTTTAATTTCTTCCATTCTTCTCCTCTCGAACACTTTCTGTTATCTGCTCTTCCCATTTCTTTCTTAGCCTCCCTTGGGGTCTTTTTCCTACATACTTCATATCCAACATTTTCTCTGCCATCCTTTCTTTTTCCATCCTCATTACATGCCCATACCATCTCAGTCTTGCTTCCTCTACTATCTCATATATTACAACATCCTCATTTAATGCCCATACCATCTCAGTCTTGCTTCCTCTACTATCTCATATACTCCAACATCCTCATTTAATGCCCATACCATCTCAGCCTTGTTTCCTCTACTATCTCATGTACTCCCTGTACCCCACTCTTTCCCGAATAACTTCATTCCTAATCCTGTTTCTCCTTGTGGCAGCTAGTATGCTTCTCACAAAATTATAGCCAGAGTATCTTATATAAGCTATTTTATTTAAGTGAATTTTGTGAAGAAATATATTAATAACCGAGTAAAAAAAAACTTCTTGAAAGAGAACAAATCACTCTCCCTCTTTCTTTCCTCTCCAAAAACAAATATGTACATATTTGTACACCTCAAAACAAAACATTCCTGTGACTCCTAACTTGATTATTAGAACTTTAGCAATTTAAAAATAACTGAACTATAAAATATTAGTTAATAATACAATTGTTTAAACACAAATAAAAGAAACAAAATACTTTTTTGAATGTGTGACAAAAAATTGTGAATATATAATAAAATAATATGTTTAAAAGAGTTAGATATTTTCACACACAGAGGCATACCATATTTAAAGTTTATAATTATAACACAAGCTACTAAAGTGCCACATGATCAAGACTGAAGATTAGGTCCATCCTGTGGGGGTCAACTCACTGTGATGTGTAAATTTCAATCTCAAATTAATGATAAGTGTCACCCTGAATTGAGATCATAAAATAATAAAAAATTTCATAAACCCAATGGAGGTATTCCTGGACACATAGACAAACCAAACCATAGTAATGCCAAAACAAGGCAGAAAATAAAAAAAAAGCAAAAAACACCTTTGTTCCAAATTTAGTTAGCTCCCAGTGTTAATACCTTAGATCACTCTCACAAATAAGCATGGCAGAGAAAATATTATTAACAGCATTAGTTTTCCTACATACTAATGCCTTAGAGATAGTCACAGTAAAAAAAAACTTTTATTAATAAAGAATGGCGATGGCAGGTTTTAAATGTAATTTGTAGCCTTTGTTTACCCTGCAAGGCCGCAAGCTTACCTTGCATTGTTCTACTTGAGTATAGCTTAAAATATAGGACTATAGTTTAAGATGGGGATGTAGAAGACATGAAAAACTGTCTAGGTATTTGCAGTTTTTATAGCTAAACATTTTTTTTTGGGTCAAAATAAATTAAACAATGCTTGTATAAAAAACATAAAAGAGTTTAATTTTCTTCCCAAGGTGATATAAACAATTGTTAAATATCTGGCCTGGAATTTAATTACACAATTTTCTATTCATTTAAAAAGTTTTATCATCTAATGCCGCTATGCTCATGACCAAAAATATTCAACAACTGTTGAAAATTAAACTCTATATTTGTACTGAAGCAATATTTTTATTTATTTTGGCAAAAAAAAAGTTTTGAGTAAAGACAGCAAAAACCCTGCCTTTTCTCAAGTTCCCTACATCCGTACCTTATTCCGTCAAGGTAAGACTGGTACCTCTCAGGGTTAACGAAGTGTACCTGCCACTAACTATGTAATTTTTCTTACCAATTTAATCAATTATTTAATAACAATATATTTAAATAAAGTTGTAATGAACATTGAAAACTACCATTCAACATAATTATAAAAACAAATAATTGACAAAAAACTTACAAATCTTATAAAAACAATATGGAAACACTATAATGTAATGTTATGTTATGTGACGGGGAAGTAAGTCAACCTGAAAGGATAGTTGGGCTAGGCTTGTATAGAAAACAAATGAAGTGTCAAAAGTGTGTATGAAGAAATGAAGAGAGAAGTGTATTAGTTTTCTTTCAAGGCCTAACCTAAAAATTCTTTCAGGTCGGCTTCTTTCCCTATCACTTAAATTACATTTCTTTATAGCATTCAACATAAAAATAAATATTTTTTTTTCATCGTCTCTCAATATCTTATGGATTACACATATTTAGCATAGTTAATTATTTTTTAAATACGTAAAGAAAACAAAATACAGTGAAACCTTGGATTGCAAGTAACTTGGTCTGCGAGTGTTTTGAAAGACGAGCAAAAATTTTCAATAAATTTTAACTGATAAACGAGCGATATCTTGCAATACGAGTAGTACTATGGTTACGCTTTGTCTGCCGAGCAGTGTCATTGGATAGGTTCTTTGTTAATGTCGCACAAAAAGCATATAGCAGTGATTCCGTTAGTGACAGTGAAAGTCGTCCTAAACAATAACACACCTCCTCCTATCTCTCTCGTCCACCTCACACCAGCCACCATTAAATTTAATTACAGTACAGTTACATTTAAATAACAAAAATAAAAAAGGTATTAATCATTTTTAGATTAAATATTTTTGAGTTGTGGGATGAATCATCTGAGTTTCCATTATTTCTTATAGGGGAAATTCACTTTGATATACGAGTGCTTTGTATTACGAACACGTTTACGAAACGAATTATGCTCGCAATCCAAGGTTTTACTGTAATAAACTAATGGGTTGTAATAAGAAAAAGAAACCGATTTAATGAAAAAAAGAGAATCTGTAGGTTACTCTCTAAAGTTTGGGACTGGATAACTGTTCTAAATGTGTATATTTTACATGATAGTACAAAATTATTGTTAAGTTGAAAGAGATTGATTGCATTTTGAAATTATAGTTAATATTTTGGTTTTTGACTGATAGCCTCAAGTGATTGGTAGGCTGAAGGCCAGAGCATGGACATGTATCAAACTAATTTTGAATTTTGGTTAACTTGCAGAGTATCTAGACTGAAATCAATGTGCTTTTATTACACTATAGATATTTTGTAATTTAATAATTATATATCAAATTTTAATTTGTTAGTAATAAGTTTCCTCACGTAACTTTTTTTTAAAACTAAATGATCTTGTATTCAAAGTATGACTAATTTATGACTAAGTATAATAGTTTGACATTGAACAGGGTGTTAGGCAAGGTCGTGTGATGTCTCCAGGGTTGTTTAATGTATTCACGGATAAGTGTATGAGGGATGCTTGGGAGGACGTGGTTGGTGTATGAATGGACAATGTGAATGTGAGAGTGTTGTTATATACAGATAATTCTGTATTAATGGCTGAGAATGAAAGTGACCTGCAGAACGCATTAAATTGTTTGAATGTGACGAGAGGCAGAATGGATCTTCATATAAATGTCTCCAAAACTAAGATAAAAGTTTTTGATAAGGATGGATCAGGAAATGAGTGTCAACTTGGTATAAATGGAAGACTGTTAGAATAAGTGAATGATTTTGTGTATCTGGGCAGAATGTTTTGTAAAAATGGCAGAATAGATAGTGAAATTGACCAACGGGTGAATGCATCTCGGAGAGTAGTTGGGTGTATGTGAACTAATGCAAAGAATGAAGTAGTATTGAAAGAGGCCAAGTTGGCAGTATAAAAAAGTGTGTTAATGCCAACATTGTTTTATGGATGTGAAACGTGGGTTTGTCAGGAAAAACACAAGAGCGAGGTGAATGTGATTGGAATGAGATAAGACATTTATGTGGAAAAACTAGTCTGGACAGAGTCGGTAATGAATGGGTGGTGAAGGAGTGTGGTTTGAAAGTGAATCCAATAAGTCAATGTGAAAGAAGCGTCTTACGTTGGTTTGGGCATTATGAGAGGATGATAGTGGATTGAGTGACGAAGTAAATATATGAAGATAGAATGTATGGATCAAAAGGAAGTGATAGGCCATGCAAGACATGGCTAAATGTGGTAGACGAATGTATGAAAAAGAGAAACATTAAGAGTTTTAAGATTGAAAAAGAATGTATGACTCGGTGTATGGATGTTGTTGAAGCAAAGGGAGTATACAAGGATAGGAAGTGTGGAGAGAGTCAGTGAGGATGGATTATGTTCGGAGTTAGTATGTATGTATGTATGTATGTATGTATGCAAATTATTTACACACATATTCCAAATGTTTTTACACCCACAAAGACAATGGAGGTTCAACTTTATGAACATAATTACTATATTGGTCTGAATACGCACATAATACAACCCTACAACTTTGAAGGTGTACTACATAAAAATATACCTCAAGGTATAAACTTAATAAATTTGATAGTTTTATTTTAACTTTATGTTGCTTCTTCTCATTCCCTTGTTTACTTGAGACGCTGAGGAAGCCTTCTTTCTCAATAAAATTATTTGATTGTGTATCTGCCAAGGGTGTTTTTTTATATGAGTAACACAGCACAGATTCTGCCACCAACTAACACTGACCTATAGAATTATCAGTTAAGTGACACTGAAGGGTGGAAATCCTCTATCTCTCTCTCTCTTGATTTTAGCCTTGGGTTTATTATTGCGCGCAATGATTCATGCTGGCCGGTAAAGTTCCAACACGATACAAAATAAACCTAGGTAGGGAAGCACTATGTTTTTTTTGTTTTTTTTTCAGTGAGCAATATTAAGATGTGTATATAATACGAGTACAGTTTTTGGAAGGACATTTTTAGGTGACAAAACATCACGATGTATTCGGGCTAGTATAAGAATTGAAACACCACCACATAGTATTGTTAGAAGTTGTTACAACTAATATTTCTAAAAGAGAGGCACTAAGTAAGCCACATTGTGTTTGTCATTGCTTATATATTTATATATTTATGGGATGTTCAAGAACTCAACGTTCAAAGTACACATGTAGTTTGTATGAACCAAAAGATAATACACAATCCCTATCTACCTTCTTCATTGGCAAACTATGCTACTACCATTAAATTGTGTTCAAAATTTCGGGTACAACGCCGGGAGAGCAAAGCTGTGCAAGCATGCGTGTACAACAGGTTGCATTGGAGTTAGGCACACAGCACTGCTACACCTCGACATCTTGGGCAACGGCAGCAGTACATACCACAATAATAGTAAACAACACCAGTATCTCTGGAAATGGGAAAACATTATGAGGGTCATCAATGACAGTCCTACATCACAGAAAGTGTTTGCCATTATTAGCAGTGCAGTGGAGTGAACATGCCTAGCTCCTATGCAACCTGTTGTACACACATGTTTGCACAACTTTGCTCTCCCAGCGCTGTACTCCGAAACTTTGAACACCATTTAATGGTATTAGCTTAGTTTGCTGGATGTAAGTGTATGGGATTTTGTATTACTTTCAGTTCAAACCAACTACATGTGCAGTATTTGGGCGCTGAGTTTCTGAACACCTTTATATGTTATTTTGCGAAATTATAGTTTATAGAAATTGGAAGCTAACTAAAATTGGAAGCAAGCTCTAAATTAAAATTTCTAGACAAAACTTAACCAAACAAGTCAAGAGAACAATAGAGAACGCTGGCTCATGCTGGGAATTAACTGAAGATTTGACCTTCTAGAACGTGTTGTTGAAATATTGCTTTACCTTAGGGATATTTGAGAAAATTTTGGATTCAAAACTAAAATCCTTAAAAATAATAATTTTTAGGGGTTGCGAAGCTTCGAAATTCGACTTGGCTTTGAAACAAACATAAGCTTCGACTTCCCTTTGAAAAAAATTTTTGGCTTCATCAATAAAAATATTGACAGCTTAGCTACTCAATTTATGTTCAATACTGTCAATCTGAGCTGTTTTGTACATTACAAATTAATATTCATATGAGAAACATCAGAAGTAATTGAATTGCATGTTGTGATAGTAACTATATTTGTCAGATTGAAACAAAATATTACAAACGATTGTGCAATAAACATTTTCTAACTAATTGTAGTGCATGATGTAATTTAAATAACCAGAATATAATATTTTTTCAAGCGTTAAACAATTAACAAAAAATATTCAAACTTCCATTCGGCTTCGAGAATATTTCATATATTCGATTCAAGTTTGCTTCAAATTGAAAAAATGGACTTCGCACACCCCTGATAATTTTTTTTTTCAATTTTTCAAGTGAAATTTGTTTTAGAGCTATTAATACTACTTATCAGTGGTTCGGAATCAATTATAATTATGGGATTAACTTCACAACCAGGCCCCAGACCAGTAATTTAATACTTAACTGAATGTATGAATGTTATAATAAATGTTATAATAAGAAAGAAAGTTAACATTATTTAGTTACTATTTGTATATTATATTTATATTTACTCTTTATGTTCATAATTTTTTACCAAGATTCAGATTTGGATTTGTAAAATATGGATCTGATCCAACTTTAGTTGTAACTACATTTGAATTGCTGAAAGTTACTATTTCCTCAACATGTCTCAAGCCAGAAAACATTAAATTTTATTTCAAACACTGGCCGCAAAAGCCTTTAAAAAAACGTAAATTTATTACCAGTGAGTGAATATTTTAATAGAGACAAAGATAGTGAAATCATTTAGGAAAAACCCTTCATCACACCCGACCGATATTTGAACCTTAGCCCTCCAAAACACCATCAAACCAAACACAATTGACACTTTTGACAAAACTAGTATTAGCATACAAATAATGTATTATTATATTATTATTTTAACTTTCAAACCATAAGAATTCAATTTAAAATTGACAAAGCACAAAAATAAAAATCTGAAATCTAATATTTTTTTAAATCAATTATAACTCTAAGTCTTCAGCTAGCATTAATATTTGTTCCCTCAGAAGGCGAGTAATAGACATAAATAAGCCCTTTTAAAGCCTGAGTGCCAAAACACTTGTTCAAGACTTCCGAGTGTCTTGTCTCAAATTCTCGCGGGAAATCTCTGGGGGGAAATAGATGATCGATTCAACAAATTTCCCAACTTACCATCGGTACTTGAATACCCACTCGCGTGTATCCAACCCCCCACTGTACACCATGGCCAACATTAGAACACCCCCTAGATTTAGATGGATGACAACACGACGCTCCTCGCTAAACAAACACAGCAGTGGTAGCTAATTGGTGCTCAACTCGTACTTGTGGTGAGATGAGAGATAGCTTACTTGATTATCAGTCAAGTATCCTGTTGGCTCCTTACTGTGGCTTGCTATTAACCCGCAATACTCTTATCAGGCACATTTTATGTTTCCTTCAGTTGTTATTATCATTGTTCATGAAGAAATGAGTCAGTAAGGTGATAATATTACTACAATACCGTTATTAAAATTAACTACACTAATGGAGAGTTAATAGTTAAAAACATGCAGGCTCATGTAATGACTAGTCTGAAATTTAACGTATCAAAACCTACACAAATATATTTGAAAATAATAACCGAGGCAATGGCGAGATTTATGCATACATAATTGACTATATTAGTTTGTTTTTTTATTGTTTCTGAGTTCGTCAACGTTTTCTTACAAAGACATGATGTTAGCATGTCCCTAAACGTAATAACTCCAAACCTAGCGTAGACTGGTTGTAATATAGTGGAGTTGCTAAGCATAACAACCATTCGCTTTTTGATCTGTACTAACATTACATTTTACATATTATTATAGGTTAAACAATGAAAAGAGGGAAAAAGGGCAAGGCCTACACACTTACCAGAAAACTGTAGGCCTCAAAGTTCACAAATAAAACACACTAAAACACATAGTTATGAAATTTCTGAGGTACATCAGTCCCCTTCTTCAGCAGAAGAGAGTACAATTCAAAATGAGTGGTTAGAGGTTGATCACGGTCACTTAGGTTCTGTTGTTTCCTGTTTCTTGATCCCTGACTCCTTTCAATGTTTAGTTTAACGCAGCCATTTGGCGCTATTTTCCCTTTGTTTAAACCAAAATGGTGGATGGTAAATAAGTATTATTTTTTTGAACTTGCATATGCCTAAATGTTTTAGTGGTTTGAAGAGCAGTGTAGCTGTAAGGTCACCTGTGATATTAGAAAAGCTTAACAAGACTATTGGGAAGACACTCACATTTCATCTGGGGAGCTGTTACCCTGAGAGGTGTTGTTATTATGGTTGAGGTTGAACTTGTCAAAGCGGCTCACTACCCGGTCTGCAGGCACAGATATACTACGGCTGAACTCCTGCGGGGCGGCTAGTCTAGAGCTCTTCTTCTTCCTTTGAACACATCGCAAACAATGTCAACAACCGGGAGATATTTTCAAGTTTAATATATTTACTTTCAAAAAGGCCCATTTTTTTTTTACCTTTTATAAAATCTTAGTGTGGCCAATAAACATACACTTCTAAAAAAAGTTAAAAACTTTAAGGACTAAATGTAGTTTTATTGATTTACAAAATTTGTTACATCTTATAATAGGTGAGCTTATGGAATGGATTAAGGTTTTAGAAAAAAAGTATGGCTTATTTAATGATCAATATGGCATAAATTGGTTGATTTAGATTTTTTTTCTTTTTTGTGAAACAGGTTACTTTTTTACTGCTTAATTCAGTTTTAAATGTGAAAATATATCAACTGACCATAGGCATGAACCTACTTTACTTTAAAAATGTAAAAAAGCACAAAAAGTAACAAAAATTAAACAAATGCGAAACCTACTCTGTAAGAAAGCAGTCTTCTAAGAGCTCAGCAGCAGTGGCCCTCTTGTCCGCATCTGGCTCGAAGCAGCGGAGAATGAAACTCTTAGCTCTTTCCGACAACTCTGACGGGATCTCAGGGTGAATCTTGTAGTAGCCCACCTGGAACAGTCAGAACTATGAGATTGTGGGTAACAAACACAATCACAACACCCCACCAAATCATATAGAAACACACAACCACACATATACAATAACCATACAATCACACAAAAACAGACCAATCTCCCCCACTCCCTAAAAAAACCTAAACCCAAACACATACATACACAAACTCAAAAACATACACACACACTAAGCGTTCTGGCCCATGCTGAAAACTACTTAGATCCTTACTTAATTTTTTAAACTTAAAAAACATTGGAAAAACTGCGGATAGAATGATATTTACATCTATTTGAAACGCAATATCTGATAAAAATCATATTTGAAGCCATAGCACAAGTCACACACTATAGAGAGATGTCAACCATCATAAGTTCTAACAAACAAGCGTCATTTTAGCAATTAGATCAATTGACTCAAGTAGTAGTTCTATCACAAGTGGTATATAGCCAGTCAATTATATCCAAGGTCGTTCCATGTAATTCATTCTTTAATATGTGATCAATGTGATCAAAATACAAAACTACGCAGACTTATTTGTGTTTAAAGCTAGCCAAATCAAACTTTACATCTTAAATTTTTGCACAGGTGGTATTATATGGAGGTGATTAAATAAACATGGCAAGGACAGACAGACCTTGGAGGTCAAATATTCAAACCTCAGCTGAATGTATTAGAAGTTTTTTTTGCTGTTGCTATTTTAGATGTTCAGTTGGAAATCTGAAAAAGAGGGAGGGTGAATTGTGGGACAGAAAAAGAAAGAAAGTGGGCAATAAAAAGAGTGGGGAGTGGGAGGGAAATAGAACACAAGAAAAATGAAAATTAGAGAGAATATGTAGAGAGGAGAAAACTCAGGAGCAGGCCTGCAGGATAGGTACAGGGACCCAATATTTTCCCAGAACATAAAATGTTCATACCAAAATTTCAGAATATAGAATACAATACAATGATTGTATTTCTCCTTGACCCAAATTTTCCCGGATCTGCTTTAATTTCCCCCGAACTTTGTTCACACGTTTAGACATTTTCTACACCTCTACTCTAGAGGTAAAGAAAAAAAAAGATAGGAGAACACAAGAAAAAAAAAAAGGGGGGGGGTTAGGTTAGGTGTCTAAAGATGGATTTAAAATACAATACAAAAATATATCTTGCAGTTAAAGAGGTTGATTATTTTTTTGTTAATGGTTCAGCTTATTCATTAGTTAAACTACATTCTTTCCTAGTAGTTATGTGAACAGCGAAACTCATTCCCTCCATTAAAAAAATACAAGACTGATCATATTAGGAATTATATCATGTTATTATTGCTTATGACCCTATCCTTGCATACTGGCTTCGCTTCAACAACATTCATACAGCGAGTCATACATGTTCTTTTATTCTTAAAACTATTAGTGTTTCTTTTTTTACATTCATCTACAACATTTAGCCACGTCTTAAATAGCCTACCCTTTCCTTTTGATTCACACACTCTACCTTCATATATTTGCTTCGTCACTCGGTCCACACTCATCCTCTCAACATACTTAGTCAGTAGTGCATTATATTTATAGAGAATATCCAGTGTTCACACGGTTTGAGACGTCAATCTCGCAATAATATGTCAAAATTTAAAATATATGTCCTAAGTAATCGATTGATTGCTTAAAATTATTAATTCAAATCACTTGAGACAAGCTATTAAACAAAAATATTTTTGAGTCACCACCATATTAAAATTGATAACCAGATTGAAAAACTATTTACATACATTGTTCGGCATAGGTTTAAAGAATGTAACTGCCAAATTTCGCTAAAATTGGTCCACGCAATGAGAGTTATCGCAGAACAAACATCCAGACAAATATACTGAAGAAATGTCAAATGGTCAAGTTAAAACAAGACTTTTCTATGTCCGCTCAATGAGCAATGTCATGTGATACAACTACTTTCTAATGAAAGCCAATCAAGTGACAAAAAAACAAGAAACTATGGGTCATCCAGTGAAATTACTAGGTTTTACATTCTGACATATTGGTTGTTGTATATTTACCATGGAAACATGATCTGCCAACCTGGTCACAAGTATGTGTTAATGTTTTTAGTCGTTTGACTTCAAATATAACACATTAATCTTTCGCAGCCAGTGTGTGAATTAAAACTAATGTTAACCTGCTTGAGCTGCTACCAACGCCTACTTAAATACTACAAATTGTCAAATTACAACCATCAAACAGACTTGTCCATCGGTATCGATTATGTAATAATGACCTAGACAATGAGCCAATACTAGGGATGGAACCTCGAATCTTTCAACTATTTAAGGAAATTCAAGATTCGAGGGTTCGAGAAAATTTTTGATTCAAGCATCGAGTTCTTAAAAAAAAAAGAAATCTGTTTTAGAGCTGTAATACTGCTTTTTGGTGGTTCAAAACAATTATAATTATAGAATGAACTTAACAACCAGGCCCCAGACCAGTAATTTACACTTTAACACTGAGTGTATGAATGTTATAATGAATGGATTATAACAAATAATGTTAACATTTAGTTACCGTTTGAATACGACAACTTAGCTCAGTCGGTAGCGTGTCTGTCTATTGAACTAAGAAGGGTCCCAGGTTTCGTTCCCGGCAAGGTCAAAAGATTTATCGTTGGTGAAATGTGGGTTTACCCTTTCACAGTGAAGAATTAATGGCTGAGGACTGGATGTTGTGCCTGTCCTAGTCATAGATTAGATTTTAAGGTATGTGAAGTTACGATAGGCCTAGCAAGCCGGTAGTGGAAAATATATGGCTTGAATAAAGAAATGACCTAGGTCACAGGCTGGTAACAAAAATGGATGTAAAAAAAAGCCTATTTGTATTTTCTACTATCCCATGATATTTATTTCGTCTTAAGTTCATAATTTTTTCCAAGATTTGGATTCAGATTTCAGATTCAAAGATAAATTTGAGATTCAGATTCATGATTTGGTCTTGTAAAATAGTTGATTCGACCCAACTCTAGTCAATACCAAACAATCACAAGAAAGATTAGCTCTGATTGGCCGAGGTGGAACTACCAATCAGGTATTTAAATTGACCTAAATTTATCTTTCCTAGAACTTGTTTTACCCTTCACCCAAGATAATGGCTGTTGTAACTACAGTTAAAACATTTGAAGTTACTATTTCTTCAATGAGTATAAAACAAAAAATTATTAGTTTTAATACATTAGTTAACACTGTTTTATATGCCTACACACAAGCGTATAGGACAGCAGAGACATATTACCTTGAAAACAGCTGCCTGAGGGGAGCCCAGCTCTATGAACGGTGGTTTACCTGTTGCCATCTCCACAATGGTGCAGCCTAGAGACCAGATGTCAGCCTGGGAACGTTACAATCATTAATATAGCTAATAATTTTCTATAAGGAAAACCTCTTTTTGCTCTTGAGGTATTTTGTTAAGTTTGGAAGAAGGGAAAAATAGTGGAGAGAAATATACAAACTAGGGGGATGCACATGATATGGTTTTATCATAAAAAAGAACACATTTCACACTTTACTTTGACGCCACTGGACAAAGAGGTAATGGCTGCCTCTTAAAAGAAAATTTATCGATAATTCAGTTAAGTGCACACTCATAGCAGATGATAAATAAAATGCCAGGTTATATTTTTATTAGAGCTGAACATATAATTTAAAACTTGTGTTTAGCTTCTTGGGGATGGGGGGGATTGTCTTCAACCATTACAAAGCTGAGTCCATAAGAGTACCCAAAAAATTGGATTTATCACTTTAAACTTTACAAATTGAATAACCTTTAGAAGAAAAGTTTCCCTATAATTTAATCTTTTATGTGAATTCTAGGTCACTTACCGGAGCACCGTACCCCCGCTGTCCCTTATCGATAACCTCTGGAGCCATATATTGCAGCGTTCCTGTGAAAGTCTCAGTACTGGGGCACAAACCCGCGAGACGCTTAGATGTTCCGAAGTCGGAGATCTTCACCACGCCGCTATATGTGTTAACTAACACATTGTCACCTGGGGAGAAAAAAAGGAACATAGCATTAGGTTAGTCCAACTCTACTTTGTGAAAGTTTTTTTTAACAGGTCTAATATAAAAAGAAGAGATTTAATTCTTTTTGTTGAAAGAAATGACCAAGATTTGGGAGTAGAGATTTGTTGTTTTTCTAAGATTGTAGATTACTGTAGCTGCCAATTTTTTTTGTCTGTGTTTTTCTGCCTTTATTAATTTAAAAAAATGTATACATATAAACACATATATACACATATACCTAAACTTTTAAAAATAATGTGTAACTGTGAGAGTGACCAGAAGATGAAAATGTGAAGTGTGTATGAAAGAAAGAAGAGAGAAGTTAATAAATAACATTTTATATCAAGGCTCTCTATTCAGGATGACTTCCTTCACTATAACTTATATTATGGCACTCAACAGTATTTTAAACTTTTTATTTAGTTGATGTTTTTAATGAACACTTTTGAACTGACTTATTATATCAGCACGCAATAATTTCTATGACCAAGAGAGAAAGGGCCAACCAATTTTGCCGAGAGAGTTATTTTCACATACCTTCCAGGGTTCATTTACATGCCATAATTGACATGGAGCCGACAGTTTTACTTCCCCTCCGAAGAGAGTTAAGCTACAGATTTTTACCGCTCAAGAAAAATCTGTTGACCCCAGTTGGGTTTGAAACCACAAACATCGGGTCCCAAGGTGAGCACCTTAACCCAAGACCAATGAGGTTGATACTTCTCCTCTCACTTGCACACTTTCTGTTATCTGCTCCTTCCATCTCTTTCTTGGTGTCACTTGTGGTTTTTTCCCTAAATACGTCCCCTCCATAATTCTCTTTGGTATCCTCTCCTCCTCCATCCGCATTACATGACCATACCATTTCAGTCTTGCTTCCTATACTATCTCATATACTCCTTGTACCTCCACAATTTCCCGGATAACTTGGTTCCAATATTGTTTATCCTCATGGCATCTAACATGGTCCTCACAAATTTTATTCCCGTGGACTCCACTTTCCTAGTCTCTCTTATATTTATTGTCCAAGTTTCTGCTGCATATGTGACTACGGGTATGAAGTTTGCTGTGTATGACTTTCTCTAGTATAGAAGATATAAGAAAGGAAGAAAATGCTACATTTGTGCATTGGATTACACCTACATTTTTTTCTTCTTTCCATAGGGGATAATTTTTCACTCAATTTTAACACATTGGTTTATTTTGTCTTAGTTTAATAAATTGTCTTGTATTATAAAACCATTTAGACATTAGGTTTTCTCACTGTTTAAACAATAAAATAATTGTAATATAGGAAAAACTGATTATACCTACAGTCCATAAAGGGAAAAAAAGTGCAATAAACTGCAAATATATAAATCTCTTGTGCATCATTTCATGATATCATCATAAAAGAAAACAGCAAACTTCTACATTTTTAAATTAACTGCCTAACATTTTTTTAGATGGGCAAAATCTAATGAGCTTGATTTTTCCAGCAGGGATCACACCCATTCCAAGGTAAAGGAGCACACGGCCCAAAGAGGGGACGACCAGAGCACTGTAATAATCCTAACCTTTGATATCCCTGTGCACTATCTTCTGGTCGTGGAGATATTTCAGCCCTTCTAGTATTTGCTTGGTGTAGTACGATATGGTGGACTCGTTCTCCTTCAAAGGACCCCATTTGGACCGCAATAGTGCTGACAAACTTCCTTTGGGGGGGAAATCACATCAATTATATTTATTATATAAATTAAGAACAATAACAAAAGAAAATATTAAAACAGTTCTAATTAGGGGGGTTGTGAAGTCTATATTTTCAGTTTGAAGAGAGAAAAAAATCAAATATAGGAAATATTCTTGAAATCAAAATAAAGTTTAGATATTTTTTGTAAATTGTTTTATGCTTGTAAAAATATTATACTGTACTGCTTATTTGTATAACTTTATGCACAAAAATGATTTAGAGCATTTTTTACTAACAATAATTGTTTGTAATATTTAATTCTAGGCTGATAAAGCAAGTTATTATTTCAACATGCAATTTAATTTCACAAAGTTCACAATTAAAACACAATAAAAAACACAATTATGTAATTTTCGGGATACAGCAGTCCCCTTCTTCAACAGAAGTAAAACACAGACTGGCCTTGGGCGAGCATGGCTAGAGGTTGATCATGGTCACTTAGATACTGTCATAGTCCAGTCTGTGTTTTACTCTCTTCTGATGTACCCTAAAAATTTCATAATTATGTGTTTTGTTGCGTTTTAATTGTGAAATTTGAGGCATACAATTTTCGAGTGTGTAGGTCTTGCACTTCTATCCTCCTTTCAACGGGATATTTTAAAAAATCTTGCATTTAAATTTAAATTAATATTTATGTTTTCAGCAGAAATTGTAATCCCCAATAGTAAATTAATCGGAACCAAACCACAATTCATCTACAAACCTAAATTTTACATGATAAAATTTGAATAAAAAGCCAAAGTCCACTGCTATTTGAGCAAGGATCTAAAGAGGTGCTAACACAAAGGACTTGTAAGGACGTGTAAGATAGGAGCATGTACCTCCGGGCACCTGCTCCATGAAGATCTTGAAGAACCCGTCCTCAGAGACTGAACCCAGGTATTGCACTATGTTGCGGTGACGTAGCTGAGAGTGAAGTTTTATCTCCTCGTGTAGGGGTTGGACATCACTGATAAGAACAAGACCATAGCTAGAGCTAAGAGCGTGATAAGACAAGGAGAAATATATGAGCCGACAAACATGCAACAAACAGCGAGCACCACACACATAGGTAGAGTCAGTAGCCAGGTGAGCTCGACTCTGCTCAAGAAGGATTGACTTTCAGAAACTCGCACAACCTCTATGAAATGGTGGGGGACAGAAATGTTAAACCTCATCTACAATGAGCAGTCCGTGTGTCCAGCCAAATTATATTTTAAAATTCCCTGACCTTTCGAGGTTTTCCAGAGCCAATTTACACCTTTTCCAGTCGCTATATATTACAAACATTATCTTATTAAGCTCGCAACTTAATGTAATAATATTATTTCTAAGACACATACATAATTTTAAATTGTGTTACTATATGATGTTAGTCCAAAGCAATGGGCTATTGTGTCATGCGATCTAAGTCAGAGTTCAATGAGATTGTATTGAGTACACCAGTATAGTTTAAAATTGTTGTGAGACATATACTTTTTTAGTTTCTTCTTTCAATAATGTATCGAATTCTCGCACATATCCGTAGCCATGAATCTTTCTTGTCTATAGACACAAAGAGAGGGGTGAAAAGATGACACAAAAATCACATGTTGTCTTTGCGAATGGAGATTAGTACGCTCAACTGTGTTGAAAAAGATTCGCGGTGACTATAGTAAATATAAAGTTTTGTATTATTTTAATGAATATGTGAAAATTTCAGAAATTTGATCAAATTCCCTGACTTTTCTGCATTTTCCAGGTTACTGGACACCCCCCCCCACCCCGGCAGTGCAGTGAAGTTTGAAGTAATTTTCACAAAAAAGTATAAGTTTTTGAGTTTTAAGATGCATAAAATATACTCAGATAATTTAAATTTCAAGGTAATTAAGTTAGAATTATAAATAAATTATAGGATGAAATAGAGGGTTTATACCAAAGAAAGAGAGTGAATATTAATATTGATTGGAAATATTGCGGACAGCCCAGACATGTTACTAAGTAAAGATACATGTAAAAGTTATTGGAATCGATTGAGAATTAAAATAAAAGGTGTTCAGTTTTACAGTTTAATTTTGCACACGTTCACTACTCTTGAAAATCTAGTAGAAGACACAATTTGTATATAAACACACACATAAATCTTTAAGCTTTTACCAACATACACAATTTCATCAATAGAAAGTAAACTAAATGATTTGATTGTTAGAGAACATGATTTCTGGTAAATAAAATGACTGGATTTCGCTAAATAAAAAGTTATATTTCAGTATTAAAAGTAGGTAAATAAAATGCTCTTTTTCTACTAAATAGACTTTTAACTTAACTGGATGTGTGCTATGGATAGAGAAATTAGGGCTAAATTTCTCCTTCTTTTGTGTGTGTCTCATTATATGAAAAAAGGAATAATTTTGAAAATTCAAAACAATTTGTAGATGTGAAAGAGAAAAAGAGTAGAGAAGTTGGAAGTGTAAAAATGTCAAAAGAAATGGAGAGAAATATGTTTGTTCCTATCTAGGCCTAACCTAACTATCCTTTCAGGTTGGCTTCCTTCAATATCACTTACTTTACATGGATGTAAAGTGTTTTTAGACTGTCTTACTATAGAATATTAATTTTTTTTTATAATAGTGCAGATTGTACTCTTTTTAATGTCAATTCCAGGCAAAAAAAAGGGGGGGTGCAAAGAACAATGAAGTTACCAACTTGATAAAATTATGTCTAGTTTTTATATCATAATTCTCATCGAAATTGACCTAATTTACCCTTATTCGCATATAAAATGCCAAGTAGTCAATTTCACGAAAAGATCCAATTTATTTTTATTTCGCATGTGTAAAATAAATTTACAAATGCTACAATGAACTTTTGAAAATATTTTGATATTAATTTTAATGTAGTAAAAACACATCTCATGAGACTTGTTAAATACCTGCGTTTTAGAAAAACGACTATCAAGTTCATACTTTCGCTCAGTCAGTAATGTGTCTTTCTAGTTTGCTAAAGATTCCTCCGGGTTAGATTCCTGGTATGGCAGAAACATTTATCATTGGTGAAATGTTGGTGTTCCATTTCACAATGATGAATCAACGACTGGAGATTGGATGTTGTCTCTCTTCTAGATTCAAGTTAGGTTAGAGGTAGTGTGCTGATATAATCAGTCGGATCAGAAAATGCATGTTAAATACCTCAAATAAATGGGGGGAAAAAGGACTAATTCAAGCTCTCTGGGTCTTGTTCCTTTCGTAGCAGAGTAAATTAAAAATATGAGGTAAAAGTGAAAAGCTTACCCCAAGTTTTTTTCAGGTATCTCCTTGACAGCAATCCTCACTTGCGTATTGAGGTCCCTCGCAGCGAAAACCACACCATATGTGCCCTTACCGAGGACAATCCTCTTGCCAATGTCATCAAGCTCATACTCAAACTGCAAACAAATAATAGTAACATTCGAGGAAGAAATGTGAAAGTATTACAAAATAAGTTTAATACAGTTCTTTAAGGAAAACCTCTTTTTACTTTTTGAGGTAATTTTTTTATATATGGAAGAAGGTAAAGGAAAGAGGGTTAGGAAACAAATAAAAGGGAATGAACACGATATATCTTTTACAATGAAAACAAGAACATAGTTCTCCCTTAATGTTGCTGTCACTAGACAAAGAGATAATCAAGGGAATGGGCAGTATTAATCAATTTGATTCATGAGATATATTTTTAAAAACATTTCAAACTTGTCTTGACTTGACTATAGATCAAGCAAAGCAAAGTATAAAACGCTAATTTCCCTGACTATTTTGACCCAAACACTTTTGCGGGCAGGTGAGACTGAGAACGTTGAAGGGGGTCTGAAGGAGAGATCAAAGTTGTCCCTCGTAACTTCAACCAACTTATAAACCAGCTATATACATTGTACTTTTCAAACTTTACTATGTCTATCAAGACAGTTAAAGACAGTTAAAGATCTACCTACACCAGTAGTACTTGTATCAAAATAAATGAAAACGTTACTGTTTCCAGCCTGTGACTTGGATCATTTATTTTTTCAATCCATATATTTCCCACTACCAGCTTGCTAAGCCTGTCGAAGCTTCATATGTCTTATAATCTAACTTTAGACTAGTACAGACGCAACATCCAGTCTCCGGCCATTAATTCCTCACTGTGAAAGGGTAAACCCACATTTCATCAATGATAAATTTATTGGCCATGCCAGGAATTGAACAGCAGACAGACACACTATCGATTGAGCTAAGGTGTGGCTTATAAAATGAATATATAAAAACATATTGTCATACAGCCTTGAAATAGCTCTATTTATTTATTAGTCAAGTTTAATGCAGTTATTAAATAAATATATATTGAACACAATTTATGATGGTCCAATAAATCGCATGAGATTATTTTTATCTACCATTAGTGATGCAATTACTCATCGACCCCTGCAAGTAACTATTATTAAATACTAGTTTATATTTCTTCTATGCAAAGACCTACTATTGAAAACTCACAGATGTTTCATATTTATAAATATTCAAGTGTTTTTATTAGTTTTTTTTTTGCAAAATTCCCTGTTTTAAAGGACACACAAAAATTCTCTGCGTCTCCTCAAAACTCTCAGTTTTCCACGTGAATGGCAGCTCTGATCAATTTTAATACCACCCAGATATCGTTCCAACACCTCTTTTTTACCAATATATCTTACCTTCATTTGATCTGTGGAGAGATCAGAATCTAAGTCTGTGACCATGCCTTCTTGATCTGCCGTCATTTCCAGGATTAGGTCATAGAACCTCTGTCGGCACTGTACCGAGGGTAGGAACATTTGGAAGTCATCGGAGTTCTGGTGGACATAAAGAAACAAGCAGCGCTCGTCCCTCTTGTACAGACTACAATAAGGGAACATCATTTACATCAGAGACTTAACAATCTAATAGAAACTCTGCAAATACTGCAATATTGACCAATTTATTTTTTATCCCTTTTGTGTTTTTTGTTTGTTTTTCCTCTTTTAGGCAGTTGGGTTGCGTGCTCTACCTCCCTCATGAGGTGTCACACAACACTGTTGAGAAGGGAGAGGGGTAGTGCTATAGAGTCTATAGTGTTACATGGTCCCGGCACAGATTTATCTGATTGCCAAACTCTTCCTTCACCTCTGACAAGACGTGTATTAATCACAACTTGTGAATGTGAGGAATGCCAGGCCTCCACCGTGGTTCGGATTCCACGTTAAACTGTAGGTCCTCCATTTCATCTCACAATCACCCTACCATTACACATTAGCGTAAGTGCGTATAACCCGAACGGGTAGTAAGACGCGGTGCTAATAATAATATAGTGTTACATGGAAGATGGAGGCATTTCACGAAACTGATCCGGCCACAAGCTTGAAATCGACGACGAGTGTTACATGGGGTGAAAAATGTATTTAAATAATTTGTATTCAGGATTTAAAATGAATTCGGAGTAGTATTTAATCTGGAGTTCAAATATTTTACCACCACAACAACAACAATAATAATAATATTGTAAAAAACATATTATATGTTAAATAACCATAAAACTTTAGGTTTTAAATATGATTTACAAAATACTATATTGCAAATATTGACATTAAATTAATTCATCCTAAAATGATTAATTAAGTAAATATCTTAAAATGTTATTTAATTATTCTAAATTTTTGTCATGAGAACATTAATTTGTTATGTAAATAGCTGTGATTTACAGCACAAACTAAACAAATGTGTATTTTAACCTTAAATTATTATTTTTTGGGCATAGCCGACGAGTCAAATAGTTGAAACACAGATTTTACTTTCAAATCCAAGTGAGAGCAATGTTGAAGTTTTCGAAGCTTTGCACACACCTAACATGAACTGTGTCTCCTCCTTTATTCGTAAAAGCCATATGGTGTCAGTTTCCTTTTATTTGTTCCCATCCTTTTTACCAATGAAACAAACCGTATCTCTAAAAGTGAAAAGGGATTTTCCATAAAGACGGATACAAGTATTGCCAAAATGAGTTGAAATGCAAATAAAAAAAATTGTATTTTTTTTAAATACTTCTAACACATGCAAGTTAAGAATTTTTATGGTTGAGAAAATGAGACTTGATTAATGATATTTCAAATAACTTCTCTCCTGTTTGCATATGCACCATTTGAAAACTAATTATTTAACTCAATGCTATCTAAACCAGAATTATCTCATAGATAAAAAAAAAGAGTAAAAAAAAGGGCACCAAACAGTTAGATTCAATAAACAAGAAGAGATAAAAAAGAGGCTAAGGGCCGCATAATTTTCAGAAAGAGCTACAGGTCCATATTACACACATTACAACGAAGCCAAAGCTGATAATTTTTTTTAAGCTTCGCACACCACCAGCAGAGCTACTGACACTGACCTACCTGACACTCTTGATCATGCTGGCTGTGAACAACCAATCATGGACCTGTCTGCAAGTGCCCTTCATACTGTCCAAACAAAGGTTCCAGATATGGCTGGACTTTTCCTCAGCCCCAAGGTTAACGTTGACGTAGCTTGGCATCAGTATCTTGGTTGGCTCCAGCACCAGTAACTATGGCAGCAAAGTTAAACCCTCACGACCAAAATTAACTTCAAAATGATTTTACGTAGAATTGGGACGCTCAAATAAAATATTCAGTTTTCATAATAAGAAAGACATAAAACACAGAAAAATATCTTTTGCAGCTAATTATTTGAAAAAGTTTAAAAGTAACACAAACTTGCAGTATTTTTCACCATAACTCAGTCGGTAGTGTGTCTGCCCACTGAGCTAAAGGTCCTGAGTTTGATTCCCGGCATAGCCGAAAAATCTATCATTAATGAAATGTGGGTTTACCCTTTTATATTGCTGTCAGTGCAAGTTAGAGTCAAATTTTGAATAAAGTTACAAATATCAAGTTAGAATTTGAAATTTTGTTAGTAATTTATTTGAATGTGTGAAGTTAAGTCTGTGAATTATACTTCAGTATGCAATAAGCTACTCTGAATTCTAAAGTACATTTCTGATCATCAGCTAAGAATAAACATTCCTATTCTCCAAGACTTTTATAATTCAGAAGTAGGGATGTGTGAAGTCCACTTTTTCAATTCGAAGAGAACTCGAGTAGAATATATGAAATATTATCTAAGTTGAATTGAAGTTCGAACATTTTCTTTTAGTTGTCTTCTGCTTGAAAAAAAAAATTATATTGCGGTTATTTAAATTACTTCATGTACTAAAATTACTTTGAAAATTAATTTCTGCACAATTGCTTGAAATATTTTGTTTAAATATTATCAATCAAGCTACTATCACAAAATGCAATTCAATTACTTTAGAATTTGAGATTTTTTCCATATTAATATCAATTTGTAATGTACAAAACAGCTCAGAATGGATGTAAATGAATATAAATTGAGTATTTTGGCTGGCAATATTTTTATTGGCGAAGCTTTGAAGCCGGAATTTGTTTAGAAACGAAGTCGAAGCTGATGTTTGTTTCGAAGCCAAGTCAAAGTTTCAAAGCTTCACACACCCCTATTCAGAAGGATTATAAATAACTGCAAGCCCCTCGTACTCACCGGAAACCTGATACTATCTCCAGCCTCGCTTTTGGTGGCCTCCACAAAGTAGTCTATCCAGAAGTGGAATACCTGCTCCTCAGGGGATGCTTCGCAATCCTCATTTTTCTTGCGAAAACGATCGATCAGGAAGATGTTGCCAATTGTAGATTTGAGGTACCTGGACAGTAAATGTAAATACTTAGTTCAATAAAACAGTATTACAAGGTAGTCTTTGCTAAATGCCTAAATAGTCTCATCTATCGATGTTTGGGCCCCGTCAGTTCATATGAGTCTGAAACCTTAGCTCAGTAGGTAACATGTCTGTCTACTGAGCTAAGGGTGCTGGGTTTGATTCCCAGCATGGCCGAATCATTGGTGAAATGTGTGTTTACCCTTTCGCAGTGATGAATTAAAGGCTGGGGACTGGATGTTGTGCCTGTCCTAATCTAATGCTTAATGTTGAAAGAAAATAATATATTTTGAATAACTTTGGGTTTTAAATATAATTTCCAAAATATTATATTGCAAAACATATTTCATCCAAAAATTATAAATAAAGTTACTAGCCCAAAATGTGACTTAATTAAATAATTTATTTTAGATTTTTGTCATTAACAAAATAACAAATGGAAAAAAATTGAGCATAAATGTATTTTTTAACTTTAAATAATTTTATTGGCAAATCTTTTTAAATTGTTGAATTGGAATTTTACTTTCAAATATAAGTCGAAGCTGACAGTTAATATTCTAAGCGAAGTCAAAGATTCTGAAGCTTCACACACCCCGAGATGATAGTGTCAATGTAATTACCATTTTATTTATTTTTACAATGAGTGAAAATCATTTTCTAAAAGTTTTATTTTCGTAAGCAGAGCTTGTTTAGTTTTGCTTACACTTTGAAACAAACATGTATGTCAAAGATACATTATACTTAATCATCATTCAACTTACACAATTTTTCAACTTGGGCTTAACCCTTTCACTGCTATAAACCGTTTATAATAGTTCAGATTATTTTGCATTGCCCATGCTATTAACATTTATAAACGTTTTCGAATTTCACTCCCCAGTGCTAATACATTTATAAACGTACGACTCTCTAACTTTCTGTACTGCTAACACCATCTATTGGTTCTACTTTGGAACTATTACGAAGTATGTACCGTGTTCTTGTATACATTTCTCGTCTAGCTGATGTATCAATATTCATTGCCGATCACACAACTGTTTACTATATAGTGCATTTTTGGTCATATTTTCTTTATGTTGTTTTGTTCTAATTTGTAGTTTAGAGTTATTTATTAATTATTTAAATTATTTTTATAAATATGTTTTCAATAGTTATATAGTTTAGGCTTAGGAGAATGTTTAGACAAACAAGCAAAATATTAAAGTAATTCAAATATTTTCTTAATTCAGCACAGACATGTATATAAGTACATTCCTAATTTAGCAGCGAAGGGTTAAATCTTCAGAAATAATGAACTTCCTGTATGTCAATAATTATCAAGAGACGTGCATTTCAGGTGTAAGCTCCACTTGTACGAACCAGTTGGGAGGTTTGAGTTTGAACATGCACTCAGCAGCCTGTATAGCCTTGGTGTAATCTTCGGCTAGGACGCTGATCTCGAAGAACGTGGCAACGTCCCAGTATTCATTTAGCGAAGACAAGCTGCCCTTCTTTCCTATTAAGTTATTTAGTACCATACCTGCAAAATGTACCATTGTATTACTAAAAATAATTAGAGATGGGACACACGACTCTTCGATTCCTCGAATCTTGTGGTATTTGAGAGATTTGATTCATAAAAATCTCAAAAGTATCACAAATACAATTATGAAGATCTTGACATGAAATAACCATTTTAAACCAAGAAAAAATGGCACCAAACAGCTATATTAAATTGAAAGGAGGTTAGAAGGGCAAGGCCTACAAACTTACCAGAAAACTGTAGGCCTCAAAGTTTACAATTAAAACACGTAATTATGTAATTTCCAGAGTGCATCAATCACATTCTTCAGCATAAGAGAGTAAAACACAAAATTGATTATGGCAGCATAACTAGAGGTTAGTCTTGGTTATATAGATTCTGATATCGCCTCTTTCTTGATTAAAAAAAAAAGTTTAGGGTTGGATTCTACAGGTGCCTGTTTAAACTTACAGTGTCTTTAATCTTAGTAGATGGATAAAATGTTGGATCTATATTATGTTTAGTTATTATATTATATAATCCGTTATTATTGTTTGTATAGAAATCACTGAATGGTGTGAGTAGCCCTGCTTGGAAGAAAAGGAAAGATGGTTATCAAAGGCTGAGACCCGGGGGGATGGGGGGGTGCCTGGATTTGGTAATATATTGGTGAGAAAGTTCTCACCTATGGAGCTGGGAAGCAATGCAACTATTGGGGAGAGCTCGTATTACTCTAGTACCTATAGCACGAGTCACAAAATGGATTATGTGTTTGGACATGAAGTGCTACAAGTTGGTCAGGGTTGTTGTGGTAAGTGTCAAAATGGTGACCATTCATTCGGGGTCTAAGTGTTTCTGGGGTGAGGCCTATGTATTCAGCAATGGAGTAGTTGCATTGTAACTGGTATTAAAATTTTTATAGTCAAGGAAATTGATTGAACTAAAGAAAAAGGAAAAATAAACTACCAAGAGTAAATTTGATGAAGAAAGCCCACCATGGGAAAGAGGAAAAATGTGGGAAGAATCCAATGCACAAAGGTAACATCTTCCTTTCTTCTGTCTTCTATAGTAGAAGTAGTCACACACACATTTTAACACAAATAGAATAATATTTCGGCACTGTTGCCGTTATGTGTTAAAATGTGTGTGTGACTACTTCTACTATAGGAGACAGAAGAAAGGAAGAAGATGTCACCTTTGTGCATTGGATTCTTCCCACATTTTTACTCTTTCCCTAGGTGGGCTTTCTTCATCAAATTTACTCTTAGTAGTTTATTTTTCCTTTTTCTTTAGTTCAATCAATTTTCTTGACTATAAAACTGGTATTAAAAAAAAATCTGAGGAGCAGTCGTAGTGGCCTTTCTTGTGGTATTCCATTTGTGTGAGTCTGCTGTTGAATGAGGTGGAAGGTTGGTGAATTTTGCAGGTACTGCATCTCGGTTTGTTGCAAAGGTCGCCTTTGGCCTGATTTTTGTATCTGGGTTGAGTAATTTAGAGTGAACCACAATGTTGTGGATTAGGGTGGGGGGTTTGAATGTGATTCTTAGAGCACTGTTGAGAAGATTTTGTCAAAGAGTTGATGAGGTTAGGACATTGTAGCCTGTGTTTAGGATTAATATGAGTTTGTCTAGTCCTTCATAATAGTGGGTGATGAGTGGTATGTCAATGGAAGGTTGTTTTCTGAGAGGCTCTTGAATGGATATGGTTCAATTAATTTTACTGTTAACTATGAGTTTAGGGTATCCCTGGGCCATGAAGGCCTTGAAGTGTTCTTAAGGTCTTCTTCCTCAGAACATATACGTTTGGCTTTAGTAGCTAGGCTAAAGGGTGGAGAGTGTTTTACATGAAGAGGATGATTGCTTTGGAAATGGAGGTACTGTTGATGGATGGTGGCTTTGGTGTGGACTGTGGTATTTTTGTTTCCCTCAAGAAGTTTCAGTTCCAGATCCAAGAATATGGCACGGTGTTGTGAAATATTCCATGTGAATCTGAGGGTGCTATAGTTATTGAACCTGTTCATGAACTGTAATCAATTAGTTTCAGAACCTATCCAAATCATGAAAATGTCGTCAATAAATCTTATCCATGAGAGTAGTTGCAAGGGTTTGGATTGCTAAAGATCGTTCTCTAGTTTGCCCATGAAGAGGTTAGCATAGGAGGGGACCACACGTGTACCCCTCGCCCTCCCTCGGATTTGAAGATAGTGTTTGTTCAGGATGCGGAAATTATTCTTTTCAAGTATGGGGTGATTGGATTCTACTATAAAGGTGATATATGGTTTAGATTTTCTTTAAGAGGCAGGCATTAACTCTTTGTACAGTGGCAGCAATGTTAAATTACCTTCCTTTGAATATAGTACACTTACCTCATAAAGCGAAAACAGGTTTTCCTTAAAGATATATTCTATGAAATAATATCATACCTATGTGTTGGAGTTCCTCCGACTTAGAAAACTCGTTCCCCGCGATAACGAGCAGTGTGGCGAGGTTGATACCCGCATATTCGTTGGGTTGCACCTCGAATCCCTTACGGTACCAATGGATGGCACTAGCGAGGCTTTCCTTATCCGAGTGGCGAGATTCCACAAACTTGTCTTTGTATATTCGACCGCAGAGACACAGCATGTCTGGCACATGATTCTCTTTCTTCTCCAGCGCCTTCTCAATCACACTCACCGCCATCTCCCGGTCACCCTCATTGTTACGCCTAAAATAACAATGTGAGTGTACAGCCCAATCATAAAGCCTCTACACCTAAATGAGAGTATCCAATAAAAAAAACAAATGGGTAATTTTTTGCATATTTTTTTTTCCCCAATTCATAATATTTTTAAACACTTAACTTCTTTTTTTTTCCACTGCATCTTAGGACGCTTACGATTGTAAACATACATTGATTACGCTAATAGAATAGAAACAAGGAAGGTAGATTTTGAGGAAATATACTCATATTTATGTGGAGGGCCAGTGGAAAATCGTTTTGTAAAAAAAAAAACCTCAGTCCACAAGACCAGGATTCAAACCTTAATCTCCTCGTCATCGGCAATCCAGTCAAACATGAAAGTGACGCGTTAGACCACGCAACCACCAATATCGGTAGGATTATTAACACTTTAGATCTTCTAGCTATACTGCATTTCAAGACACTCATACAGGTCACTCAGAACCAAGGCCGTAGCCAGGGAGGGGTTTTGGGGGTTCAAACCCCCTGCGAAATTTTATGAACAGAATATATATGGCTTTATTTATGGTTCAAACAATATTAAAATCAAGATACAAATACAAATTAGGGGGCTGTGTTACCATAAAAAGTAATTCAGAGAGCTTTTAGAGGTGTTAAATATTTTTAAAAAATTCCATTTAGTGAGTTATTTTACCATGAAAAAAATCACTTCAGAGAGCTTCTAGAACTGTTTATCATTTAGAATTTGTTTCTAACTTCCAGCAATTGGGGGATGTGCCCACCAAACCCCCCCTGAAATTATTGGCTGGCTACGACCTTGCTCAGAACCCACCTGTTGAGCGCAAAAGCATAGAGGTGGATGAGTGCAGGTGTGTTAATATAGTTCTTCCTGCTCGGGAGTGTCTTCAAGTCATCGACGAGCTGCACCATAGCATCATAGTCTTGAATCTCCCGAAACGAGATGAGCACATTAAGAACAACCTCTCCTGAGAGGACGTTGGGATCGTCCAGCCTCTTTCTCATGTTGTGAAGGGCCCGGGCCAACTCCTCGCCCGTGAACATCTCCCGAGCTTTGCGCAGATCTGCTAGGAACTTCTCCTTCATGTGTGCTCTAGAATACAGTACCATAGATACAGGTAGTAGCTTGCACTTTAATGACATACAAACAGACAGAGTCGCAGTAAAAAAAACTTTTTACTTTAAGTAGCGTTACTAACATGAAATGTATAATGTTACGGATTTATCGAAATATAATTGGTATTTATAGCCCCGTGATCGAGCGCCAATTATTATGATATTTTACTTGAATAAATACAACTGTTAATGTTGCATACGATTTATTTAGCTCATGACACTGGTTTATTACAACGTTCTGTAAATTTATGCTACCGGCACTGTGTAGATTTATGTGACTACTCTATATATTCATACGCAAGAGAAGCTTATATATGACCTACCCCTTGCCCCTTGGACCTCTTGTGACCAGTGTCAAAACCAACAAATCAAAAGCGTCCCTGCGACAGGTGTCTTCAAGACTAGCTTCCTATTGGGTAGAGGGAGCTAGCGTCTCTTGCTTGTTTGGTAAATACTACGGAGTTAAATTTTGAAATAAAAAATAAGTTTTAATGGTGCAATCCTTCTACATTATTTCTGAAAAGAGCGTGATTCTCCATGTATGAAGTCTTAAAAGGATAATTTACATACAGTTTATTGAAGACAAAAATACCTTCATCCATGACTTTTTAAATATATGAGAGTGGTCCAAATCATTATCATTACAAAGCTGATAAAAATAATTTTTTGACAGTTACTGTTTTTTTTAAATTAGTTCTAAAAGTTTCCAAAAATGTATAAAAAGGTTTTGGACAACGAATTACTTTACTCGGTGAATCAAAGATTTGAATCATATTTTAAATATCATATTCAAATAGCCCGCAAGTTCAAATTCAATGGAATTTAATTGAAAATTCTAGCCTAATCAAACTTTTCAATAATTTAGCTTTACAGAGGAATTAACATTGATCAGTTAATAAATTATAATCAGCAGTTTCATCGTAACATTTCAGTTAAGCCATGTGGCTGTAATGACATTTTATTTTAATGCATCAATGCATATTAGTTGATTTGACCTTCTAAATTTGCTAGCTTTGTAATATTAATAATATGTTCATTGTTTGAAAGTGGTTATTTTTGATTAAAATCAATTAAAAAAAATACACTTAACCTAACATTAGACTTGGATCTGATTAATTTAAATTTAATAAAATATTTGGATTTGGACTCAAAACAAAAACACTTACATTGCATGAAGTTGAAGAAATTTATTTTGAGTTCGTAAGTAAAGATGATGATTCTATACAAGATTAAAAATATATTGTATTTGCACATACTTGTATAAAATAGTATTTAAAAGGTTAGTATAAAGATGATGAAAACTCCAGTTATGTTAGTGTCTGCACACTTGAACAAATATGTGCTGTGCTCTCCTGATTTCAGTAGTGTAAGAACTGGCATCAGAGCTGCTTCACAATGATATTTTCCAGCTGACAATGTATCGAGTTGAAGCTCCAGACATGAATTGTATATCTAAGTGCCTTAACCTCTTCCAACAAAACTTGGTCTCTACTTTGGAGGTGGGCGTGGCTTATTCTGGCATTGGAAAATATAACTACCACAATTATAATCTCAGGTTCCATCCTCTCGTATCGACCGCCTTTGTGGTAAGAGTTCCTGGCTACAGATTCAGAAGTCCTGAGTTTTATTCCCGGTGCTTCCAGATTTTCTGTGAAATGGTGGATCTGGAATGAGGTCAACTCAGCCTAGTGAGGAAAAATGAGAAGTTACTTGAATAAAAAAGTAGCAGCTGTGGTCTAGAAAACAGAGCTTAACGGCTGGAGGGTTCGTTGTGCTGACGACATGACACCCTTTATCTAAAGAAGTTGGCACTATATTCTCCAAAAGACGGCGTCCACCTGGTCAATATGGCTTGATTAAAATTTTCAGTGACACCCACACCTCTGAAGTAGAGACCAAGACATTGGAAGAAGTCACGCCTCTTAGGTATAAAATTAATGTCTGGAGCTTCAATTAGGTACAGCACTTAGGAGGCCTGACTTGTAATTAATAGAAGGTGGACATAAACCTACTTGGACTGCACCTCGACGTCTTGTAGCAGTTTCCTTAACCTCAAGGTCAGGTGCTGCTTGGGGTCAAGGTTGGTCTCCTCCCGCATGGGGCTAGTAGTCACACATGTGCCACACTCCACCAGGCGATACGAGACAAACGTGTAGCTGCCACACGACAGCTGACAACATACATACGCATTACAGATTTAAATAAAATTAAAAACACTTTAACATGATGTGAGGGTTGAAGAAGAAAAGGGAAAGAAAAGAGAAAGCATTTAAGTTTTTAGCATGATTTCAATAAGGATGGAGAGCCAGCACACTTACCTGAGTAATGCTGGATTAGAAATTGTCTAAACAAAACATTAATAATCACAGAACCATATGACTAGTTTCTAAACAAAATATTTTATAATGGAGGTCACTTTAAAGATATTTGGAATTGAGCATTATGTTAAATCATTGATTTAAGCCTCAATTTTTCATTTCTCATTTTCAATTATTGAACGTTTATAATTTCAATCTTTTCCCATGAATTCGACCTCAAATTAAAATTTTTAATTTACTTATGTATTGTAAATACTGTACTGTAATGTATTTTTTTTTAAAAGTTGATGTTTGACAAGAATATTAGAATACAAAGATGAGGTGATTAGGGTACATTAAATACAGGCAATAAAATGGCAATTAAATGAACAGTGAAAAAATCTCCAATTTATTTATTTATTTATTTATTTAATGCTATGTATGCCTTTCACTTAAGGAATCTGAAAGTTAAGAATTGAGGTATTGACCAATGTAATAGGTATTAAGATCAATTCTCGATTATGTTGATACCTGTGTGAACTGGGATTAACATTCTTAGGCCCAAGTTGTTTTTTTAGAACCGTGTCTTACCACCCATTTGGGTTATTATGCCTACCCGTATTTTAACTATACTAGTGTGTTGTTAGGGATTAGTAAGGCTGAATTTATAGTGAGTGAACCCACATCTGCGTGTATAGAGAGTGGAAAACAATTCAGGAAAGACCACCCATAGTACACCCGACTGTGATCAAACCCCTATCTCCCTGTCTTCGCCAGTCTACTATATTGTGAGAGTAGATCAAGAAGCCACTAAAGCGGATAACATTCTTGGTTAAATGTGTCTACATCAGATGTCTAGAAACCTAAAAACATGACCTCACCTGAAGCCTGAGAGTAGCCTCTGTGTCGTAGTCATTATATAAGAGGATGTTCTCCTTCATGCCAAAGCTCTCCCGCACACCCAGATGGTAGAAGAGAGCGCTCTGTTGCAGCTGAACGGAGAGGTCCACCACCGCCACATCAGCATTGTAGAACGTGTCCAGAACGTTCGTCTCACCAAAATCCAACTTCTCAAACTGAGTGACAAACATATATAATAGTTTTATTCTTCAATGTGAGTTTCAGAAAGTAGAAATGGAATCTTATTTTTGTTCATTCATGTGTATTAAGTTTAAAAACAATTCTAAATTAAATAGTGTTATGCTTACTTTACATCCATTACTGTTTCCAGCCTATTTTGATAGGCTATGTGCAACAAACATTAATTTTAAGATCGGGCGTTCCTGGGTATAACATTGAGACCACTGCAATAGATTACTTGAAGAAAGTGTGAACTAGCAATTTTATTAATATTAACTTACTGTTAATAAAATAATTAATTTACAAAAGTAGAAATATGGTGACCAATCCTGAAGAGTTGCCACTTAAAGAGCTTCACAGGATTAGCTTTAATGTTTTTGGCAACGTATCTTACTACCTGTTCAGGATATATGCAGCATAAGTACTAACTAAACAAATGAACTAGGGATGAGGAAGGTTGAATTTAGAGGAAGTGTGACACCCACATTTGTGTGGAAAGAGTGAGAAATCATTTTGGAAACACCACCTTCAACACACCTGACCTCGATTCTCCTTGTCATCGGCAGTCGAGCCTAACATAAGAGTGATGCCTTAGACTATGTGGCCACCAAAGCAGGTTTGCTAGCTTTAAAATAATTGATTTGATATCAGGTTGTGTTTTTTTTTCTCTTTGAGCTGGTAATTTCAAGATTCTTGCATGCTCCTACAAACTCGATTTGTATTAATCAAAAGGGATTCCTGGTTAATTAGACCGTAAGCCGACTCACCTGGATAGGGTATATGTTTGCGTGCACAAGCGCACAAGCCTGTTTTACTTCCTCGAGTGCCCGCTTCCTCTGAGATAGGTGTTCAGGTTGATGGAGATCAATCACACAAGCCACATCCATTCTAGGTTTGGGAAGAGTTACCGTTGTGTGGATTGACAGGTCACTGTGGCTCCCGACACTGTCCGTTGAACTGCGGCATTCCACTGAGCATGCCAACACTGTTAATACACTTCGAGGAGACAAAACCACTCACTAAAACTACTCATATAAATTTAAATTAATCCTGTATAAGTTTTTAAATAACTACGTGATAAGACTTTTTGTTGTTAGTTATGAAAATATTGTACCAAACTAGATCATAATGACCAAATATTCCTACCATGCTCAAATTCACTCTTAATCTGACTTAAATACTAACCTACTACCACAGGCAGTCCTTGAGAAGTTATTATTAAACTATTACCACTACGAAGAATTAAGTTATAATTAAGTCAAGTGAAGATTTAATATATGCTCATTTAATGTACAATGATAGAATGTTTACATAAAGGTTTACACAGTACTTATTTCGAGATAACATAGTACATAGCATAGAAATAAAATTAAACATGATGTTCACAGGATCAGTTATCAAAAAGTAAACAGCAGGTGTTTGCGTAGGTGGGTAGTTTCCTTAACTTAAGCTAGATAGTGTCTCATTATTAATTCAGCACCATTATAATAGTTCTAGGACTATGTGACTGTAGATAAAAAAAGATCTACCTATATTTATATTTAAAAAAAAAGAGCAATTTATTATAAACAAACCTGGTATATCATTATCAGCTCCTGCTGTTGTAGGCATGACGTCAAAAATCTTCAAAATAAGGTTAACTGATTAAATATTTTATTTTGTGTAGCAAATAATTATATCACTACTAATGTTTTAACTTATTTTACCAGGCCTATATTTGCAGTCTTCATCGCACTGTGCAGTGAATAGAATTCACTTAGAAAAAGTCACATCTGGAAGAAAATAAACTCTAGCATTAATAACAAATGGATTAGGCCCCTAAATACGTAAGCGGAGATACAGTCTAGAAAAAAGAATCACTTGGAAATTAACCTTAAATTAAAATCGTAAACACACTTGTGACCTGCCGTAAAAAACTGATGAAGCTTACTTTGACCATTAGAAAAATTGACAGTCCAGCAGTTTAGAATCAAAACCTCAATCATTTCAAGGACATTTGTTATGAATACATTTAAAATGGAAATCTATTAAAGATAATTGAACTATGAATATAGCAAATAAACAGTGAAAAATAAGTAATATATATTAGCTTACCCAATTGGGTTTAAATAAAATAAATAAGAGTGAAAACAAGAATAGTACCATAAATAACATCAAAATAACAAAAAATTTAAATTGGGATTATGTTCACCGCCATTTTGACGATACCGCCTTTAAATAATAGTGTTGAACCATGAATAAAAATTCACAGCCCTCTAGTGTATAATTTGGAATTAAACAGATAGCTAGCTATTTAGTTATTGTGAATTTTAGTTTTTTAGCCACTTTTTTTTTAAGTTAAAGAGTTACCAAAACGACCTTAATATATTCTAACATAAAGTCATGTGATTTGAAATTGAAGTAGTCACTTTCAATAGATAGTATAAAGTATTATCCTATTAAATTATACCAATATTCATTAAAATAATATTAATATTGACCTAAAAAAATATCTAAACGTCACTTTTAAGACCCGTTTCCATTAATAAGGTTATATTCGATTTACTTATTTTCACAATCATACTGCATGAGGTGGAGTCAAGAATTTACAAATCTTACACATCACAGAGACGATTTACTGAAACAAAGCTATGACGGTGGTTGAAAGAAAAGCTTAAAAGTCACAATTATTACAGCTTATTTTTGTTTATTATTTTTAGGTATTATGTCTCACGACAGATATATTCCTATTGTCAGTGAACTTAGACCACCAGTGCACCCTGTATTCTTTCTCCTCCTTCAGATACCAAAATGTTCTTATTTTCTTCAATTCATCTGATAGGGTTTATTTAAGTCCTTCTTCCTAAGCTCCGATTTCTCTTAACCTTTCCTTCTATGACGTCGTGCAAAAGACAGTTCCTCTTAAGGATGTGTTCGATCCAGTTTGATTTGTACCGAAGAATCACATCCAAATGGTTCTCTTCTCACCCACCATTCTTAGGACTTCTTCATTTGTCCCCTTTTGTTATCCAGTACCACGTTTCAAAGCTCTCCACGTGTTTCTTTTCCATCTTCCTAAGAGTCCAAATTTCTGTTCCATACAACACGATTCTCCAAATGTAGCATTTCATTAGGTTCTTCCACAGTTCCAAACTCAACTTGCTGGTCAGCAGTAACCTCTTCTTGTTGAAAGCTTCCATGGTCATGGTAATCCTCAACCTCATTTCCTTGGTGCAGTAGGCATTCTTCACCAGAAGACCTCCCAGGTACATGGATGGCTCTATATTTTCCAACTCTTGATTTCTAATTTAATTTTCAGTGGCCTTCATTTTTTTGAAATCACAATCACTTTTGACTTCTCAATGTTGATCTTCATGCAATATCTTATCCCTATCTCAAACAGTCTGTCCATAGTTTCCTGCAACTATTCTTTAATTTTGGCCAGCAATGTTAGACTACATGCGTATGTTAGTGTGTTGATAACGCTTCCTTGTATCCTGAATTTGTAGCGTTCTTCCAGGGCTTCTCCGATCAGCCACTATCCATACATGTTGAACAGACTGGGTGATAATCAACATCCTTGCCTCACTCCTCTTCCTATCATCTACGCTGTTGGTCAGCTCACTTCACCGCTGTCAATACAGGTTTGCAGCCTTGTCTCGTTTCGACTCTGATATTTCATCAGTTCTTCATTCACTTAATCGAACGTCTTTTGACAGACGATGAAACCAATGTAAATCTCTTCCTTGACTTCCAGCACACTCTCTCTGAAATTATCCTCAGCATACCGATGGCATCTCTGGTTCCTCTTCCTTTTCTGAATTCAATTGATCTTCCATCACACTTTCTATTTTCTGTTAAATTTGTCTGTTGAGTATTCTTGCCACGATCTTCCCCATATGCGAGATGAGGCTGATGGTCTGGTGATCACTGCATTTATTGGTTTGTTTCTTTTTCTTTAGAGCCACTATGTTTACGTCCAGAAAGTCCTTGGGCCATTCTCCTGTTTAGTAGATTCTATTGATAAGTTTTGTCAGAGCCATTAATACGTTGTTTCCCAGTTCCTTCAGAAGGTCAGCTGGTATGTCGTAATCTCCTACAGCTTTCCATCTTCACATGATCTTTATGGCTCTATCCAATTCACTCTTTATGATGCTGGGTCCATTTTGTCTTTCTCTACCTCGTCTTCTGCTTCAATCAATGTTAAATAAACACTAAAAAGGTAGCACACCCTCAACTTGACACATATCAACACGATTGTAAACTACATAAAATTCTCTCTTTGATTGTATAATATTTAACATGGAATAAGATGCAACAGTTTCGTTAAAAACCTTTTGAGAAAAAGATTTTTAAAAGTTAAAAATAATTTTGGATTGAATCATTTTGCTGCACTTAGGTGACTTTTAAAATCAATTCTATAATTAATTTGTATTAAAATAGTGTCACAACTCACAAACTTATTTTGCAGCAGTATTTCTACTATATCCATCATAGGATGAAATTTTCTATACCGGTAGCTTTCTCAAAAAAATATAAGCTATCAATACTATGCACTTGAGTTTGGTTTTAAAAATGTTCACGTGTGGCATAATTAAATGAAAAGTTTTCAGGCTTATACATGAATTATAAACTATTCAAATGATTCAGTAAAAAACTTGCTTCATTTAGTGTTTTCGAATATACCTCATCAGTATCTATGATTTTTTTTCACCAAGCAGTTTGTAGTCACAAAATATTAACTAGTCTGCTTTTAAAAGTCCAGTGAGTTGGAACAGCTCGTGGTAGGCCTAAGCTTTTCTTAACAATTTCGTCAAGGAACGTTATTCTTTTAGGTGAACGGGGGAAAAAAATTAAGATAACGCTTGTAAACTTGCGAAAAGATCTTAGCTTTTTTGTTAAGTTGCGCTTCTCATTATGATTAGGTTAAATTGATATCATATTCTGAAAATTGAAAAAAGACACCTGTACACGGGAATTGAACCCGGGACATTTAGTTTAGTACGCCAATGCTCTAACCACTGAGCTATCCAGGAATCGACCGGTACTCAGGCTCATTTTTCACTTATATTTTAAGGCAGAGTATATGATGGACGTGCCAACTACCAAGTCGAAGGTGGTTACGTTATCTGATAGCTCATGATCTTAATAAAATCACACATTTGTAGCCGACGATTTTCCGCACGTCCATCATAGACTCTGCCTTAAAATATGAGTGAGGAATGACTCTATGCACGGGACGATTCCTGGATAGCTCAGTGGTTAGAGCATTGGTGTACTAAGCTAAATGTCCCGGTTTCGATTCCTGTGTCCAGATGCAGTTTTTCAATTTTCAGGATATGATATCTAGATGGAGAATTCCTCACTAAAAAGCATAAATAATAGCTTTGGCTATTTGATTCTTAAATTTATGTGCCAATTTTCCTAACAGCCATTTGGATATATTTTTCTTGTAAATGATAGAGAAACTTTTTTTTTACTCATTACAGCTTCACCATCACAGCTCTGTGCAATTAATTTGTGGGATGGAATATTTAATTAAATTTGAGGTTCTTCTAATATGACATTGTATAAAAATTTGTGCTGTATATCCAGATAGATGGTTTATTAAAATACCAAAATCGTTCACAAATTTGACCATCAAAAAGTATTTAATTACATTATTATTATTAGCACCGCGTCTTACTACCCGTTCGGTTATACGCAATTTAATTACAATTATCATTGTTAATTGATTGGAAAAATCAGTTGTCTCATCAGATTCAACTGCAATAAAATTTAGTGATTAAATTTGGGTCTTTACTTCCGTTTGATTTACTTGAAACATTGAATCCAAAAGTTAATTTTGAATGGTTTTGGAGGTACTGTACCTTTAAATATATTTGATTCTTTAAAATACAATGCAAGAGCGGACTCTAGAAGTAGCCTAACTCTTTCATCAAGACCACGCAACGCTAATTCAAAAGCTCCACAAAATTTAATACACAAATAATTAAGCGACGTAATATGCCTATGTTTAAGTTGTTGTCAAAGTTTTCATTGTGATTTTTGTTGTTGTTGTAAATACGCACACCTAATTGCTCCCGAATATCAGATTTTTCCCAATACATTTCCGTTCATTGACGAATGTATATGATTCAATGTTAACCCATGTTTCTTCGCTATTTCTGAAAAAAAAAAAGTTTTAAATCAACAACACCATCTTTAATCCATGTATAATATTCTTCCTTTAAAGTAAACAAAAGAAGTAGAATAATTTGTTAGTCAGTTCAAATTTCAAAAAGGCACATCCACTTAAATATATCATAAATATTTTAATTAAAATGTCTATGAAGACTAATTACGTGATTTATTAGAAGAACAATTTATAATTAAAATTGGCAGTGAGCCTGCTTTTATTCTTAATTAAAAGTTTTTCATCAAAAATAACTCTTTTATTAGTAATGTACCTACTGCACAGTATTGATTTCAAGATTCATTTTTAAAACATATGAACCGTTGAACGAAGATAGCAATGATATGCAAATGCAAATAATGTGCTCGCAAGCAACTGGAGTCACAATCCGTAACTCCCTAGACACTAGACAGTAGAGATAAAAACACCGGGAGATCCCCATCAAAAGATTGCGATTGAATTCTGAAGCGAGTAGGAATCCCACTTTCAAACAACAGTAGAGCCACTAATACAACGATAATTACATTTATATATATCACACTTAGATTCATACAAACACAAGATTTAAAGAAATAAATCATTTATTTTTTCCACTAGAAAAAAAGCAAAATTAAAACTTAAAAAAAAAAGCTACAAATCCCACTAGCCGCTGTTTGAATATTTTGCCCGCCAGACCCACTCTGAAAAAAAGCTATATCATCTAGTGAGAAAACCGCTAAGTTGGCAACACTGGACTACACTCCCCTCAATCCCCAAAACACACACACACACACTCGTTTTACCCTTTAATCTCGAGCACAGCTTTTTTCTGCGCATCAAAGTCCCTCCTCTCCAACCCTACTCCGCACTGAACTTGAGGAACATTCAATATTATGCTCCGATCGGGAAGATATTTTTGTTTGTCAGTTTTCTTTCGCTCAGAAATTTTATTAAATGTCATGATTTTTTATTAGAGAAAGGTTTTTTTTAAAAATAATGTCCCTTGACTATATAACTTAGGTATATAATATTATCATAACGTACATTTGTTTGTATGTATAACGTGGTGTTTGGGTGGGAGGACACGTGCCCTGTGTCCTTTGGGACAAGCTGCCACTGTAGCAGAGTTATCATTAACATTAATATTGATAAAGTTTGTATTATATGCCATATAAAAATGAAAATAATATAAAAACATTAAGGACACTCATTTGTTTCCATTGTGTCTTATAACCTGTCCAAATTAAACGAATTTTAAATTATTAGTAAGCTAGAGGGGTTAGGATGAAGAAAATAGAATTAAAATAAAATATAAGCCTACCCACATTTTATGTGAAGGGAAAGTGGTAAATAATTCTAGGATCGACCTCCTGTTCAACAGCGAGCTAAATTATAAGATCCTGGTAAGCTTCGAAACCACTTAAACAATATTCTCAATTATATGACAATTTTATATTGTGAGAATATAAAAAAAAAATTAGCTACAGCTTTATTTGTTTGAGAATGACGAGATTTGTGTTTCTAGCTATTTAGGCCCTTCTTTGATATCATAACTAACGCGAAACTTCATTACAAACGAGATAAGGACCCTTCATGATTTTCTTAAAATTTATAAACTGCAAATAAGCCAAACTATAAGTTAGTAGCAAGAACACCCATGTGGGTTTTACAAATGGGGGGCGGATTGGAGTCTCATCTACCAATTATATCCCCTCCCCCCCCCCTTCTCGAGAGAAAATGTCAGGAATTTAATCTTTGGGAGGGAATTTTATAGCATCTGAACATAATTCTGAGCTAATTTTATTATATGAGTTTCAAAAATCAATGTTTGAAAAAAAAAAATAGATGTGGCTGAACCCAGTGAAAAGAAACATTATATTTTTCACAAGTTTACTTAACAAAACAAAATAAAAAGAAAACTGTCGAAGAAAGAATGGGATGATATATAATAAATATGTATATATATAATATATACATTTTATCATTTTTATCTCTTTGAACTCGGATATTGATAAGTCAAAGTTGTTTGTAGCAAATTGCAGCCAAATCTCTAGTACAAAATTTTATTTTTCGTAAAAATTAACAAAAAACAAGTAAATATTGTAGAGTAATAAGGGGGGCTTGAGCCACCCCTTAACACCCATATTTGTCTGTATGTAAACATGTCTGCATGTAAACTAGCAGGCTACCTACTATATTAGGCTAGGATTTATTTAGGAAGGAACTTTTAGAAAATACAACTTTTTAATTTTGCGCTTATGATTGATATAATTTTGACTTAATAATTTAGTTACTTATAAAAAATACTTAACAGTTTCAGATTTCATGGCTTGACTTGTAAATATATGCATTTTTTTTAGTAAGGATTAATAACTTACAAAAAAGTCCCTTATGATAAAAATCGGACTGTAGGTATTTTATACAATATAAATAGGCTCTACAACCTGCTTCGGTGGTCGAATAGTCCAAGGCGTCACTCTCGCAAAAGACTGGACTACTGGTGACGGGAATATTGGGAGTTCGAATCCCAGTCGAATGGGATGAGGCGTAGGGATGTGGTATCGAAAGAAAAGTATCGATACCGTACTAATATCGAAATAAAAGTATCGATAACAGTAAGTATAGGTATCGAAACGCATATAAACTTTTCTGCTTTGTCTGTTTGGGGGACTTTTGAGTTGACTACAAAAGATTCTTTTGTTTAGTTTGTGATGACCCGCCTCGGTGGCGTAGTTGGCTAACGCGCTAGTCGTGTTGAGCTCGACCACCGAGGACGGGGAGATCGAGGTTCGAGTCTCGGTCGGGTGAACTGGGGGTGGTTTTTCCTAAATGTTTTCCACTTTCCCTCCACGCAAATGCGGGTTCACTTCCTCTAAATTCAACCTTCCCAATTCCTAATCCATTAGAGTAATTAGTACTTAAGCGTATAACCCGAACGGGTAGTAAGACGCGGTGCTAAATATTATTATTATTATTATTATTATTTGTGATGACCGTGCTAACTGATAAAGGAAGGGGTAGTAAGAGTCTGGTCGCCAATCACCCGTCAGGTATCAGGCTGTATTGATAAACAAAGAGGAAAGAACAGTTATGAGTTTTGATAAACTAAAAGAGATTGAATGCTAGAGTTTCTTCTTGCTTGTCACACAGAAAATGAGTGAGAATTGAGAAATAGTGTCATTTTGTTCTTCCTCCACAGTCCACCCTAGTAAACATTTAATCCAAGCATTAGTGAAAATAACAAAAAAGTTGTTTCTTTTGTTACCGTTCCGATACTGGAGTGCGAGTACTAATATCAGTGAATGTATCGGAAAAAAATTATCGAGTTAAAAATACCAGTATCGAAAGTAAACATATCGATATTAGTAAAGTATCGATACTTTTTTCAGATCCGTAGCCGAGGGTAGCTATCCCTTAATTTTTTTCTACTCTCCCTCCACGTAAATTTTAACTTTCTCGTCCCAATCCTAGTGTAAATATTCGGATAGCACGAATGGATAGTAAGATGCTATGAACAAAAGAATAAAAGCCTATGAACTAATCGTTTTCATTCAATCCGGAGACCGCAGTTGGCGAGGTTCATTCTGGGTAATGCCGCTAGTTGTCTTACAAGTTACGTAGTTTGGTGTGTTTTATGGTAATGAGTCTTGATGTGTCAGGTCGTGTGAGGGGAGGGGTGAAGGAGGGGTCTCCACTGTTTATATCATGAGAATGTAAGGGGGGAGAGAAAAGAGGGCGGGGTTTGTGACCGGTGTTGGCCAATGAGAGACAAGGCAGGAGGCGGAGCCAGTCTTCTGGGTTGTTCTGTCCTTGTAGAATATACAGAGTCATCTTCAGAGGATTCACATCGAGAGGATTATCCGGCTTAGTGGGAGTGGGGGGGGGGGGGGGGATAGAGGAATGGGGGGGATTGAGGATCTACAGAGTGTGGTCGAAACAATTAGACGATGATTAGTAACTTGAAAATTAACGATCTAATTGAAAAGTAAATATTCACTAGATAAATAAAAGCAAACGACATAATACACTTTTTCACTTTTTGAAGATAATCACTATAATTCATTCATTACCTAAGTTTACTTGGATGACAGTTCAAAAAGTTATTAGAAATAGTCCCTAATATATCCCTACGCCAACAGCTGACATCTATCACTTTGGATCACTGTAATGAAAACAGATGGTAATATATGAATGTGATAGTTAACCACAGTCATTTTGGCCAATATTATATATATATATATATTTATTTGAGGTTGGACATAAAGCTTATTTATCGTTCTATTCTACTTTAAAAAACATTATTCACAACACAAAAGGTCCAACAAAAATATCTCCAAAATGGCGACCGACGAATTTAAACCATGTGGTTGAACATGACGGAAATAAGTTTTTTACAATGATGCACCCACGCAGTGAATAAAAATATTTCATTCAGTTAAATATTTTGAAATACGATAAAATAATTATAAAATGATTTATTATGTAAAAAAAAATGACAAGTATTTTCTCTTTTCCAAGTAAATAAGATCCCAGTATTAAAAGGTAAAAATGTATGCACTATATTACACATAGTCAATAACGTCCCAAAACGAAGAATAAGTACTTTTAGTTATGTTTAAAATATTGTTTTGAGTTGAATAAAAAGAAATTATTAAAAGTAAGGAAATAGTATGAGAAAACATAAGTTTATATTATTTTAAATGTAAAATATAACATGTATTTAAAAACTTAACATTCATAACAAAACAGTTTTTAATTTTACAAGTGTTGGCAATCCAAAACCTAAACATATGATTTTAGAACTGTCATTCAGCTAAAAACCTATCATGAACAGACTCTTTAAGTTGAGCTACACAGAACGTCAGGCAAACCTCAGCACGTTGTCCATCACTTTCTTCAGAATAGATCGTCTAATTGTTTCCGCCACACCCTGAGTATTAGACAGAGAGAAATTGTGTGCCTCTCTTTGTCAACATAGGCTATCCATCGTTAGGGTCACTTGGTCCAAATGAAAAAGTTTCAGTCGATACTCCGGTTGAGAAACTTTTCCTACAGTTTAAAAAATTTCTTGATAGTGAATTTATATACCATGTGATAAGGAGGTTATGTGATCTAAAACTGTCCCTTTTCATACGTATAAATAGAGCATATTTTTTCTTAAAAGTTATTAATGTTGACCGCAAAAAAACAAAATCTTGTATTTTTTAAAATAGTTTTAATTCTTATCAGAATATCTAGGCCTACAATTGAGATGTTCTCACCACTCAGCAGAATAATCCGAACACCTTGGCTCAGTCAGTAGAGTGTCTGTCTGTTGAGCAAAGGGTCACGGGCTCTATTCCCAGCATGACCGAAAAATTATCCATCATTGGTGAAATGTGGGTTTACTCTTTCACATTGATATATATTAACGGACGAGGACAGGATGTTATGCCTGTTCTAATCTTAAGTTCGATTATAAGGAATAGGCCTACGAATCTACGACAGAGACGTTAGTGGAAAAAATATATTGCTTGAATAAAAAACTGACCCAGACCATAGGCTGGAAATAGTAATGTAATAGTAGCACACTCATTGTAGGTATAAACATAAATACAGAGCTTATGTTGGTAAAATGGGGATCAATTATGGAAAGAACGTAGGCCTACTGTATTAGAGGTAGAATTTTAACAAGCCTTGCTTACAGATTTATCTGATTGCCAAACCCTTCCTTCACCTCTGACAAGACGTGAGTTAATCACAACTTGTGAATGTGTGGAATGCCAGACCTCCACCGTGGTTCGGATCCCACGTTAAACTGTAGGTCCTCCATTTCATCTCACAATCACCCTACCGTTACACATTAGCGTAAGTGCGTACAACCCGAACGGGTAGTAAGATGCGGTGCTAATAATAGTAGTAGTAATAATCATAATAATAATAATAATTCAATGTTGACTGCAAACATTAGATTTGTATTTTCTAAAATCTAAAATGTACTCCAGATGTTCATTCATGAATTCCAATCAAGATCCATATAAAAAAAACTTTTTTTAGCATCACATCCTACCACCCAATCGGATTATACGCCAAAGTAATAATTGTGCTATTGTAGGGATAGAGAGTAAGGCTGAATTTAGAGGAAATTTACCAACATTTGATTGAGGGAGAGTGGAAAACCATGTAAGGAAAACCACCTTTAATACACCCATTCGAAACCCGATATCCTCTTCATGGCGGCCCAGTCTATTGCGAAAGTGATGCTTTGGACCAAGCGGCCACCAAAGCGAGCTACATCCTACGTCGTAGTATCTACTATTGTAGAGATAAAATAGTCTGATTTGAATAACTTAACGACGTTGCCTACTTAGAGATTTAGAAGCTATTTTGCGAGGCGGGTTGCATCTTAACTTGAAGCACCTAAGTCGTCTAAGAACTATTACACCTAGACGCCAATGTATGAAATAGAAAGAGAGGGTTTAAAATGAGTAGTTCACCCGAGAGGGCTCTCGTCTATGTGCTGATCACTCTTTTCCCTCTTCCTGTGACGAGTTTATACAATCACTTTAATATTTGCGCCTTGAAAACATTGACCTGCTTTTTAATCTTACCTTTTTGTGGTTTCCTATTCTAGATAGACATATATGCTACCACGGACTTTTTAAATCTTGGCAGGAAGATTCCTATAAGCCACTTTCGTGACCAAGACAATAACCTAAGTTGTAGGGATTTGTAAAAATTACATTTACAAAAAACTAGTTAATTATAAAAATAATAATTTTGTGACACTGTAGGACAATTTTTAGAATTATTTAAGAATTTATGATTTTTGTTTCAACGTTATATCTTTAAAAATTGCTGAATAGAACGTAAATTCATCAACATGGGAAATCCTATATTGCTGCCGTGACTTCACAGGTAGGCAACTTGCCCCGAGGGTTTTTTGGAATTGGATATCTAACCCTAAAATTAAGGGTAGTTTACTGAAGGGCAAAAAGAGAAAATTTATATTTTCTCAAAATCGGCTCTAACGATTTTGATTAAATTTCATTTCTAAACATTTATAAATATTCCAAAAAAATGGTTACCCTAATATTTCGGCAAAATGATTTTAAGGGTTCCGGTCTGATGCGTAAATTCTTTTTTTTATCATATCTCCGTAACTATTTGAGATATGAAATTACTTATCATTGCAAATATGTAGGTAATATTTATAATAAAAATCTTTTATTTGAAACATATTTTGATAAAACCAACAACTTTTAAGCTATATGCAAGTATATATAGTTTTTAACTTTTTGAACATTAAAGATAAATTATTGCGACCGTAAAAAAAAAATCTTACCCGAAATATTGATGGATGTCGACGTCACATGACCCCCCAAATCCTAAAAAGTGGATTTTGCAATGCCGTCTCACTGTGTGTTTGTTTAACCCTAAAATTAAGAGTAGATTAATAAAAAATGAAAAGAGAAAAAACGATTTTCTCAAAATAGGCTCTAATGATTTTGATTAAAATTTGTATCCAGGCGTTGATTAAGATCACAAATAAAATGGATATTTTCATTTTCCTATGAAAATTAATTTTAGGGTACCTTACAGAAGCGGAAATGTCCGTATCTCCGCAAATATTTGAGATACTAAATAACTTACCATTGCAAAATTGTTTGTACTTTTAAAAATAAAAAACTTTTATGTGAAATATATTTTTATAGAACCAATGATTTCTGAGATATTCGCAAATATGTTAATACAATTTTGTGAGCTCTAGCTGTAAAGAGATACTTAAGTTTTAACGCAATAATTCTCCAATGCCATAGAGTAATTAAATATAAGTCTCGCAAAAAGTTTAGGCCTATGTTTTTTTCTTTAAATCTCTTAGGATAAATGTTTGTACAACAATGATCTATCTCCATTGTAGACTCAATAGTCAATATATACATTTTTTATTGGTCAAATTTATAAATGAAGAATTTAATAGCAATGCGATGACCTGAAGATGTGCAACACCCAATAAAATGTAGAAAATTTTAACCGGTAGTTGAAATTTCAATACGAAGTGTTGACCCAATATCGATCTTTTTTATTGGTTCAAACATACAAATGAGGTCATTAATTCTTTAAAAATAGAATTATAAAATTTAAAACGGGACTTAAAACATGTTTTACATAAGTATAGTGCAATTTATGCTTGTGTTTGCTAGTGTATATTATTTCGTGTAACATATATTACGAGCTTTGAATAAATATATCCATTTTTAAACAATAGAGTGAGAAAGTCCATGCGGAGTTCCATACCATTTATTTTAAAATATCCAAAGACTTATTATCTTAAGCTTTGAGGTAATTTTCAAAATTCCTTGTATTTCCCTGACACAAAAAATTCCCTGTTTTCCCAGTTCTCCCAATTTTCCAGGTACATGTAAAACCTATATCAGCAGCTTCTTTTTAGGTACACGATCTAAATATTTGTATCAATGTTAAACGCAAAAAAAGTCTGAATTTTTTAAAAGGTATTTTTTTATGAAAAAAGACAATAACAAAATATATATTAATAAAATGAAAAGTTTTTGTGTCTGTCTGTATGTCTGTCATGAGCATTGTGCAATATCTACCACAAACAAAGGTCTGAAATTTAAAAATCATTAGCCCCTGTACACAAACATGTGCACCTTGAAGCCGGATTTTTAAAATTTGTATTTAAAAAAAATTAAATTATATCAAAACTGGTCCGAATAAAATAAAACAAAGATATAATTTTTTTTCTGTTTGTTTGAAGCCAAGAAAAGCGTCGCCTGGGGTAACCACGTAAATTATTCTCGTATATTTACCAATGTTTCTGTTTGTTTGGACTAGAGCTGTACAAATCTGGTAGGCCGCCTGATCCCATGCTAATACGAGCTCTGGAACAATGAGATGACCCGGCTGAAAAGGGGTCAGTGTTTATAATATTTCTTTAAAAAGGTTCCTCTGAGGTCATGGGAGGTCCACTTGATATTCCTCCCGCGAACACGCCTCATTGATTTATTCAATCTATTAACTAATAACCGCCCTAGGGCCACTTGTGTGTGGGGGAGTTATATATCTATACGAGTCTCCATTACTGACATACATCACGATTAAATAACGATCCAGAATTATGTGAGCGCGAAGTATCTCCTGTTTTTAGCAGTGGCGTGCTGTGGAATATATCCAAGATAGAGCAGGGATTGTTAAAACTGGTTACGTATTGAAAGCGCACAGGCCAAATTCGTGTACCTGCTTTTAGAGGTATATCAGAAGTGCACCATTGTTTGTAGTCTCTGAGGCCCATATCGCAATACCTAACCTAACCTAACCTAGCACCAAACAATGAAAAGCTGTTACCGTTTGCCGATTTTATTTTGTAGAGTTACATTCAACGTGATAGCCTCATTCCCGCCATTACTGTGAGTACAAGATGTCTACCATTTTGTCACGTTATGCAGTTGTTTTTACCCTGTGCGATTTTGATCCATATCTACGGGTATTTTTGATGAGTGCGACACACATAGAGAGTAACAGGTAGACAGACAGACAACGGAACAGGTATGATTGTATGAACCACATTTTTGAGTTTAGGGACACATAATATACTGTTAAGGTTCCTCAAAGTCTCGAGGTAGGTTGGAAACTCTCGCGATTACAATACTTTCTCCATATACGACACTTTAGCTCAATCGGTAGCGTGTCTGTCTACTGAAATAAGGGGTTTCGGGTTAGATTCCTGGCATGGCCGAACATTTATCATTGATGAAAATATGGGTTTACCCTCTCACATTGATAAATTAACGACCAGAGACTGGGTGTTGTGTCTGTACTATTCTTAAAATAGATTATAAGGCATATGAAGCTACGACAGGCCTAGCAAGGCAGTAGTGGAAAATATATGAATAAAAAACTGACCCAGGCCATAGGATAATGGATGTAATACTTTCTCCATATGAGGAAGTGAAAATCCTAACTAGACAATAAATGCTTCAGCCGAGGACAGGGTTGAAACAAGAAATTTATTTCACTGTTGAACTCATATTCTACCAGCACCACACATTTTGGTCGAGTGTTAAGGAAAAACAAATGAATAAATAAGCAGGGAGTAACAGGAAGAGGGAGAGACAATAAAAAAAAGATAAGAATAATAGGTAGAAGGAAAGGTAGAACATTGAATTAAATTATCAGCATCCATTGAGTCATCGTTCTGGCGTATGTGTATATGTAAATGCTCGTGTAAGGTAGGAAGGGAAGAGGGAAAAATAAGAAAAGGATGGAGATACGAAACCTTATAAGCGAGGGAGGAAGATAAACTCGTGAAGGAACACACACACACAAGGAAGGGAAGGAGGCTATAGAGATTGTGGAAGATAGCTCTACAGATTACTAAAAGAGACAGTCTTATGTCCACTCTATACACAACAAAGCTGTTTTTTTTTTTGAGTTTGTTACTGCTTTGCTGACATGCAAATGCAGAGATTTAGCATGTCAAGTTCATCACAGTTAATTACTAGGCACGTTAGTATAAATTAAAGTGTCAGCTCTATCAGTCAGTTGTGGGTACAGTTGCAAATATTAAAATGAGACTGCATGGACACGAACAAAAGATCAGAATGGATAAATAAATGAATAAAATAGTGTATTCGCATCAAGTTTTTTATTTTCACCACGTCTTAAATCTCCGTTCGGGTTGTACGCATTGTTCATGTTAAATACATTCATATGTGTACACTCCCTTCTTCCATATAGATATAGTTGTCTTCGTTGTAAAATATGATACATGACTAAATTCTAGGTGACCTGGTGGTCTAGGGGTAAGTTGTCAGACTTCTGTGCTGAGGGTCCAGGGTTCAATCCTCGGTCCCGGCACAGATTTATCTCAATGCCAAACCCTTCCTTCACCTCTGACAAGACGTGTATTAATCACAACTTGTGAATGTGTGGAATGCCAGGCCTCCACCGTGGTTCGGATCCCACGTTAAACTGTAGATCCTCTATTTAATCTCACAATCACCCTACCATTATACATTAACGTAAGTTCATATAACCCGAACGGGTAGTAAGACGCGGTGCTAATAATAATAATAATAATTAATAATAATAATAAATTCTACATAATGCTAAACAGTAGTTCTTAACTTTTTTATCAGGGCAAAATCCTTTAATAAATGCCCTATATTCTATGGCCCTCTTGGTTCGATAAAGCCTTATGTTCATATTGGTTTTAGCTGCGGGTCTATTTAAAATAAAATAAATACAATAATTAATATTAATTAAAATGGATCGTTGCAACAATACCATTTTAACTCATATTATTTCAGTAGCTAGAGGGTAAAACAAACTGTCCGCATTTATTAAGTGACATTGCCGTTCATACGTTCACGTAGATTGTTTTTTGATTCATGATAATTTTTTTTATTATTATTTAGCACCGCGTCTTACTACCGTTCGGGTTATACGCTTAAGTACTAATTACGCTAATGGATTAGGAATTGGGAGGGTTCAATTTAGAGGAAGTGAACCCGCATTTGCGTGGAGGGAGAGTGAAAACCATTTAGGAAAAACCACCCCCAGTTCACCCGACCGAGATTCGAACCTCGATCTCCCGTCCTCGGGCGGTCGAGCTCAACACGACTGGCGCGTTAGCTAACTACGCCACCGAGGCGGGTTCCATGATAATCGAAATGATATATTTGCAATCAAATGTGTTCCTCCTGATTATTAATTTAAGGCAAAAAAAAATCTTAAATACCCAAAGACCCCTACGAATAGATTCTAATATCATGCCAACTAATATTATTTTATGGTTTTAAAAACTATTAATATTATGCATAAGATTTACAATATTTATAATGTATTTTCTTAACACGCGTATATCAAAGCAGATGAATTTAAAAATTTGTTTAATATATAAAATTACCCCTAGTACTATAGGCCCATAGTCTTGGGGGTAAAGTGCTAGCCTCAGGGCCCGTTGATCGGGAATTCAAACCCAACCGGGGTCGATAGATTTTCCTTGAGCTATAAAAATCTGTAGCACAACTTTCTTCGGAGAGAAAGTAGAAACGTTGGTCCCATGTCAATTGTGGCATGTAAAATAACCCTTGAAGGTATGTTAAAATACCTTTCCCAGCAAAATTAGTGGCCCCTTTTGCTCTCTCTCATAGAAAATATTGTGTGTTGATATAATCAGTATGTTTGACGATTTTTGAAGTTGGGATTTTTTTTAGACTAGGGATCAACAGTTGGGAAGTTTTAAATTGGTTTGTACAAGTATGTGGTTAAGAACTTTCATAATAGAAAGTAATGGGGTGCAGAATAATCTTAGAATTTCTCAACTCTATATCTCAAATCTCACAAAATTCCCAACCTTCAAGCTTTTAACCAACATTTGGGGAGGTGACACCCCCTCAACACCCCCAGCGCAACGCCTCTGGTTAAAACTATACTTATAAGCTATGTTATCACCTACTCACCTCCCTTTCGACTATAGTCTTTAGTCTACAGTCCAGTTTTCATATGAAGGGCCTTTTAGAAAATACACGTCTTTTTTTATTTCGATGAGTAATGGTAACATTTTACTATATTATTCATGTTATTTTACACGTATTGATAGTATATATCAAAAATTACAGCTTCATATTACATGACTTGACGTATGAATACGTGAAATAAAACTATTAAATTGTCTAGGTGTTAGATAAGGTTCTCCCGATAAAAACTAAATGGGATTGTATTCCCGTTGAACTGTCCATTGAATGACTTCTTGAAGGTTGAAAATAATTCACTGGTACAGTTTAAACTAACTCTGCTTACTCTGGAAGCACTCCACGCCACGCCACTGGTCTTAAACTAGCTAATATAAGAGGTAAATATATGGAGGTTTCCTTAAAGGAAAGAGAAAATAGAAAAAGATTCATCGTGATAAAACATGTTTAAAATTACTGACTCCAGTGGCCCTGTTTTGGATTCGAACCCTGGATTTATAATCAAAGGTAGCCAACAGAAATACGAGCCTAACACTTTAAGCATTGCGGGAAATGGGTCCAACTTAAGGTAAGATAGTAGTGAGTTAAATAGTAATTAAATTATTTAAATATATAGTTTATCACACACTAAAAAAGTAAGATGACTGCTTTTCGCACCAAACAAATTGTAATGTAATTATTATACGAGTAGCTCGAAATTTCCTAATTATTATTATAAAAAGAGCTGGATACTGTTTGACAAGGTTGATACACTTTTTAAGTTTTCAAATTCCTTAACTTTTTCAGTCTTTCCAGACCACAGCATACTGAAATGGATTTTTACCAAATGATAAAAAAAATCCGCAGAACAACTTCTCTTCGGAGGGGCAGTAAAGGCGTCGTCGCTGCTATGTCGATTGTGGCAAATAAAATAATTCCTGAAAAAGTTTACGAGATACCTTTCCAACAAAATTGGTTGGCTCCTTCTCGCTCGAAAGATTTCTGTTTGGAAAGCTACTGCACTTCCCTCACCTATTACAGGTGTTTTCTCCCAGATGGAGAAAGGCGGGCGGCACCAATCTGCCGAAGGGTTGAGAACCCGCGCTACTCCGGATGGACGAGGAAACATTCAGACCAACCCACGGCTGCAAAACTCTCAACACGTCAAGTCATATGATCTGCAGCTGTCACTTTTGATAGATATTATAAATAACTTTATAAAAAGCACTAATCTTACTAATATTATAGATGCGAAAGTCTGTATGTTAGGATGTTTGTTGCTCAATCACACCAAAACAGCTGAACGGATTCGAATGAAACTTGGTACGTAGGTATAATATGTCTTGGAATAACATATAGGACTATTCCCAACCTTTGATTTTACATTAATTTTACAATACTTATGTTTAAAATTTTCGTCGGGCGAAGCCGCGATGGGTAACAGCTAATAATCTAATAAAACGATACCAATGTTGACCCAAAAAAAAAAGTTTGTATTTTATAAAAGTTTATTCCTAACAAGATCCTATTATATAAGACCTGTCGCTACGGTCTTTCTGTTTAATGATCAATATACTTTCAAATAATAAAAAAAATAATCCCACAAAAGAATGAGAAGGAAACGATGAAGATAGTATAGAAAGAAAGAAGAAGAAACTCTTTAAGAAGAGGACAGACTTGATGGGCAACCCCACTGACGGACATAAAGTCCCGCACCAGAAAAGATGCCCGATTGATAATGTGTGAAACCACATGGGCTAGGCCGGTGGAACTAACAGATAACAGCAGAAGGAGAGGCTGGGATTAAACCACAAACATATATAGAGGGGGGAGGGGGAAAGTTAATTGAATACCTTAAAAAATAAAAAGAGAAAAAATAAAAGATGTGGTCGTGGAAGAAGAAGGGACGCTAAGTAAATAATAAGCTAGCTAATCTTTTCTTTGCTTCACTCGTATAATGTGATGTGTGCGCGCGCATCTTAATGACGCTCTTCCTAAATCATGGGTTGAGAATTCCCCAATGATGGGAGGGATGTATCTGCTTACTAAGTGAATATTATGTTGAATATTGTGAGATATGGGAGGAGATCACAAGCGGTATGGGGGTATGAATAAAACTGGGGAGGCTAGGTCATGAGGAGATCTTGAAAGCAGAGGATTGATCCAATATTGGTTCCTCCAGTGTGATTCAGTGAGATGGGATCCCGAGAAATATCAATTTAAGGGCCAGTTTCATAGTCAGATTTAGTACGCCTCAAGTGCGGCGCTATACTAAATACAAGACGTCACCTACCTGAAATTAAATGGAATGGGCTAGTTTCGCATATGAAACTGGCCCATTCCATTCATGCGAAACTGGCCCATTCCATTCAATTTTAGGTAGGTGACGTCTTGTATTTAGTATAGCGCCGCACTTGAGGCGTACTAAATCTGACTATGAAACTGGCCCTAAATCACAAAACACATGTATTCCACTTTTTTTTTTTGTTTAACATCGCATATTACTACTCATTCGGTTTATACGATTATGTACTAGTTACGATAATGTGCTAGGAATGAGGAAGGTTGAACTTATATAAAGTGCACCTAAATTTGCCCGAAGAGAAAGAGTGGAAAACCATTTAGGAAAAACCACTCTCTGTACACCCATCCAAGATTCGAACCCTGATCTCCCCGTCATCAGCAGATTCTAGTCTATCGTGAGAGTGGTGCGTTAGACCACGCGGCCATCGTCTGTCCCCTATGGATCAGTGTTGTTTTTTTTTACTTGTCAATATTCCGAAGCTAGTGCTCTAGTTCATCCGTCCTGTGAGTGTCTCTAAGACCAACTATAACTCACGTGGCCGGGATGAGCTGCAGTTTTACAGGTAATTTTGTGAAAGCCAATAGGGACTATTATGAGTGATAGGATCACGTGGGCTCTTGGGGAACACGTCACGCGCAACCAGCCCTGTAACACACGATCATAAACACGGTGTGCGCTCACTGCTCAGACGAGTGGTCGCATTTTCATACACTCAACTCTAGAATATAGTCCAACATCCTGACGAGTTGGTTTTATATGAACACCAGTTTGTGGTTTTATTCTGAGCGTCTTATTAATATATTTGGACTATACGCATTAAAAAAAATTAATTAATACGCCTTCTCACTACTTGCAAATCTTGATTTTTATAGGAAGCCCACTTTAAGCCACAAACATTGATTGAAAGTCACTAAAATTAATTGTCATTCTACTCATAGAAATGATTCTCATTTGATTGATTAATTATACATTTAATCTAAAAAGTTTTCAAAAGCCTACAAAATATTTCCTTATGGATTAATGTGTAATTTCATTTAGCATTAACTAACTAAACGATCTAAGAATGTAAACACAATTTATTGTATTACTTATTTTTCCGCCTTTGTGTTAACATGAGTGTCCAGTTTTCAAATAACGGGCTTCTTATGAAAATCAGACTGTAGCAATACCGGTATCACTAATTTGTTAGGGAGGAGGAAGGTTGAGTTTAGAAAAAGTGTACCAGCATTCACGCCGAGAAAGAATGTTATAAAACCACCCTTAGTACCCCCTACTGGTATTTAAACCCCGACCTCTCTGTCATCGGAAGTTCAGTATACCGTGAGAGTGACGCCTTTATATTAGTTGGTCCCCTAAGCGGGTACCTTAGATTCAACTATATTAAAAAGAGTAAGGATGAGGAAGGTAGAATTTAGAGCAGATCTACCTACATTCGCGTGAAGGACAAGTGGGAAACAATTAAGGAAAAACTATCTTCAGTACACCCTGCCGGAATTCGAGCCTCAAACTGTCAGTTAATAGTTAACCACACTATGTGATCTTTATATTTATTCCCCTAGGCCAGATATCAGTGATAATGAATTTAGGGTAAGTAAATGAAATCACCAAAATAGGTTTCATGGTTGGTGGTCAATTGATTGATCTGGAAGGTTAAGGTTCGATGATGATCTACTGAACAATGGCTATTTTCTCCCCGTACTGTTTATATATTGTTGTGTGTGTGTGTGTGTGTGTGTGTGTGTGTGAGCTTGTCCTACTATCCATACGATGTATTCATATATTTAAACTTATGGGGTAAGGATGGGTAGTTTAGATTAACTGCAGGCCTACTTGCATTTTCGTGGAGTGGAGAGATTAAAACATGTTCTTTCAGCACACACATGGCTGGGATTCGAACCTCTATCCACACGTCATCACTCAACGAGATTGAAGCCTTTGTCCACATACCTCATTAGTGCACTAGCACTAACGTTTGACGATTATAAAACATAAGTAAGATTATGTTACACCCGCAGGCCACTAGTTTGTGACCGGCCAGGTTTATGTTCTTGTGTAGGGGGCCTCTTGTAGTGGACTGAACTTATAAGAGTGTGGGGGGGGGGGTATACTCTCCCCTCTTCTCCCCCTTCCAAGCAGGGTACATCAGAGGTCGCGGGTCCCTCCCTCTACCGACATTATCAACACTAACACACACAGCTAAAGTAAACAAGACCAGGCGTACAGTCATCTCGATGGAACCATCTCGCCACAAATTAAATTTTATGGTAAAAACCACCCACGACAAGTGGTTCCCTGTACCCCACCCTCCCCTCCTCGCCGGTCTTGCCTCGTCCGTTCTTGAGCTGCTTCATACGAGTGATTATACAGGGTGGTCTCACCGGTATCGCACCATCAGAAGAAGGAAAAACAAACTAAATAAGACTTGCTTCTCCTTTTTAAATGAGCTGAAGCAAAATTAACGATATATTGCGATGCTAAAATGTTTGATGTTGAATATGACTGTACCAGTAAGTTTGCGCGTTTGAATCTCTATACAACGTAATACGGTGAAATCTATTAATAGCTTTCCAGCATAAAATAAATTGTCGGTTATCAAGAAGTGTCCGCTATTTGAAATATAAAACAATAATTTTAAAATACTGAATTAAAAATAATTCTGATAGAAAACAGTTTAATCCCTAAGTACCTAATTACTCTGAGTATCAGCTAAAACTATCTAATAGGCTAATATAGCCTATATGGTGTTATAATATTAAAATAGGAATTTTAATAAGCGTTATTTTTTCTAATATATGTATAGGCCTATATATTTACAAAACAAATATTTCTTGATTTTAAAATTTATTTTAAAATTTTATTTATTATTTAATTTATTTTATATTTATATAAAATACATTTTAATCGGTCTAATAGCGTCTTTTAAAAAAAATTGTTTTGAGATTCTAGTTTACAAACTAGTTTTGTAAAATTTTAAGATCATCCGATGTATACAATGCTGATATAATATACAAACTACAAGCTATTTTCTCAAAATCAGTAAAAAAAAGACGTTTTAGCCATGATGTTAACAATTTAAAAAACCAAGAAAATATATTTTTCTTATGGTTTTTATGATTCAATTTCTTAACGATTCTTTATTATTATTTCTATCATTATTATTATTATTGTCTTGCATTTTTTCACGAGAGTATTCGAACACATGCCTAGGACCACTCACAACTAGGCGACGAATCAAATCGAGGCGAAGAAAATGGAAATTAATTCCTCGCAGCTAATATTTACTTCGATTTGACGGTGTCACTAGGCGAAGTTTTGGGTTACTGGTAAGTTCAAGGACACTCGGTGGTTCAGTGTTATGTTATCGCTGAACAATTTAGTCCTCAGAAAACCCTTTTAACTTTTATAATAGCTCTAATTAATGGTGATAATATCAACAAAAACGTACTAACGATTGTGTGTATTTTAAAATTATTCATAGCACCGTAAGCTTATGCAATTACCTAATCATGACTTACCTTTTTAAAAAAATATGCCATCTTTTTTTGGTGATCTAATCCCGGCCGGGAGTACTGAGGATGTGGTTCCACGAATGGTTTCCCATTCTCCATCCACGCAAATTGGGAATACATTTCCATTAACCTTTACCCCCCTCCGTACTATATTAGCGTAATCAACACATATACGTACAACCAGAACGGGTGGAAGAGACACAGTGAAAAAACAAAAATGAGAAATTAGAAATTACATCGTATATCACTATAGGGAAAACCTTCTTTCACATTACGAGGTAGTAAATTATTATATTTGGGTTAAGACACGAAGAAGGTGGATAGAAAAATACGAAGGGATCATTTACAATATGGCTGTTACAGTGAAAAGAAGAACACAGCTCACCTTTTACACGGTCGCTATCGGACAAAGCGGTATTGGCTGCCGCCTCTTGAAGAAAACTGTTTGTCACCGCTCAATCTCCCGACCTAGGTTTCATTCTATCGGACAAAGAGGTATTTGGTTGCCGCCTCTTGAAGAAAACTGTTTGTCACCACTCAATCCCCCGACCTAGGTTTCATTCTATCGGACAAAGAGGTATTGGCTGCCGCCTCTTGAAGAAAACTGTTTGTCACCGCTCAATCCCCCAACCTAGGTTTCATTCTATCGGACAGAGAGGTATTGGCTGCCGCCTCTCGAAGAAAACTATTTGTCACCACTCAATCCCCCAACCTAGGTTTCATTCTATCATACAAAGAGGTATTGGCTGCCGCCTCTTGAAGAAAACTGTTTGTAACCGCTCAATCCCCCGACCTAGGTTTCATTCTATCGGACAAAGAGGTATTGGCTGCCGCCTCTTGAAGAAAACTGTTTGTCACGGCTCAATCCCCCGACCTAGGTTTCATTCTATCGGAACGACACATCAAACAGAGATGACCTCGGTGGTCCTGGGGTAAAGTGCTCCTTTCAAGAAGCATGACATGATGTTAGTGGGTCATAACCGGAGGAGGTCAATGGGAATTTTTTTTACCGAGTTGTGAAAATCCATAGAACGACTTCCGTTCGGAAGGGAAGTAAAGCCGTCAGTCCCATGTCAATTGTGGCGTGTAAAATAACCCTGGAGATATATGGAATATCTTTCCGACAAAGTTTATAGGCTATTTATAGCTTGGACTAAGAATTCTGTGTGTAAAGCAACGAGAAACTACAGCGCTTTATGACCTATATAGTACATGTGCTTTCTCCCAGATGGAGTGTGATAAACTACAGTGCTTTAAGATCTCTCTAGTACATGTGCTTTCTCCCAGATGGATTGTGACTAGACAAGGGACGACCAACCTTTGGGTTGAATACTCATATTTTATATCAAATAGGATGGCCTCAGACTGCAGGGCGTATTGCTTTGAGAATAAATACATGACAGAAGTATCTAGTAGCTTATTAAACTCTCTTACAATGTGATTGTTAACCTCAGTGGGTCTTGGGGCCAAGTTTTCGCCTCAGGATCCATATTCATGAGTTCAAACCCAGCCGGGGTTGACGGATTGTTCCGTCGGTTTCATTTCGATTATGGCATATATCGCCCAAGAAAAATCCTTTGACACCAGGTGAGTTTGAACCCATGGACATCAAGTCCTGAGGCAAGGACTTTATCCTAAGACCACCAACATCGATGATGATAAAGTAAAACTGTATCAAAATTGACTGTAACAAATTTGCTTTTCTTTAAAAATGGCCCTTCCTATGAAAATTGGACTGTAGTGACGTATCTTCATAGTGTTAAGTTGGAGAACTGCACCTCCACTCCCTGAGGTACGGCGGTGCCATGAAGAAAGACATCCAAAACACTTGGTCGTGATTAGTGTTTGTAAACTGCTGCTTCGCCATTCCTGTATGTCGTGGTGCCTCCTTCCATCTGTGCCTGCGTGCATTAGGTGTGCGTGTGGATGTGTGCGTGGTGTGTTCACTCTAAGTTTGACTCCACCAGAGAAAAAGAACGCGACGCACTCTTACTTTGATCAGCCACTGAGCAAGCAGGTTACTCCTCTGGGGGAATCACAGCAGTACAGTGACGTTTGGATAAGTTCAGCTGAAGTGAACTGAACCCAAATGATAAGTAGCCTATTTTTTTTGGTCACAACATCTTTCTACCCGTTCGGGTTATACGCTTATGTACTAATTACACTAACTTGTTATAAATGAGGAAGGCTATACTTAGAGGAAGCGTACCCGAATTTGCGTGACCATTTAGAAAATACCACCCTCAATATATCCTAGGCAATCCATTTTATTGCAGAAATGATGCCCTAGCCCAGGGATGGCGAAACTTTTCCTACCGGTGTGCCCCTTACGGACCAGCCAAATTTTGAACTAGTCTAATGTGACACCTTTTATTTACATTTATTAATGAGTACTTAAAAATCAAAACATATTTTTAACATTATGAAATGTAATGAATGACAAATCAAATTTAATTTTTTTTTTTAATATCCTAACTATATTTTGAAGAAGGCCAATGTATTGTCGAATTGAATGTCTTAAACAAGATTAATTTTAATAATTCAAAGTAAAGACTTTGAAGGCAACACCTGTAGTTTAAAAAAATACAGTACATTGATATATATGTATTTTAAATCAAAAACTTACATAGAGCCTAATCTTCTCCATATCAGTTTAAAATATGTTGTATTTTGCGAAAAACCTATTGTTGTTTGATTCATGACTTGTATTCAACAGCAAACACGATACACTTAAGTACGAGCCAAGATGATTTCTGTTGAACTCTACAAAGTTAATAGTGGCATGACATTAAATGACATAGCTGTTGAAATATTATTGACTTCAAACATGTATATCATATTGGGAAAAGATGTATTTAATGTCTATTACTTTCTCTCAACACCTCGGAGAGAAAGTAGCTTTTGGTAATTGTCAGATGAGGTATTTCCAAACAAAATCCTATGATAATATACTGCAAGAATGATGCTAAGACCGTATGATCAACTTCTTCGTACTTGATCTTTAATTGAAGCCGTTAATAATCTTGGTGCTAACCAACCCCGTGGTGTAGTTGTCAGTGCACCTGGCTACTAGCCTAGGTAGTTCCGGGTTCAATTCCCAGCTGGAACTTTGGGTATTTTTTTTCACAAAACGGGAATCACCACAAAGGTCACCGGGGTTTGGTTGGTAAGGCTTAAATTAGGTTTAAGTTAAGTGTTTCCATTGATTCCACACCCTCATACTATCAGCCTCATACTCACTATCACCATCACCTCATCTCATTGGGACATGGAAAGAGCCTCCCCGGAAAGGATGTACTATTAGTACATTCGGGCGTCTCCTGGGCTACGGTACATTAGTACTGCCTAATCTTTGCACAAATTGGGCTACAAATTGTTGTAGCCCAGACCCATAATAATAATGATACCAAAGGTAATTTTTTAAAGCCTCACAATATGTTTGGCAGCTAGAAAATAATATAACAAAAATCACATATTCCTCTAGATACTCAACTTATCACGAACGTACTGTATGTACCCGTGAATAATTTAGTTAAAATGCTCACCTCTAGCCATGCCTCTATATTGTGGTCCCTCTCCCTTCCAGAACCAGTGATGTTTTGTGTGTTGTGTGGTGTGTGTGTGTGTACCCAGTTGGCACGAGGCCTCAGCAGCGCGCCTGGCAGACCACCAGAATACTGATACCAGCAGGCTCGTGGTCACTTGCAGGTGTCGGTAGAATGGTAAGTGGAAGGGTTGACCCAAAACTCCATTACGGGGTGGGCAGCAGCCCCCTTGACCGACGCTCTGATCTGCACTGTCACCGAGATTTGGACTTCATTATTTGACGAGGAAGCTCGAGGAGTGGGAGGAAATGTGTCGTAGAGTTACCAAGAACATTTATATCTACAGACACGATACGATAGTAAACAAATGAATCGATATCGATATGAAAAAATACAGTCCAACTTTCATAGGAAGAGTCTTGTTATAACATTAAAATGTATTTTTTTTGCTGTCAAAATTAATAACACTTTACGTTTTTATTAGTATTATTTTTATAAGTATGTATACAGGATGTGGTCGAAATAATAATCCGATTAGTAATTTACACATTAAATTAAAAGTAAATATTCATTAACTATTCTGAAAATTGAAAAATGACACCTGGACACGGGAATCGAACCCGGGACCTCCCGGGATTCCCGTGTCCAGGTGTTATTTTTCAATTTTCAGAATATGATATCTAGATGGAGTAATTCCCACTAATAAGCATAAATAATAGCTCTGGCTATTAATTATTATTCATTAACTAAATAAAATCAGACTACATACTACAATTCTTCACTTTTTGAAGATAATATCACTCAGTTGAGCTCTACCGGACGTCAGGCAAACCTCAGCGCGTTGTCCATCACTTACTTCAGCATAGATCGTCTAATTGTTTCCGTCCCACCTTATAGTATCTTTAAAAAGTGACAGTTGCATATCATATTACTTGACGTATGAATGCGTGAAAGTAGATCTAGTAACTTTTCTAGCTCTCGGATAAGACTCTTCCTATGAAAATCTTACTCAAAATATATATTTAGTAGTTTGTTTGGATTAAAGCAAAAAGTAATATAAAATGTAAGAATCTCAAAACATTAATAAAATAGGAACATTTTTATTTCCCCAGATAGAAATTTAAAATTTATAAGAGAAAATTCACTATTTTTCATGTTAATTAGCATAATGTCAACAAATGGCTTATAATTAAAAAAATTAACAATAGAGAAAACAAAAAACATTTACAAAACAAGTGAGTTCATTATATTATATTTTATTATTTATTATTACCACCACGTCTTACTATTCATCCAGTCTATTTTCATAATTATAATAATGGGCTAGGGACGAGAAAGGTAAAATTGGTAGTAAAAGTACCAGCATTAGTGAGAAGGGTAACCAGGAGGCCATTAAGGACAAATGGTTGGGATTCCAGCCCACAACTCTGGAAAACTAGACTAAAATATATTAATATCTTAGTCTGAATAAGCAATTGAAAATTAACCATTTATTAAGGAAAAAACTGATCTAGATTTGTATATTGTCAAATGGAGGATGAAAAAAAACCGCATCTCAACATTTTTATTGGTTAAATTATAACCTTGTATCTAATTTCCCGGTTAATCGGTTGTGAGACGGGTGCTTAAGGTTGTCCGCCAGAAAAGCACAATTCCACGCATGCGCAAAGTCAGTGAAACACTGTAAAAACAATTTGATGACCGAACTATTTGATGAAGAAAAGCCTTATTCAGAGATGATATATGAGAGTAACACATATTACATACATTTTTATAATAGAAGTTTCAAGTAAATTCGTGCATAAAAAGTTAGTAAAGTTTATTTTTGTATAAAATTTAGAGATGGGTTGAATTATATATATTTCTCGAAGCCTAATCTTAAATTTAGTTTAGATTCTCGAATCCTAATTCGAATTCTGCAATATTTAAAAATATACATAACAATTTTAGTTAAAGTGAAAATATTTAAAATTGGATTTAAAAAAATTTGGCCTAGGGCTTAATGCCACGGACAAAATTACATTTTTTTTATCATGTCTATTACGTCAGGAACTACAAAGCGAACACATGTTTGATACATTATTTATATTAATACAGTTTTGTCCTTTTTATAATTTTCTCCCAACTACACAGATTAACTCTGCTAAAAAAATACATACATAGCTATTTATGATGGGAAATACTCCCCAAATTTACAATTTGTACATAATAGTTGGAGCAATCTTTTAAAATGTAAAATTTTCAAAATTCATCAATAAACTAGCTTTCGCTCTATATCTAGGATCGAAGCCACGATTTTGTCATGAGTTATGATCAAATGACATCTAAATATCGAGTTTTAATGAAATCCTAAACCATTTCGGTTGTAGCACCACATACAGACATACAGATGGACAGACAGAAATGCAAACACACATAAAGACAAAAAATTTAGCCTTATAATTCCCTCTGTCCCTTTGTTGTCAATCCTTTGTTTGAGTCTGAGGGCCACATAAAACGTAAAAATTCATCATAATCGGGGGGTTAAAATTTCTCATGATAGCAATAATTTTCTTTATGAGCAAGTAAAACGTATCTATATATTAGTATAAAACTAAATTCTTTAACGAATCTCGAGTTGTTAGCATAAATTTCTCCTACATATCAAATAATAAAACATCGTGCGCTGTATGAAGTGTCACCTAGTTCCCAGTAACCTTTCTCTGTTCCTGGTAAACTATGATCATAGAAAAAACCTTCTCCGGGTTTTCCTGCTCTACTAGCGTCGGCTCATTCAGCATTCACAGGGCGAGAGAGAAGTTGGGGCGCGGGTTTGAATACAAAATCGTGACAGATGGGTTCATTTCCTGCGTCGCGCGCCACAAACGAATACCAGGAGACTTAGATGAGAGGGTATAGCACCGGCTATTGGGGGACTTGGCCAGGTGATCAGGAGACGAGCTTTTTGGGAGACTTCAACATGTGGTAAAAACACGAGCTCTTGGAGATTTCAATATGTGGTAAAAACACGAGCTCTTGAGAGACTTCAATAGTGTAAACACGACTCTTGAGAGACTTCAACATGTGATAAAAACACGAGCTCTTGAGAGACTTCAACATGTGGTAATCACACGAGCTCTTTAGAGACTTCAACATGTGATAATCACACGAGCTCTTAGAGACTTCAACATGTGGTAACACACGAGCTCTTAGAGACTTCAAATGTGGTAAAAACACGAGCTGGCTTTTGGACCCATTTGACATACGAAGCAGAGAGCGTATTGATTTGTTGTTTCTTCATTAGGCCGGTAAGAAAAAAAAGCTTCGGTATAGACTAAGTTAGTAAAATTATAGACTTTTATAATTTTAAATTATAGTTAGATACGAGATATCAATTAAAATAGTGATGAATTTCTTTCTATATATTCTATAATACTTTTTAAATTCATTTAACGCAATTAGATGTTAGTGCTTATATAAACCACAATTCATTCATATTAATTATTCTGATTTAAAGTCAAGATTATTAATTTTACCCCCTCCCCCCCCTCTCCCCGTCTCCCGGGGCTCGATCCAAAATTTAAGATGTTGATCATAATCAGAACGCAACCACCAAATTATTTCAAGAAAGTCCAGTTGTAATTTCAAAAATTATCCTGTCTCTCAGATATAGCGCATGGGGGGATATATTTAAAATATTATGTAAAATAAAGTAAGTACCCGCATCGAGAGGAACGCGGGCTCAAGGCGTTAACCTCATCTAGTTGGACGGGTGTATCGAAGGTTGTTTTTCTTTAATACTCTCTTCACACAGATGCGGGTACATTTAATACCTTCATAGCCACTACCATATTTGTATAGATATACAGATAATCCACCTGGATAATAGGATGTGGTGCAACAAAAATGTAGCTCTAACATATTTGAATTTATTTGTTTTACTTACCCTGTAGCCAAAATATTGTTAGTTGGCTTCAAGAGATATTCCGGTGGGGACACGTGATATATAAATGTCGATCTTATTTGTCTGGTTTGCCAGTGATGAGGGAGGCGGGCTCAAATCCCCAACGGTTATACTGAAGGTAGTTTTTTCCCCTAAATGGTTTCCCACTCTCCATCAGCAATTACGCGTAATTTTATCTAAAATGCTACCTTCCTTATTTATATCTCACGAGCGTAATTGATGTATGCGCAAACCTGAACAGGAAGTGAGAAATATTGCTAATAGTAATAAATATAACCCAAATGGGTACTAAAAAACTATGAATGAAAAAAAGTTATCACCAAGCCTTCCTTTTTGGTTACAAATAAATAGCTACACTCCAGTTTGAGTAGCAAAAATTTTGACAAATAGTAGTATTTCCATTACAAATTATAAGAAAAACTTTATAGTTTTTATATCTACAATAAACGTGGTAACATAATTTTTAGATACTTTTGAAACATAAAGTCTGGAATATACATTATCGTTTAATTGAGGGTATCTTAATTTTTTTGACAAAAAACTATCAGTTCAAGAAATACCATAAAATATTATTTCTTTTAAGCGCCGAATCTTACTACTCGTTCAGGTTATACGCTTATGGTTTTAGGGATGAGGAATTTTATATTTACAGGAAGTGTACCCGCATTTTCATGAAGAGAGTGTGGAAAACAATTTTGGTAAAAACCACCCTCAGTGCACCCGACCGAGATTCCAATCTCGATCTCCCCATCATCGGCAGTCTAGTCTACTGTGAGAGTAGCGCGTTAGACCACGCAGCCACCGTATCGGGTCACCATGAAATAAAAGTCGCATATCAAGTGGGGAACTTCCTACTAACAAGAATATGGGGAGGAAAGTACGAGTCTAGTTAAAACTTTTTTTTTTTGTATAGTCACTTGTCGCAGCATTTTAAGTAGCGCGATTGAGCTGTGAAATGTTTAGGTTGGTATTTCTGCCAACAAGTGAGACTTGACTGCTGATTACAAGTCCAAACGAATGTTCCGAAAAGTAATAAAAGTTTGGAAACCACCAACATTCTACGAATGTTACTGAAATCAAGAGAATATGCTAAGCAAAGCTTAGCCATCAAGGATGTAACAAATTCTCCAAACTCAACTTGGCATAGTTTGTTAATAAATGTGTTACAGTAGTGGTTGTTTGGTTATACCAGTGGTCTTCAAAGTGGGGTACGTAGAATAATAATTAGGAGTATCCTATACATTATTTTGTTGTCAACATCCCTTGTTCTCAACTATACAATAATAATATAATAATAATATATAATAATATAATATAATATAATAAATAATAATTAAAATAATAAAAAAAATAATACAAACCTACAGCAATGAATAAGGTATCAGCTGATAGGATTTTTTTTACCGACTTCTTACATAGCATACTCACTTTAAGTTAAAATCATTGTTTGTTTAAAATTTAAGTTAAAAGAAAAATCTAACAATATTTTTATATCAATTACCGAAAATAAACTCTCTTTGCTATTTTGTGTATACACTTTCACTGAGTATTTAATTTCAACAACCCAACAAAAGATTTACCATTTTTTTTTGGGAGGGAGGGGGAGTGAAGGTTCAATGTGTGAAAGTTTCGCAAGGGTTTATTGGCTCAAAAATAATTGTAATGGTAGAGTGTTTTTATGTCAAAGTTAATAAAATCTGAGCCTAAAAAACAAATGTGTTTCTGTAAACAAACCCTCCTCTCATTAGTTATGTAATTGATGTATTTTCTTTCTAACATGAATGTTGTACTCTCATTAATTTCTTTTCTCTTTTTTATTCCCAATCTTCAAATAAATGTAACATTAGTGTGCCACATGCGAAATCACTGAGAAGCATTGCAGATATTTAAAAATCCCGGATTATTTCTGAAATGGTTTGATTTTTTTTTAAAATAATGTTTTCACCAAAAAGTATGCGAAATTTCTGACAGTTAAAATATTATGACACGCTTCGGTGGCCGCGCAGTCTAAGACGTTAATCTTACATTATTCTAGAGTTCCGATTACGGGAATATTAAGGTTTGAATCGTGGCAAGTTGTACTGAAGGTGGTTTTTTCAAAATAGTTTTTCACTCTTCCTCCATTCAAACGGGGGCACACTTCCTCTAATTATAACCTTCCTAATCTCTAAAACCGTTAGCGTAATTGGTACATAAGTGTATAAACCAAACCGGTAGTAAGACGCAGTGCTTAAATAAAAGTTAAATTTTATGTTTACCCGTTATCTTAAAATTGTGTATTGTTGCCCTGTCAAAACATGACTTTAGTTTGAAATAAGAGGGCTAAATATAGGTATCTAACAATTTGGATTTAATCTTAGAAGTATAAATTTTCACACGAAGCCTCGTTAATATTTTTTTGGTAAAATTTAAGTTAAAAATTTAAACTTTTTAACGATTCAGAAACCTGCTTATAATTTTCACCTACATTTTGTTGTAAACAATTAAAAAAATTATTAAACAACTTATTAAATAATCTGTGATTTCTAAACTTCTTCAACGCATATTAGTGTGCTCCTTTACAGCGAGCACTCTTAAGTGACATATTAAGCTTAAAAAAATACACTAATGAGATAAAATATGAAAATTGATTATTGTAGACCTACATGTCATTATCATAATCACCAACTAGAAGTACAGTTTGAATACAATTATTATTATGAATGGTTTAAAATTATTGTTTTAAAACTATACTTACTTTCATAGACTTTTAAGAATAGGAGCATTTAAAAAACTAGTAAATTTAGTGTCTTACATCAATTCTCATTTTTTTCATCACTCAGTTTACTCCAAACAGCAAAAATAAAGTGTTTTGACACGGTTTTGATATATTTTTTTTAACATGGATATGTTGGATTTATTATAAATCTAATAAATAAAGAATTATTAAATTATTTTTAAAGCGTTTGTATTCACTATGATACCAGACAAACATGTTTTAATTTTTGTCTAACTAAAATATTGATACACACAGTGTAATATGTGTATATAGTAGTCAAACCGAAAGTTGGTTGGATCCTAAACAGTTCCACTGTCAGCTGTAAAACCTAGGCAGCACTGAAGAGGTGTACTAGGGAAATGAGGGGTGGGGTGATTTCCAATTGCTTTCCTCACTGAGCCAGAAAGTACTACTGCACACCATCTGCCAAGACCACCTAAATACAACATTTATAATAGTATACCTATTCCCATGTTCACAAACAATAAAAAATCCCTGGATTTAACCGCTTAGCCTATTCAACAATGTTTGATGACGTGGCATTCCTTGTCTTCTAAAGTAAGAAAACACTTGTCTCCGTTGTCAGACGACACGTTCTCTTCTTTAGCAAACAGAAGGAGGTCAAGACGCCATCGTTGACCCAGCGAGATAATAGAAGAGTATTATAGTCGAATTGTAATAGGAAGGGTTTTATCTGTCAAATACAAAAGTTACTAGATATACTTTCACGATATTTGTAGATCAAGTCATGTGATCTGCAGCTGTTACTCTAGATATACAATATCAATATACAGTAGACCTCGCGATTATCCGAGCCCCGCTTATCAGAGGTTCCTGTTAACCGAGGCACTCGTTCTGTCAGTGTGTCCAGTTTTAGCACTATATTTATTCAATAGTCAAATATTTCATAGGATCTTCCTTTAAAATTTAGCTTAACTCTATAATACAATAAATACAATACTTTGTAATGTAATGTGCTTTAATAAATTAATGAATTGAAACTAACACACAATGTGCACAAATTAAGTACGTTATAGTGATTGATAGTTTATAAATCCTATTATAACCTATACATCTTACACGCTCCGTATTATCCGAGTTTTATCGTATCTGAGGTAGCCTCGATCCCAATTAGTAATCTCGATTAATCGCGATATATATACAGTAGACTCGCGATTAACCGAGGTACTAATTGGGACCTAGACTACCTCAGATACGATAAAACTCGGATAATACGGAGTGTGTAAGATGTATAGTTATAATAGAATTTACAAGCTATCAATCAAATATAGCGTAATTTTGTTTGTAATTTATAAAAGGCTCTTCCTTTGAGAATCGGACTGTTTTTGAGGGTTTTCTGTGACAGACACACGAGTCATCTTCAGAGTGACAAGAACCCTAAAACAATGTACTCGTGACCAAGGCACTAGCTTGATGTGGTCGTCGTGATTTCGACAGTTGGTCAAACCGATAGGATGTGTCCCTCGTAATATGTTAGTCGTGAGTATTAATCACGAAAGGGGTAATATATTAAGATTTTATTTGGAAGAAACTTCTAGAAAATGTAAGCCATTATTTCATAGGCATTATATTATTATTATTATTATTATTATTATTATTATTATTATTATTATTATTATATATAAAAATGACAGTGGCAGATCAAGTTACTTTAGGGCTGAGTGTAAATAAATAGGACACATTGGTGATCTAAGTTCACTTATAAAAGGAATGGGCCTGTCGTGAGACAGAACACCTAATAAAATAATAAAAATATGATAATCTGACTGAAAAAATTACTTCTTACCTAATGTAAGGAGGCAGAAAAAACTATTTTGGGAAATAATTTATCTAAGTGCTTATATTTTATGCTTAACTAATCTATAAAACTTCTTATCGAATGTTTATACAACTAATTAAAATGCATTCTCACATCCCATTAGATTAATTAAAAGAAATTTAAAACCTTACTGACATAACGCATGAATAAATAAACTTAAAGATGACTGGCGTAAAAAAAAAAAGTGACTCGTATTGGAACGTGTCAACTGACAAATCATGGTCATCGCCAACCGATGCACGGCGGCTAAGAACTTTATCAACGTGTGCGGTGGATGGCCCCACATATGGTTGCTCGATGACTATGTGGTGTGGAAAGTACGTCACATTGTGCGAGGCCTTGGATCCCTCATATTCCAGGTATTGGCGACACCTTATGTCGGGACACAATATATGGGAACCCTGACTTCCGTTCTCCAAGGGTGCAGTATGGGGAAATCCGTTTTGGAATAGAGTGTATGTATGAGACGTAACGTTTCCTCAATGTAACAATATCAGCAAGACTATGCTAATGGAAGCAGGAATTCAAATCACAGATGTTTGCGCTGAATTGAGATTATTAAACCTAATAGATTTTACTATCCGACACCTTAGTTCAGTCAGTAGCGTGTCTGTCTACTGAGTTAAGGGTTGGGGGTTCAATTCTCGACATGACCGAAAAATTCATCATTGGTGAAATGTGGATTTAACCTTTCAGAGTGATGAATTAACTTCCGGAGACTGGATGTTGTGCCTGTCCTAGTCTTAAGTTAGATTATGAGGCATATTAAGCTACGACAGGCCTAGCAAGCCGGTAGTGGAAAATATATGGTTTGAATAATAAAAACTGACCCAGGCCACAGGCCGGAAACAGTAATGGATGTAAATAAACGTAGTTTTTTTTTATTACTATCACTATTTCATGTATAATACATTTTAGAACCTTTCTTTTAACTTAACCCTCCAAACTTTACCTTAAAAGTATCACTATCACAGAAATTATAAATTTAGGATTGTATTTTATAATATTTGTCAAAATATACACAAGCTTTCTAAAGGGAGAAACAAATATCTTGAGTCTTATAAATAAAAGTAGAGCTAAACAATTTATTAACGGTCAGATGAGGCTCTAAAAACTGGACCATTCCATTCGTAGGTAGGTGTCTTCTTGTATTTAGTGTAGCGCCACACTTGAGGCGTGCTAAGTCTGACCATGGAACTGGCGCTTATACTTGTGTTTGAGTCAGAGTGAAGACGTCTTCAGCTAACATTTTCTGAAATTAATAGGTTTAATAATTAGAGCATTTAGTTAAATGTTGTGGATTTAAAAATATTTCTAGTTTAAAAAACTGTTTTCTTTTAATTCTCTGTTTAATTCAACCACCAAAGAAATCCTGTATTTTTTCAGTTTGCAGGCGCGTGAAAATCCTGCTAAACCATGCTAAAGATTATAACTAGAGCCCTGCTTTTATGGTGAATAAAAAAGCCCAATTTCGTTTTTAAGTTTTCCAAAAGCGGTGAATAAGCGGTGAATTACAAAAATCCTATTTTTGCGACGAAATTATCGAATTAAGAAAAAAGCGTTAAAAAAATGATTTTTACCAAACTTTCGTGATTAAGGTGACTTTGTTGGGTTAAAACTAGACTTCTAGGACAATGTTTGAAACAGGTAAACTAAACATATTGAAGTGAAAACAAAAAATTACATTTTGTTTGGACAAAACGGTAAAAAAACACTAGTCCTCAAAAAAATGTGCTGTCAACTTATTAAAAAAGTAAGATTTAGCGGCAGCTGGTCCGGGAAAAGTATGTACAAGTCATAAAGACAAAATATTACACAAAAATCATCTTGTTACTTCACAAAAATTGTGACTATATTTTTAAATCTCAATTTAGGCTAGAAAAATACAAAATAACTACTCAACATCACCAAGCTGCAACATGCAGCTGGTAACAATGTTATCCACTTTCATTGTGGATCTGCGGTCTGTTACTACTAAACTATACCTAGAAAAATATCGTTCTGAATCTGCATTTGAAATCGGCAGCCACAACGCTTGCAAACACTTTGTTGCGAAGTCACTGAACATACTGTCTGTCTTCAGCCCTAGCAGCACATTCTCAATTTTTAAACTTTCGATGCCATCACTCTGTTCCATCAAAACTTTCAATTTTTTACACATTTCAATGTAGAAAAAAGACAAATCTCCATCGTAGTTGACAAAAAAGGGCAGTACTTAAAATATTTATTTTTCAATATCCCAAAATATTAGCGCGAATGCCGAAAATCACGACTAAATCGCAACTAAATCGCGATTATCGCGGACATCGTTTAAAATCGCGAATATCGCGCTAAAACGCCGATTTCGCGAATTATTGCGACAATTCTGAGCATATATTTGCAATCAGGGTAACCTGAAATGTGAACATCTGAAAGAAAAAATGCCATATCTAACATTCGCGAACTATCGCGATCTCCACAAACGCAGGGCTCTGATTATAACCATAGCGTATTTTAAGTTAGTCGAATTTTTACTAGGTTTCAAAGTTCAGTATTCGCGTAGGCATAGCTTTACAATATGATCTTTATAACTCTCTCTCTCTCTCTCTCTCTCTATATATATATATATATATATATATATATATATATATATACACGAGTATATTGCGCATCTAGGCTGCATCATTAGTAGTCCAGTAGTGGAAAACAGTGGTGTAGTCGTAAATTTAGCAGTTCCGGAAATTCAAGGGGAGTGGTTTGCCCCCCAACCACCGTAGGCGAAAAGATTTCCCAAACATAAATGCCTCTAGATGCTATTTGGAGCATTTTTTTAAAGGTTACTAAGGCAGAAACTTACTTATCGCACTTCCCCTAAGAATAAAAAAATTGCGCATAGAGCACAGTAAATTTCAACAGAATTTATTGTTTCAAGTATGAAAAAAAAAGTTTTAACATAATATTGATATAAAATCAATTAGTTAACTTAGAATTGCATAGTATAAAACTTCCCTAAAAAAATATGGATATATATTGAATAATTTTTCATGAAAAGTAATGCCGGAACGGCGTTCCCCCGCGTTCCTGCTCCACTACACCCTGGTGGAAAGATTAACCAATACTAGTGTACGTTGCCCAAGGGACGTCCGAATGTACTAATAGTACATCCTTTCCGTGGAGGTTCTTTCCATGTCCCGATGAGATGAGGTTGATGGTGATAGTGAGAATGGGAATGTGGAACCAGCGGACACTCTTAAACCTTACTTACCTAACTAACCAAACCTGATCACCGTGGGGGTAGTTCACCATCCGAGAAAAATGCCCAAGGAACTAGCCGGGAATTGAACCCGGAACCCTTAGGTTCGTAGCCAGATGCACTGACTACTACACTATGGGGCCGGTTATCTATCTAACTGAATAAAGCCCATTTGGGAAACTGGTCATACGTCAGTCAGTGGGAAATAAGGATGGAACTGATTCTGACTAATGGCGACAGTTTCTTGTAACTCACGAGCACTTACTTCCGTTTGTATTGATTTCACAAGTGCTATTGATTGCAATCACATGTGACTCAAACCTTTTTTTCCACGCCCCACGACTGCACAAAAAATAATGCTTAGGTCATGAAAGTAATGAATCATTCGGATGTTAACAAGATGACGCTGATTTTTTTAAATTGCCACATTGGTACTTAAGTGGTCTAAGATGCCAGTCAGGGTGTAGGGTGGAAGAAATCGAGGTTCAAATCTCGGTTGGAGGAACTAGGAATTATCTTACACATGTTATTTGCCAATGTGGGTCTACCAAACTTTTTCCACGCCAACTTCTTTTCAGCACTATTCTCCCTCATCAATACAGAGGATTTATTTTAGAAAGGTTAGTCTGTAATGACTTTTTTCCTACTAGAATCTTACTAATTTTTTTTAACACCGCATATTACTACCCGTTTGGGTATATGCTTATGTACTAACTACGCTGATGGTTTTAGGGATGGGATTGGTAAGGTTACATTTAGAGGAAGTGTACCCACGTTTAAGGAATATACGACATTATAATTTTTAATCAAACCTCTTGATACTTAAAAATAAACTTCACCCTTTCCACCTAGTCCTACTTCAAAAAAATATAGGGCCTATATATATTTTTGATATAAGATCCAAAATGGCTCTTCACCCAAAAAGATCACCGAACATTTCATTAGACCAACGACCACAAAAAAGGGTTACTTCTATTATTATTTTTTAAATTTTAGCACTGCGTTAATTAGGGTGTACGCATATGTACTAGGTGACCTGGCGGTCTAGGGGTAAGGTGTCGGACTTATATGCTGAGTGTCCGGAGTTCAATCCACGGTCCCGGCACATATCTATCTGATTTCCAAACCCTTCCTTCACCTCTGATAAGACTCGTATTGATCACAACTTGTGAATGTGAGGAATGCCACGCCTCCACCGTGGTTCGGATCCTAAGTTAAACTGTAGGTCCTTCATTTCATCTCACAATCACCCTATCATTACACATTAGTGTAAGGGCGGGCGTATAACCCGAATGGGTAGTAAGACGCGGTGCAAATATATAATAATAATAATAATAATAATAATAATAATAATAAATAATAATAAATAATAATAAATAATATATGTACTAATTAAACTAATGTGTTAAGGCTGAGTCATGGTTAAATTTAAAGCAAATGTACCTCCATCTGCGTGTTTAAAAGTGGAGAACCATTTAGTAAAAACATTCTCCTATCCCCCAGCCACGATTTGAGCTCTGATACAGTCTATTGCGATAGACTATGCGGCCAGTTAAATGGGTGCCGCTGCTATTGTTAAATCATAAACGAAAAAACCAACACGCCACCGGGAAGCCCCCGAATCGAAGTTGTGACTCACGTTGCCCCCGTCAAGGAATTGTCCTCGAATAAGAGCGTCTTCCACACCTTCCAACTCTAGTGAAAGTTTCACCCTAAGCCTCAGACAGGAAGTGACGTGACGTCATACAGGTACACCCTTCACCACGTGGTCGAGTGTCAAGAAGTGGGCCATTAATCCGAGGGGAAAAGGGAAGGCTGTAGCTATGATTTATTTCATTGTATTTATTCTTGTACGCCGAGGGTTAGTCACATGGGTTGTGCCCGATACTGACCCGGAATCTAGCCCTGATCTTCAATCCTGACTGGCCAGGCTCCACTTAACGATTGCTTAGAGATATTGATTATCATAATGGACTCTGGTTTGATCCTAGATGCTGGATTAAATGGTTTAATGATACTATTTATTTATAGATTTGACCTTTTAAGCGCAAGAAACCCTTTAATTTGAAAATAAGTAAATTAATGTTGTTTAAGTATATATTGCACAATCTAGTACCAATTATTTCTGATAGAATTCCTGGATGCCCAATACGAAGCGATTGTAGGACTATCATAAATGTACTGTACATTATGTACAGGATGACTCAAATAATTGTAGTAGTAGTAGTAATAATAATATTGCATGTCTGGGATTCATAAATCGTAGCCCAATTTGTGGAAAGATTAACCAGTACTAATGTACCGTTGTCCAGGGACGCCCGAATGTACTAATTGTACATCCTTTCCTTGGAGGCTCTTTCCATGTCCCGATGAGATGAGGTGAGGATGATTGTGAGTATGAGGGTGTGGAACCAGTGAAAACACTTAAACCTACTTTAAGCCTAATTAACCAAACCCTAGTGAACGTTGGGGTGATTCCCCTTTCGGAATAAATACCGAAGGCCCCAATCGGGAATCGAACCAGGCTCCTTTGGGATCGTAGCCAGGTACACTGACTACTACACCACGGGATCCGTTACACAGAAAATTGTTTACCTGTGATATCTCCATAATTTAATAAGTTGGAGAAAAATTACTCTATTAGGTCACCTTATGACATGCTTAATTTTTTTTATTTTTTGTGTGGTCGAATAACGGTCTAAACTTATTTTTTTCTTTGTTTGTTCTCATAATCTGCTATCTATTCACAAACGTTATTAATAAGTAAAACCTACTCAGGTTCCATTTACTTTGAAAAAAATTAATTTATTAAAAAAACAATAACGTTTGGAAAGACATTACTTTTAATTATGTCGTATTTAAACTAAATATTAAATAAACTTAAAGCTAATAGTGCAGAGTATATTAGCGTGGAGCGGCACCAAAATACATTTCTTTATTTCCGGGACATTTAATGTCCCAGTTGGGGTTCACACAGGAAACGGGACAGTGAATTTAATTCCGGAATGGTCTCAGCAAATCGGGATGTTCGGCAACCCTCAATACTGTCTATCAGAGATAATTCAAGGAAACAGTAGGAACAGAGTGACCTGGTGGTCTAGGGGTAAGGTGTCAGACTTTATCTGATTGCCAAACCCTTCCTTCACCTCTGACAAGACGTGTATTAATCACAACTTGTGAATGTGAGGAATGCCAGGCCTCCACCGTGGTTCGGATTCCACGTTAAACTGTAGGTCCTCCATTTCATCTAACAATCAGCCCTACCATTACACATAGCGTAAGTGCGTATAACCCGAACGGGTAGTACGACGCGGAGCTAATAATAATAATAATAATAATAGTAGAACAGGGAAATGAAATAGGGTTAGTAAAATACATACAAAAACTCTAGTGTAGCCTCTAAGGCAGTAGCTCTTAACCGGTGTTCCCCGGAACACTTGTGTTCCATGAACTTGTTACAAGTGTTCCGTCGGTGAAAGATGTCACGTGACATTTCTGAGTGATGGTAGCTACTATGATTCTAACAACTGAAGATTGCTACTTGCGTTGACTTACAAACCAATATAATAGCATATTCTTTAAATTGAAAAATTACACCTTGACTCGGGAATCGAACCCGGGAGATTTGGCTTAGTACGCCAATACCCTAACCACTGAGTTATCCAGAAATCATCCCGTGTCCAGAGTCATTCTTCACTCATATTTTAAGGAAAAATCTGCGATGGACATGAAAAAATTCTACTGTAATAGAAGCGAGTTAGACCACGCGGTAGTAGATTAGACTTCCGACGATGGGGAGATTGAGGTTCGAATCTCGGTCAGGTGTACTGAAGATGGTATTTCCACTCTACCTCCATGCAAATGCGGGTACACTTCCTTTTATATAACCTTCCTATTCCCTAAAACCATTAGCGTAATTAGTATATTAGCGCATAATACGAACGGGTAGTAAGACGCGGCGCTAAAAAAAGTAATTAAGATCACGCGCTATCAGATAACGCTGCCACCATCAACTCAGTAGTTGACTTTATCTGCCAATAGTACAATTACTATCGTACGAATACACATATCATGATGGATGAAATAGCTTAGCTAATATGTTTGTTGATTACTGTTATCAAGGCCGTAGTCGGGGGGGGGGGGGTGTCGGGGGTTTCAAACCCCCGAAATTTTATGAACTATATATATAAATGGCTTTATTTATGGTTCAAACAATATCAAAATTAAGGCACAAGTACAAATTAGGGAGCTGTGTTACCATAAAAAGCACTTCATATTTATAATTTTGTCTGGCCTTCGGCAGTTATGGTGTTATGTTGCCATAAAAAACACTTCAGCTAGATTCTAGAGGTGTTAAATATTTATAATTTGCCCTAGCGTTCGGCAGTTATGGTGTTATGTTGCCATTAAAACATTTCAGACAGCTTCTAGAGGTGTTAAATATTCAGAATTTGTCCTAGCCTCCGGTAGTTAGGGGGTTATGTTGCCATTAAAACACTTCAGATAGCTTCTAGAACTGTTTATCATCTAGAATTTTTTTCTAGCCTCTGTATTTGGGAGATGGCCCACAAAACCGCCCCATGAAATGATTGGCTGCTACAGCCTTGACTGTTATAATTGCTTTTAGATATCATATTCTTTAAATTGAAAAATGACATCCGTTCATGGGTGTTTCGCATTTTTCTTATAATCAAAAGTGTTCCGTGGCTTCCAAAAAGTTAAGAACCACTGCTCTAAGGACCCAAGTTCAGCCTCCAAGGTTAGACCCAGACATGGTAACTGTCCTCTCAGCTCTGCTGGTCAGTAGATATTACAACGTCTCTGCAGATGTTGGCTGTGTGTATTGAAGGATGTCGTTTGCAGGTGACTAATGTGTACCATGGTTTGGACATAGACAAGCTGTACTGATGTTAGGATAACAGGAGACTAGGATGAATTGGGGGGTCATCTATTTGATCATTAGGGTTCTGTGACGTCCTTCGAGTATCATGTAGGCGTTATTAATATGATGAAATATCTAAGACACATCATTGGGACATTTCTTGGACCAAGGACTACAGACTCTTACGAGGTTAATTATTGTGTATAGACACAGTATTTTCTAAAATAGTGGAGACACATCATTGGGACATTTCTTGGACCAAGGACTACAGACTCTTACGAGGTTAATTATTGTCTATAGACACAGTATTATCTAAAATAGTGGAGACACATCTTGGGACATTTATTGGACCAAGGACTACAGACTTTTACGAGGTTAATTATTGTCTATCGACACAGTATTATCTAAAATAATGGAGACACATCTTGGGACATTTCTGGGACCAAGGACTACAGACTCTTACGAGGTTAATTATTGTCTATCGACAAAGTATTAACTAAAATAGTGGAGACACATCATTGGGACATTTCTTGGACCAAGGACTACAGACTCTTACGAGGTTAATTATTGTCTATCGACAAAGTATTAACTAAAATAGTGGAGACACATCATTGGGACATTTCTTGGACCAAGGACTACAGACTCTTACGAGGTTAATTATTGTCTATCGACAAAGTATTAACTAAAATAGTGGAGACACATCATTGGGACATTTCTGGACCAAGGACTACAGACTCTTACAGGTTAATTATGTCTATCGACACAGTATTAACTAAAAAATGGAGACACACCATTGGGACATTTCTGGACCAAGGACACAGACTCTTACGAGGTTAGTTATTGTCTATAGACACAGTAATAGCCTAAAATAGTAGGCACGTGGTATAGTGTCCAATTTTCATAGTAAGAACCTTTTATGACAGTTATAAAAGATCCTTGGTCTACTTCCACTTATTCACACTTCAAATCAGGTCGTCTGAGAGGAATTTTATCAGGGGGTGCGAAGTTTTTTAAATGCCTCCTTCTATTTTACATTAATCTTGTCTAAAAGAAAAATTAATTAATCCTATATAAAAAAGAAAAGAAATATGACAAAAACAATTATTTAGAAGCTATACTTTTATATCTGAAAAAGGATAAAATAAGACAAACAATATTAGACCTATACCTATACTAATAATTTATCAACATTGCATGTAGTGGAACTATGAATGCTAGTCTTCAATATTTGCAAACATTTTCTGAGATCCCAGGATATTCCCAGTCCCCTTTTAGACCCATGGGCCCAGGAACAATGTACCCCGTGTATCCTTTTCTCATAGGGCCTGCGTCAAATCATTTTATATGCAGCTGTACCTTTTGATAAATATTATATAATCCTTAAAAATAACACTAATAATATAATAAAATGTTTTGAATGTTAACCACCAAAATATATGTTTATATTTTCTAAAAGACTCATAATTTTCAAATTAGAATAGAAATGTCATGCTAATTTATTCTGTCTCGCCAGCAATAAAGAGATTGAGGTTGGAATCTCAGCCGGATATAATGAGAATGGGTTTTACCAAATATTTTCCCTCTCTTCCTCCGTACAAATTCAGGTACAATTCCTACAAATCCTATTTTCCTCATCCTTACCACTTTAGCGTAGTTGGCATGATATGCGTATAGCCCAAACGTGTGATGAGACCGGGGGGGGAGGGGGTAACACACACGTTAGTGCCATTAACATAATGCAATATCTTCATTGGACATAGGTTTGCTTGGCTCAAGGACGTTTTTATGTAACAACTTGGTGAAATTACTATGGATGTCTAAGAGTGTCGATTCATAAGACTATAGATTGGGCAACTGCTGTTACCTTAAGAGCTCATTTGACCCCCCACCAATAACGTGTATCTGATAGGCCTATAGGTAATATCGCTCAAATTAGGGTCAAATTTTATGGGAGGTTTTCTGTAGTCTTCATTAAAATATAGTAGATTTTTTCTTAAATCGATTACTGTTTCCAGCCTGTGGCCTGGTCAGTTTTTTATTCAAGTCAAATATTTTTACACTACCGGCTTGCTAGGCCTGTCGTAGCCTTATAATCTACTAGGACTGGCACAACAACCAGTCCCCCAGCCGTCAATTTATCAATGTGAAAGGATAAATCCATATTTTCATCAATGATACATTTTCGGCCATGCCGGGAATCAAACCCTGGATCCTTAACTCAGTAGCCAGACAAATTATCGTCTGGGTAAGGTGTCGGACCAGAATATAGTGGAATTTAGGCAAGTAAAATAATTCTCCATTGAATAAAAAACTAACAAAAGCTATTTTAATCGTCCCAATTTTAGCTTTTGGTGAGGCGAAGACTGCAGAAACTGCGCTTCGTTGGGTTTTCTGGAACGAGCTTAATCGTGTAGGTCAACTAATTCCGCTAGCACTCTTCGGTGGCCACATAGTCTAAGGCGTCACTCTCGCAATAGACTAGACTGCCAATGACAGATAGATCGGAGTTCAAATCCCGGTCGGGTGTACTGTGGTACACTTCCTCCAAACTAAGCCCTCCTCATTCTTTAAAACACTAGCGTAATTAGCACATAAGCGTATAGCCTGGACGGGTAGTAAGAGGGAGTGATAAAAAAAAGAAGTACGCTTATATAATAGGGCCGAGGAAGATATAACTTTAAATAAGTCTACACGCATTTGCATGGAGGAATAGAGGGAAACCTTTTCGAAAAAAAACCTCCAACTCAGTACACTCTACCGGGATTCGAACCTTGTTATTACCATAAAAAAATACAGTCCAGCAAGAGAGTGACACGCTAGACCACGTGACCACCGATGCGGGTAAGTGTAACTAGGTTAGTCCAACATAAAATTAATATATTAGTGGCTGAAGTTTTATTATTACTACGATTCAACGGAAATGTTTTTGCCATCGGACATTTTCCAAATCGTTATTGAATATTTTAACGAAGCTACTGAGTTAAGGAAGTTCAAGCGAGTCTAGAACTATATTTTGTTGTTGTTAAAAACAATTTTTAGTCTCTTAATTAACAAATTTTGTTCTAGAACAACCATGGTTGGGAACTTCCCTTAACGAATTAATTGCTTATAAAAAATTAGGATTTATTAGAAATTATTGGTGTTTTAGTAAAATTATACTATATTATGTATATTATATTATGCTATACTATAACTTCAAATCAAATAGTGCTATTTTATTTATATAGCAAAGAATACATCAGAGAAGATCCAATAAATGTTTATTTTTAGAACAAAATTTGTTAATTAAGTGAGTACAACTTGTTTTACAACAAAATTGAGTATTGAAAATAATTCAAACGTGTTTAAAAAGTAGAAATTAAATCTAAACTATGTTAAAGTTTAAAATATCCCAGGAAGAAGGACAATACTTTGGTATTATAAATTAGTGTTAACTTATGATTAATTACATATAATAGATATTTAGAAATATAATATCCAAAGCTTTTAACTCTCATGACAACTACGTGATACAAAAATGTGACAAGTTTTGGGATAAATTTCCTTATTATCATGATTTCGTGTATGTAATTGGAGTTTGAGTTTCGACGTAGAAAAATTATTATATAAAAAAACACAAAGGACATAAATAATTATCAAGCATATTTGTCCAAAGATTACAGAATCACCTTAAGTCAGTGTTTCCCAAATTTCGCCTGTCACGTACCCATTTCGGGGCATTGACATAACAAGCGCACCCCTTCCAGTTATTCATTGAAATAAAAAAAAGGAAACCAATACCTGGTATAGTGAAAAGTACAAACGCCCGTTCGAAATTTTTTTATATTTTTTTTATGGTTGCGTTATCTGATAGCTCGTGATATTAATATAATCACATACTTGTAGCCGACGATTTCCGCACGTCCATCATAGTCTCTGCCTTAAAATATGAGTGAAGAATGACCCTGGGCACGGGACGAATCCTGGATAGCTCAGTGGATAGAGTATTGGCGTACTAAGCCAAAAGTCTCGGGTTCGATTCCCGTATCCAGGTGTCAATTTTCAGAACATATTTTTTTATTTATTTGGGGTATTTAACGTGAGCTTTCTGAGCCTACTGATTATATTAAAACACGAAAATTTCTATGAGCGAAAATGAAAGGGTCCACTAATTTTGCCAGGAAAGGTTATTTTACTTGCCACAATCTACGTGGGACCGACGGCTTTACTTCCTCCCCGAAGGAATTTGTGCTACGGATTTTTATCGTTCAAGGAAAAATCTGTCCACCCCGCTGGGTTTGAACCCACGAGCATCGGGTCATGAGGCGAACACTTTACCTCAAGACCAGCGAAGTTTTAGAGAAAGTTGAGAAAAAGTCGTGACAAGAGGAAAATAAAGGCTTATGTTCATGAGTTCAAGTGAAAATCTTCGTTAAATTTTTAACCGATTTTTGTTATCATTACATAATTATAAATGATTAATTAAACTCAGTACCATTACCCCTGGGGCTACGGGTAAAACACTTTGGGAAATACAGCTTTAAGTTATTCACCATTTCATGTCAAGTATAGAGCAACTGAGAGTTTATATTTCTTATATTAAGAGAACTAAGGTGGACAATATCAGATCATCCAGATTGTGAAATTGACGTGGATTTTTCTATCAGAGACACGCGTTGTCACTTTACATTTAAATATCATGGACAACAACAACAAAATCAAGAAGAAAAAAAGATATAACAAAAGACTTGTACAATAGTGTTTGTAGCTATGTTTAGTGTTTAGTAATAAAACGACGTTTGTTTTCTCGATCAAACCTGACTGATGAAATATACTGCTTTTTAGTTTATACTTATAGCAGGTTAATACTTTTATTTAAGTCCACGCAAGAACCCAACGATATACATACTCCCTCCCCTTTATTTTTTTATCACACTCGGTAACAAAGGTAATGTAAAGTCCATTGTTCTGTCGGACGAATGTTGAACTTCTGATAACTATTCCATCAACACGGATGTTGACCGGTTAAAGACTGACGCCCGAGATACACACCTAGCTTGCACACAGATGATATTAAAACATCAAAGGTCATGGACTTGGCTGGAAAATTTTAAGATTAAATTTTTTCGTCTCTATTAAGGTTCATTTCAGTAGAAAAGCTTAGTTCTAACTATCATTTTGACCACAAATTAAGTTTAGACTAAATTAGATAGTATATAGTTTTTATCTCCTGAGCAGCAATTTGAATTCTTGATAATTTAACGTGTAGAAAAACTAAAATAAATTAGTAAATATATACTATCAATAACGTAGCTGTGAGAATAAAATAAAACTTAAATAAAAAGTGGAATTGTTCAATAAAATACAGTAGTTGTCATGTTATTCAAAATATATTATCTTCGTAGTGATTTTAAACTAGTAGCTTATTTTAAAACTAACAACATAATAGTATAAAACTGTTTACGAAATGAGTTTGAAATAGATCAACCAAGTGGTTCTCAGACTTTCCTCAGTCACACACTCCTTTTGGGGGGTTAACGTACCCCTTCCAGCTCTTCATACAAAAAAGGAAAAAATACCTGCTATATTTTAAAGTACAAGCGACCGTTCCAAATTATGATAAATATCTGGTGGTAAGCCAAACAAAGTCGTGACAGAAAAAATAAGGCTATTAAAGCCCGCGACATTACGTCGAAATATAAATTAATTTGTTTATTGACCCGTTTCGCTGGCTGCATAGTCTGACGCGCTACTCTCGTGTTGGGTTATACTTCAGAGGACGGGGAGATCGGGGTTTTAATCTTGGTCGGTGTAATGAGGATGTTTTTCCAAAATGGTTATCCAGTCTCTCTCTCTCTCCACGCAAATGCGGGCACAATTCCTATAGCTATAAACTTACTCATCCCTAAAATCATTAGTGTAATTAGTACATAAGCGTATAACCCGAACGAGTTGTAAGACGCGGTGCTAAAAAGAATTTGTTTATCGCACATATTGTCGTCAAAAGTGGTAAATGGCGTAGCTCCTGAAATTCTTTGTGTACCGTGGGGGTACACGTGCTACAATTTTCGGAAACTCTGATTTAATAATAAAAAATGGCTACCTACCGCTCAGTGAGGTCAGTCAGTGAATATGATTATTGGTCCCTGATACAGCTAGAAAATAATAACCAAGCCAAGGAAACATTTTGTTAATGTATCTATTTCCCCTTGCATCTAGAGTCTAGCGCCACGTGAGGATATTGATGGGAAGGATCGCCCGGTCCTCGTTTTGAATAATCGTCCGTCTCGTGGGAGCACAGATAGTCAGGAAGATGACGAACAGATAATTGTGGGTTTCTGTTGAACCGTTGAGTGAAGGATGGCGAGCCATTTACCTGGCTATTAGGACATGTTGGAGGATATGAAGGGGGACAATATCTCCAGCCGCGCGCGCGGCATTTGTCTTGTTCAGAGGGTGATATCTGGACTGCAACGATTACTCACAGATCGTGGTCCTGGCTAACCTAGACGTGTCGTGGATCTTCAGAGGACCGTTGTTAGAATCCTGTCTGGGAGCTTGCAGTGCTAATGACACAAGAGTTGCTTGGAGACTACCATAACTAGCAGGTCCTGAGTGCTAATGACACAAGAGTTGCTTGGAGACCATTATGACTAGTAGGTCCTGAGTGCTGATGACACAAGAGTAGCTTGGATACAACCATAACTAGCAGGTCCTGAGTGCTAATGACACAAGAGTTGCTTGGAGACCATTATGACTAGTAGGTCCTGAGTGCTGATGACACAAGAGTAGCTTGGATACAACCATAACTAGCAGGTCCTGAGTGATAATGACACAAGAGTTGCTTGGAGACCATTATGACTAGTAGGTCCTGAGTGCTGATGACACAAGAATTGTTTGGAGACCATTATAACTAGCAGGTCCTGAGTGATAATGACACAAGAGTTGCTTGGAGACCATTATGACTAGTAGGTCCTGAGTGCTGATGACACAAGAATTGTTTGGAGACCATTATAACTAGCAGGTCCTGAGTGCTAATGACACAAGCATATCCTGAGTTATAATGAGTAATGACACACGAGGTGTTTAGTACTTGTGAGTTGTGACACACGATGGTTAGTACTTGTGACACACAATTGCTATAAGTGTCAGGAGCTTAAAAATATAAATAATATAATATCCATTTTTTACTTTCTCATCTAAAGAGAAAGTATTATAATCGGAAAAATTATATCTTGAGGTTATGATGAATCTTTAAGTTTTATGTGCCCCTAAACAAGTGAATTTTACAATTAGGTTTGTCCCCATATTTGTATGTCTGTCTGTTTGTCTGTGCTTGACCATGGATCCGAAATACAGTAGAGCGTCAAAAATCCGGACGTCAAAAATCCGGAGCGTCGCAAATCCGGATCGGCGGTGAGAGCAGGTCAAGTCTTGTACAAAAAACAATTAAGGACTTTTTTACCCAGTAAGTTTCCATTAATTACTGTAGATTCTTGTGGGTTTTTTTTCTAAAAAGTATTGTAGGGTTACTAATCTAAATTACATAATGTACATGTTCTTATTCAATATACTTTATTAAAATATTTTGTGTACTGTATTTTTCGAACCCTTCAGCCTCTATTTTGCAATACAGTAGACTCCCGAGCGTCATGTATCCTCTAGTCAATACATTACGTATGTATACAGTTATTGAAAGCACATTTGAAAATCCGGACAATTCAGTAATCCGGATGGGTCCCGGTCCCGATCGATCCGGATTAACGACGTTCTATTGTAGTTTGATGGATTTTTTAAAAACTTGATATTTAGATATTATAGGCCTATGGCTATGCTTCAGGACATTTTTGATTTTGAACCTAGTCCTTAAATTAAGGATATTTTACAAATGAATAATTTTTTTAATTACAAATTTTTCGAAAATGGCTACAAAGGTTTTGTTTAAAATTGATATCTGGTGTCTATTTAACTTCCCAAATAGCACTATGGACTCGGTTTTCGGGTAAAAATTAGTTTACGTTAAGGGAGTTTACTGATGAATGATTTTTGATATTACGAATTATTTCAAAATTGTCTTCGACGATTTTGTTTAAGTTATGTATCTGGGAAGTGACGTGATAAATAAAACTATATAGGCTACTTGTTTTCAGGGAAAAAAATTAATAAAAGTTTAGTTTAGTGATGAAAGTTTTTTAATCTGAAATATTTTAAAAATGTATTTAACGATTTGGTTCAAAATGCGTAACTATTAAGTTTTTAACTATTAATAATTAAATATATTTGTTTTTATTGAGAAAATGAATTTTTATAGTATTATTATTATTATTATTATTATTTAGCACCGCGTCTTACTACCCGTTCGGGTTATACGCTTAAGTACTAATTACGCTAATGGATTAGGAATTGGGAAGGTTGAATAGAGGAAGTGAACCCACATTTGCGTGGAGGGAGAGTGGAAAACCATTTAGGAAAAACCACCCTCAGTTCACCCGACCGAGATTCTAACCTCGATCTCCCGTTCTTGGCAGTCGAGCTCAACACGACTAGCGCGTTAGCCAACTACGCCACCGAGGCGGGTAATTTTTATAGTAATTTACCGATGAATGATTTCTGAAAGATGTTAGAAAAATTAAAATAATTTTGTTTAAATTTGGTATCTGGAATCTATTTTACATAATAAATAATAATATAATATGTTTTTTAAAATAAATTAGGTTAAAGATAGTTAACTTATAAAGAATTGGATGAAGTTTGAAATTAAAAAAAAATATATCTCTAAGATTTATTTCGAAATGGATATCTAGGAATTGTTTTCATGATAAATAAGAATACTTTTTTCTTTTACAAATTGAAAATAATTTGCAGTTAGTTTACAAATAACTGATTTGTTAAATTGGGAAATTTGCTAAAAAATATTTGAACAATTATTGTATTTAAAATGTATATGAAAAATGTTATTTTTTAGTAACAAAATGACGTGTTTACTGAAATCCTATTTTTTAAATTTTTATTTCAAGCTAGAGACTTATACACAACACGAGAAAGTTTGTGCGATTATATTGTACAATTTGTTTGAAGTAGTAACCCATGAAAAATTGTTTTCAAAAGACCAAGGTGAAGTTGATTAACATACGAAATGGTTTTTGAATCATCAGGTTTTAAGACCTAATAAGTTTTAGTTTTGGGATTATTAGTTATAGTTTTAATTTAACTATGTGTAGTTCAACAAAAAGTTGCTTGAACTCATTCTAACAAATAATAACAGGATTATTTGATATTAAAATAAGCTAGCTCCAAGAGGTTTTTTAATTTGCATGCTCTAACACGATTACCTACTTGAACAAAATGACATAATGATATTTTTTTAAATTTTAATTTTAGAATTGCGTCTAACTACCTTTTCAGGCAATACGTTTATGTACTAATTAGGCCAATGAGTTAGGGATGAGGAAGGCTAAATTTAGAGGAATTGTACCAGCATTTGTGGTGTGTAGAGCATTTAGGAAAAACCACCCTCAGCACACTTGACATGACCATTGACCAAGATTCGAATCTCGATCTACCTGTCATCGGCAGTCTAGTTTATTGCGAGAGTGACGCCTTATACCATACGGCCACCTTAGCAGGTTCTAATGAATTAGGATTAGGAAGATATATATATATATTCACGAGCTATAGAGACATTAACCTTGATAGCGATTTTATCAGAATTTTGGGGTATTTCTTAAGGTACCAGAAAATAATCGAACCCCAGCCTTCTGTTTCAGAATAGAGCGCTCCACCTAGGCAATCCACCTTGCTGATACCAAACTCTCGCGGGCAGGGATGGAACCAAGGTCCCACGCCGGCAACTTCCGTGTCTCGAGCTGCGGGCCGCTGCCGCGAGTAGCGCTACAGTCTTGTCGGTGAAATATGAGCGGCATCAAGGTGAGCGATGAGACTCATCACAGGAGACTTGGGGCTGGGGCCCACCCCAGGGGCCGCGACACTCACCCCCGTGAGCAACACAGGCTCAAGTCTCACTCAACAAGCGAGGAGAATAAAACTTACCACCTCCGTGCAAGCTCAATTTTAAAATAATAGTAATAATAATAACTATATTCGTTGGTCGGTCCCTTTCTCAATAGATTGGACTGCCAATGACAGGAGTATCTGGGCTCGAAACCGGGTCGTTTGTTCTTTGGTTCTTTTTTCCTAAGTGGTTTTCCACTCTAACCACAATGCAAATGCGATTACAACATCTCTAAACTCAACTTTTCTTATCTTTAACACATTATCGTAATTAGTACATGCTTAAAATCCGAATGAATAGCGAAATGAGGTGATAAAATAAAAAATAGTAATAGTTTTAATACGTTATTAACGATTCGTTCTAAGAAAAAAAAGAATAAGGGTATTTTTAGAGGAAGTGCACCCGTGTTATCTTGGATACAGGATGAGAAAACAGCAGTGACAAATAGAAAGTCGAAAACCAACTTCAGGGTTTCGACTCAACTTGATCTATGAAATTCCCGACTTTTCCTCTGATTTCCCCTGATCATTTCCTAAAATTCCTGACTCAAATGTATGTTACACCTTTCTACCCCCCCATTTTTATTAATATTTTTTATGAATAGTAATTAGTTTTAAAATGTAAATAAACATTCTTATTATTTTGTATTAATATTGTCTACTAGGAATTAGAAAATTATAAAATATGTTACACAGCTACAAACAAAAAGAGACAGTTTGAATCAGATTGTAATTTACTGATTTAATTATTTTATATGTCATATTTTGAGTAAAACATTTTCCAATTTTTTTTTCTCGAAATTTGCCAAATTCCTGACTTATTCCCGTTTTTTCCCGACTACTTCAAATTCCCGGCTAATTCCACTTTTCCCAGATGGTAGACACCCTGAACTTCATTGGAATTTGAGCACCAAGTGCATTTGAATGCAGATTGAGGCAATTACTAGTTATACCGTAGGTCGTGTACCCGCATCAATGGTCACACGGTCTAAGGCGTTGTGCTTGAAGGTCGGGTTTCGAATACCATTAGTTTCTATGGAGTTTTCTCAAACAATTTTATGCTATCCCACAACGCAAGTGTGGGTGGATTAACTTTAAATTATGCCGCCCTCAAAAAAAACCTCATTAGTAAGTTTTTGTTTCACGATTGTGGCTATAAGAGATATTGTAGTACATGAAATAATAAATTCAAAAGTATTCGGTCCACACTTTATATCTTGTTATAACTGGCCACCAAAATATTTTTTTTATATATAACTTTGAGAAAGAGCCATACAAACTATTAGTTTCAAAATAAAACGTTTTTATTTGGTAAACACATGCGCATGAACACAACCAAATACTGTTTGTGTGACGTCATCAACCACGCTATTATCGTCCGGTTCGCCATTTTATAAATATGAAGGAGAAGGCGGCCTTTTTTGAAGCTCTCGTTTGTCAAACATTTAACCGAACTACAGACGACGCTTCCACCGAAGAAAACATCCAAACGATTATTTTAATAAGTTAGTATTTCAGTAATATAAAAAAAACGCTTAAGAGAAGAAGAAAAAATAGTTGAAAATAATGTTTATATTTTGAAAGTTTTGACCGCCAAAAGTGAGAGAAGCTCTACATAAGGTCTTGGAGATCATATGGTTTGGCGATTGGATACATGAGAATGAATCTGGTAACTCTTGCCAGCTGTCAGCTACAACCATTCCTAGCTGGATGGACTGTATTAATATTTTATCTTCTAGCTCAAAGGTGATAGTTTAAGTTTAGACACACCTGACATTGAATCGGTAGTCGGAGATAGTTAAAATAAAAGCTAAAAGATACACACAAACTTAATGGTCTTACACAGCTCAACAAATATTCTAAGTAGGTGCAGTGAAATATAAATTCGCCATCATGCGGGTCATTCATTTCTGCAAAACAAGTTTCACACCCAACTATTTTTTTCTTCTTACGACCACAAATATATCCGTTGTTTTAATTTTTTTTTTTTAAATAAATTTCATCAAGTCATTGACTCACTAAACCGTTTTAAAATCAATTCTAATTTTAAGAGCAGTGCTTCTATATCACCCAACTTTATCTGAAATGCCAGAATGTTTTGCTCTCAACTCATGTTCGGCTTCTTCAAACTCCTTTCTAAATACCGCTTCTACGTGTGCCGAAGCCTTTTCAAGCAGAACTTTATCGCGGTGGCTGGACGATTTGTTTGAAGTTGTAAGTATCTCCCGAAACTCGTTTTCTCAACGATCGTATCTTATTTTCTGGTTTTAAAAGCCGTTATTTGAAGTATTCCTCAAAAAAAGGTCGAGATAATCTGCATGATTCCAAAAGTAAGAATTTATTTTGTGATACGTTCAAGTTACAGAATTTACTATAAAAAATTATTTTATGACAGCATTTTAATACCTGATCAGGCTATATACATATATGATAAATAATCTAATGGGGTAGAAATGAGGAAGAAAGAATTTTAAAGGTAATATACCCGCATTTGCGTGGAAGGAAAGTGAGGAACCATTTAGAAAAAAATACCTCTCAGTAGACCCGATCGGGATTCGAGTCCCGATTTCCTTATCTTCAAAGGTCAGTCCAGTAGTGGATCCAGGGAGGTCGATGTGGGAATCCCCCCTTCCCCAAATGGAAAATAATCAAAAATATTGAAACTAATACCTTAATGTTGTAAGGAATTACTGACTTTAACACCTCCCTTGCCCTAACTCCTACATGACCTAGTCAATAATTATTTCAACTTAACTATAATATGCAGAAAAAAAGTCGCTTAAAACAAACGATTTTCAATAATTAGTTTACTAAGTTGATAACCAATTATTTGTACTAAAATGCATATTTGTTTGTATTTATACTAAAACATTTTAGGTCCATGTACAGTAGTCCCATGGCTTCTTTGGTGCTGACTGAAAGCTCACAGCTGACAGCTGACGCCTTTGAAAAGTTACCAGACCAAATTATGTATCACTACGCCGAACCATATTATCTGTAAAAAAAAACATGTGTTTAGAAGCTGTCACTTCTGACAGTCAAAATTTAGGTATATACCTAAATGTTGACTGTCAAAAGTCAGCTGTGAACTGTCAGTCAGCACCAAAGAAGCCATGGGACTACTGTACATATTTATTACTTTTATTGTGACAGTGACTTTTTGTTTTATGTTTTTTTTTGTGTTAAAATTACAAATTTGGTTAATCAAAAGTATGTTTTTCCTTACAAATCCTCTTTTTATTACTAAAATAATTAATCAAAAATTATTTTTCTATACAGCAATTTTATTATGAAAACTATTAAATCTATACTAAAGGAGTCTTGAAAACCAATATCTTCCACCTCCCCTCCCGACAACAGGTCCTGGATCCGCCTTAGACCGCTCGGCCACTGAAACGGGTTTTACCAGCAATCATTTGAAATGTTTTCATACGTATTTGGATGTAAAACCACGATATTGAAAGTATACGAGTCCAACGCCTCTATAGGCATGATCATCAGTGCAAGAAACATCAGACCAAAATATAACTGGCCTTTTGAATGCTTAGGTAATAATTTTTAAATTAGATTTCTAAAATATTTGTGGATCATATAGAAAATCGTAGTAGCCTACGTCCTATTTTAAAAAAGCCATTATTTTTATATGAATATCTTGGATAATAGTAGGCCAATTTCAGCCTCCGGTTACACCCCTGATTATGCAGCAAACAATATTGTAACATCTCTTAAGGCCACTTTAAAGAAAGTTATCTATCAAAGAATTAATTCAAAAAACAATCCACTTCGGTGTTCACATGATCTAAGTACCAACGTTTTTCATTTAAGTGCTAAATCTTACTTATTATTTGTAATGTGGGCCGAACATATATTCAGTGATACCATCAACTTAATATAGGCCTACAAACAACACTTAATAAATAATTGCTTTCAATAAATATATATAAATTTTATTTTTAATTCGTAGAATCTTTGAAATCTTACTACCTAAAAAAAAACCTCATTAATCTCCCAAAACTAATATGAATTATACACGCACACAACTTTCACAAAACAGCTTAGAATTATTAATATATAATTATGTATACATCTTTTTACCAGTAAAATAAATGTATAATAAAACGAAAACATGACCTTTTTAAATACATATTTTGGTTAGAATTTTGGATATTTTGAATTTTTTAGACATCCCTTGGACTTTGAATTAAAAAAAAAAGTTCTACTGTATTAACATAGGATCGCTTTGGTCTTAAAATGAGATCCCCCCCCCCCCCCCTCTCGACTCTTCCTATAAAGTTTTGTTTTTAAATGCCCTAGTTCCACTTTTGCTCCAAGTGTCGTAGCGGCGAGTGACAGATTCTTGTCTTCTTCGCTCATTTTGAAGAGAAGATGATAAAGAGACGCGGGTCGCTCCGGTATAGGTGGAAGGAATGATTCGGTACCAAACTTAAAAAAAAAAGTCCGCTTTTTTTTATCCTTATTTCTATCCTTTCCCCCTTACTCCTCTTCATTCTAGAGTCCTTTGGAGTTGCGAGTCTCTTTTCAACTCTTCGTATAAAGTCAAACAGGTACGTCATCAGTAAAATATCAATTATTTCTGATAATCAATTGTTTTTGAAGCAACGTATTTATTTGTACGATTTATGAAATTTATTTGAGTACTTAACATGATCTTTCATATCATACTTATTATATGAAAACATGAATTACAAACTAACATAATGTATGGCAATATGTTTTATATCACACAATTTAATCTGATAAAAAAAATCAATATGTACTGTTTGGATAGAAGCGCAAAATACTTAAAAAAATAATAAAATATCTTAGTGTCAGCAAAAATTGAGCCCCCTGGATATGTGTTCGACCATTCTAATTTCTTAGTCACGGGTATGGACAGTAGCTATATGTAATACTAACGTGTTAGACTTGATTACTAATAACCGGGTGATTGCGGTTCAATTAGTCGGCCAGCTGCACAGAGGATGGTGTTTAATAAAAAAATGATTAACCACTCTACCTCCAAGCAAATGTCGGTACATTTTCTAGAAAAACTCCACCTTATTGATCCATATTCATTATCGTAATTAATGTATGTGTATAATCTAAACGGTTACTAAGACGTGGTGGAAAAAATAAGTATCTATTGCAGGTGGTTTCAACTAGTAACTTACTTATGCAACCGAGCTATAAAATAATCTTAGTTAATTTAATTTTTAGTTAAAGCGTCGGGAGTCGACGCACTACCGATTATCTAAGTGTCGGACGTATTCATTTTTTGTATTGTATTGAATCTAAGGGAACTTGGCTTTATTATCAAAATGAGTAATTAAATATTTTAAAGGCCAGGTTTTGTTGGATGCATTAAGATATTGTGAACGATTCTAAACCACCTGGAGGATGGAGTTTGATTCAAAAAGTTTATGTTAAAATGTCACTATTTTTACGGTAAATATTCAAGAACTGTTAATATTACTATGTGTAGAAAATTAAAACTGAAATACTGAAGCAATATTTATTTTTTCCAGGAAGTTTTTTTGCTATAAAAACTGTAACAATACGGACCCTAACACCTGTTCTTTTCCGCCCCACCTTAATGATACTTTGTAAAAATATATTGTTTTATGGCCTTAATTTCTAGAAAATTAAAATCAAGGAAATGAGAAGTTTAAATTTTACACTAAATTAGTAAGAGTATGATTTGGAAACTTTTGGGCGGCTTTCGCGAATATGAAAGAGCTAATCTATATCCCATTTTCTTACATAATATTTATATTATTGTGATGTTAATATATATTACATCTTCATATTGTTTGTTAGAAAGTAGAATGATGAAAATATATTCATAAAAGCTTAAAAAAATATAATATTTTAGTAAGCAAAATATCACTTAGTAGTTAAAAATTTTAAAAAATCAAGATGGAAATTATTTTGTAACTATAAAATATTTGATGAATAATATATACAAAGTAAGATGGAACTAGTCATGTATATGTATGCACATATACACTCGCTTTATACATTATATTTTATGCTTTATCACGTGTTCACTATCACATGTTAACGTGTCTATTATAATCTTGTTCACGTGTCTGTTATCATCTTGATCAAGTGTACACAATAACCTTGTTCACGTGTCTACTTCCATTTCTATTTCAATTTTTTTGGAAAAAATTACTTTTACTTTGTGTACTCGCCGGCTTACATTGTATGTTTACACGGGCAGATGTACGTTGTGAACGTGATGAATAATATTGTGAACGTGATAAAATAATATTGTGTAAGTGCTGACTCACATTTTTTAGGTATTTCTCCCTTTGTATAAGTGTAAAATTATTATAGTAATGAGTCAGTTTTAATACTCATTCATTAAAACGCAGTGCTGGTGTTTCAATATATTTATTATAAATATTTTAATAGAAAATTGAGATCACCACATTGGATAATATAGTGTTCAATGTTTACTAGTCTACATATTTCGTACGCAATAATTATACACGCATCGGTGACCTGGTGGTCTAGGGGTAAGGTGTTGGACTTCTGTGCTGAGGTTCCGGGGTTCAATTCTTGGTCCCGGCACAAATTTATCTGATTGCCAAACCCTTCCTTCACCTCTGACAAGACACAGCTTGTGAATGTGTGGAATGCCAGGCCTCCACCGTGGTTCGGATCCCACGTTAAACTGTAGGGTCTCCATTTCATCTCACAATCACCCTACCATTACACATTAGCGTATGTGCGTATAACCGAATGGGTAGTAAGACGCGGTGCTAATAATAATAATAATTTACACGCATTCTTCTTGGTATGAAGATAAACTATTAGATCCATGACTATGTAGAAAAACAAATGAAAACCAATCTCTCTAAAAATTTGAAATCTTAGCTGGCTTACTTGATTTACCTTTTCATTTATATTATCTTGTCTTAAATAAATACTGCCCCTTTTAACATGGTATACACAATTTGGTGGTCAAATGGTCTAAGGAGTCACTCTCGCAATAGACTGAACTGCCTATGACCGTTATATTGGGCTTAGAATTCCGGTTGGGTGTACTGAGGGTGGTTTCCCTACATGTTTTACCACTCTACCTTCACGCAAATGCAGTTACACTTCCTCTATATTCAACCTCCCTTCCTCCCTAAAACAATATCGTATATGCATACAGCCCAGACGGATAGTAAGACACGGTGCTAAATAAGACATGGTATGGAAGTTGTTACGATAAACACAATAATTTATAGCTATACTTGGGCTCGTATTAAAGCTTGCTGGAAGTGTGACAAGAGATAATGTTAGAGCTTGATGGAAGTGTGACAAGAGATAATGTTAGAGCTTGCTAGGAGTGTGACAAGAGATAGTGTTAGAGCTTGCTGGAAGTGTGACAAGAGATAATGTTAGAGCGTGCTGGAAGTGTGACAAGAGATAAGCTGGAAGTGTGACAAGAGATAATGTTAGAGCTTGCTGGAAGTGTGACAAGAGATAAGCTGAAGTGTGACAAGAGATAAGCTGGAAGTGTGACAAGAGATAATGTTAGAGCTTGCTGGAAGTGTGACAAGAGATAATGTTAGAGCTTGCTGGAAGTGTGACAAAAGATAATGTTAGAGCTTGCTGAAAGTGTGACAAGAGATAATGTTAGAGCTTGATGGAAGTGTGACAAGAGATAATGTTAGAGCTTGCTGGAAGTGTGACAAGAGATAATGTTAGAGCTTGCTAGAAGTGTGACAAGAGATAATGTTAGAGCGTGCTGGAAGTGTGACAAGAGATAATGTTATAGCGTGCTGGAAGTGTGACAAGAGATAATGTTAGAGCGTGCTGGAAGTGTGACAAGAGATAATGTTAGAGCTTGCTGGGAGTGTGACAAGAGATAATGTTAGAGCTTGCTGGAAGTGTGACAAGAGATAATGTTAGAGCTTGTTGGAAGTGTGACAAGAGATAATGTTAGAGCTTGCTACCAGTATAAAGACCTATTGTATTGGAGTTTGACAGAAGTATGAAGAGCTAGTATGATAAAGATTTCTAAAATTATAAAAATTAGTATAATGTAGCTTTCTAGGTGTATATAGAGCAGGCATTATGAGCTTTCTAGAAGTATAAAAATAAAGTATATTGGAGTTCATTAGAAGTGTTAAGAACTAATATATTAGAGCTTGGTATAAGTGTTAGGAACAAGCATATTAGAGTTTGGTAGAAGTTCTAAGATATAGTATATTAGAGCTTGATAGGAGTGTTAAGACCTAATTTATTAGAGATTGGTAGAAGTGTTAAGAACAGTTATAATAGAGCCTGATATAAATGTTAAAAGCTAGTATATTAGAACTTGATATAAGTATTATTATTATTATTATTATTATTATTATTATTATTATTTTTATTATTATCATCACTGCGTCTTAGTGCCCATTCTTCTTATACGCATTTACGCTGTGTAATGGTAGGGTGATTGTGAGATGAAATGGAGGACTACAGTTTAACGTGGGATCCGAACCACGGTGGAGGCCTGGCATTCCACACATTCACAAGTTGTGATTAATACACGTCTTGTCAGAGGTGAAGGAAGGGTTTGGCAATCAGATAAATCTGTGCCGAAGCCGAAGATTGAACCCCGGAACCCCAGCACAGAAGTCCGACACTTTACCCCTAGACCACCAGGTCACTGACGATATGAGTGCTAAGAACTAGTATGTTAGAGCTTGATATAAGTGTTAAGAACTAGTATATTTGTGTACGATAGAAGAACTATGTTAGAGCTTGCTAAGTGTATGTAGAAGAATAGTGAATTGTTTATACGAACCGGGAGCTACGATAAAATAACTGATTATAAAAATGGCTACATGTGTGCACTAGGAACTAGTGTAACAGCGCCGTATGCGGAGTATTTTTGGTTGACTGATGTCAGTGACAGATGAACGACCCATGGCTGAGCGAGATTAATAGGAACATAGGTCCAGGACCGGTCGGTTAGGCACCCCGGAGGTAGCAACGATACAACTCTCGTTAATAGCGGTTAACGTTCGTCCCCACATCTCGGGGGAGTTTAGCAATGTATCACACGGAGAGTTACTCTGAGGGAAATAGTCTACTTGATCGTGCATTGGTCTTTAATTTGGGATAGGTTGAAAATAAAAAAGTGATTTGGCGTGTGCTGAGTTTTCCAGCTTTGAATATAAGATCAAAGTATTAACCAGCTCCGTGGTATAGTTATCAGAGCTCTGACTACCCACCTAGGGGGTCATGGGTTCGATGCCCGGCTGGTACCAACTATATGTTTCCTGAAAGGGGAACTATCCCAAAGATTACCAGGGTCTGGTAGTGATAAGATTGCGCGTCTGGGCTAAATAAATCGTAGCCCAGTTTGTGGAAAGATTAGCCAGTACTAATGTACCGTTTCCCAGGAGACGCCCGGATGTACTAATTGTAATTGTACTAATTGTAGTTCCTTTCCTTGGAGGCTCTTTACATGTCCCGATGAGATGAGGGTGATAGTGAGTAGGAGGTTGTGGAACCAGTAGGAACACTTCAACCTAACTAACCAAACGCTGGTGACCGTTGGAATAATTTCCCTTTCGGGAAAAATATCCAAGGTATTAGTCGGGAATATAACCCGGGATCCCTAGGTTTTAATCCAGGTGCACTGATCACCACACCACAGGGTCGGTTACCAGGGTTTGATAAGTTAGTCTTAAGCTAGGTTGAGTTAATACCGGTTCCACGCCTTCATACTCACTATAACCATAAACTAATCTCATTGGAAATGGAAAGAACCTACACGAAAAGGATGTACGATTAGTACGTTTGGGTAGACCCCAGCAAAGGCACTGTAGATAAGTATCGGCTAATCTCCCACAGACTGGGCTAAGAGGGTTGTAGCCCAGACACTGATAAATAAATAAAATCAAAATATTTGTATAAGCTCACTTGCAGGCTGTATTATTTTACCAGTAATATCTTTGACAAAATTATAGTCCTATTTCATAGGAATGTCCTTAGTTGACAGATAGAAAATCTATTAAGAGGAAAGAGGGAGAATTGCGTTCACTTAAGTCAAATTATTTATTTGAGGCTTGTTTAATTATCAGTTTGTCAACTAAAATTACATTAATTATGTAAACACGTTCATCTTATTTATTTAAAATTTATATAAAAAATGAAAATTATTTCAATGAGCTATTATAATTATATTTTATAGATCACTGTCATGAGCGGATTTATCTACATATTCGGGTAATTCTGCTCAAAGCTGTCCACATGATTTATCCTCCACATGAAATTTTAGACAAAAAGATGTTATATTAAAATAATTTAACTGTAATGTATTGAAACATTATTTTCTACGTTTTAATCTAAAGTCACAATTTGTAAATTGTTGGGCTCAAACTAATATTCTCTGAGATCTATTATTGGTTATGTTATGCTATACAATGAGGAAGAATGTCGCTCAGTCCTGAGCGCCATTACCCTTCTTTCTCTCTTTTAATACTTGATTTTCTAAATTCCCCATTTATTAACGATATTAATATCAAAAGCTAATATATTTTGAAAGAAAACTTATATATAAACGAAAAAAAAAGTTAATTATTGATAAAAGTTATGTAATAGGCCTAATTAGTCGTCCAAATAGCAAGTTCCTCTTTCCTCAACCTTTCCTTCTATACGTCGCGCAAGAAGACAGTTCCTCTAAGGATGTGTCCGATTCAGTTTGCTTTGCACCGAAGAATCACATCCAAAATTGTTTCTCTTCTCACCCTATTGTTCTTAGGACTTCTTCATTTGTCACCTTTTACCTCCACCTGATCTTCCTCAAGTCTTCTCCAACAACACATTTCAAAGTTCTTCAAGTATTTATTTTCCATCTTCCTGAGAGTCCATCCAAGTTTCTGTTTAAATCAATGGACAACATGATTTTTTTTAATAACAAAATAATTGTATCCTTATTAAATATTTACATTTACTTTTGATGTGAAAAATTTACCTAACACAGGTTGGGGGGCCTCAGGCTAGAGGCGGCGATACGGGGGAGTTAAACAATGTAAAAAAAAAGTTTCGTGATTTATGGATAACCCACAGCTGCAGATAATATGAGTTTCCGTTATATATTTATAGATTTGACATAAGTTCCTTCCTATCTAAATCGGATCCGTATTTTTATCTTTAGATGTTCATGTTCCAAGAGTTAATATTTGAAGTGTGTAGACTTGTGCGGTTGTTGACCTCAGAGGTCCATGATGACTTGTCATTAGGCGGGATCGAGCCATCTGAAGGGATGTTGCAGGTATTCATGCTTCTACCAGGTGGGTCAGACTCTTAGCGACCACTGCTCCACTGCAGATAATACTACACTTTGAAATATGAAACAGGACGACTCCGATAGAGAAAATTATCTCTCTCTTTTTTTTTTTAGTGAAACGTGTTTGATTCTCAGCCAAAGAAATGGATGGCTAAGGGGGAATAGAAGGTAAACTCAATATTTTTACCATTTTTTTTTTGCCCAAAATAAATCAATGATCTCTTCGGTATGATATTTTTTTTTCACATATAATAATCTCAACAGTTTTTGAATATATGTCATGAAATGATGGCTATCGTCCCGTGGTCTAGTGGTCAGTGCACCTGGCTACGAGCTTAGGGGTCCCGGGTTTGATTCCCGGCTGGTAACTTGAGTATTTTTTTAGAAAGGGGAATCATCCCAACGGTCACCAGGGTTTGGTTAGTTAGGCTTAAGTTAGATTTAAGAGTTTCCACTGGTTCCACACGCTCATATCACTATCTCCATCACCTCATCTCATCGGGACTAGAAGAGCTCCATGGAAAGGATGTACGATAGTACATTCGGGCGTCCCTGGCAATGCTACATTAGTACGACTGAATCTTCCCACTACTGGGCTACGAATGATGTAGCCCAGACGCGCAATATTATAACATCATTGTCCGACCATAAACTTTTAAATGAAGAAAGAAAGTCTTGGGTAAAATTCTGCGTTGATCGTAAATATTAACCCTTCAGTGGCCTTCTAGTATATTGGACTGGCCTGCTGAAAAGAATTGGGCTCAAATCCCAGTCAGGTCTATTATGGTGGTTTTTCCTACAGTGGTTTCCGCTCTCCTTCCACGCAAATGCAGGTAGACTACTTCTTGAATGCTTCATTCCGCATCCCTACACGATTAGAGTGATTATAATATGTGCGTATGAAATGAATAGGTAGTAAGACACGGTGATAAAAAACAAACAACAAAATTATAACTGTTATTCAATAAATGTTTGGATTAATATGTCTAGATTAAACTAAATGTTTCTGTTAAAGTAATATTTTATTTATTTTTGGACTGTAAAAGTTTTTTTATGAAAACTATAAGAATTTGGACTTTGATTTGCGTACCCTTGAAGTAAATATATTTTTTCAATTTTTATAACAAAATTTGTTGGTCACAATAAATAAAATATTGTTCTAGTAGAGATATTTAACTTAACTTACTACACATAATAGCTCAAACAGTTCTTGAATATTGTTCATGGGCGTGGTGGCATTTCAAAAGGACTTTTTATCCCGCATTTAAAAAGTTCTTGTTCAAATGGCATTGTACCAAATATTTGAGAAATTATGAGAAACTTTACGTAAAAATTAAATTAATTGTATCTATTGAAGACAAATTTTGTTTATTTTGATCAAAAAGATTATTTTTTATAAAAAAAATTGCAACGTATACGAATCTTAGCTTGCGTTACCTTCCCCTCCAACCTTAAATATGTCAAGTTTACTGTCTAAGGAAACCAGGTTTTTGTACTGTTTAAAAAAAAAAAGTTAAATAAAACTATACATTTAGATAATTAAATGCTTGAAATCTCGGGGATAGCAGTACCAGGAAAGGTTGGCTTGAAAGTTTTCTCAAGGAAATTGTGGTGCGATTAAGTTGGCGGCAGTGCCGCTGAGCAATGAACCTGATTAGAAAGACCAGGTAGGTTCAACGAGAAGGCGCGTGGAGCTATGTCGTCTTCAAGGATACTTACCGCTACCGCAAACTTATAGTCCGTCAAAGATAAGTCCAAACTTTCAGTGGCGGCTCTCGAGGGTGTTGCACAAGTTGACGAGACTGTACTTTGGTCCCAGCATCCAGTAGTATACGTGTTCTGTGAAGGCTAATAATTGAGTTCAACTTTCAGTGGCGGCTCCCAGGGTGTTGCACAATTGCTTGACGAGACTGTACTTTGATCCCTAGCATTCAGTAGTATACGTGTTCTGTGAAGGCTAAGAGATAAGTTCACTTTCAGTGGCGGCTTGGGGTGTTGCACAAGGCTTGACGAGACTGTACTTTGGTCCCTAGCATCCAGTAGTATACGTGTTCTGTGAAGGTTAATGCACAATCACATTTATTTAATACTTGTATGCACACGTGTGTTTTATTAAATAGGCACTGAGTGGAGTGAACAATTTTATTTTGCGCGCCACGTCTTACTACCTGTTAGAACTAGACACCATTATAATTACATCAAGAGAGTGGAGATGATAAAGGTAAATTTTAAGGAGATATACCCGAATTTCAGTAGATGGTGAGTGAAAAAAAAAACTAGGTTACAAATCTCCACTCATTACACCTTATCCCATATCTGAGCAGTGTCTAATCCAGCCCACCTCATTACACCCTATCCCTATCTGAGCCATTTCTATCAGTCCACCTCATTACACCCTATCCCTATCTTGAGCCAGTTCTATCCAGTCCACCTCATTACACCCTATCCCTATCTTGAGCTATTTTCTATCTAGTCCACCTCATTACACCCTATCCCTATCTTGAGCCAGTTCTATCCAGTCCACCTCATTACACCCTATCCATCTTGAGCCATTCTATCCAGTCCACCTCATTACCTTCCCTATCTTGAACCAGCTATATCAAGTCCACCTCATTACACCTATCCTATCTTGAGCAGTTCTATCCATCCGCCTCATTACACCCTATATCTCTCAGGTCCATTCTAATTTATCCTCCCATCTTCGTCTAGGTTCCCAATTCTTTTCCTTGGGTTGTCAGTCAGTACCCTGAACAGGTTCTAGAATCTCCCATTCACGCTGCATGTCCTGCCACCGTAATGCTGCGAGATCTGTCTAACCTAACAATATATTGTGAAGAGTACAGGTTATGTAACTCATAGAAATAATGAACATAATATGTTGTAAAAAATGCATACATACAGTTATTTCTAATATTATAATAATTACATTTGTATGGTTTACAAACTTTATATACGCAGATAACCAATACAAACCATTAGCTTATCTTAGTTAATTATACGTATATTATTATTAAAATTGTGTTCATATAGTCATGCCAGACAACATTTATTTCTGCAATAGTGAGTGTTGATACTCGTCAACGGAAGAAGGAAAGTGTTATCAGCATATAGACCTCGCAGATTGAACGAATCATTTTCTTCCCTCCCTTTCTATTTTGTAAATTCGTGCCTAAGTGGATATTGCTTAGGTGCATCAATTTAAGAGCAACCCGATTTATAAATTTGCTTTGAGTTCACCAATTGGGCAACAGCTTCATTAAAAAAAATGTACGGAGTATAAAGCTAGTATAGATTGTTGAAATTTTGAAATATTTTGAATCCGCTTCGGTGGCCGCATGGACTAAGGCGTTACCATAGCAACATACTGGACTGCCACAGACGGGGAGATCGGGGTTCGATCTCGGTTAGGTTCATGGAGATTTTTTTTCCTTAAATGGTTGTACACCCTGGCTTCACATAAATGTGGCTTTACTTAATTTAAATTAAACCTTTCTTATCCTTAGCCTATTAGCGTAATTAGTCTATAGACTTATAATAAACCGAACGGGTAGCAAGACACGGTAGTAATAGGCTATATCATCATCATCATCGACTGTTTTGAGCATGTGGCCGAATCAGTTTAATAAAATGCTCCAAATTCCTCTATCCTTCCACCATTCTTCCTGCTTTAATTTCTTCCATTATCCTCCTCTCTCTTGAACACTTTCTGTTATCTGGCCCTCCCATATTTTTCTTGGCCTCCCTTACAATCTTTTTTACTTTTATTCATATCTTTATTTCCATTCTTCATCCTCATAACATGCTTATACCATCTCAGTCTTGCTTCATCTATCTCATGTACTCCCTGTACCCCTTCTCTTTCCCGGATAACTTTATTCTTAATCTTCTTTCTCCTCTGATAGAAATTATATATATATAGGTATATTTGAATCTACGGGAAAACCTGGAACTATATCATGACAGATACTTCCTCTTATGTTGAGGTTGCTACAATCATTTCCGGTGCTGAAGCCTCTCATCGCCCCTATTCGCTGCCGCTATTCAGTTGTCTTCAAAATGTGTCGGCTTCTTATTGTACACACAAGCACACATCTTCATCGGCACGACTCCTCTGGATTGGTGGGGGGAGTGTTCTGAGAGGCTGACTGAATATAGATCTCTTACCGATATCATGTACCACATACAAGAATATTGCATTTGTATGTAATTTCGAGCTCAGACTTACCCATGTGATCCGGCATCTTAAGAGTATCACGGGTTTGATTCTGATGAGGATACACAATTACCATCGTATAGTTTTATTTGTTCCGCTTGACCAAAGGTGAATATCTATATGTAATAGCATAATAGGGGTTTAAAAGGCGTCATCACAAAAGCAAACACTAGCGGCATAAAGGCAAAGTACTCATAATATTCATCATATAAAAAAAGTGGTATTGATGTATCAAACGAATTAAGACATTTGAAAACTGAAACTGTGTGTATTTATACATGGTTATTCTTAAATGAAAATCGTTTTGTTTTCACAAATATTATATTGCAAACTATTTAAATTAATTAAATATATGAATATATTTATTTTAAAAAGTGAGAATAGTAAACAAAATCTGGCGAGTAAAATTATTAATTAATTTAAGATATCATAGAACCGTTATATTTGGTACTTAGGAATAATAAAAACCCAAATTTAATTTTTTGATATTTGATTAAAAAGATTAAATTCAAATTTTAGATTTGAAAAAAAAAATTGTTTCCACTATTGGACGAGGAAGATAAAATGAATTTTACATATACCTTCATGCTTGGAGCATCGCGCTGATGGAGCAGGAAACTTGGACTCTTAGGAAGATGGAAAAGAAATATTTGGGGGGCTTTGAAATGTTTGCTTGGAGAAGACGTGACAATATCAGGTGGACAGACAGGGGTGACAAATGAAGAAGTCCTAAGAAAAGTGGTGAGAAGAGGACGATTTTGGATGGGGTTCTTCGATATAAAGCAATCTGGATCGAACACATCCTTAGGAGGAACGGTCTTCTGCACGACGTTATAGAAGGAAGGTTGAGGGAAAGAGGAGCTCATGAAGATGGAGGATTCAAATATGGGATGACTCGAAGGAAAGAAGAAAATTATGGGAGCTGAAGGAGAAGAGGCATAGGACAGGGCGCATTGGTGTCTAAGTTCAATGACAAAAAGAATGAACTTGTCGTAAGACAGAACACTTAATAATAATAACAATAATAATACCTGCATATACGTGTAGTAAAATGATAAACCATTTAAGGTAAGTGATAATTTCAATACACCAAAACCGGATTTCCATTTCTGATATTCCCGACACCAGCAATTTATAAAATACGAGACTAATGCCTTTGTACGCGTGCCTACCGATATGGGTGATACAACTAGTACTCTTATTTATATTGTTGCTAGTGATTTATAGTGACGACACGCATGTAAATAATGAAGGTATATACAGGGTGTACCGTAACATCTGCGGGTCAAACTTCAACGGCGGAGAGGAGACATCAAAACAATTAAAAAAAGTTCATTAAAAACCATGTATCCTTAATGACCTTGTTTCCGAGTGATCGTTAAGCTTGTATCAAGTAATGTGAAGCTGCTCATCATTATAGCAGCGGCTCAAAACCTTTTTCTGCTTGCGTACCCTTGACAGTCCATTTCCATAAATTCTGCCCTTAATTTTTTTTAGTAAAATGTTTAGTTACTACAATAGTAGTTATTTCTGATTTATTTGTTGCAACTGAGAAATAAATAGGCTGATAATGGAATTTAAAAAACAATGTAATAATAAGTTAAATATATTTTTTATACTCAAAAAGCAAAAGTTACATAAAAACTAACACATTTAATTTATTTATTAATTTATTAATAATTATAAAACTATTTTATGTTTAAAATTGAAATGATTTTTCTCAAGGTCAAATATATAAGAAAGACTGGCACCCCCCTCACCACATCGTTGAGCTAATTTCATAACTTTTTACTGATCTTTTGTCTTACACCGCTGGCGTATGTATATAGACTTTCCGATACTATTCAAAAAATTTTCGTGTACCTCCAAACTTTCTGGTACGTATCCCTAAGGGTACCCCACGTAGGGAACCGCTGCATTACAGGAAGTGCTCAAAATGGCCACCATTGGTCTGAATTCAAGCCTGCAGTCATCATATTGTAATTAATTAATTAATTAATTTTAGCACCGCGTCTTACTACCCGTTCGGGTTATACGTTTAAGTACTAATTACACTAATGGATTAGGAATTGGAAAGGTTGAATTTAGAGGAGGTGAACCCGCATTTGCGTGGAGGGAGAGTGGAAAACCATTTAGGAAAAACCACCCCCAGTTCACCCTACCGTGATTCGAACCTCAATCTCCCTGTCCTCGGTGGTCTGGCGAAACACGACTGAAACGTTAGCCAACTACGCCACTGAGGCGGGTCATCATGTTGTAGAATGCCGCACTTTAAAAAAATAATCACCAGGTGTTTGGACTAACCAGGAATAACCCATCAGATCGAGATATATAGAGTATGGTGTACATACGTTTTAGTGGAATCACTTGGATGTAACTTGGAAACTAAGGTCAAATAGGGCACACGTGTATATGAGCTTATTTAAATTGTTTTTCTCGCTGAAAGTGGGTCCCACATGTTACGGTACACCCTGTATATTTCCTCTGAACCGAGTGTACAAAAAAGTGTCGCCGTGAAATGTTCGCTCCCTACTAACCAGTGGCGTATTTAGAAGGTAAGCTGAGAATCTCGTGACCATGGAAAAAAAAAATGACAAACTTGAGAAGTATCTTCAAGTATTCAGTCGGTGTGATATACCGACCCTCATCACCATAATAAAGTAGCGACCATACCCAAATACCACGAGACGACAAGAAGATGCGTTAAATTACGACACAGAAATATAAATAAATAAATAACCAACAAAATACAAGCACTACCGAAAACTTGAAGGGGGAAAAAAAACAGCTTCCGAGTATCTTCGTACATTCGTTAGAAGAGGACAGCGTCAAGACCGCCGCCACTTTATTATAATTATGTAATATGATTTGTTTTAAAAACAACTTGTTTACTTTGTCTAGGTTATATCGAATCTACAAGCTATACGATATTATTATATATAGTTATAAAGGCGAAAAAATTGAATTTTAAAATTTATAAATGTTATGTTTTATTAATATTTTTATTGATTTATAATCTTAATTAAGTAATAGTTTTTATTTTTTATCGTTTTGAGTTATTTAACGTGCACTTTCTGAACCGACTGATTATATCAGCACACATGAAGTTCTCTGAGCGAAAGCGAAAGGTACCACTGATTTTGCTGGGAAAGGCATTTCCACATACCTTCCAGGGTTCTTTTTTTTACATGCCACAATCGACATGGGACTGACGGCTTGACTTCTACTCCTGCGGAAGTAGTGCCGGCTGGGTTTGACCCAAGAACATTCGGTCCTGAGGCGACCACTTTACCCTAATACCACCGAGGTTTCCCATATTATATTAAGCTTATTTAAAGAATTTTGTGCCAATAGTTATAATAAAATAACAATTTGAATAAGATAGAACATAACAAGGAAGCTATATAAATTTTAATTTCCATCCTAATCATTCTCATGTCAGAAAAATAAAAAGCACCTTTAATGCATCTACTGTAGTCGAGATAAAACTCAGGACTACCAGATCAAAGTCAAGAGTTCCAATATTTCACCGGTCATAGTTCAAATCTGTGTTCGAAGCATTCAATTAGAATTTAGCAATACTGTTTATTAATAATTTTTAAAATTGATTTCAGTATTAATTGTAACTCAACGTTTTTTTAAAAAATAGGGTCAGTAATCATTTAAAGTGTATGTGTACAGTCATAGTCAGCAAATTTGTTTTAAGGGATATAGGAATTTAGAATGAAACTTTGGTCATTTTTATGACCATAACTGTATTCGACAGTTTCTTTAAAAAAATAATTACTGTTTCATTGCCAGTGAGATAAACTGGATAGAAAGGTATTGGATTTGGTTCGAATCCCAGTCGGGTGCCTTAGGAGTTGTTGCTCATATGACGTAGTCCCTGATAGATTGTTTTACCCATTATTTCTCTAAGAGAATGCTTTTGAATTTAATTAAAATTTACCTTTCTCAATTTGAGCCCTTAAGTTCTATTAAGTTGCGTGAGCTCAATCGAACAGTAAGACTGGTATTATGCCAGAACAATAATTTAATATTTTTTTTAGCCCAGCGTCCTACGATTCCTTCGGGTTGTATGTCTATGTAATAATTACACTAATTATTTATGGATTCAGAAGTGCACCCGCATTTGCATGGAAGGAGATTGTAATACAATTTAGGAAAATCCCCCTCAGTGCACCCGATTGGGCTTGAACACCTATCTCATTGTCTTCAGCAGTCTAGTCTAACACGTGAGTAGCACGTTAGACCACGTGTACACCGAAGCGGGTGATAAGTTAGTTAATTAAAAAAACTAGGAATTAATTGGAAATAAACTGAACCGCTTCTGTGGGTGAATGGTCTAAAAAGGCGTCACACTTGCATTAGACTGGACTGCCGGTTATGGAGAGATCAGGGTTCGAATCCCAGTCGGGTGTACTGAGGTTGGTTTTCCCTGAACTCCACTCTTCCTCCAATCAAATATGATCTCACTCCCTCTAAATTCAACCTTCCCAATTCCTAATCTATCAGAGTGTGCCGTGCTAATGTGACATTAGCTCGCACAATGTCACTGTGACATTCTTTTGTTGTCACACACTTTTTTTCTTGTTTCTTTTTACTCCTGATTCTCTTCACTTATCTTTTCATGCCCCTCGTTTACGCATGCGCGACTCCTTCCTCTTCTGTGCTGGCGCTCTGACCCCCCCTCTTCTTCTCTCTTGTACTTTCTCCCCTCCATTCAAATGGCCGCGCATGCGCTCTCTGTCTTTTTATCCAACGCCCAACTCTGCTGACCTTTTTTCTGGCCTTGTAATGTACTCTCGTTTTGGAGGTCCCAAGGGACGGATCAGCGGAAAATATAGTTGGACACTACGCCTGGGAACTAGGGGGAACTTGTGATAGTCTCTCTATGTATATCACTATGTCTAGTGAAGGATCACAAGACTAAATGCAGTCTCGCGAGTTCTAGTGGACAACCTACACGTTCACTATGGCTCTTCAAGGACTGGGAGCTCGGCAGTTTTCCAGCTAGCCCCCGCCACATTCAAGCTATCTACATATTTTCAACCTCTGCCCGAGTCGGGCGAATACTCCGGTATTTCTCGCTCGCTCGGCGACTTCTTCGCGTCTGGTATTTGGGTACCGGCTCGTTTCCTGTGGGTGCTGGTTCCTGCCCAGCGCTAGGCCAGCTCATCGCACCTGGCTCACCAGGTCTCGCTGTGCGCGGGCCCATTTCACCGTCTCGGGAAATCTGAGGCTGGTTCTTAGTAACTGGCGGGTCATCTGAAGCGCCGTTACCAGGGACGCTCCAGGCCTGATTCATCGCTAATGGCTCACCTTGTGGCTCACCGCTCGTGGGCGCTCCAGGCTGGGTCCGTGTGAAGTCCAGCCAACACCAGAACCTGAGGACTTAGCCGCGTTCTCGGCCCCCCTATACACTTCGATGCCACTTCGTGGGTATTATTTACCTCGTCTATTTAAGGTATGGTCCGAGACTAGTCCCAAGGGGGATCTTCCTTGGAAGGTTCAACGTGGTCGTTGATGCACGTGTCGTGTACAGTGAGTACAACGTGTGGACACGCTCTCTTGTAGCCGTTCGTTTAAACGTTTGTTTATTACATGTGCATAGACTCATATGGTGTCTAAAGTGTCGTGTTGCGCCGGTGGGTTATACAACCTAGCGTTGCCTCCACTTCTCTCACTAGATCTGCTGGGCCGCTCGGGGTCATTACATACATAACTTATGAATGGTTGTTTTGGCCACGAAACAGGGTGTTCCTCAGCGGGACAATTGTTGTCCATATACTATTATCTCTAACTTAGTCTCCTAGTATTATTGTATGTATGGTAATTTTGAAACTAAATTGTATTGGCTGCCCGTAAGGCTATACCGGCACCACAGTAAGCATTATGGTTAGGGACTATTTTACTGGAACCCGGATATGAGCTAGATAAGTGTTGTACCGAGTTATGTGGTCGCTTGGGGTTTTGCTTAGAGCACCCCGGGTATTGTGAATACTGTCCCCTTTCGGGGAAAGGTGGCAGATAGTAGTAAGTTTACAGTGGGTCTTAACTCCCAAGTGGAAATCAACTGTCGGCTACATACGCTGAAGGGTATTTCATATGTTATAGCTTCATCAAGCCGTTTGTATCCTCTATTAGCGGCAGCCGTCCATTGGGGCGACTGTTGTGGGCGTAACGACCCTGGGCGGCATAACTGGCTAGCTCACCAGACCGTCCATGAGTCCTGTGACTTGGGATTAACTGAACACTCGCCAGCCTATTCAAATGTTTTTTTTGTGGCCAGTGAGCCAAGATCTTATAATTACTAATTCTTCTTATTATATATGTCAGGTTGGTCAGTGAACCAATATCGTATAATTACTAATTTTTCATATTATATATGTCATGTTGGTCAATGAACCAAGATCTTATAATAACCAATTATCTTATTGTATATGTTATGTTTACTAAGTCTAATAATAAAATCTTATGACCCTGTTCATTCTATGTTTGTTAAATTGTACCTATCCCTTTAACTCTGTAGGGGAGGGTACAAATCTGCGCCACTCATAATTTTATAAGATTTTGGTTCTCTATTTGGTTCTCTCTTCATTTACAACCTTATTAAATTGTTCTGATTTATTTGTTACATGCACGAGCCATCGCCATCATGACAGACAGAGATCCTGTTGGGAGCCCCATTCAACAACCTATAGGCGAACGCGCGGACAGGATTTGTCTTCTATCAAAGGCCGAACTCCTCCATGCTGTTAGACAACATGACTTTGTTGTCTCGGACGACACCTCGGTAAGTGACCTTCGTGCGGCCCTAAAACTTTTATGGACACAACCAGTGCTCGGGCACCAGATGGCGACATTGCAACCAACTAGTAACAATATAATAAACAATAATCAGCATTTAATCCAAAACCCTCTTAATGATGTTCATAGTCAAAAAGGACCACATTCTAATTTAATGCTGGATTCCATCCATCTAAATCAAAGCTCAATCCCTAACAATCCTATAAATCAAATGCCAGTTAGTTCTATCTCAGACAAAACTAAATCTAAGGTTCTGTCCTCCTTTTTAGATAAAATCCCCTCTTGTGACGGCCATAATTACATTTCATTATTTAATTTCTTACTAGAAATTACTAAAGTATGTAGTCTAAACTTAGGAAATGAAATGGAGTTTTTATCTCTTTGTCTAAGTAAAACAAATGGATATTTGTCTCAGCTGTTTGCTGAATGTTTAAATTTAGGCCTTAATTGGCGAAGCTCTAGAAATAAAATTCTGTCTGTACTTGTACCAGATAGGGCTAGAAACAACCTAAAAGTACAATTCGTGAATAGATTTCAAAATCCGAATGAGTCTTTGCGCAATTTCATTGTTTCCGTCTCCGAGGCCGCAGCCATACTCGAACTCAACCTTGAAGAAAGTCAAATTGTTAACATCATCTTAGAAAATGTGTCCCCACTTACACGTCGTCATTTTGTGTTTTCTTCTCAACCCTGCTCTATCTTCGAGTTACACACTCTTGCTTCTTCAATTGAAAGTAGTATGCTGGCGGAACAGGAATATTTGAGCTTACACCCCCCCACCCCTGTAGTAGAGTTGGTTCAAGGTGTTGCTCCACCTAGACAAATGAGGTCGTCTACTACCTTTTCTAAACCCTTTAATTCCAATCCTTACAAACCGTTTTATAAATACTAAGCCAAACCAAAACGCACACGTCACCCCTAAAGATATGTCCAAAATTAAATGTTATAATTGTGGAGTGGTTGGACACTATAAAAGTCAATGTAGGACAAAAAACTAACTATGCGCCGCCAGAGATTTGACTCTGCGCGGCGAAATTCTAATTCTCTTGCCTTTCGAGAACCTATAATTGCTGTAATTGTTCATACTTTCCCCTGCAGCGCCCTATTTGACACTGGTGCTAGTTCTTCATTTATTAATGAAACTGTTCTTAATCAAATTCCTTCTTCTCACAGCCATAATTTAAAAGAAATAAGTCCTAAACACTTTGCGATTGCTAATGGGAAATCACTTTATGTTAATAAAAGCATCAATCTATCTATTAAGATTAATAGATTTTCATGGAAACAATCCTTTCTTGTTGTTCCTAATTTACCCTATGAAGTAATTCTTGGTGTTGATTTTATGACTAAAGCTCAAGTCAAATTGGACTTAGGAGCTGGGCACCTGACCTTTAAGTTTAACCCTGCTGTTAAAACCTTTTTCAAAAAAGTTGATGACATTCATAGTCTATATAATGCTGGTAATTCTGTAGAAATTAATCAGGTTCTAGAGGAATTTTCTGATGTTATTACCCCTAATTGGGGAAAATGCGACATCCTGCCGTATGATATTTCCCTTTCTAATGACAAACCTGTTAGATCCCATCCCTACTCTTGCGCTCCCCTAAACTTGAGATATTTAGGGAATTGATACGCGATTTGTTAAGCAAAGATGTTATTCGTCAGTCCAAATCTTCATTTGTCAGCCCGCATTTATCATTCCTCGTAAAGGAGGCGGTCATAGGCTTATTGTGGATTACAGAAAAGTCAATAAACAAATCATTTTTGACCCGTACCCTATGCCCACTATAGAAAGCGCCTTTCAACATCTTGGAGGGGCAAAGGTCTACAGTCTTATAGATCTCAATGCCAGTTTCCTTCAATGCTCACTCTCTGAAAGTTCTAAACAGTATACGGCTTTTGTAACACCTTGGGGGTGCTACGAATTTAATAGGGTTCCATTAGGCATTAGCTGCGGAGGTGCCGCACTTAGCCGTGTCTTGGATCACATTCTTTCAGATTTCAAATTCAAATTTGTTTTCAATTATTTAGATGATATATGCATCTATAGTAATTCTCTTTCCGAACATGCCAAACACATTCGTCTCGTACTTCAAAGGCTGCGAGAAGCCGGACTGACTGTTAACCCGGACAAAGTTACTTGGGCCACCGACTCAATTAAATACCTTGGTTACATAATTTCCAGAGGAAATATCCTTGTTGATTCTGAAAGAGTTAAACCTATCATTGAGTATCCTACACCTAAAAATCTTAAACAAGTTCAACGTTTCATTGGCATGTGTGCTTACTATGCTAGATTCATTCCCAATTTTCTCAAATAGCTGCCCCTTAAACCACCTTAAGAAGAAAGGGATCCCGTTTAAGTGGGACACTGATCAGATGAAAGCCTTTTCTACTTTGAAACAGTGTCTTATATCACCCAAAGTTCTTAAGATGCCTGATTTTTCATTGCCATTCGAGCTGCAGGTAGATGCGTCATCTTTTGCTCTTGGAGCAGTTCTTTCTCAACGTCATCCTGAAGGACTATTCCCTATAGCCTTTGCTAGCAAAACCCTTTCCGAAGCTCAAAGAAAATATAGTCCTTATGAAAAGGAAGGGCTTGCATGCGTCTTTGGAATTGACAAGTTCTCGGATTATCTTGAACAACGCGAATTTGTCCTCTATACGGACAACAGAGCTCTCTCGTGGATACTGAACCATCCCAAACAACTTGGGAAAATAGGTAGATGGGTTTTAAAACTATCCCAGTATAAATTCCGTACTGAACATATCTCTGGAAAACATAACCTGGTCGCGGATACCCTATCTCGAATAAACGAAGGTCTACTTCCAATTGCCTCAGGTGAAACTCCCAACTGTTTGGGCGTTATTCATACTATACCGGAGTCCTTTACCTCCCTTAGGCAACATCAGAAGGATGATCCGTATTGTAAGGATATTGTTGATCGCATCAAAGACGGCGAAAAAGTCGATAATTTTGTCATGTTTCAAGGATTGCTCTGCTGGGTCGGCAATCGTAATAGGAATAGGAAGGTATATGTCCCGTCCAAGCTAAGAAATATGATTCTAAAATACTTTCACGATTCCGCTGTAGGAGGACATCTAGGTATCTTCAAAACACATAAGAAGGTTAGTCAGGAGTTCTACTGGCCTAAACTCTACCAAGACGTGAGGAAGTGGGTTAGAGAGTGTCTTGACTGTCTCAGTGCTAAACCCCCCAAAATACACGCTTTGGGCTGCATTCTGCAGATGTAGCTACGAAACCGTGGGAAACTGTTTTTGTTGATTTTGTGGGTCCTCTTACCCGTTCGTCTAGTGGTAACACTTGTATCTTAAACCTTGTGGATGGTTTCTCCAAATTTGTTGTTATAATACCCTTAAGAAATATGAAAGCCTCCACAACTGTTTTCGCTCTATCCAAAAGAGTTTGGTCAATTTTTGGAGCCCCCAGGAAGATTGTCACTGATAATGGGCCTTGCTTCCGCTCTAAAATGTTTAAAGATATGTGTTTTACTTGGGGCATCAAACATGTCACTACCTCCCCCTACCACCCTTCCCCTAATCTTGTGGAAAGGTTTCATAGGAATCTCAACATTGCCTTAACTATTCTGCATGGCCATGATCAGGTATCCTGGGATAAAGAACTTGATTTCTTATCCATCGCCTTTAATTCGGCTATTCACGAGTCAACCGGTGCTACTCCTTCTTCCTTGTTACTTTGCAGAGAGCTTAATCACCCCTTGTTGGCCATCTGGGACGTCGACCCACTGGTTGGAGATCCTAGCATCTCTTCTTATGCTGAAGGGTGTAAGCTTGCCCTTCAGAATCTGAAGAGATCAAAGAATAAGGTTGCCGAAGCTTACAACCGGGGTCGTGCCCCTGTTCATGTTCAAATTAATGATAAGGTCATGTGCCGTAATTTTACTTTAAGCTCGGCACCTAACAGAGTCTCTGCCAAACTGTCACCTAAATGGAGTGGCCCTTGGCTCGTGCTACGGTTTCTAACACCGGTTTCTGTTATGCTGCAACACACCGATGATGCTGACGTGACTCGTAGAGCGCACGTCAGCCATCTCAAGAAAATCTAACCCTTACATAAGGTTGTATACTTCTTTTTATATATATTCCTCTTTGTGTACACCAAATATCACCCCTTTAACTTATTAAAGATTATATATTAATGCTCTTCTTGGTTAAACCCCTACGAGTAGGTTAAACCTAACCATTATAAGAATGCTATCTGTAATAATAAATAATTTTGAATGATAGCTACCTGAAACACCTTCTAAAATATTTTGAATAGGAGTCCAAGTAACTTATAACACTATGTTCTATACCCTTACATTGTTAAATTTATGTAGCTATTAGTAGTAAGTTGTATGCCTGTTATAAATCAACTACGTAGTTGATCGAATACTAAGTTAAACTTCAGGCCCTTTTAAAATTTTAAGTTGTATTAAGTATAGTAAGATAAATATTCTACCAAATGGTTACTGGGTTTTGAGTATTTACCTAGAGAGAAATTTTGATAGTTATAAAATTGTGTGTCAAGTTTATAATAATATTGTACCAAAAGACATATTAGCTACATAGTAAATAATTATATTTTTTTTTTTGGTACCAATAATATGTAGATTTATTTATAAGTTGCTAACCATGTTATATGCCCCACTTCATATAAAAAAAGGTAAATTTTTACTCATATGTCACATAAGTCACTTGAAATGGAATTAAATTAGCTTTATTGCACTAGTCTGTTCCTTCATGTCAAATGGATGACAATTGTCCCGATAACTCGCCCTTTTTTTTTCTCTCAAGGGTGGGAGATTTGTGCCGTGCTAATGTGACATTAGCTCGCACAATGTCACTGTGACATTCTTTTGTTGTCACACACTTTTTTTCTTGTTTCTTTTTACTCCTGATTCTCTTCACTTATCTTTTCATGCCCCTCGTTTACGCATGCGCGACTCCTTCCTCTTCTGTGCTGGCGCTCTGACCCCCCCTCTTCTTCTCTCTTGTACTTTCTCCCCTCCATTCAAATGGCCGCGCATGCGCTCTCTGTCTTTTTATCCAACGCCCAACTCTGCTGACCTTTTTTCTGGCCTTGTAATGTACTCTCGTTTTGGAGGTCCCAAGGGACGGATCAGCGGAAAATATAGTTGGACACTACGCCTGGGAACTAGGGGGAACTTGTGATAGTCTCTCTATGTATATCACTATGTCTAGTGAAGGATCACAAGACTAAATGCAGTCTCGCGAGTTCTAGTGGACAACCTACACGTTCACTATGGCTCTTCAAGGACTGGGAGCTCGGCAGTTTTCCAGCTAGCCCCCGCCACATTCAAGCTATCTACATATTTTCAACCTCTGCCCGAGTCGGGCGAATACTCCGGTATTTCTCGCTCGCTCGGCGACTTCTTCGCGTCTGGTATTTGGGTACCGGCTCGTTTCCTGTGGGTGCTGGTTCCTGCCCAGCGCTAGGCCAGCTCATCGCACCTGGCTCACCAGGTCTCGCTGTGCGCGGGCCCATTTCACCGTCTCGGGAAATCTGAGGCTGGTTCTTAGTAACTGGCGGGTCATCTGAAGCGCCGTTACCAGGGACGCTCCAGGCCTGATTCATCGCTAATGGCTCACCTTGTGGCTCACCGCTCGTGGGCGCTCCAGGCTGGGTCCGTGTGAAGTCCAGCCAACACCAGAACCTGAGGACTTAGCCGCGTTCTCGGCCCCCCTATACACTTCGATGCCACTTCGTGGGTATTATTTACCTCGTCTATTTAAGGTATGGTCCGAGACTAGTCCCAAGGGGGATCTTCCTTGGAAGGTTCAACGTGGTCGTTGATGCACGTGTCGTGTACAGTGAGTACAACGTGTGGACACGCTCTCTTGTAGCCGTTCGTTTAAACGTTTGTTTATTACATGTGCATAGACTCATATGGTGTCTAAAGTGTCGTGTTGCGCCGGTGGGTTATACAACCTAGCGTTGCCTCCACTTCTCTCACTAGATCTGCTGGGCCGCTCGGGGTCATTACATACATAACTTATGAATGGTTGTTTTGGCCACGAAACAGGGTGTTCCTCAGCGGGACAATTGTTGTCCATATACTATTATCTCTAACTTAGTCTCCTAGTATTATTGTATGTATGGTAATTTTGAAACTAAATTGTATTGGCTGCCCGTAAGGCTATACCGGCACCACAGTAAGCATTATGGTTAGGGACTATTTTACTGGAACCCGGATATGAGCTAGATAAGTGTTGTACCGAGTTATGTGGTCGCTTGGGGTTTTGCTTAGAGCACCCCGGGTATTGTGAATACTGTCCCCTTTCGGGGAAAGGTGGCAGATAGTAGTAAGTTTACAGTGGGTCTTAACTCCCAAGTGGAAATCAACTGTCGGCTACATACGCTGAAGGGTATTTCATATGTTATAGCTTCATCAAGCCGTTTGTATCCTCTATTAGCGGCAGCCGTCCATTGGGGCGACTGTTGTGGGCGTAACGACCCTGGGCGGCATAACTGGCTAGCTCACCAGACCGTCCATGAGTCCTGTGACTTGGGATTAACTGAACACTCGCCAGCCTATTCAAATGTTTTTTTTGTGGCCAGTGAGCCAAGATCTTATAATTACTAATTCTTCTTATTATATATGTCAGGTTGGTCAGTGAACCAATATCGTATAATTACTAATTTTTCATATTATATATGTCATGTTGGTCAATGAACCAAGATCTTATAATAACCAATTATCTTATTGTATATGTTATGTTTACTAAGTCTAATAATAAAATCTTATGACCCTGTTCATTCTATGTTTGTTAAATTGTACCTATCCCTTTAACTCTGTAGGGGAGGGTACAAGAGTAATTAGCGCTTAAGCGTATAACCCAAACGGGTAGTAAGACGCGGTGCTAAATAAATAAAAAATTAATATATCCGCTTACATCCAGAATTGGTAGTGATATACTGTTTTAAAAAAAACAATTATTAATACTGAACAAAATGAATAATACTTTTCCTCAACATTACAATACATAAAATTCCACATTTTATATTTTCACGTTCAAATGATATGCCAGAAAAGGTCACGACCCCTCTTAAAAACCATCCTGAGCGTCCAGTAAATAAAACATTATACTCAGATCAGTAAATAACGCAGCCAGACCTGGCATGAAATATCGCTCAAGTGATCGCATTAAGGCAGAGATTAAAAGTTTCCTTCTAAAAAAAAAAATAATAATTTGGGAATACGGAATATATGCGGTACGTCTTACATAGACGCGAGGGCAGAATGTCAGAGAATTAGTGGTTGGTGATAAATTGGGGGGAGTTAAAACAAATCAAAAAAGAATTTCCTCCGGTTGTGTTTTGCATCTTTTGAGAGGTGAGTGGTAAAGAGAACTGGTTATCCTATAGGGGGATTTACAATTCAGGGATGATTTTGACGTAGAGAAATGTTCTTAAGGTTGGATGGAAGGGGACTCGAGAAAAGACCAGTGTTTTTGCAGTTTTTATAGAAAAACTTTTTTATTTGCCAAAATAAATAAAGTTTTCTTAACATGTTGATATCAACAGTTCCTGAATATCCATCAAGAACTTAGTGGCCTTATCTAAAAAAACTTTTTAAATGCAAATAAAAAGTTGTCATTAAAATCTAGAACATCCTTGACTGATATTCAAGACATTTTGAGGTCACCATATAAAGAAAATTAAATACTATGTTTTTATTAGAGCAATATTTTATTTATTTTGGCCAAAAAAAGTTTTGCTGTAAAAATTGCTAAAAACAGTGGTTTTTTCTCGAGTCCCCTTTTGTCCCATCTTAAGGTGTGAATATCTGTCAAGGATGTTCTGGAATTTGATGAAAACTTTTTCTCTTTATTTTATAAGTTTGTTAGGTAGTGCCACCATGCTCATTACATATATTCAGAAACTGTTGATATCACCATGCGAAGAAAATCAAACTCTTTGTTTGTACTGAAGCAATATTTTATTTATTTTGGCTAAAAAACTGTTTTGCTATAAAAACTGCGAAAAAAAAGGCCTTTTCTCACGTCTCATACCAACCAACCTTAACGGCTAGCCCTTGAAAGATGGTCGTGTGACCAGAAAATCATTTTAATTTAAGGCGAATGAAATGAACCAATTTCACGCATGAAATTGGGCCTTTCCATTCTGGTCTAAGTAGGTGTCGTTTTGTGTTTGGTATCAAGCCGCACTTGGCGCGCACTAAGTCTGACTATGAATATGGCCCATATAGCGTGTAGATAAAGTTTTTAAATCGTGAACATCTTTGACCTTTGAAGTTTTAAATATCCTTGAACTAAAAAAAAGTGAGTCTTACAATTCTGACTGGATTTTGTTCAAACTTGATATTCAGATTATAAATGGTCATACCTCAAAATCAAATCATGATTTTTTTTAAATTCTAAATTTGAAAATTAGAGTAGCTTATAGAGATTTTTTTAATTTGAAATTTTTAGAAAATGGCTACAAAGATTTTGTTAAAAAAAGAATGTCTTCGAAGTTTTCTACATGATGGATACAAATACTGCCGCTACTGCCATACAGTTCCCTCAGAGATGATATTAAGTGTAGCTCTGAGAGAGTTATATATCTATAGATAGTAAATAAACAGAATGAGAAAGGAAGAATTAAAGTTACTACACCTGCGTTTGTCTTTAAAAAAAATGTGACCTAAATCTCTACCGAAAGAAAAAAAATATCAACCCCAGTGAAAGGTAACCGAGTAATACCGGAACCTTTCAAGTAGGATCAGGCGAGTCAACCGATAAACTAAACTTGCTGGCTGGTTCTCAAACTGACCTTGAAACTCTCCAGTCAGGCCGCCCTAGCGTTATACCAGTAGTCATGTCATGAGCCGAAGAGGTGTCAGAGGTGAAGGAAGGGTTTGGCAATCAGATAAATCTATGCCGGGACCGAGGATTGAATCCCGGACCCCCAGCACAGAAGTCTGACACCTTACCCCTAGACCGCCAGGTCACCTCTAATTTATAAAGGGGACAAAATTAATTCTTAGGGCACCACAAGTTTAGTTGGTTCCTAACACACCCTTCTTCCCCCCCAAAAAAAATCTGTATCCCTAAACTTGGCTAACAATCTTGTGTCAACTACAACAAGAACTGAGCTTCTATAGTTGTGTGGGTGTTTTAAGTCGGGGTCTGCTTCCTGGTTGACAAGGCGTTATCTACAGTAAACACTCTACCGGTCAAACAATGGACCTTTTGTTACTGAATGTACCAACATGACGTGTATATAAATAGTTTAGTTTCAAGCTAATATTATTCGATTAATTTGTTAAGAGAATACGCTATCAAATTGATTTTATCAGCTTATTTACCCAATTTGTCACGTTCAAATTTTGTAAACATGTTTATATTACGAATACAATTTTTATTACTTTCTTTCAATTTTGGCGTAACAATGCAGTGGTTATAATACGTATTGGTAAATAAAGTTTGAGAACATTTTTTTAAATCCAACTAAACTGATGCTTTTTTTAAAATAAAAAGGACATAATTTAAATAACAATTATGAAAATAAAAATATTTTTGAAAAACGGGGTTTTGATTACAAATATTAAAAATATATCCAATTTTGGCCGATTTCTTCAAATTAAATACAAATATTAAAAAATATTTTAGGGTATAAGCATTTATATGATTATTAGTTTCCTTCTGTTAAAATTAAATTGAATAAGGTTGTTTAAAATTTTTGGAAATTTTGACTAGTTAGGCTTCTTTTAAAAGAAAAAAAAATATCATCCATAGCAATCGTGAAAATTCTTCAAAAAGTGTGGTAGTATAAAAATAAAGGGTTGATATAGGATATAAACTCTAAAAAAATAATCCTAAAAATAGTTAATTCCCACAGATGTAACACAACTCTTGAATACATTTCCCCATTATAAAGATCAAAGGAACCATAAAGATGCATATCTCAGTTTGTAAACCGATGTGATTGATACCAGTGGAATGGGTTTAGAGCGCCTGTATGTTATGTGAAGAGCTATACGGAGCTGTTATGCAGGCTACATACCACACCTACCAGTAGGATAAGGATAGGAAAACAGACTAGACGAACTTAAAATTTATCCCGCGTGTTCACCATTGTGTTACTCTTATTTCGGTGAAAGTTTAGTACAGATGAAATATTTACAAGAATATCTCGTCGACTTCAGTGGTCTTGGGATAAAGTGATCGCGATAGGACCAAAAAATGTTCGTTGGTTCAAACCCAGTGAAGGTCAGAGGATTTTTACTGAGCGATAAAGATCCGTAGCACAACCTCCTTAGGAAGGGAAGTAAATCCGTTGGTCCCATATCGATTGTAGCATATAAAAGAATTCTGGAATTTTTGTGAATGTATTTTTCCGGTAAAATTTATGGGCTCTTTCTGGCTCGATCATATAAATCTACGAAGTGAGTGGGTTGATAACCCGCTCCCCCTGAAATTAACCTATAATAGAAAGTACAACAATAAATATCCGCAGTTGTGGCTAAATAATTAATAGTAATAGTAAATTACTTCAACTATACACGAGGCTATATAAAGTAAAGAAAATTCTGTTAAACAATTTAGGAGACTTACAACCATAATTGTCGATTTTATTGCAGAACTCTTTGTTGCACCACATTTTACCATTTGAATGGGCTATCTAAATAAATTGTTGGTTAAGGATGGTTGAGGAAGGTAAAAGCTAGAAAAAGTGCACCAACGTTTGCGTAAATGCAGCGTCGGAAACTCTTTAGGGAAAATAATTATTGATACATCCTCTCTGGATTCGATCTCCTAGCATCCCCCGCTCCCCCTTCCTGCCTTAAACTCAAAAACCATACTAGAGGAGCTTGATGTCTACGCCACGTGACCACCGTTGAGGGTGTTATTGGTGTTAATGGTTTATTAAAATACGTCACAGTCGTAGTGCAGATGAACTTACAAGATATCCACCTTGGTGGCCGAATGGTACAGGGTGTCACTCTTGCAAATGCCCAGACTGTTGATGATGGGAGATCAGGGTTCGAAATCCAATCGAGTGTACTGAGGGTGTTTTTTATTAATAGTTTTCCACTCTCTCTCTACATACAAATGCGGGTACATATAATCTGAATCTAGCCTTCCTCATCTATAACATATTATCGTGATTAGTATATAAGTTTTTAAGCCTGAAAGAATATTAAAACGCGGTGCTAAAAAAAGAACTTACAAAGTCTACAACTAAATTTTTTACAGCTCTCCGTGTGGGTAGGCTCCGAACCCTTGATCTCCATCCAAGCGAGCCTCGGGAGGTGAAGCGAAACATTACAAGTATCGTTCTTACGATAATCGATTTCACAGAGTCGAATTATATTCAGCTGACCACACACAGTTCATAAAGGGGAGAGGTAAGGAAACCAAACTTTCACACACATATATATACACACACATGGACAACACATATACATACATCGCAGTAACCCTACTAAAGCTAGCCTCGATCAGGTTAAGAGTGTCAACACAATGCACCTTCTGCTAGCCAAGGTTTTAACGCACTTATGTTAGACTTAGAAACTCCTCACTTAGTTGATTACTTATCATTATATTATATTATATATTTAACCTATACTTAATAACACAGGAATATTTCAGCACTCAAAATACAAACTACCGATACCTAAACAATCACAATATATTAAACAGCCGCTGAAATGTTAGGGTTAGCCACTCGAACAACCGGAACGGTATGGATCGATCCACGGATAACCGGAAAGGTATGGATAGCCCCACGGACAACCGGAAATATTTCGAATTTTCACAAAATAGCTCATAAGTAGACTACCCTTTAACGAATTTTTAACAAAACACCAAGTATGCGGTGCTATCGGGAGGTTAAATACACCCTAGATCCTTTAAATTGAGAGTTAAAATCAAAATAAAACATCCCGAGATATTTCCCTCTACATCTAGATATCCAGTTTGGACCAAACCCATCTAACTGTTTAAGATCTGTGACCAGGGAGAGAAAGAAAGACAAACATTATTATTATTTTTATTATTATTATATTATTTATTGTGGTGACCTGGTGGTCTAGGGGTAAGGTTTCGGACTTCTGTGCTGGGGGTCCGGGGTTCAATCCTTGGTACCGGAACAGATTTATCTAATTGCCAAACCCTTCCTTCACCTCTGACAAGATGTGTATTAATCACAACTTGTGAATGTGAGCAATGCCAGGCCTCCACCGTGGTTCGGATTCCACGTTAAACTGTAGGTCCTCCATTTCATCTCACAATCACCCTACCATTACACATTAGCGTAAGTGCGTACAACCCGAACGGGTAGTAAGACGCGGTGCTAATAATAATAATAATAATAAAAATAATAATAATATAATAATAGTATTAGCACCGCGTCTTACTGCCCGTTCGGGTTATACGCAAAAGACAAACAGATAGAAAGATAAAATCTACTTATTTGGGTTCTTACACACATAAAACGTAAATATTCATCATAATCTCTAGGTCAAATATTTTAACGATTACAATACTTTATATAGATATGAATACGTAAAAATATCCATCCTAGCAGGACATTGTGAGTAGGGTGGATTTAAGCGATTGTGCCAACATTCTCATAGAAACATATTACTAGGCTACTTAGATTAAAGAGTACACCGAATATATTTGATGAGGTTCTAACCTTGGCCCCTAGGTCTGGTGAAGCCTGATGGTATCGTTTATTTATCAAAGACTTCTCAACCTAACAGATATATATTGGTAGAGTGGGGGAGGGTAGTCGTAAAGGGGCGCGGGACTAGATAACTTGTTATTAGAGTCCCGAGTTAATTAAGAGGTTGTGTGGGACCAGGTTGACGCCCACCCCGCATGGCCTAGGTTGGCAACAGTGGGCGTCTTCACCCAAACAACCACCATAGAGTCAGCTTCATGCTACGGTGCACATTTTCCGTTTGTACACAATTTTAAAAATTATTTTATTCCTTATTCATGAAAAATAAATACAATTTCAGTTATGAGAAATTATATTTTATTGCATATCTGTTAACCTGGGGTAAGAATTATAATACTATAAAGCCACATGGCTGACTCACTTTCACTCACTCACTCACTCACTCAGTCACTGACATTAATATTTACCCACTTCCAGATGAGCTAGAAACTTGAAATTTGACAAACTTATAGCTTCTAGCCTGTAACAGAGGAGAAAATTCCAAAAAGTTAAAAATTTTTAATTTTTAACCCCTGAAAAAATCAAAATGGTGGAGCAACTTTAAAGTCGGTGCGATATATACAATACGTTACCAGTAACTTTAAGTTTTTACGTTCAAAACAACGTTAGAATTATATTAGTTTACATCCACTTGCAAAGAAAACTCACTGGGGGCAAAGCCCCCAACGAGCAAAGCGAGTCTTATATATAACTTAATAAGCCCGTTTCCAGTAATAGAAATTACGAGGAAATAATTGAACATATTTTGACAAACGAACACTCATTTTAATGATTAGGAGCCCAGGATGTCGGGAAAAATAGTAGTTTTCCACGAAAAACAAATTTTCACAGAGAATTTTCAGCTTTGCATTCTATGCTTACATCGCCATGAAAGCCCTGATTTGTGCATGAATATATATTATGTAAACTAAATATTTATCTCTGATTATAAATAATACCAATTCAACTTTTACTTTAGTGGTGTGGTCCAACGAATAGAAAGGTTACGGCGATTATGTGTATATTTATCAAACAACCCGATTACATTAGGCTAACAAATTTTTTTTGTATTGTTGATTTTTATCCTTCCTCTTCTTTGCCCTTAGATATTTACCTCTGCTCTTATGTATGGATCGATAAGACCTTTTCCAATAACTGAAATTTCAAGAAAATGACTGAACTGATTTTGACAAACGACCACTCATTTTTAAGGTTAGTGGTTCAGGATGTCACCAAAAATAGCAGTTTCCAACGAAAACCTTATTTTCCAAACGAATTTTCAGCGTTTCAATCTTTGTTTACATCTCCATGGAAACCCTGATTTGTGTTTAATCGAATATCATTAAATAAAATATTTATCTTTGATTAAAAATAATAACAGCTCAACTCTCACTTGAGTGGTTTGGTGCAACAAAGAGAACGAGAGAGAGAGAGAGAGCGAGCTGGGTGGGGGGTGTCATTTTAAAGTTCTCATCGTGGGGTGAAGAGGGTAAATATACGCTTTGATTCAAATTAAACACCGAAAGTTGATAGCCTTTTAGAAATAAAGTTTGATTAGAAAGTCGAGTGAAGGCTTATTATATATTTTATCGTTTTGCAATAAAAAGCTTACACTACATTTTAGTGCAATAATCTGCAGCCATCGCTGCAACGATCCACTAGTCAAAATATAAATTGCTTCCATGACGGGTTTGTATATATCTTATTTTACTTTGTTTCCTGAATATGTGTATATAGATATCTTAGGAAATTATTCTCAACTGTTTTGTGGGTGTGTATGTATATTATGAGCTCTTTACAACTGTTGTGTGGGTGTGGGTGTATCTTATGCTCTCTTTACAACTGTTGTGTGGGTGTGTATGTATCTTATGCTCTCTTTACAACTTTGTGTGGGTGTGTGTGTATCTTATGCTCTCTTTACAACTGTTGTGTGGGTGTGTATGTATCTTATGCTATCTTTACAACTGTTGTGTGGGTGTGTATGCATCTTATGCTCTCTTTACAACTGTTGTGTGGGTGTGTATGTATCTTATGCTCTCTTTACAACTGTTGTGTGGTGTGTGTGTATATATCTTATGCTCTCTTTATAACTGTTGTGTGGGTGTGTACGTATCTTATGCTCTCTTTATAACTGTTGTGTGGGTGTGTACGTATCTTCTGCTCTCTTTACAACTGTTGTGTATGTGTATGTATTTTATGCTTTCTTTACAAATTAATTAATTACTAAAGGGATGCTGCTTATTCGAGGTGAGGTCTGAAATTGTTGAGCATTGGTTTACTGTCTTATAATATAACCACGTGAATATATACATTTTATGTGATCAGCAACACGTGTTAAGCTAGTTTGTAAGTGGTGTGTTGATAAAACGCCGTATTTAAAGAGTACACATTCAATTGTTTCATACTAACCGAGCGCATGTGTTTTAAACTTGAACATCTCATTCCAGAGCTATTTACTCTCGACCACTATTGAGGGGTATTTGTTTGATAATCTTACGAATCTTTTGATTTTTACGCCATTTTAATATTAATATGCTAGAATTCATAGAAGTAGAGTTCTCATTGCATATGCATCCGTTTTATTAAGGTTTTTTAAAATTAAAATTTTTTATTATTGATTTTAAGATTTTTGTGAATGAACTATAATTTAAAAAAACTTAACTGACTGTTGAGGGAGGATATAAATTCCCCAGTGGATTGTAAATACACCCGTATCGGTAATAGCATGTTCTAATCTAAGGCAATGTTGTCCAACTCGCGGCCCGTGGGCGGACGTGGCCCACACTCACTGAAGATGTTGCCTTCACAGCAGCCTGGAGGATTAGTGAAGGGAAAACCTCGGTGGAAGATGTGAAATAGTTATGATTAAAATACGAATATTTATTTTAAAAGATCATGAATGCATTTTACTATGCATTTGTTTGAATAATAAAAATAGGTTTAAATATGTATTTACAATACTAAGTTGTTTTTATAAAAGTGTGCATGCGTGAATATTTCATTATACATTTTTTGGAGATAAATACAATTTCTTTCGGGAGTAAAATTTGAAAGATTCTTTCAACAAAAAATACAATTTATTTATAAGTATTGGAAAGTAATTATTTAGTATAAGTGTTGTTTGTAGGTAAATATTAATTTATGGTATTGAATGAATAAATATTTGGTCCGTAGTGCAAACTGATCATCAGATTCGCCCCTTGAGCACAGACAAGGTATCATACATCAGACCCACAACCTCCAGGTCAAAATGGCTGCGATCATTGAAGAGCTTGAATCCTTCAACACGATCGGTCGCTGCGTGTAATCCCAACAGACAACAACGCTTTCAAACAAGCATTAAAAAAACAGTTCAAAGGGATGATTTTACTAGAAGAAAAAATTGAATTCTAGCGCCAATAAACCGGCTTTCACAAAGCTAGGTTCAGGTAGTGGCCACAACCCTTTCCATAAACCAACTAAACGAGCATACTCAGACTGCAAATTAAGAATAAAACGTAGAATACAATGGTCCTTTTTTGTTCGTTCAAGCGAATGTTTGCAAAGTGTCTAGTTGTAAACAATCTTCAAATACCGTATATTAGTTACTTGTCTGAAAAGGTTTATTCATTGGAAGTGGATGGGTTGGAGAAGGGGGGGGGAGGCGGGCGTGAGATTGCTGGTATCCGAATATGGAGTTCGGACCACCATCCTTTACAACGAACAATTTGAAAGTGAATTGTTTCACTTGGTAAGTGCTGTTATCACTGAGAACTGCAACTAGCACTCCCCAGTGACCAAGGATCAATCTGGCTCAAGGAGTGCAGAGGAACCCCCTTAGGGCTGAGTGTCCAGTCTATGACCTTGTCTTGATCTTGGATGAAAAACGTTAGATCACCCCGGTCTAAATATTGATTCACACTTTCGCCGAAAGTGTCTGATTGGAGCAGCAATTCACTCGCTGTATGCTGATTCATAATACATTGCAGTAGCTGGATTTTCAACATATTATATTCTCTAGTGGATAAATATATAGTTTAGATAATCTTCCCGGTGGACGTTTTCTAATAATTATAACGCTGTGTCGTGGCACAATCCACTTTATCGATAAACACGCTTTACATTGACGGGTTAGTTCAAATCATCTCACAACGGCCAACGAATCGTCTGCGTGCTCCGGCTGTAGAGCGCATGCGTTGTCAAATGCGCATGCGCACTGATTTGAGATGTTGGTTCTGATATTTGATTGTTCCTCTTGTGCCGAACATCTCAGACAGACGGAAAAAAGTAGAGTTGAGTTAAACTTTAGCGTGACTACATGTTAATGTTCTGCATTAGTTTCTCAGCGAACTGTGTGTATCACATCACGGATCGCAATCTAAATAGAATGGATTCCCTATACAGGAGTGAATCTAGTCATGTTTACTGAAGATTTTTTTTTCTAAATGGCTTCTCACACTTTCACTCCGCGTTAGTTGGGATGTATTAAATTTCCTCATGAATGCCATACCTCTACAAATTTACCTTATTAGTGAAATATGCTACAGTTTAGACTTGGTGACGAAAAAAAAAAAAAAATGAAATGATGTATACTGAGAATTGAATACACACAGCATCACTAGGTTCATCTTTCTTAAATATGCTTCCCTCCAATCTGAGACGAGTTTTAATTCGTCATACCTTACCAGTGTCACGTGTCAATAATCTGTTCTTTTGACAGCCGGTTAACATTTTAATAAATATATCCGCGCGGGGTGACGTATCTCCTCACACACTAGATATATAACCCCCCCCCCCCTTCTTCCCTCTCCTACACACACAAGCACCCGTCATTTCTGAGTGAGCCCCGGAGGACCCCAGCAGGGAGCGCACGGGACGGCCTTGGAAACATACTTTCATCTACAGTTTTATTCCTCCCCCCTTCCCTTCTTTACCAATTCCTCGTCGTGTATCGATGTTTAATTGACGTTTGTCATTTGTCACTGCTTCCCTCCCAAAGAGTCACGTGACCTTCAACTCTAGTATTCCATCCACGTCACGGCTGATAAATGGTTCACGGAGGAGGAGGATTATTTGGTTCCGCTTGGGCCTTGTATCGGGAACCTCACATCGAGGACGGAGGGCGTACGTCGTTTCATGAACAGTTGTCGTTTCCCAAAGGAGGGAAAATAGGGCTAGGCGACTGTAGGTTCACAAGAACTGAACTGTGGTCATGTGACGATCTCTAGACCAATCACAAGAAATCAGTGCCAACTTTGTATATCATTCTGCACCAATAGAAACAACCTGAGCTTTGTTCTGCGCTTCTCCATTAGATCTTGTTGAAATGAACAAATACATCTCAAGAAAAAACCTACTCAGTACGCATGCGCCTAAACCAACTGATCAATACGCGCATGTGAGAAACAAGCAGACAGCTGCATCTACTGTTGTGAAACTTGTGTATTGTTCTCGTTATCTGTTCACTACGCAACCCGATAATTATAAATCGTCCATCATAATTAAATTCCCAGGCACAACTTTTCTGTGAGGGGAAGTAAAGTCATCGGTCCCATTTCGATTGTGGCATGTAAAATAATCCTGGAAGGTGTGTGAAAATACCTTTCCTGGCAAAATTGTATCACGCTTTCACGCTCGCTCAAAGAAATTATCGTGTGCTGATATAATCACTCGGTTCAGAAAGTGCACGTTAAATACCTCAAATAAATAAACAAATAAAAATATTACTATAAAAAATATATGTTAAGATTAATAATATTTTGTGGGACACTACGTACATTTTTTGGGTATGTACACCACACTTTAGGACACACTGCCTAACAAGATTGTCTACTAATTATATTTTGTCCAGAAGAATGTCCTTTCTTTACGTGTTTTGTTTTTAAAAGCACTGGAATGTCATGGATATGTCAACCTTTAAATCTATTTTAGAATAAGTTGAGCTAAAATTTGAAATTCAAATGTGTATTTACTTCACATAACATTAATAAAAAAAAAACAAAAGAGCGCGCGCTGCATAGTATAATATATACTAACAATTACTATAATAAGTCTCACTATCATCTTAATCTCGGAACACTTTCTTCAACATCTAAGCCATTTGTTGAAATGTTTGCATAAACAGGATGACTTTGCTTGGTGGTATAGTTTAAGTATAGTCATTACGCTCAGAATCATCGAGGCTGCTAAGTACGGCATGAGCGGTTGGCAATTTACACATTCTTGAAACGATTTCAAAGATATTGCCACACCCCGCTTTTTAAACAACTTCGCCCATGTCATAAAATAGCCAGGATGTGTATAGCGGGTTTCACAAAAAAAGTAACATGGTCGTGTGGTACTGACAAGTGGCATCTAGAGTAGTTTGTATTTAGTACTATGAGTCTTATTGATAGATACTTTGATTTGTGATTGGATAAAATGATAAAGTGGTATTTCAGTATTAAGGTGGGATTGAAAGGGACGTGACAAAAGGCCAGTGTTTTTGCAGTTTTTATGGCAAAACTTTTTTTTTTCCTAAAATAAATTAAATATTGCTTCAGTACAGACATAAAGAGTTCAATTTTCTTCACATGCTGAAATCAACCGTTCCTGAATATCCATCAAGAACTTTTAAAATGAAAAAAATAAAGTTGTCATTAAATTCCACGACACCCTTGACAGGTATTCAAGAAATTTTGAGGTCATCATGTGAGAAAATTAAATTCTTTGTTTGTACTGTAGCAATATTTTATTTATTTTGGTCAAAAAAGGTTTTGCGATAAAAACTGCAAAAAAAAAAAACACTGGCTTTTTCTCGCATCTCCTTCCATCCCACCTTAAAAGTAGGCAAATAAAATGCAATTTTCGGTTAAAAATGGTAAAAAAAACCCCAACTTAAACATTTTTTTAGCACCACGTCTTACTACCAGTTCGGGTTATACGCTTCTGTAATAATTATTACGCTAATGGTTTTAGGGTTGAGGGAGATTTTACTATAGTTTTATCGATAGCAAAATTGTGAAACTGTGTGATATGAGCTCATTTTAAATTTTTCAAGCATATTTGGGGAGCTGTGAGACTTGGCTTGATGAAAAAGGGATCTCGATTTAGCCTGCCTCTAACAAATACCGTAATTTTTTTATAGACCCACAACAGAACATATTAAGATAGTTGAGAACTAGCAGCGAGCTTTACCTTGAGATAAGAGGTTCGTAATACTCTTTCCCTTCTTTCTTATTGACATGATAAAGGGTGGTTGTGGATGTGGGTGAAAGGGAGTATAAAATAAGACAGACTAAAGAAGTAGTTCCAAAAACGACACAGACCATTGTATTTTAAGCCGTGTGGGCTGACAGAGATTGATACTTTCTTGCTGACTTAGGCGACCGCCTTAACAAGTAAATAACTTGAAATCGTGTTAAGTACAGACTCACTGAAGAGAGAGAAAAAAAAATCACAGGACAAAATATAAGCCGTGCTGAAACTGGCCAGCCAACAAAAATAATGTATGCTGTAAATTCAAAAGATGAGTTAACATTTGAAAATGATTAGTATTTAGTAACAGGAAGGACACACAAGGCGTGCTTCCTCCATAAATCATTGTTGTTGTTGTCTATTAAACTTTTGTAATGCAAATTAAATCATAAATAATATTTAAAGATGACCCTGAGAACGTAAATGAATAATACCAATACTAGGAGTTGTTTTTTTAAACAACTACCATGAATAACTAAACAAATTATTATTTTTTGTTTTTTATACATATGTATTTCTATTTAGGGCTGTAAGCATATATTACACTAATATGGAGGGACAACAAAAATAGAATTTAAAGTAAATGTATCCGAATTTGCATTAGTAAATTATTTTAATTAAAAATACTTCAGTACACCCAGTCAGGGTTCCAACTCCAACTTCATCATAAGCAGTCCAAACAAGATAAGACTCATGCCTTTGTTCGTGTTCCCAATGGACGCGGTTTTTTATAACTAATATGTACGTCATAAATGTGTGGGAGTAAAAACAATTTAAAATTATAATACTAAAAATAAAATAGGTGATATTATATCTTCGAATTCCCTTCATGGAAAAAAAACCTTGTACTGTAAGGGCACGTTGTGTCGGATGAGCCATTTTCACATTTAATTTTATTGAAAGTTAATTTTAAACTACCGGTAATTAAAAAAAAACAATATTAGTAGAATATACTATTGTTTATAGAATAAAGTTGAAATGAAATATCCCATTTTTTAAAATAAAAGATATTACCGGGAGCAAATATTTATTGATAAACTCGGGTAAACGTTGGTGGTTTTGGGGTAAAGTGATGCCTCAAGACACAATGTTCGTGGGTTCAAACCCAGCCGGGATCGATTGATTTTTCTTGAATGATAAAAATCCGTAGCACAACTTCCTTCGGAGGGGAAGTAAAGCCGTTGGTCCCATGTCGATTGCGGTATGTAAAAGAACCCTGAAAGTGGTGTGAAAATAACTTTCCCGGTAAAATTGGTAGGCCATTTCACTCTCACTCATAGAAATTATCGTGTGCTGATATAATCAGTCGGTTCAGAAAGTTCACGCTAAATATCTTAAATAAATAAAAAACTCCTCTATCTGCGTCTCCTTAATATTGAATCATTTTATCTATATTTCATATCCATTTACTCAATGGTAAAACTATCCCAAATAATTATGTATAGTAAATTTGCATTATTTTACTATAAATAAAATAATATATTTCAAGGAATAATGCAAATAGCACATTTGAGATCAACTTGGATTAACTTAGATTTGACATTTTGTATTTATGGGGGTGGGTACATAATGTCTTAATTGAAAGACAAATTTAAAAAAAAAAAAGCAACAACACATTATGACTAAATACTTTACAAAGCCAAGAGTGCATTCGCCTTTGATGGGTTTTTTTGGTCTGAAACTTCATTTTTTAAGAAAAATTCTACTTAAGATTAGCCAATCTGGGTGAATTTTATAGAGGTTCAATTCTGATAGTAGACTAAGTGCATACAAAAAGATTGGGCTCGATTTATACGAATTTGAGACCTTTAGAATGTGTAAATATTTACATAGGTCTACTACATAAAACAGACCAACGGAGAAATGCACAAGACAAACGCAATTTACGTTTTCTTTACTTCACTATGATATAAAATCGGTGTCAAATTTTGTATATATGTATGCGTCTCTTATATAAAATATAAACTTTCATGTGGTTTGAAACATAAATAGCAACAGTTGAACTCATTTTATTGATGCACATCGGTGGTTGATGGAAGTGGACTTGTTGAAAATATGCTCTACTTTTCTTGAATTTCTCTGAAGTGTTGTGTAAGGGATGTTGTACAATGTTAGTAAATGAAATATTTTAAACTGTGCTCCTAAGTTAATATTCATCCCTGTACTGTATGTGATTAAAAGTAAAGTTTGTAAACAATCTGAACTAAAGTAAATTCAACAACTTTAATAATTGCAGCGAGAAGAGAAGTAAATTGAATAATAGTCAGGGACGGTCACGCGCCGACCCTGTAATAGAAATGTTTGGAAGGGACCGATAATTCTCCACACCCCCCCGAACTGCTTGGACCACCTTAAAGCGTGGGAAAACACAGGTAGGCCAAGAAACTTGTTCACAACATTTCTTGAAAAGAATAATTCTGTTAAGAGAAAAAAAAACTTAAAAAATATAAAACAATTTTTTTTGCAGTCATTATATATACCATCTTGCTTAATTAAGAGTATTATTTAATTTGTATTTATACTCTGTATAAAAATTGACAGTTGCGGATCATATGATTTTAGGTATACATTTATGAAAATTGTTTTAGTGGTTTTATGTAATTCCATAGCGTCAGGCAACAACCGAGCCATACCGAGCGAGTGGCCGCCGTCTGTTGGTGAAGATAGAACTAACTCTTAAGAATAAAGGGGTTTAATGTGGTCCACTCAACAAACCCTCTGGCCGATATTCTCAGTTTTCTAGACCGAAGCCGCTATTTTTTCATTCAAGTAACTCCTCATTTATCCTCACGAGGTTGAGTTGACCCCGTTCCAAACTCACTGCTTCACAGAAAATCTGGAAGTACCGGGAATCGAACCCATGATTTCTGAATCCATAGCCAGGAACTCTGACCACTATACCACAGAGTAGCTTCTAAACAAATGTCAAAAAATTTACCGTTATCTTGAAAAGTGTGTATTTTCTTAAAGAGGGTTTTCCATTCCACCTACACGCAAATGCGGACATATTTTCTTTTCAAATTATATTCCTCGTTGATTTCCACACATTAATTATATTAAATTAAGATATCATCGTCAGATATTAATATGCTTTGTAAAAAATAATATATGTACATATATATTAATATATATTAATATACATATATATATATATAGATAGACCCTATATATTTATTTTAGTTGAAATTTAAATTCTATGTGGCCCATTGTATCTATAATTTTTAGGAATAATTATTTTGTTTTAGTAAGTTATTATTTTAACCATATAGATGTTTTAAACATGTCAATGTCAATACATCATTATTATTACTATTTATACTATGGTTTTAAAAGCCACGACACAAATGCCCCCACCAGCATGATAAAATCAAGTATCTTAAAACCAATGGAATAAAATTGATGAAATCTGATAAATATGCGGGTGCATTTAGAATTCTATCATCCTTATCTATATTAGATTAAAAAATAACCCCCCGGTCACGAGAATCAAACTTAGATTGATGAAATTAAATGAGGATAGCAGAATTTGCTGAAAATCCTTTTGAAAATATCTGGTCAAATAATTCCTAAAGGTAATTTTTGAATCAGCGTGTAGATGACAAGGTGTTTTTTCAATGCAGAGAAACCAACATGTTTCTTCGGGTCCGGCCCGAGTATGACTTCATTATACACACGCACACATGTATACACACATACACACACACACGTAGCAATCTCTCATTGGTCACGGGGCAAGCCCACACATCTGCGCCACGCCTTACTAAGAGACCAAACTCTTGATGGTCAACAACGCTCAACTCTACCATACAGAAGAGATCTCTTCTTTTTTTGGGTTAACATTTATAACTAGGATGTATACGCGCAAGAAAATACTGCTAATATTACTCATCAATAGATAGAATGAAAAATATCGATACTTTATTCCTGAAAAGGATCGAAAGAAAAGTATCATACTTTAATCATTTATATATTATATACTTTTATTTTTATCACCACGTCTCTATACCCGTTTCGGTTTATTTGTCTATTCATTTGCAGTATTGAAAGAAAAATATCGATACCGTACTTGTATAGAAAGAAAATTATCGAGGGCAGTAGAAATCGATATAAATAGAATAAGCAAGGAACTTGATACAAAATCATGTTTTAATGGGGTTTTTTTTAGTTATGAAAATGTAATGTTGATATTTTTCTATACAATAATATTTTTGTACATTTTTGCATAAAAATATGTTTACAGTTTCCGTATATTATGTATCACTAAAATTAATAATAATATATTACAAAATTGTAATATAAGGCCTAGTTATGCACGTAGCTCATTTACGAATGAAGTAGCAGTCATTTTTAATTCAAGCTATCATAAGTGTGAGTAAAAATATGAAATTATTAAGACAAACACATAAATCATAACCAAATTATTGTTTCTATCGTTGCGTACAACCCGAACGGGTAGTAAGACGCGGTGCTAATAATAAATATTTCTATCGTTATCGATCTGTTACCGGGGTTTAAGAACTCATATGAAGGAAAGTAAAAAATATACATATATAAAGTACAAATTATTACTATCGAAAGGAAAATTAGGATATTAGTATAACATCAATACTGTTCTCCACATACCTATTTATATCCTTTTAACATAAATGTTGTAGTTATCAGTATAGTAAATTATATTGTTCCAAGCCAATATTAACACGGAGAAATATCGCCTTAAACGAAGTTATTTCATACAATAGCGTGGTAAGTTGTTAACTCTACCAACCAATATTTACCAATACTAATATTTACTTATAAATATATTGTAAATAATACTTCTTTATTCATTGCAGAGCTTTTGTTTTGTTTTTTGTAACACCCGTTTGTTTTATACACCTGTTGACTAATTACATAGTATGTTAGAAATTAGGAAGAATTAATTAAGAGTAAGTGCACCGGCATTTGCTTGGAAAGTAGAGTGAAAATTATTTAGGACAAAAACCACCCTCAGTGCACCCCCCGGGATCGAAACCCGTTCTCCCTGTCTTCAACAGTCAATTATAAATCGAGATTAGCGCGTTAGACCATGCGGCCGACCGAAGCGGGTAACATAGATGTTGTTTGCAACAGAATTGTAGTTTACATCCTTTTAAGCTAATGTTTACTTTGAACAATATTATGCATAACACATTTTATATTCATCCTCGTTGATTATAAAATTGCTGTAAGCTCTAAGATACGCTATACGTGTTGGTTTAATACTTGTGGTAATGTTGTGAGTTATGTCCTTACTAACCGATGTTTACTTGGGATAGTACTGTAGAAAGCCGTTTATACTGCTATTTTCATCACACACTTTTTGTTAAAAGTGTTGTAAGTAGGGATGTGGTATCGGAAGAAAAGTATCGATACTGTACTCATTAAAAGTATCGGAAGAAAAAATATCGATACTGTACTGGTATCGAAAGAAAAGTATCGATAACATAAGTATCGGTATCGAAATTTTAATCTTGATTTTTTTTATCTAGTAATAATAATTTCAGTTTTTCAACATAGTTGTACTTTACATTTGTTTAAACACTGAAAATTATAATGATCGAGTTCTACCAAAGCTTATTTTGTTTAGTTTGTGATGACCGTTCTAGTTTATAAAGGAAGGGGTAGTAGAATGGTCACCACTCACCTTATCACCTGGCGTATTGATAAACAAAGATTAAAGAACAGCTATGAATAATAATTATTAGGCTATCTCTAAAAGAGATTGAATTCTAAAGTTGCTTCTTGCTTGTCATGCAGAAAATAAGTGAGAACTGAAAATTAAGAAACCACCTTGGTAAACATTTAATCCCAGCATAAGAAAAGACAGCAAAAAAGTTGTTTCTTTCGATACCGGAGTGCGAGTACTAATATCAGTAAAAGTATAGGAAAAAAGTATCGAGTAAAATAATACTAGTATCGAGAGGAAAATATCGATATTAGTAAAGTATCGATACTTTTTTCACATCCCTGGCTGTAAGCTGGATATTTCCTAAGCAAAGTTTAATTTAACAATATTGTGGATAACAGTTGTATCAACACACGGTTTTTGGTTAAAAAGTTGTTTTAATTTGAATTTTTATGAACTAATTAATTAATTAATTTTAGCACCACGTCTTACTACCTGTTCGGGTTATACGCTTAAGTACTAATTACAATAATGGATTAGGAATTGGGAAGGTTGAATTTAGAGGGAGTTATCCCCCATATGCGTGGAGGGAGAGTGGAAAACCATTTAGAAAAAACCACCCCCAGTTCACCCGACCGAAATTCGAACCTCGATCTCCCTGTCCTCGGTGGTCTGGCTCAACACGACTGCCGCGTTAGCCAACTACGCCACCGAGGCGGGTTTTATGAACTAATGTTTACTTAGAATAAGGTTGTGTGTAATACGTATCTTGTTGGGTAAGAAACATGAGTTCAATTCAAAAGTTAGCGATAGCTAGATAGTATTTTATAATATTTTGCCCTTACAGCGTTGTTCATGCCTAGAATTAAATACATTTTCCAGTTTACTAAGCAAACATCAATCAAATTTAACCAGTGTGCTAATTGTTACAAATTAGTTTAAAATTTGGTAATTTAACAAATTAAATTAATTTATTTTATGACACTATGAAATAATGTCTTTTTTTTTAATACTTCCTTTTCACAAGGGGTTATTAATTTCTTATCTAGAGGATAGGTATTATAAAGGTTTCGTTGAGTATATATACCCGCATTAGCTTGGAGAGAGCATATAAAAGTGATAGTGATAAATCATATGAGTTCACCCGTATAAGATTCGAGACTAAGCCTCTTCTTTACCAGCAATTCAACATATTGTATGACACCTTAGACTACGTAACCACCCATTTGTGCATAAACGTGATATTAGGAATGGAAATGTTTATTTAATGATATTTTATTTACAAGGCTAAACCTATTTATGCTGGGTTATCTTTATGGAAATAAAATTTACAGTACACAAATATTTTATCTATTGTAAGTGCATGAAAACACGTTAAAAGTGTAATGCACTCTAATTTTTAATCGATTAAAATTAGTCTCAACCGCTAGTGTATCCTGATGTAATCTTCTGGAACAATAATGTCAAGCTAAGTCTGGAACAATGATGTCAAGTAAATCTATCTGGAACAATGATGTCAAGTTAAGTCTGGAACAATGATGACAAGTAAATCTATCAGGAACAATAATGTTAAGAAATCTGGAACGTAGTGCCAACTAAATCTGGAACGTAATGGAAAGTAAGTCTGTATCAATAATGTCAGTTAAATCTGTAACAATAATGTCAGTTAAATCTGGAACAATAATGTCAGTTAAATTTGGAACAATAATGTCAAGTAAATATGTAACAATAATGTCAGTTAAATCTGGAACAATGATGCCAAGTAAATCTGTAACAATAATGTTAAGTAAATCTAGAACGTAATGCCAAGTAAATCTGGAACAATAATGTCAGTTAAAGCTGTAACAATAATGTCAGTTAAATCTGGAACAATAATGTTAGTTAAATCTGGAACAATAATTTCAAGTAAATCTGTAACAATAATGTCAGTTAACTCTGGAACAATAATGTCAAGTAAATCTGGAACAATAATGTCAGTTAAATCTGGAACAATAATGTTAAGTAAATCTGAAACAATAATGCCAAGTAAATCTGTAACAGTATTGTCAAGTAAATCTGGAACGAAAATGTCAAGTAACTCTGGGACAATAATGTTAAGTAAATCTAGTTAACTCATGAGGAGAAACATTAATTTCTGTACCAGAACACAACTCTCCAACATCCGGTAACTGTTTCATGGCAAGGAGGAATATCTGGATATAATCATCCATAGAGATCATAGACAAGTAAAGCTGATTGGGGGAGGGGGGGAAGAAACTAATGACCGGCAACAATAAGTTGTGTACAAGAACACAACATCCAGCAACTGTTTCGTGGCAAGGAGGAATATCTGGATATTATCATCTTTAGCGATCATCAGGGAAGCTTCAAGTAAAGCTTCAAACTTGTGGGTCAACTCGCCATTATACCTAATTAGAAGCAATCATCGATAGTGAGCTGGTCTCGTAAAAAAAAGGGGGGCCCTGTTGACGTGGATGCTACATGTATCCTGCCTTCTGTGCAATATTATCTTCTACGAGAGAACACCTCATGTCACATTCCTGAATAGGACGTTCACCTGTTGGCCGAAACATGTCTGAAGGTTTGACTGTCCGATCTACCGAGAGGTAAGGGAAGCTGGAGCTCTCATTAAAGGTGCAGCCTTAAATTAATTAGCATCGATGGCCACGTAGACTAAGTACCAGTCACATATTTTCTTGTTTGCTTGTGACGGAGGGTCAGGTTTTCGAATCCCAGCTGTCCTGAGAATGTTTTCTCCTTATTGTCTGTTTTCTGTCCCAGACAAATCTGGGTACATTAGCTCCAAATTCCACCTTCCTTATGCCTACATTCTTGTAAATAATTGAAGTATTTCGTACAGATAATGAAATGGGTGAAAAATCAAGAAATTACCAAGCCTGCTTAAAACCACTTTATTTTTTATCTTTTATTAAAATTGTGCTTTCTTTTAAAACTTTGTATTTAGATTATATTAGTTAAATATTACTTTAAAAAAAGGTCTATGTCCTTATTAAACGCCTTTTAAATATATAATTTAGGAACAAGGTTGAACTTAATTAAATCAGGCATTGTATCAAACTGAAATTGATTATTTTCAATCAACTAGGAATTTTGCTCATTTCTAACGATACAGGGGGAAAGTCACATTTCACACATTTTCTAGGACAGCAACTATTATATTTTAAACCCCTTAAGGATTCCAAAAATAAATTGTTTTTAATTAGTATGAATACAGATAACTCTTTTCACTTTTTTTTTTACATCCATTACTGTTTCCAGCCTGTGGTCTGGGTAAGCTTTTTATTCAATACATATATTTTCCGCTACCGGCGATCTAGCCTGTCTTAGCTTCGTATGCCTTACAATATAACCTAAGATTAGGACAGGCACAACATCCAGTCCCCTCCGTTAATTTATCAATGTGAAAGAGTAAATTCATATTTTCATCATGAATTTTTGGCCATCGAGAATCGAGCCCGGTACCCTTAGCTTAGTAGACAAACACGCTCCGACTGAGCAAAGGTTCGGACTATTTTAACCATAGTCTGAAGTGCATTAGAAAGGTCTCATGATTGTGTAACAGATAGCAAAATTAACTCAACTTGAGTTAAAATTAAACTTCCCCCTCTCCCTTTGAGATACGCATTGTGCACGAATCTTTATTGTCTTAATAGGGACATATTGTAGTAATTAACAATAAATTGTGTCATTTTGTCCCCCCCCCCTCCTTCATTGTCACCACGGAAAATTTCGAGTAGTCATTCAAATACGAATACACTGCACACATTTCTGGTGTATCGTAGGTATTTTCTTTTCCATTTTACTCCCAACCTCGCACGACCCGGAGTTGGTTAGGCCTGCTTGATGACGATCTTAACAAAGATGTTATATTCACTGGTTTTTACATAAGTCACAAAATTAGTGCAATAAGTATGGTGAACGGTTATTAAATGGCTAAATATCAAAATGGTTGTTAGAGAAATGGTGACCTGGTGGTCTAGAGGTAAGGTGTCGGACTTCTGTGCTGAGGGTTCGGGGCTCAATCCTAGGTACCGCACGATTTATCTGATTTCCAAACCCTTCCTTCACCTCTGACAAGACGTGTATTAATCACAACTTGTGAATGTGAGGAATTCCAGGCCTCCACCGTGGTTCGGATTCCACGTTGAACTGTAGGTCCTCCATTTCATCTCACAATCGCCCTACTATTACAATTTGCGTAAGTGCTATAACCCGAACGGGTAGTAAGACCTGGTGCTATAATAATAATAATAATAATAATAATAATTTAGAGAAATATTTATGAAAGGAAGGATATGTCTTTAAGTCTAGCGAATACTACAAAAATAAAACCTCTGATACCCCAGAAATATTGTATGTAGTAGTACAACGTTGGGAATTAAGCGAAAAAAATATGGGAGGGTCTCCAGAAACTGTTTGATTTATGTGCACCATATCATGCAACCCATTTGGGCTAGCCCCATTTTCACAATAATGAGTGGGGCTAAAACGGTATAATTAAAGGAAATGTACCCGAATTTGCGCAGAGGAAAATGGGAAACATTTATGAAAAAAAATACCCTCAGTAAACTTGACTGAGATTCGAACCTGATCTTCCATCATGGGTAAGTCCAGGTTAAAGGTAGTTATGGTATAGTTGGCTGCCTATTTATTTTCACTGCATCCTGCTACCCGTCCGGGTTATTCACATTTAAGGTGGGGATGTAGGAGACGCGAGATAAGGCCAGTGTTTTTGCAGTTTTTTATCAAAACTTTTTTTGGAACAAAGTAAATCAAATATTGCTCTAGTACAAACATAGAATTTAATTTTCTTCACACGGTTATATCAACAGTTCCTAGATATTTATCATGAGCATGACGGCATTTCTCTAACAAATTTTTTAAATTAAGAGAAAAAATTGTCATTAAATTCCTGTTACTCTCGACAAATACAAGAAATTTTGAGGTCAACATGTGAAGAAAATTAAATCTATGTTTGTACTGGAGCAATATTTTATTGATTTTGTCCAAAAAAAGTTTTACCATAAAAACTGCAAAAAACATTGACCTTTTGCTCGCGTTCTCTTCCATACCACCTTAATTACATTAGTGAAGTAGGAATGAAAAGGTAGAATCCAGGCAAAATATACCCTCGTTTGCTTAAAGGGAGAGTGGGAAACCATTTAGGGGAAACTACCTTCAGAATACCCAGCCGGTATTTGAAGCTCAACCACCCTGTCACCGTAGGCTATATACGAGACTGACAACTAGTCTGAGTGACCACTAGTACTGGTAGTTAGCTAGTTAAATGTAAGTATAATTTTATATTGATATATCTCTTTAATATGTGGTACTTTATGTGTTTTTTTGTTGTTACATATATAATTAATACAGGTGAAAAGATAAATTCTTCGATATTGAGCTCTTTTTTCTTAGTAAGTTGTAGGTCCCGTTACCTGCTTTAACCCTAGATAATTTCGAGTGTATATATATTTATACACTCTTTTTTTTTAGTGAAATAGCACAGTTTAAACTCTCTTGATATCGGAACATGTTATTAAAGTGTTTAAAAGTAATGTTTTCGGGTCAAGTCGATGTCAAGAGTTCCTTGCAACTTCGTGTATGAGATAAAAACTAGCAAATAACACTCATTTGACTTGTGCACTCGTTATCCACATTGATAACAGCGTTATATCCAGCTACTTGGGTGTTCTCCCAACTTACAACGTCAAAATAACAGTTGTATTATTTTAATATTTTGCACCCCGTTTAAACTACCCGTTAATTACATTAGTGGGGTAAGGGTAAAAAAAGGTGGAATCTAAAGAAAATGTACCAGATTTTCGAGGAGGTAGAGCATGGAAACAGTTTAAAAAATCTCAATAAACTTAGACTGCCGATGACAGAGAGATCAGGTTTCGAATCCAGGTCGGGTGTTACTGAGGATGATTTTCCCTAAATTGTTTTCCACTCTCCCTCCCCGCAAATGTGTGTACACTTTCTCAAAATTCAACCTTCCACATCCCTAACTCATTAAACTTAGTACATGTACGTATGACCTGAACAGGATAGTAAGACGTGGTTTAAAAAATATATAGTCAAAATTATATTTTTATATAATTAAAATAAAATAAATGATGACAATTCCTAGTCTATAAAATTAACTGATAATTTAATACATTAATGAAATAAAAAAATAAGAGTAACTTTTTTAAACCCGATTTTCAGACAGATATATAAATTTCCAACAATATAGCATTTATTGATGATAATTTATTATTATTTATCTTTCCAATTGTGTTTTAATACGCTCCAAATAAATTACATCCAAGAGGTACTAAAGCACTAGGAAATAATAAAACAATAAAAATATATTAGATATTAATAGGACATAGTCAGTAATATGTGTGTTCAAGGACACACAAAAATTAACAGAGATTATAATTGGTTAAATGACATTGTACAATCGTTATTAGTTCCGTGAGTTTTTTAAATCAATCGGATGGTTGTTCCTTTGCGTAAATGATGCTTATAACTATGTATGATTAAAAATACATACATACAAAATGACTAAACATATTTAGGGAACATTCAAAATAAAAGTAAAATATATATAGTACTCCCTTTGTATACAGAATGCCTGGACATTTGTAGGGGAGGTCAAGAATAAAGGGAAATGGTGGATGCTCCCTTTGTTTACAGAATGCCTGGACATTTGTTGGGAAGTAAATAATAAAAGGGAATGGTTGGTGCTCCCTTTGTATACAGAATGCCTGGAATTTGTAGGGGTGTCAAAATAAGTCAATGAAAGAGGTTCCCTTAATACAGAAGGCCTTGAAAAAATTTAGGATATAAAAATTAAAAGGAAATGGATGCTAGAGCAGGCTGTCACACTCGTTAAGTAATGATAACCACATTAATAATGATAAATAAAGGACACATTATAATACATATGTATATAGTCACTATCTTAAGTAAAAGATAATAATTTAAAGTCATTATTACAAAAAAAGATTATACACAATTTTTAAAACTTATCCTATATTTTTACCCAGAATTATGTTGTTTTTTTTTGCAGCAAAGGTTTGACGTTAAGCTTTAAATCTTGTGTTGAAGTTACTTTCATAAAGGTGAATAACGCGTGTTTGTGAGCCCTAATATACGGGAGGTTTATTCCTTCTGATAAAAGTTATTACTTTATTATGTGCTGACAAGTACTACACAAATTGAGTTTTATTTTTAGCACCTTATACCATTTCTTACTACCAGTTCAGACTATACGCGTCTATACTAATTACGTTGGTGGCTTTAAGCGATGAGAAAGGTTATATTATAGGAATTGTACCCACATTTGCAGGAAAACCATCCTCAGTACACCGGCTCGATCTCCCCGTCAATGGCAGTCTAGTCTACTGCGAGGAGAGTAGCGCCTTAGACCATGCGGACATCAAAGTGGGTCAGATTGAGTACTACTACAACGTTTTTTAAAAAGAAGAATCGGGCCGCATTGTTTGTTGATTCATAAAAACGATCCACGAGCCGCACAGAATCATAGTATTGGCTCACATGCTGCCCGCGGACCACAAGTTTATATGTTCGGCTTAGACATATTTAGGAGGAATTTAATAAGGGCAAGCTGGTTCTATTTTATGTAAAATAGTCCCTATTAGTGTACTGCAACCTAGGGCCGTATGCAAGAACTTGACTAAGGGCCGGTCTTATGACTACCGGATAAATATTGCTATCAGGGCTACCAGATAAAGGTTATCAGACACTTTAATATTTTACTCGTATTATGAACTGAATTTATCTGCCCGGGTAGCTATCTGTAGGATAAATATATTTTCATGTATAAAATGCAAGGTTGGTACTGTTTTTACTGGTGCGCGCATGCGTATAAGCCCAGACGCCACCGCTACAACCTAGCGAGTGGTGACAACGCTCAACATTTGTTAAATAATGGCGGCTAAACGAGTGCGAGAAAACAGTTGGCGGACGTGGGCGCAGAAGCTAAGTTGTCTTGAAAGTACTAATTTCGGTGTCTGCCAAAATGTTGGGCAATAGTTGTGTACAACGTTTACAAAATTTCATTTATTGTACTAACATTTTAATAATTGTTCTTATACAACTATAACTATACAAATAGCTTGCCAATTTTTTGTAAAAGTGTGAATTAAATGTTCTAACTTACATTTAGTTAGAACCTGAGCTTGTGCTTACTGAACACGCAAACCAAGATTTTAACCTAAAAACTGTTTTGATAAGTGAAACCTCATTGAAAACAACTCGTCACTATGGCAACAACCATTTTAACTTTCAGATAAAAGTTATCAGGTAATTAAACCTCCTGATAAAAATTGTGATTGATAAATACATTTTATCTGGCAGATAGATGCTATCTGGCTGTCATAAGACGCACTTTTAACTTATCGACCAGATAAAAATATTTAATGGCCAGATTAATATTTATCCAGGAGTAATAAGACTGGCCCTTAGTGGATGATTTGTTGCTACTACGTTCTTGCATACCATCCCTAATGTCAACACGCGTAAGTGCCGTTTCACATGAGAGGTATTTTTATCGCGCGATGTTTTCGTCACGCGAATTTTATTTGCTGAGATACATTGGTTCAAATGGGAGCGTTCACACAGGGAGATAAATAATCGTGCGGTAAAATTCCCCCGCCACAGTTATATAACACCGCTTGTATCCTGCACCACGTCAAAAGCACATTTTTTGAAAATGGGAAACAAACGGGATTTTCCCTCTAGTCTGAAAGCAACGTCAGAATTGATTGCGCGAGTAAAGTTCACGCGACAAAATATCTCTCGTGTGAAACGGCACGTCAGAGAAAGGGGCCTAGAAAGTGGCAAAAAAAAAAACTGAAATAAAGGAAGCATGGCGTCGCTTTTGAGGCCCAGAATAAACAGAGATATTAAGTGTAATTTATAGATTAATTCAATATAGTCATATTTTTGTTTGAACACAAACTTCTTTTCATAATAGGGTTTTCTAAATATACATATATTCTTATTACTGAAGATTACACTTTTCCGTAGATAATGATAATTTATTTTATTTTAATACTTGATTTGACTATAGCATTCCTGTTAAAGAGATAAAAATATAAATTAAAATTAAAGGCCAAATAAAGCCATTCAATTAAGTAAGCTCTTCCCTTATTTAATCTAGCTTACTTTAAATTATCACTTAGTTTCAGGATGCATCTTAATTTATAATAAAAACTTGTTTTTAAGAGTTTTAAATCATTTAATTGCTACATTATCTAGAAACATACTAGCTAAGTAAATACGAAATTTCAACTGATATACTAACTTATCTTATCAACACCTAGTTATAACTTTAAAATAAATGAAAGAACAAGGTATATCAAATTATTTCTAATCAAAGCTTCTGATTAAGAATAAAAGATTTTTTTATAACTCTTCATTCAACATATCTAAATTTTATATTTTCCTTTATGAACCATAAAATATTAAATTAAAATTACAAAGAGACATCTTGGAGAATAAAAAGGAAATGTTTACGCTTTCTGGCACCTACTTATGTTTAGAGTTATTTTTTTATTACTTAGGTGTGTTACCTAGGTAGTAATCTCCTGATTTAAAGATCATACGACGTTTATTAGTTTCTGGGTTTTTTCTTAAGATAGTGCTGTGTTTAAAAGTGTACTTTAATATAGCAAGTAAATTATTCTATATTTTTAACCATCGAAATTTATATTATATATTATAATAAAATACAGTTAACATGTGGGATAAGACGTCTCCCTTGTCTGGTCTGGCCTGCAGGTTATCAGAAGGTCGGGGTTTGATTCACAGGATGTGTAATGAGGGTAGTTTTAACTTAATCTTTTACAATGTATTTCCACGCAGATGCTGAAACATTTATTACCAATTTTATTTTCCTCGTTACTACATCATTAGTGTAATATGCTAATAGGCCAGACGGGTAGTAATACCTATAGTAAAAACGATGAAACCAAAGGACAACCTAGTTAATAATATAGTCAGTTAAAATTATTGTTTGATATATTCAATGCTCAGAATGTCAAATGGGAAATATAAAACATTTTTATTTAATATAATTCTTATGAATTAATTTTTTGCCAACGAGTCTCACTATGCATATGTGTTGGACACATATGGGCTAATTACGCTAATGTGTTAGGGATGAGAAAAGTTGAATCTACACGCAGTAGCGTGGAGAGAGAGTGGAAACAAATGCAGGAAAAACCATCCTCAGCACATTTGACCGGGATATGAACCCTGATCTCCCCATCATCAACAGTCAGGTATATTGTTTGAGTGACGTACTTTTAAATCATTCGAACACCAAGGTGGGTACTTATGAATCTTAATCGAGTTTAGCGTGTGTAACTAATTGGACATGGACATTTAAATTTTCTATTGCATAAGAAAATAGTTTATTTTATAAGACCTATACCAACGTCAAAGAATTATATATATTTGCTAAATACATTTTCGTATAACGTACCAAAGTGAAAGAAGGGGTTGATTAAAAATAGTATGAAGGCACATAACTCCATCTTTTGAAGAAAAAAAAAGTTTTAGGTAACATAAATGCAAACACAAGTTATATTAAACAATATCTGACTCAAACAATCTCGTCCAAAACAAATAAGACACATTTTATAGTATTTTTAATAAATATTTGAGTAAAAAATGGATACTAGACTACCGATGGCGGGGAGATTGAGGTTCGACTCTCGGTCAGGTGTACTGTGAGGTTTTTTTTCCCCCAAAATGGTTTTACACTCTCCTCCCACGTAAATACAGTTACACTTTTTCTAAATATAACCTTCCTAATCACTAAAACCACTAGTGTGATTAGTACACAAGCGTAATAAGACGTGGTGCCAAAAAAAACCTAGAAAATAAGGTCATAAATCATTGTTGGTATTTACTTTAAAAATTAATTTAGTAGGAGACATAATCCCCACCCTCTGATTACAAAACATCTTAAGATACTGAAAATACCCTCAATAAAACTATTTTACCCGTGTGAACATAAATTATATAATCTACGTCACGCTGACCAAGAATTAAATCAACTTACCAAGCCTTTTCACTTAAGGAATAATAAAACTAACAGGGAGGGACATACATATGGATAAGAACTAATCAAGTAGCAGCAAAGTAATTTATTGAATAGATAATAAATCATAGGGATTCATATCTCGTCATTACCACGGGCGATGAAAACTTCGATACGCGTTTAAAATGTCACCATGCGCTCATTTCAAATTACTGTTATTAAGTTGTAAAAAAAAAACCGTCTTGATATTCATGATTGGAAAAGTAAATACAATAGATCCTTAAGTATTAAAGCGGCATCAACCATTGCATTGGGCATAACAAAGGAGATATGTAATCTTAAGGCGATTGGCCCTTTTCATTTGGTGTGGAAACGCAGAGCCGTGGGAACAAACGGTTATCTTCAAGAATTTTTTGGTTGTTTTGCTATTTTCTTTTCGGAAACTGTTTGTTCAAGAATAGAAGCACGTTGATTAAGTTATAATTTTAATATATACATCTCATCTATAATTTTAACAGTGATCAAATATATATAAAATTGACATTTTAAAATAAAAATCTGCCAGCTTCATGACAAAAAATAAGAAAATGTAACAATTAATAAACATCGAAACATTATCTTAGAAGGGGGTGTTGAAAATATCAACATAAACATTTCACTAATTCTCGAGAAAACTTACCTTCCAAACGTAAGATCTTTCCTCAAGACCTGTCCCGTAACTAGCGCCACCTGCGATTGTCATGATCCATCTGTTCTTGTTGGCGCGGAAGAATACTTTGGTCAGTTGTGAAGCCACGCCATGCCTTTAACCCTCCCGCGCACCATCCCACAAAATAGGTTTTAGACTTGCACTCGATAGGGCCAAGAACTTTAAGCTTAAAATATAGTTTTGTCACAGATAAACTTCTAACGTACTGCTCTTTTGCTCTTTAGTGTGTTAATAAATTATCTATGAAAAATTACAAATTTATACATTTTATTTGTTTCACTCATCACATTGCTCACTCGTTAATTGCGTGAAAAAAATATAATAGGAGTGTTTTTTATCACGACTTACTACCTGTTTAGGTTATACGCAAATCGGGAATTACTTAACTTTGGAGAATAGTTAGAATATTGTAATGACTTGAATAAAATAGCTATGTGTATTTCATAATATAGGAAACTTATTAAAAAAAAAAAGAGAGTTCAATCTGTACCTCCTCATTAATTGGCACGCAGACTAAACTTCTAACTTCGTCTTGTCTGGTTTGCCGGTGACTGGGAAATCAGGTTTCGAATGCGAACCGGATGTATACTGCGGTTGTATTTCCTAAATGGTTTCACACACACTCCCTTCCTGCAAATGAGAATACATTTCTTATACTTTATCTATTTATGATCCCTATATAATTAGTGTAAAACCCGCTTCGGTGGCCACGTGGTCTAAAGCGCTACTCACGTGTTGGACTAGACGTTCGATGACGGGGAGATCGGGGTTAGATACCGGTCGGGTGCACTGAGAATGGTTTTCCTAAATGGTTTTCCACTCTCCCTCCACGCAAAAGTGGGTGCACTTCCTCTCAGTTAAATCTTCCTAATCCGTGACCTATTATCATAAGAAGTACATAGGTGTATAACCCAAATGGGTGGTAAGATGCGATGCTAAAATAAATCGTGTAAATATGCGGATAGTACGGACGAACATTAAAACGCCGTTCACTTAAATATGTGATATAAAACACAGAATTCAAATAATATATGCTTATAACTCTCAACACTTAAGATTGCACTGCATGTCTAAGGATTATTTATAATACAATATAATATATTCAATTAATTACGTTATTTTATATTAAAATATTCAGCTATTCCGTTTATAAATATTACAAATAACTCCTATGTATTTTTTGCGAAGTTATTTATAACCATTACGGTCTATATAGCCTACATTTAGTTACAGTAATGGTGTATGAATTCGAGAGGTAGAGGTTAGGGGTAATGTTCCCACATTTTCATGGAGGAAGAGTGAAAAACCATCTCAGAAAAACATCTAAGTAGACCAAACCAAATATTTGAGACCCAACCTCTACGTTAGTATCAAAACATACAATACGAGACCGACGTCTTTGTTCAAGTATCCCCCGATTCAAGATCTCATAAAGTTTGGACCTATAATGTTGTCGTCTTATAATGATAACCTTGTTCTCAGAAAGTGATTGTTTAGCGCACAGAAAAATAAAAAATAATAAAACGGCTGATTTAGTCACGAATGAGAACAAAAATCTCTCTTTAGAAGTATTTAAGCCAAGGTATAAGTTACACCTATAAAACCCTCATTATGTCGATATAAATGTGAGCGTGTGACACGGCGGTACGTGATTTGAATCGTGATTATCTTCCCGCCTGAGGAGTGCAACGCAGGTAATCGACACATATTTATAACAACATTAAACACCGAGTACCCCATTCCGAGAACAATGCCTCGGAGGAAAGTTGCTCCGCCTGCTGATCTGCACTTGTTTGTCAACAAGCACGTGACAAGAGTGGCAGACTGGAGTCTCTTGCCCTCCCGTTGATAACAACTGAATATCACCTCTGAGGGAAATGTAGGTCTTTGTGGAGAAGGTGGCCTGGTGGTCTAGGGGTAAGGTGTCAGAACTTCTGTGCTGAGGGGTCCGGGGTTCAATTCTCGGTCCCGGCACAAATTTATCTGATTGCCAAACCCTTCCTTCACCTCTGACAAGACGTGTATTAATAACAACTTGTGAATGTGAGGAATATCAGGCCTCCACCGTGGTTCGGATTCCACGTTACACTATAGGTCCTCCATTTCATCTCACAATCACCCTACCATTACACATTAGCGTAAGTGCATATAACCCGAACGGGTAGTAAGACGCGATTCTAATAATAATAATTAGTGGAGAGAACCTTTACCTTCACTCTCTCTCTGTTAACTGTAGCCAAACCGGCCTCGTGGTGTAATGATCAGTGCACCTAGATATGAGCTTAGGGATTAAGGGTTCGACTCCAGGCAGGTATCTTTGGTATTTTTCCCAAGGGTGCTACATGGGCAGGTAGAAATACCTCATCGCCTTTTGGGAGTAAAAAAAATTTCACCTCTTCTCTTTACTTGTCTTTCTTTCGGTGAGTTCGTAACAGATTAGAGAAAGAGGAAGGACGAAAGACTTGTCACTCAAGGCCGGGATGATTCATTCACCAGTAAAGCGACAGCTTTGCAACTCTTTTGGTTTATATTTCACAACAGCCCACTGGCTTGCTACACAACCAATCTACTTCCGAATTTAGACAGTGGTCGAGTTGTTTAAAAGAAATAAGAACATTACTATTTCAAGTTGCTGGTAATGCTGCTCTTGTATATTAAATCGTGATTTATATTCCTGTATATAAAATAATTAGGTACTTATAACTTTATTTTTTAGCTTTGTATCTAAATATTGATTTTTTAGGTTAATTTTCCACAACCATCAAACTACCTGTTATGGATTATTTGCATATCCACTAATTAATACGCTAATATATTAGGGAAAAGAAAAGTTTAATTTTAAAGGAATTGTACCCGCATTAAAGTGGAAAGTGAGTGGAAATCGACCATTCAGGACAAATTTCCCTCTATACAACAGACCGGGATTCAAACCATAACCTCCACGTCATTGGCAACCAATTCTATTGTTAGATTGACGCCTTAGATCATTCGACCCTTTGGGTAAATCCCAGCCGGACAGTAGTTTGAACTCATTTGATTTTTTGTTTAAACATCTTATAAAATCATGACTAAAAAAATAATAGCCCTCTCCAGTGGGCACGTGAACAAAATCATTTCTCTCATCTAATCTAATTTACAGGTGATGGGTAGGTCGGGGTTGTAATTCCAGTCGTGTGGTTGGATTTTTTTTCCTTCGATTATTTTTCACTCTATCCTCACACAAATGAGGATATAAGACCTCTGATTGATAATTTCCACTTTCTTCCCCTTTAGTGTGATTATTGTATTATTAGGGAATTCAATCATTATTTAAAGGCATACTAGCAGCATCTAACTGTGAAACAGTTGTATGACAATTATCTTTCTTTCCAATTTTAAAGTAGGTGGTGGTGAAAACTTTAATTGTATAGAACGTTTAGATATTTGTAGTACACTATTTTGATTTCTAGTTGGTGTAATTAAAACTGTTATGTGACAACTTTATAACCTGTCTTTATCAATAATATTCGCTAAGATGGTGTAGGTAAGCGTGACCTTTAAAATTACTTATTAGTTATACCCACAAAATAATTACGAAATATTATGCTTGTGTTTTGATTTATTTCGATTTTTATATTTATAACTTATTTTGTATGTTTCAAAATATGCCTAAACCAACAAAATTATATTACAATAGCTATCAATAATAATGTATGGATATAGTTTTTACAAAAGTCTTAAAAAAATAGTTTAATTTGTTGCTCTGTGATTAAAATAGCTTTCACTTTATATCTACCATCGAGTAAAATGTGTTTGTTTCAATCTCTACGTGGAGAGCCTAAACAAGGGAAGTAGATATATTTTTACAACCAAATAAAGTTGAAGTAAAATATAAATCTAGAAATAAATTTAGGCAAGGAATGTCCACAATATGTATACACCTAATGAAGGGAGGCAATGCCCACTATATGTGTACACCTAATGAAAGGTAAAAATGTCCACTATATATGTACACTGCACACCTAATGAAAGGAAACAATGTCCACTATATGTGTACACTGTACTTTTAATGAAGGTAGGCAATGCCCACTATATGTGTACACCTGATGAAAGGTTACAATGTCCACTATATGTATACACACCGATGAAGGAATGCAATGTTAACTATTTGTGACTTCACTATCTGCATGGTTCAAAGCAGTAATTCCAAACTTTTTTTTTTAACCTACTGCCCCCTTCTGAGAATTTGATACTGCTACAGCCCTCACACACAAGTTAAATGTAATATGCATTCTGAAATCAATGATAATAACCTTGCAGAAATACTATCTTGCCAACAGGTCAATATTTCCTAATTTGAAAAAAACATGATCACAAAATAAATGCACATTTTACGTGGCATAATTTATAATTCTTATGAATAAAACACACGTTAAAACATAATGTATGTTAAATGGTTATAAAAATAAGGACTTGATCATATTGTCAAAATTAGAGAACATAAGTACAGTATTTAATATAAGAACATTTTGTTAAATATTCTGTAGCTGGTATTTATTAGCATAAAATTATTCCTGCAATATCAGTAAAAACCCATACGCTGCCGTACAACTTCCTTGCAATTATTTACCATCCCTGGAGGATGGTATCACCCAATGCGGGAAACACTGGTCTAAGGCTTCATTCTCGTGTTATCATCGTCGTGGCCTGCTGATGACGGGAACATTGGTTTTCAAATCACAGTCGGATATGAAACACTACACGTATACCACAAAGCTTCGAAAAATTCTGTTCACTATATGTAGGGTTAGATCACAAAATAAAGGAAAATAGTGTTCCTTACACGTATAACACAAAGTTAAGGAGAATTATGTTCTCTATACGTAGGTTATATTACAATAAAGGTAAACCATGGCCATAACATATAGGGCCTATATCACAACACAAAGGAAAATAGTGTTCATTACACGTATAACACAAAGTTTATGAAAATAATATTCACTACACACATACTACAACGTTTAAAAAATAATGTTAAAAAAAGGTTTATCACATAATAAAAGAAATGTATACTATATATTATATCACAACATAAATAAAAATTATGTTCGCTACAAACATACCACAAAGTTTAGAAAATTATGTTCAATACAAACATACCACAAAGTTTAGAAAATTATGTTCGATACACATATATCACAAAATAAAAGAAAATCATGCTCACCACACATAAATGTCTACAACAAAGTTTGGTAGAATTATGTACAATACATTACCACAATATATCACTAAACAAATTAAAATCATGTTCATTACACGCATATCTCTGAATATGCAACTGGCTAGGGTTTTTTTTTTTCAGTTTTCATAGCAAACAATTTTTTTCAGCAAACTAAATCAAATATTGCTCCAGTACAAACATAGAGTTTAATTTTCTTCACATGGTAATCTCAACAGTTGTTAAATTTCTGTCATGAGTGTCCTAAAATTTTGTGAAAGCTTTTTCTCCTCGTTTAAAATGTTTCTCATTAAATGATGCTGTGCTCATAGTAGATATTCAAAAACAGCTGTTGATATCACCATGTATAGAAAATTAAACTATATGTTTCTAATGAAGCATTGGATTAAAAAAGTTTGTTGTGAAAACTGCAAAAACACTTAACTTTTCTCGTGTCCTATTCCACCACACCTTAACTTGTTCACTAAAGAAATTAAAACACTAAAATTAATTATGAAATATAATATTTACTGTTGTCATCTCCAAAGCATATGTCCATCACATCTTCTGTAAAGGTGCTGCTGCTAGGCCTATCAGTTATTGAATGTGTGGATATATTAATTTGTGTGCTGCAGTGAGGCAGCTCTGAGTGTACAGGGAGGATACCACTAGTATCAGAGAAGATGCTGGTAGGTGTGCCCAAATGTGGAGAGGGGATTATTTGAATTATATCACTATGAATATTCCTAAAATAAAAACGTAAACAACTATTGGTAGGCCTATATAAAATAAATCTGTTTTAGTAAGGATTTTGCGGTCTTTTCGTCTTAGGAATTATTAATTTGGCTATCTAAAACTTTAATATATTATAAAGCTTTTATTCTCAAGCCTGAATATTTAAGCAATAAAATTTATTGCAAGTCAACAAAGAGCTTATTATAGTTTATGCCATAAAATTATTTAGAAACTCACCTTTCTTCAGAAGAAGGAGACATATAGTTGCAATCTATAATTTCTCTCTGTTCTTGAATATTAGGGTTTTGCTGACTTGATGAACTGTTACTACCTCTGTTAGTACGTAAGTAATTTGTCTTTACAAAACATATTCTGTGGATAAATAAGGTCACTTTTTAAGAAACTTGTTTTTTTTATGAATACTATAAAACTACAAAATCAAAAGCCTATAAGCGGTATATTTGAACTTTTCTGACAGTAGAAAAACATAAAGACGAATTTACTATCCCGAAATGATGTTTTGTGTTTTGGTCACTGTCCATCAATCACCAAAATCACAGAAACTTATTACATGCTTTTATTAAATAGTTATTTTCCTATAACCAGTAAATATTTTCTGTAAATTTAATATAATGGTAGTGTTATATAAAATTGGTTAAATCTAAGAAATCACTATACTTTGCCTTACATTTTGAATAATTTGTATTTAAGCATGTAGCTCAAAAAGCTCAGACAAAAAACTGTAATTATCTGAGCATTTTATTGCTAGGGCATATTATATGCATGCAAAATAATGAAGATTTTAATTTTGTCAAGCGTTTTCAAGTATTAATTATTGTAACATAAAAAATATATCAATTTATTAACAAAATTAAAACAAGTATTCCAGTATCCTATTTTATTGTTATGAAGTCATGTGAATAAATATTATACTTAAATATAATTTCTTAATAATTTTTAATAACAGTTTTGGTTTAAAAATAAGCCTTTGTTACTTTTTGGGGGGGAAATGTTTTTTTTTTAAACAACAGTATATAATTTTTTTTACTAGGGACGAGGAAGTATTTGATACGAAAAAGTGCTCTCACATTAGCGTGTGGAGATAAAAGTATAAAACCAAAGTGAATTTCACAGTTAAAAAACTACCGCTAATGCACCTTGGTGGAGATTCGTGAAGCTTATCTCACCATGTAAGGCACTAATACTGAAACATTTGTCAATATATAGTGCATGATTGGTGCTTTAAATCCTGCAGTCTCAGAATTAGTTCTTTATTTACAGCGTACTAAGAGGCGTACATTACCGGCTGTGGGAGACTAGCTTCACGAAGCCCCACCATGTAAAGCAATAATTCATAAACACGCGTCAATACTTTGTTTATAATCCTTGATTTCAAATTTAGGTTTCCATACAAAAAGGTTGCTTGAATTTACACTATATCGTCGGTAAGCTTCTAGATCTTGATACGACCCTAATTTTTGCGATATTTAGGCTAAAACATTACTGGCTTTGTTTAGTTTGGAAAATGCAAATTCACACTTACTCAGAAATTAAATATGTTGCTTTGCTCAAGGTTTTTATATTGTAAAGCTGATTTTGGAACTTTTTCAGTTGAGACAACTAATCAGGCACTAAACATTGTAATAATTGTTTTAGATTTAACCTTCACGTATCAGAGCTGAATTAAGCTTTATTAAAATTAAATTTTATTTTGCGTGTAGTTTTAAAATTTTGTTTTTGTATATAATTATACATATTTTAAGAAATTAAATTTTCTATCACCACTTTGTTAGTAATTAGTATACGTACAGTAAATATATACTTTTTTTTCCTATTTCTCTTCATGTAATGTTTTTTGTATGGTCCAAAGAATGAGTGGAAGCTCATTGGATCTATAAGAATAATTATAAAGACCATAAAAATACATGTTTTAAATTTAAGAAACAGAATTAAAATTATGGTTCTTTACTTCACGGGACCAGCTTAATGAAGCTTCCGGTCGGGATTTTAACCCCGTCCTCCTGAATATAGGAGTAACATGGCAAAAATAAACTAACACGCAACCGTTGAACAGTGAGCTAGATCCTGTTTTCATAGGCCTACTAATAGATCAGTATGTACTTACTTTGATCCACCAATAAAATGCTTCTTCCCCTTATTCCATTCTTTTTTTTTTTTTTTTTTTTTTGCGGCGAGCAGATAGTCAAAGTATAGTTTTCTTTCCCTTTACGGTGGTCCCTTTTGCTTGTATTATTTTTCATAGTCAGTAGTTTTAATTTATCGAAAAGACAATATAATTCTATGTTATTAATATATAATTATAATAGCTATCATAAGAAGGCAAAGCATACACAACTGTTCGGCAACACAGGACCAGTTTGTAAACACATTTACAATACAAGCTACAACATATATTATTTTAAAGATGTTTTAATGAACACCTAAAACTTAAAAGGAATTATCAATTATCTTTACATTTTCTGTTGTGACCTTATCAAAAAATGACTTTATTTGTTTCGGAAAGGTTGTATCTAGGATTATCTAGTAGTTACCCTCGTCTCAGAAGTGTGACAATATATTTAAAGGGCCATTGAAAATGAGCAAATTTCGAATTTTCATTAATTGATATATATATAATCAAACAGTGACGCAGGAACGTTTTTATTTGGGGAGGGGGGGGGGTAAAAGTAATAATTTGCTTTTTTTTTTTATAAAGGATAACATTTTTGAGATTAAAAAAAGACCAGGGAAATGTAATACAGCTGTCCCTCGCACGACGTGAGTGATTGGTTCTGATAAATAATCGCGTTACATGAAAACGCAAGTGAATTGATTTTAACCTGGGGGAAATAGGGATTACCCCAAATGCAAAAATAAATAAAAACATAAAACTTGTAGATTAATGCAATTTTTATTAATTTATCTAACTTGTACAATGCTATAGGTAGCCTACACCTATTGTCAATCTTCAATCCCCTGAAATTTGTAAGCAAACACAATTTTTAATTAATTCATCTAATTCATACAATGCTGCAGGTACACCTACTGTTAATCTTCAATCGCGTGATAAAATAACTGGATTTGGCAAAAATGGATTGTCACTAGCTTGTTCTTTACGGTAGGCTCTTGCTCTCTTGAGGGCCCTGGGACGGTAAGCTCTTGCTCTATTGAAGGTCCTGGGACTGTAAGCTCTTGCTTTCTTGAAGGCCCTGGGACGGTAAGCTCTTGCTCTCTTGAGGGCCCTGGAACGGTAAGCTCTTGCTCCCTTGATGTTCCTTGGACTGTAAGCGCTTGCTCCCTTGAAGTCCCTTGGATTGTAAGCTCTTGCTCTCTGAACGGCCCTGGGACGGTAAGCTCCTGCTCTCTTGAAGGCTCTTGCCTGACAGCTCTTGCTGTCGTGAGATGCCCTGGGTCGTTAGACTGAGGATTTTCAACTTATTTTGATGAAATGGTCAAGACTCAGCTGACGGGAAGCATTCTTCCTCTCTCTATAGAGTGCTTTGTAGCAAGCCAAATAACTCAATCTCTCTGGTAACTTTGGCACTTCTATCCATGTTAGGATCATTCTCTTCAATGATTCTAATTGCAATGTCAATGTATTAACAAAATTAAGCAATTTGTTTTGTTGAAGATGTTTGATAAGCTCAACAACATAAGGCTCTTCCTCGTCATCCTTTATGCTGTTCTCCATTTCTAGAAGATCTTCATTGGTGAGTTATATTGAGTAGGATTGGAACTATTCATCCACATTTGCCTGGTCTACGTCCTCAAATCCAACATCTTGTTATGTCAACAATGTCAGTCTTGAATTGGAAAGCTCGTGTTCAGGATAAAAATCATGAGAATCAGAAACTTAAGGCCAAATATTTTTCCAAACTTTCTCATACAGGACTGTTTAACTTCTCCCCATGAATCTCCAATGTTGTCAATACCTCTCCCTAACACCAAACTGTACAGTAAAGATCTTTGTCCTCACTGGAATGTGCGCGTACAAGGTGACGTCACCACCGCAGAGGGTGACTGTGGAATTACAGCCGACAATGTGTTATTTTTACTATTTCTTAATCGTGTTATAGCGAAAATGCTTATAGTGAGATCGCTTATAACGAGGGATACCTGTATTTAACGGTCCCATTGTGCATTTTTCTTATTTATTTTAGTCATGTCAAATATGTGAGTTAATATACACCAAAAAAATTAAGAAAAATTATATCTGATGTGGCTTAGGTAAAAATTATGAAACACCGAAAGTTAAAGTAGGTTGCCATACACCTTTGCCATATATTCGTTTCTAGCTATAAGACCACTAACAAATTTTGCAATTTTCAAGTTTGTTGAGCCTCACAGGGTATGCATTCAGCAGACACAGGTGATTTAGTCTACGTTGCCTCATCGTGCAGCGAAGATAATTTTTTTTCCGTATAAGCATTGAAAAACTTCTTTCTGCAGTAGCTGATGTAGCTGGTATCACTATCAGAGTTTTCAAACAGTGTGTGCTCCAACACATTTTATTTTTATAATGTTACCTTAGTGTGAACTTTTTATCTTGTCTCAACAAGATCTTTACACTATCTAGAAGTTTAACTTTAACTTTTTTGGTGGGTAAAAACAATACTTTTTACCCCCCTCAATTTTTAGGAGGGGTAAAATTTACCCCCGTACCCCCCCGTTCCTGAGCCACTGTAATCAAATTGTAAGGTTGAGAGTACGAGATGAGCATGTTCCCACCTTTTATCTTCCTTTTGGCTTAAGTCAAGTTTGGAAAAAATAAAACACTACCTAACCATGACGTATTTCCTGAACATCTGTAACGCATTCCATCGCTCCGCTAAGCGGTCCCTTTAAATTATTAAAGAAATGTACCATATTATAGTTCGCGGCCCGGTGGGAGCGGATAACATTAGTCCAGGATATTATTAGTCTGAATGCAAGACGGATCCTAGTGCAGCATCGACACGCACTCAAAGGAACGGCATCTCTTTGACACTCTTTGATAATATTTTCTTTTATTGTTTGTGTTATTTGATAGGTATTGATAATATATATCAAAAGTAACATCTGCAGATGACATGACTTTATGTATGAATATATTAAGATTATTTTAGTAACTTTAGTAACTAACGCCTACTGTTCTTCCTACCAAAATCATACTAAACTGGTTTGAGCAGTGGCATACCTGAATACTTGACACCTAACCTAACCTAGCCTAACCTAACCTAATATATTATTATTGTCTTTAAATAAATGGCAAAATTAAGGCATAAGTCTGCTCTTACAGTTAACCGTATATTTAGTTAACATTACATTACATTAACAATATATATGCAATTAAATTAATAAACGTCCAAAAAGATACACTAACAAATGAGTTCTGGTTTGTTTTGAGGTCTGACTTTTGTCAACACACACAAACACACACAATTCTTAAGGGTGGCATTAACAAAGAACTATTATCTAAAAATTTCCTAGTCTAAAGATTTACGAAGAAACACATAGCGGCGTTGACAAAGAGATTAAAAAACCAAAATGGTGGTATTGATAGGCGACATTGACAAATATAACCACTACCTTAAAATGTCCTAGTCTAAATATATCCTTCCACACCGGCCTGAAAAGATACACGGCCCGGTGGTGGGAAACGCTGCTTTATACAGATGCACTGGTGGTCATAAAATGTAATGCTTCTGGCTCTCAAGAAACTCGATTGATTTGAGGAAGAGGTAAAGATACGAATACTAACTAGATGCACAACATCTAAATTGTCCCCGTTGTTTACCCATGCTCACTCCATGCTGATGCAGGTGCACATTTGCTAAACTACCTTATCACTCCATTGCACTTAAATCACCTCTTAATAAATATGGTAGCTAAGTAATTAAAAATGCAGGTTGTGTAGCACACGTTTAAGTGTTTACATCTAGAGGACACTAGTTTGATACCGGGGGTTCTAGAAAATAAAATTTCTATTTTTAGATGGATACGTCCTTCTATCTGAATGGTGAATATCTAGGCTATATTTCTGAATGTGAAGTACATATCACACTGTTACCTAAGTTAGGTTGTCTGTTTAAAAAGTGTACGTTAAATGCATGAATATAAATAGGCCTGTGTCATTTTTAACAATTTCACTGTTGCTATATATACTAAAAAAATAGTCACCTAGAATCAGTAATGCATAGTTTCTTCCCCTTATTCCAATTTATTTTCTTGCGGTGGGCTGTGAGGTATAATCTTTTTTTCCCTCTTCTATGGTTCGCAGTTGTATTTTCTCGGTTCATATTGACGCAAACTTTTTTTTTTAGCTTGCACTTACTAAAATGTGGTCAAAATGTATTTTTCAATAAAGAGCGCCACGACCTGCAAGGTTCTACTGAAGGTTATGAGCCGGGTGGAAGTACGAACAGCAAGAGAAAGCGAGGGAAGGATTAACCTGCTCGTCTGCCATTCTTTCACTTCTCCTACCTCCTTCTTCGCTCAGAGCAAAGTTTGACCGGTCCTTTGCCGAGTGATGGCATTAGTGTACAGGGAAAATGTTACCAGTTGCTACCTCTCAGGTTAATAATAATGCCAATAAATTTTGTGTTGTGACCCCCCTAATAAATTATATAATTCGATTCACAAATATCCATTCTATGTTCCTATAGTATTGCCCTTTCATTTCCCTTGGATTTAGGTCTTTAACAATCAACTCAAATACGCTTATTTTGACTTTTCTAAGGGCAAAATTTCATATTTTAAACTATGTTTACAGATCTATCTTATCTATAGAAACATAGAATAGAGTTTTGTATTCATTCCAGTGAAGACCAAACTTCAATACTACTCATAGTTTTATCAAAATCGTGATAAAGCTGAACACTTGAGTGACACTGTATTGGCTCCCCTATGTAGCCCCCTTAAGGGAATAATCCCAATGATCACCAGGGTTAGGTTAGTTAGGCTCAAGTCAGGTTAAGATTCACCACTGCTCCACAACTGCTTAATAACTATCATCTCATTGCGGGTTAGACGTGTAGACAATCTCCTCTGGTGTATCCTGGGTAATATTCTGCGCTAATGGTCTTCACATGAGGTGACCTAACCTGGACGTCAAATTCCCTACCGGTCATATGTCCTATACGATAAAAAAACTGTTGCCAAATATCCACGCTTTCAGTTATGTCTGAAAGGTCGTGCGTGCCAATCTCCTTACATTGTTTTGACTACCTCTTGGTACGAGGCTCTTGCGGCTTCGGGGAATGGGCCTAGAAAAATGGTCATCTACACACCGATATCCATCCCACCTCCGCGGCCCACAGTTCAGTATGTGGACTACGCCGGCGTCCTTAGATCTCCGGTCCTAGACGCATTGGTACTTGCACCTGCTAACGCCATGGGTCCTGTCCTCAAGGACCAGCCAAGCGCACAATTTCACCAGAATTTAATGCACCTCTGTTGTTGTAAGACCTTTTTAAATAAGGGATTGGATACGTCCATTTGTCTTTCGACTGTTCCCAAAGGCCTGTGAGGTTGGCAACAGCTGGTATAACAAGGAGCTACTGGCAACATCGATGAACCATCGTTGCAAAATCTTTCTTATATCCAAGGGAAGATTGACCATACGAACAAGAGAATGACAACACTGTTTTCCAATAGTAACCATAAAGTTCCCGCCGATATGATATTCAGCTTAGACGACTTGAGTGCCTCTCTCTTTCTCTCTCTCTCTCTTTTGTAGCGAGCTGATTTGTTCCACAATACCTCACAGAGAGTTTAATGGGGAATGGAGGAAAACACAAGTTTTGCAGTTTATGTAATTTTTTATTGAACACATTAAATAAAACATTGCTTTAGAACTATGCATTTAGTTTGTTATTTGACACTAAACTAAACTAAAAAGTTCTTGAGTAATCTATTTGTCACCTGTAATAATAGAAGATAACTTATTCTCTGAACTAAAAAAAGTTTTTTTATCAAATTCTAGGATGCTCTTATCAAATGTTGATGAACTGTGTGTAGAACATGAATCATGGGCTCGGTGGTCTTGGGGTAAAGTGCTCGTCCCATGGGTTGAAAACTGGCTGAGGTCAACGGATCTTTACTGAGCTATGCGAATCCGTAGCACAACTTCCTTCGGAGGGTAAGTAAAGCCATCGGTCCCATGTCGATTGTGGTGTTAATAACCCTGGAAGGTAGGTGAAATACCTTTTTTGCAAAATTTGTAGGTTCTTTTTCTTTCGCTCATAGAATTTTGTGCGCAAATCAACGGGGAAAAAACACCACACTCCACGACTTCCCAAGAACATGTATTTTCTCCCAGATGGTGCGGCCAGGCAATACTAACCAACCAAATGGTTGAGAGCGGGCGCTAATCCTATCCTGTTGAATTGGGGGGGGGGGGGGAGACACACACACACCTTCAGGCTTAAGACTCCCAATTCTTTAAAAATAGAAAGTCAAATCAAAACATAAATATTGAAGAACAAAATTATTGATTTTGCCAAAAAAAAAAGAATTTTGTTTCATAAATTTTAAAAATACTATTCTTCACTAGCTTTTCCTTCCACCCCACCTTAATACTTGAGGTGGATACTACGGTGTATTTAGGGCAAATGACTAATTAGAAGCTAATTAGAGGGTTCTAACTACATTTTTAAACACACTAGTATTTAAATTCTCGACTTAAAATACTTCCCTGTATAAGAATATTAACGCCTTTTGTGTGTGTGTGTGTGTGTGTGTGTGTGTGTGTGTGTGTGTGTGTGTGTGTGTGTGTGTGTGTGTGTGTGTGTGTGTGCAGAGCGTATTTTTGTTTTCCGTCACGTCTTACTGCCTCCAGACTATACCTGATTTAATTACGCGAATTCTGTAAGGATGATTAAGGTAGAGCTTAGAAAACATATAACAGCATTCTTTGGAAGGAGAGTGAGGAACCATTTTGAAATAAACACACTGATAAAATACACCTGACAGGGATTCAAAACCCAACCTCCCTATCACCGGTGAACCAAACCAGACTGACGTTTAGTCCGCGTGCCCACCATACAGGCCGTACCACGTATTTTACCACCCAGACTGCTAGGGATGATGAAAGTAGAACTTAGAGGAAATGTCCCCATATTTTCTTTAAAGGAGAGTTGAAAACCATAAAGGAAAAACCATCTTCAGTTCACTCGGTTTAAATTCAGATCTTGATCCCCCATCAGCGTAGAATCAAACCAGAGGTTATTTAAGCCCTTAAAGCCCTTAAATGGACATCATTGTTCCCCATGTTCTCTTCATATGTACACTGCTCATCATATTATACTCTGAGATTTTATACAAGTATTCTAGAAAGAGGTATAGAGAATCGAACCCAATACCTTTAACTTGGTATGCAGATTATCTGACAAATGAGCCCTCTTGTTCAATTTCATTACTTAAAGAATTTATCGTTGCAAAATTACACTGTAGCGATGAATAAGAGGTGCCAGGCGTTAGACTCTCAATTGCATATGGTTTCTGTTGACGGTGAGATCGGTTTTCGAATCCCATCGGATGCAATTAGGATAGTTTTTCTTTCACCCGTGATCTAATCTTTGGTTTTCCCCATTTTATTTCCGTGTTAATGGGGATACATTTGTTGTGAATGATACATATAGATACATACATGTATACATGCGTATAAACATATATATATATACAAATTCATACATGCACACACGCACACGCATACACACATCAAAACATACACTAATAAAAAAAATTTATAATCAAGGCAGGCTTCCTAAATTATGAATCTTAGATCTTTTTGCGGCTCAGGATAGAGTATATGATATCTCAGCTTACACGCACTGTTGAACATGTAAACATTCTCCTAGTGATCATTATTATTTTACTAGACTTAACTAGTTACTATAAAAAAGTAAATAAGTTTACATAGTTGGGCGTGATAATGGTTTGAACCATAGACACAACAAATAACAAAATAAACTACCACCGCTATAATAATATATTAATTTAATGATGTCACTGAACTCCACGGACTATAATAAATGGTTATGTTGACTTAATTATAATCAACTGGAACGTGATAATGGATACAAATTAATCGTTTGTTCGCGCGTGAAGTGGTAAGCTAGCTCTTCCGGATAATTTTATTGCGCCAGTATCGTGTCAACGACTGTGCAGTTCAGTTTAAATGGTTAGTTCCTTAGATATCGATTAGGAATCTACAGATAACATCGATTTTATAGTTGGCTTTATGGCCACTTAAAGCGTCCGGGTCTAACTGATTTAAAATTATCTTCAGGTTATTTGTATACAAAAACAAACACTTCGGTGAGTGCGAACTATGGAGGCTTCATATTATTTAAAAGTTATCATCATCATCATCATCATCATCAACTGTTTCCAGCCTGTGGCCAGCTCAGTTTAATAAAATGCCTCAATTTTACTCTATCCTTCCACCATTATTCCTCCTTTAATTTCTTCCATTATTCTCCTCTCACTTGAACACATTCGGCTATCTGCTCCTCCCATCTCTTTCATGGCCTTCCTTGGGGTAGTTTTTCGTACCTCATTTCCATCAGTTTCTTTGGTGTCCTCTCTTCTCCATTCTCATTACATGCCCATACTATCTCAGTCTATCTTCCTCTACTATCTCATGTACTCCCTGTACCTCCACTCTTTCCCGGATATCTTCATTCCTAATCCTGTTTCTCCTCGTGACAGCTAACATGCTTCTCACAAACTTCATTCCAATATCCTTCACTTTCCTATTCTCTCTCTTACATACAATGTCCATGTTTCTCCTGTATATGTGACCATGGGTGCAAAGTATGACCTGTACAACACTTCCTTACACTTCAAGGGTACTTATCTTATCCATAGCAGGTCTCTTACACACTTATAGAACGACTCCCCTGCTGTCCTCTTATCAATAAATCCTCTCTACTTCCACCTTTCTCCTCAATCACGCTTCCAAGATATTTTACGTTCTGTATTTTTCTCAGCTCTACTCCATACACCTTTATAGCTTTACTAGTATTGTTTTGTATTGATATAGTTAGATCCTTTTAGTATAGTTTGCATTGATTAAACATAATAATTGCTTTGGTAAGGTCAGATTACAGTAGGTAGACACTAGTTCTTTATTTGACGTTATCTGTTTAGGAATGTATCAAATTTGGTAATGATTGGTTTAAATTTATTCATCGCAAACGTAGCTATCTTTTTTTACATGTATTTGATAAATTGTATTCTGATTTTAATATATTGTATCTCATGTTTTAAAAATTAGTTTCTTTGGACTGGAAAATGACGTCCAAATCAACCAAATTATATGATTGATGTACTAAAGAAAGTTTTGTGTAAACTAAGTTTGGTTTAAATGGGTTGGAATAATGTATAAGCTTTGGCTTTCTTAGAAACGCTTTTTTTTTTTAAATAGCACTAACATTTCAAAATTTAATTATTTTCATTTGAAATTATTTTATAATTTTTTATAAGTTTGGTTCAATGTTTTCCGCTATTTTTGTAAATTAAAAAAATTAATGGTCAATATATTTTCAAAATGTGAGCATTTTTAGCCCGATTCAATGGAGGCTACGGTGGCAAAACAACATATTTTCAAGATCTCCTAAATTATTCATCCATTCGTCAAACTTTATTTGAAATTTTTGGAATTCATTATTTTTTAAATTTACCTTTGATACAGGTGTACTGAAATTGATCTAAATTGGTTCAAATAAAAAAATTTTAGAATGTTGACCCACATTAAATCTACTCTTTAAAATTGTATTATAATTTCAACACTTTATTTTTATTTCACGCCAACCTAATATATCTGACGTCACCTGGAGTTGAACCATGTTCACTAGCCTCTGTAACCCAAGAAATAATTGTTTAGCCATTTACATTAATATAAATTTATTTAAAGGAATGTAGCCCTATATGATAGTTAGAAAAGTTAAATGATCTTCTTTCACGTATATATACTTCAAGTCAGGTGATAAGCTGTTGTCACATATTATATACGGCCAGCGAAGCTCACAAGATGCTATAAATAAATTATAATAAATATTGCTTCAGTACAAAAATAACATTTAATTTTCTTCACACTGTGATATCAACAGTTTTTGAATATTTCTCATGAGCATAGAGATTATATGATAAACTTTTTAAATGAAGATAAAAAATTGTCATTAATTTCCAGGACACCCGTGACAGATTTTAAAGAAATGTTGATGTCAAAATGCGAGGAAAATTAAATTCTATGCTAGAACTGAAGCAATATTTGATTTCTTTTGACCCCCAAAAAATGTTTTGATATAAAAACTGCAAAAAAAGACATTTTGTTTCGTTCCCTACAGCAGTGGTTTTCAACGATTTTTTGGTTTCATACCTCCTCATTCATAACTGTCTCAAGTAGACAAAGAGTTTAAAAAACTAAAACTATTTAATCAATCAAAACCCTTATCCCTAAACCTACTAATGTTTTTTTAAACTAATTATTTAAAGCCATTTTGATTAAAACACTCATTTAAGGATAATTAATTAAATATTTTTCATTTCAGGCTACCAAAAATCAACACATATTTTAGAGAAGTAAAAACTAATATAAAATTCACATTTCAATTAGCCAAATATTTATTTTCAACTTCCAAATTAAAAGACTCGATGATTTTAAGAATGCAAAGGGCAAATCCCTAGTAGATTTGCATGATCTATTTGTACGAAAGATAACTTTACAGACGTTGGATCCTGACTATGGTCGAAGTAAACATTTACAGTTTTCCGGTAGTGCTGGATATAGAATTGCACGGGTCATGCGGATGGACACGATGTGCTGCGGTTTATTAACAACGGCTCTATAGCCCTTCCCCCTCCACCTTGATCCCTACTCTATTTAACCCACCAACGGACCGGAAAAATGTTGGGGTCACAGCCCCCTCTAGCTAAACATGTAGGATACACTACTGTGGAGTATACATGGACATTAAAATACAGACGTTCTTTTAGATGTACATGGGTAACTTGGTGGTCTAGGGGTAAGGTGTCAGACTTCTGTGCTGGGGGTCCGGGGTTCAATCCTCGGTCCCGGCACAGATTTATCTGATCGCCAATCCCTTCCTCCACCTCTGACAAGACGTGTATTAATCACAACTTGTGAATGTGAGGAGTGATAGGCCTCCACCGTGGTTCGGATTCCACGCTAAACTGTAGGTTCTCCATTTCATCTCACAATCACCCTACCATTACACATTAGCGTAAGTGCGTATAACCGAACGGGTAGTAATTATAATAATAATAATAAATAGATATATATAGCTACTGAGAACAAGTGATGTACAGTTGATGTTTTCCACCGTGTCTCGCTATAAGTTAAAATTATAGACCGACATCTTAACTCAGTTGGTAGCGTCTCTGTCCCGGGTTCGATTCCCGGCATAACCGAAAAAAAATCATTGGTGAGATGTAGTTTTTTCCCCTTTTACAGTGATGAATTAACGGCCGGGGGCTGGATGTTTTGTCTATTCTAAATTTAAGTCAGTTTATAAGTCATGTGATGATATAATCAGTAGGTTCAGAAAGTGCACGTTAAATACCTCAAATAAATTGTTAAAAAAGTTAGGATTATATGTATATTATTTTTTTATCACCGCGTTACTACCTTTTCAGAATATACGCATATATGATAATTACTCTAATGGGGTAAATCATTTTAGAGGTAATGTATCCGCATTTGCGTTGAAGAAGATTGAGAAACCATTAATGAAAAATCACCCTCAGTAGACTGGACCGGGATTTGAGCCCCAATCTCCTTACCATCATCAGGCCAGTCTAATACGAGAGTGACACCTTAGACCATTCGGCCACTGAAGTGGGTAGTACACGCATCGTTATTGTAGTAAAGGAAGGTAAAAATTAAGAGGAAATTCTCCTACATTTGCGTGTAGGGAGAGTGGGAAAACGTTTAGGAATAAACAACCTACGTGCACCCGACCGGGATCCAACCCTCCGACCTTCCTGTGACCAACAAACATTTCTAAATTATATTGACGTTTAGAGCGCGTGTCCACTATCGTGGGTGTTTTTAATATTAATAACTACACTTTTACAGTAGTACGTTTCATAGCAAGTGCTGATCGCGAGCTACCTCATCCATGTAACTCAAGTTAACAGAACCACGAGGGTAAAATTTGAGTAAATGCATCAAAATTCGTCTAGATACCAGATGAAAAACCACGACGTGGAATCACCACCTCTCTGATGCAACTTTTCGGGAATAAAACCATGGTATTGTGTGCTAAGTAAGACAATCTAATTTTTACAAATACATTAAAAAAAATTAAGTTATTTGAGGTATTTAACTTGCACTTTCTGAACGGACTGATTATATCAGCACACGAGAATTTCTATGAGCGAGAGTTAAATGACTTACCAATTTTTCCTAGAAAGGTATTTTCACATACATTCAAGTTTTTTTTTCATACCGCCGATTGAGTTTAATGAGGGTGATTTTTATAAATGGTTTCTCACTCTCCCTCCACGCAAATGCAGGTAAATTATTTCTAAAATAACTCCTTCCTCATCACTACCCTATTAGAGTAATTATTTCGTAATCGTATAACCTGAAAAGGTAGTAAGACGTGGTTATAAAAAAAAGCAAGCCAGGTCTCAACAAAGTCTCACAACTCAGCGACAACCCCTCCACTCTCGACACCTCCAATTCGCGAGCCGTGTAGTAACAAGCCAGGTCTCAACAAAGCCTCACAATTCAGCGGCAACCCCTCCACTCTCGACACCTCCAACAAAAGCCGTGTAGTAACAAGCCAGGTCTCAACAAAGCCTCACAATTCAGCGGCAACCCCTCCACTCTCGACACCTCCAACAAAAGCCGTGTAGTAACAAGCCAGGTCTCAACAAAGTCTCACAGTTCAGTGGCAACCCCTCCACTCTCGACACCTCCAACAAAAGCCGTGTAGTAACAAGCCAGGTCTCAACAAAATCTCACAGTTCAGTGGCAACCCCTCCACTCTCGACACCTCCAACAAAAGCCGTGTAGTAACAAGCCAGGTCTCAACAAAGCCTCACAATTCAGCGGCAACCCCTCCACTCTCGACACCTCCAACAAAAGCCGTGTAGTAACAAGCCAGGTCTCAACAAAGTCTCACAATTCAGTGGCAACCCCTCCACTCTCGACACCTCCAATTCGCGAGCCGTGTAGTAACAAGCCAGGTCTCAACAAAGTCTCACAATTCAGCGGCAACCCCTCCACTCTCGACACCTCCAATTCGCGAGCCGTGTAGTAACAAGCCAGGTCTCAACAAAGTCTCACAATTCAGCGGCAACCCCTCCACTCTCGACACCTCCAATTCGCGAGCCGTGTAGTAACAAGCCAGGTCTCAACAAAGTCTCACAATTCAGCGGCAACCCCTCCACTCTCGACACCTCCAATACGCGAGCCGTGTAAAAAGAAGGCACAGGTCCTAGAGTTAATTTGAATACTAAATGATGTACTTCCTGCGGGAATAATGTAAACAAGCACTTTCATATCCTCCTGCCTTTCAAGTTCTCGGCTTCCTCCATGAAATATTGTTATCGATGTTTGTAACAGTGCCGGACTATTACTCCTCTCGCAATGTTCCTCTATCTCTCTTTCTTTCTTTCTTTCTTTCTTACTCAGTAATAAGTGAATCTTAATTTCCGTGAAATCAACATTCAGATCAAGTGTCAGGAGAGTACAGTGCTGTGTTCACGTGAAAAGACGCTGGTAATCTGTATTTTATTTTACTACACCGTGTCTTACTACCCGTCTAGTCTACTTCACATTTTAACTACGCTAGTGAGCTGCTTCGCAAGGTGTTAGCCCCTGTCTGGTGCACTGTTGGTGGTTATTCTTAAAGAATTTCCCTTCACGCAAATATGGGTACTTTATCGCTAAATTATACCTTACTCATTCCTGTAACATGAATATTATTAATATATATATATGGCACCCGCTTCGGTGGCCTCGTGGTTTAACACGCTATTCTCACAGTAGACTAGACTACCGATAGCCGAGAGGTCGAGGCTCGAATCTTGGTTGGGTGTTCTGAGGGTGATTTTTACAAAATGGTTTTCCACTTTCCCTCCACGCAAATTAAGGTACACTTCCTATAAATATAGCCCTCCTAATCCCTAAAAAGCGTATAGCCCGAACGGGCAGTAAGCCGCGGTGCTAAATATTATTATTATTATTAATACCTAAAACTATTAGTGTAATTATTACATCAGCATATAACCTGAACGGGTAGTATGACGCAGTGCTAATATATATATATATATAATCCAAGGGAATAGGCGAAGAAGGTGGATTGCTGGGAAAATCACCCCTTTCCACCTTCAAATGGTCAGGAAAATACACGAAACACTGAATTTCCGGTGATGTCAGGTCAAGATTCGAATCTCAGCCCATGTCCTGGGGGTGGTTATTTTCACGTGATCTATTACTGTGGTTTTCCAATCCTCTCCTCACACTATTACGAGTGTTATTCCACTAGCAACCTTAATCATATCTACACTCTATAGATTAATCAGCTAAATGACCCAAGTGAACATACATTTGTTTATAAACCTTAGGTATTAACATATTTATTTTTAAGTCTGTTTTATTTCAACTTGTCGGTTTCCTAGGGGGTACGTCTTGTGTGAACATAACAGTAGGAAGTATTCCACCTTGCACAAGTGTGTTCCCGCTGGCTGGGCCCACTAAAACACTTCCAGCTCCCCCGCTATACTGAGATACAGGAACAACAACTCTGAGCTGAACAACGCGTGGACGATATCGAACAGAGGCTTAACTCAACGGTTTTTAAAAAGGACAGAACCAGGAAAGCCTAGAAAAATTGAAGTCGAAATACTATTTGGAACATAAGGGTTAGTAAATTTAGTCTTGGCGTAAGAAACTTGGGGGGTGGGGGCGAGGTGTTAGAGGACCTTCACCGTCAATCAAGTATTTAAGAATAGATTAATCCAAGGTTTATTAAATCAGATAAAATGTATTTTTAATATATTATCTCTCTTTTTCTTTTAGCACCGCGTATTACTAACCGTTCGGGTTATACGCTTATATAATAACTCGCTTTGTTCGTTGGGGGCTCCGCCCCCAAACCCCCAGTGCAAGTGGATGTAAACTAATGTAATTCCAGAGCCGTTTTTTGATAGATCTTACCGTTTAGCCTCAAGAGACCTCCAAAGAAAGATCCACACCGACTTTAAAGTTGCTCCGATACTTTGAATTTTTTTCGGGGGTTGAAATTTTTTCTTAAGTTATTAGAATTTTCTCGTCGGTTACAGGCTAAAAGATATAAGTTTGCCAAATTTCAATTTTCTAGCTCATCTGGAAGTGGGTAAACTTTAATGTCAGTGAGTGAGTCAGCCATGTGGCTTTATAGTAGTAGGCTATATAATTAGGCTAATGGTTTTAAGGATTGGGGAGGTTATATTAAAAGGAAGTATACCCGTGTTTACGTAAAGGGAGAATGGAAAACCATTTTGGAAAAACCACCCTCAGTACAACTGACCGAAATCTGAACCTCAATCTCCCCGTCATCGGCAGTCTAGTATTTAGCGAGAGTAGCGCGTTAGACCATGCGGCCATCGAAGCCGGCTCTCTAGCTTTTAGCTTTACAGTCTAATTTTCACCGGAAAAGTTTTATTTACGACTAAAAAGTCACTAGATATAATTTCATGCATTCATACCTTATGTAGTCTGATATGTAAATGCCACTTTTGATAGATACCTACAAAACATTCCTTGTAAAATATTAAAATGTAATAAATTTTGGCCGCAAAACTTATGTTTTTATATTCCAAAGGGTCCTTCCTATTTAAATTTGATTTTAGTCAGCAGTTAGTAGTCAGCAACTTAAACTGTCTATCCTATAAGATGGAAGGGATAGATAGCTAGAAATTTCCCCAGCTTTCTTCGGGAGAGATAGAGATAGATGGATAGAGGTGGATAGATAAAGAGAAAGAGAAATGAGCGTCAGGGTTACTGGTTAAGAATGAGGCATATTATCAACAAGAACAGCTCTGCCAGTAATTCATGGATTAAAAAAAAATAAAGTGAGTGTCAGAGTATGTAAAAAATATAGCTACCGCACGTTCACGTTGTCAATTGATTATATGTGTAGGCTAAAAATCTTTAAGGGATCTTGGTAAACTTCCTTTTCTTTTTTTTCCATCCATTACTGTTTCCAGCCTTTGATCTCGGCTAGTTTTTTATTCCAGCCATATATTTTCCACTACCGGCTTGCTAGGCCTGTCGTAGCTTCATCTGCCTTATAATTCAACTTAAGACTAGGACAGGCACAACATCCAGTTCCAGGCCGTTGATTTATAAATATGAAAGGGTAAACACAGATTTTCTCCAATGATACATTTTTCGGCCATGCCGGGAATCGAACCCGGGGCCCTTAACTCAGTAGGCAAACACGCTACCGACCGGGCTAAGGTGTTGGACTGTTCACTTCTAATATACATAAAAATTTTTTATAGCACCACGTCTCCCTATTCATTCGGGTTTATACACCTCTGTACTAATTATTACGCTAATGGTTGAGGATGAGTAAGGTTGAATTATATAGGAAGTATACCCGCGTTTGCATGGAGGGAGAGTGAAAACAAGTTATGAAAACCCTCAATATACCCAAACGGATTTAAACCCGGTCTCCCTTCATCAATAGTCCAGTCTAGTGACGCCTTAGATTATACGGCCACCGAAGCGGGTACCAACGACAGTTGCTTTGCCTCAATAGTCCAACTTTCATAGGAATTAACTTTTAGGAAAGTGAATGTATTTTCCTACAGCCAAAATGGATAGCATTTTACTATTTTGTTAATGTTATTTTATAGGTATTGCTAATATCTTATCAAAAGTGACATCTTCAGAGCACACTCAGATCACGTGCAGAGAGCAGTTAATATAATATATTAGCAATATATCATATGATTCTTTAAATATCATTATTGGCAATTACATAGTTGTTTGGTTATTCATTAATTATTTTACTGTCCACTGATTAGTATGTTTGTGTATGTGCATGCATTTGTGTATTTAGAGTGTTTTATTCTAGATCAATTGTAAAATAGCTATATATTATATTTTTTACTTGTACACAAAATGCAAACTATTTATATATATTGTGTTTTCTTGTGAATAAATTACAAAATATTTAAATGCATTGTGTGTTTTAATGTATATATTGTAAATTATTTTTTATATATTGTGTTTTTATATATTGTATTTATATATATTAATATATATAATATATTAAAAAATAATACGAGATATATAATAAAAAACAATATTATATACATAATACAATGTATATAATAAAATACATCTTTAAAATATATCTTTATATATATATTTATATATTAATAAACTTGTATTATATTTATAATATATATAATATACATATAATGTAATATATATAATATATATATATATAATACAAGTGATGTAGTAGAAAATGAAAATGTACAAGGCAGCTCTCTCTTTGTATAACGCATATATATATATAATATATATATATATCTGTCTCGTACATACTCGTACTTGAGCTATATAGGCCTATATAGGTTTCTCACACATTTTCATTTTCTTCCACATTTACTGTAATATATATATAAAGCAATAAACTCAGAATAAATTATGTATTTTACCACACACAGTATGTATATGTTTCCTGATACAAATGCAAACTACTTTGTTTCCTCATCTTGAGGTTGTTTTTGTGAATTTGCTTGCCCACATAAGGCTGTTTCTTGTTGTAGCAGCCCACCCTTCCCTCCATGATTACCGCCATAGCTCAGTACGGCCTCATTTGAAAGTCTAAACACGGAGAAATACACACATATTTCGTTAAACTGTTGCACCGGAAAATTTCATTCCACACATCAAGCTGTTCCACTCGTAATCGTAAGGTTAAGAGGTTAAAAGTCTTTTTTTTAACGTTTATAATATAGATGCGTGTGGTTTTAAACTTTTTTTTTCAAATCTATGAATAATTTGATTTGTTCTCTAAGTTTATGCACATATTAAGCTAATAGGGCTGCACGGCTGATTGATTCAAAGAGTACATGGTTCAATTCACTTACCATCCCATATTTTGTTATTTTTAAAATAATGTATTAGTTGAAAGCTAATGCAGTTTAAGTATTATTTACTCATCCTGTTTGCTTATGTAAGGTAGTATATGTATTATTATTATTATTATTAGCACCACGTCTTACTACCCGTTCGGGTTATACGCACTTACGCTAATGTGTAATGGTAAAGTGATTATGGGATGAAATGGAGGACCTACAGTTTAACGTGGAATCCGAACCACGGTAGAGGCCTGGCATTCCTCACATTCACAAGTTGTGATTAATACACGTCTTGTCAGAGGTGAAGGAAGGGTTTGGCAATCAGATAAATCTGTGCTGGGACTTTGCACTTTCTAAACATAGACATACACATAAATATAAACATAAGCATACGGCATAAATTATAACAGTAAATTTAATACTAAGACCAAAGTTTTAACATCATGACGTGTAGCTAATTACAAATCAATTGTCATTGGATGGGCCTTGTTTGGCAGCTAGGAAATTTACTAGATCTACTTTTACGTATTCAAACGTCAAGTCATATAATCCAGCTACCACTATTTCTATTTTTTTTATCAATACCTAAAACATAACATTAATAATAATATAATAAATATTACCAATGCTTATCTCAAAACAAATTTATGGTTTCTGAAAGAATCTTCCTATGAAAATTGCACGGTAAAAATACTATATTTTATTGGATGATATTATTCCCTGGTGCCAAGTACAATTATTATTAAAATAAACAGTAAATAAATGTACATAAAATTCGCCTGAAAATTTTCTAGGATAGATCGCAACGGGGATAAATCATTCGTAGATCAAGACGGTAGCATGGCTACAGAGCCAAAATCTGAAATGATAATAGCCCGACTAGGTCGGCCGGTAGTTGGTATTTTAGTGAGTTTGAGAGTGTGTTGGTCGGCCTGAGAAACGGAAGTGAAAACCCTGCCCCTGCCCCCTAGAGAGTCAGAGGTGGGTCAGACCTGTTTCCTGTTTCACACGCGATTGCATCACAAACTCTTGGTCTGTGTCTTGACTGATTCAAGCCTTTCTTTCATTATTCCTCAGGGAGGAATTAACAGTATTTCCACAGACTATGGCACCGATTTGCAACACATATTAAGATGGTGCTTACCATGGTTCTTTAATTATTCCTCAGGGAGGAATTAACAGTATTTCCACAGACTATGGCACCGATTTGCAACACATCTTAAGATGGTGTTTACCATGGTTCTTTAATTATTCCTCAGGGAGGAATTAACAGTATTTCCACAGACTATGGCACCGATTTGCAACACATCTTAAGATGGTGTTTACCATGGTTCTTTAATTATTCCTCAGGGAGGAATTAACAGTATTTCCAAAGACTATGGCACTGATTTGCAACACATATTAAGATGGTGCTTACCATGGTTCTTTAATTATTCCTCAGGGAGGAATTAACAGTATTTCCAAAGACTATGGCACTGATTTGCAACACATATTAAGATGGTGTTTACCATGGTTCTTTAATTATTCATCAGGGAGAAATTAACAGTATTTCCACAGACTATGGCACCGATTTGCAACACATCTTAAGATGGTGCTTACCATGGTTCTTTAATTATTCCTCAGGGAGGAATTAACAGTATTTCCACAGACTATGGCACTGATTTGCAACACATCTAAAGATGGTGTTTACCATGGTTCTTTAATTATTCATCAGGGAGAAATTAACAGTATTTCCACAGACTATGGCACCGATTTGCAACACATCTTAAGATGGTGTTTACCATGGTTCTTTAATTATTCCTCAGGGAGGAATTAACAGTAATTCCACAGACTATGGCACTGATTTGCAACACATCTTAAGATGGTGTTTACCATGGTTCTTTAATTATTCCTCAGGGAGGAATTAACAGTATTTCCACAGACTATGGCACCGATTTGCAACACATCTTAAGATGGTGTTTACAATGATTTTTTCATTATGAGTAGGAGCTTATCGTAAGAGTAGACTATGAGAATAAGACCCCCCAAAACATTCAATTGGACGGTTAAGAAAAATAAATAACAAAAGTTTACTTGCCACTCAAAGTTTAAAAACAGCCCCCATAGCAATAAAACTAACATAAATTCTTCTTGGATCTAAAAAAATATTATTTTTCTCTTTCACTTCCTCTAGTGAAACTCACCATAATTCTAGGCAGTTTTTTTAAAAGTTGTCACTCACTACTTCTCTAAGATTTCCGTCCGTTTAGCCTCTACACCTACTATAAGGATACCTCTAGAACAAGCTAGTGTCAATGAGCTGCCAATTTTTTTTAATACCGCATCTTACTACCCGCACGAGTTGTACGCCTATATACTAATTGATCTAATGTGTTGGGTATTAGGATGGCTTGGCTTAGAGGAAGTATACCCACATTTGTGTGTAGGGAGAATGGAAAACAATTTTGGGAAAACCACCCTCAGTACACCCGACCTAGATTCGAACCTATATCTCCCTGTTATCGGCAGTCTAGTCTAGTGCGAGAGTAGCGCGTTAGACCATGCAACCACCGAAGCGGGTATCTTAATCATTATACATCTAAAAAAATAAAGCTTAAGTCGCTAAATAGAAGATAAAACAAAAGTAAATTTTTATAAAATAAATAGCTATTGATGTGATTTTCATAATTAAAAGTAACAGTACAACAAAATAAGATTAGTAAGTTACGTTTTACTCAAACCCATTAAAAAAAGTGGTGTTTTGAATAAATATTGTGCTAATCTAACATACTATAGTATAGTGTTCTTACATAAAAGAGAATTGTGAAACATAAGCTATTGAGATTCTTTAAAACGCATCGAGGGTGACCTGGTGGTCTAGAAGTAAGGTGTCAGAATCCTGTGCTAAGGGTCCGGGGTTCACTCCTAGATCCCGGCACAGATTTATCTGATTGCCAAACCCTTCCCTCACCTATTACAAGAAGTGTATTTATCACAACTTGTGAATGTGAGGAATGCCAGGCCTCCACCGTGGTTCGGATACCACGTTAAACTGTTGGTCCTCCATTCCATCTCACAATCACCCTACCATTGTACATTAGCGTAAGTGCGTATAAACCAAACGGGTATTAAGACGTGGTGCTAATGATAATGATAATTTAATACGCATGGCGAAATCGTTATACAAATTGCATCATTAATTATTACAACAGCATTAGAATTTTTTTAGATCTGAATAATTGATTTCTGATGGTGGATTTATGAAAAAAAAAATTAATAAAAATTTCCCTATCGTTCGTCTTGATATTTGATGAGAAAACCTCCGTTGGGAACTCTACTCCAGTGCTAGGGGCGAGCACGCTGGTTGGTACAGTATCTGCCAGTGATTGACCCTGCAGGTCCCACGATGTTAATCTCCAGCCAGAAACAACACCATGCATACACACAGCGCTGACAATTAGCCCAGTTTCCATGCCGACCCTTGTTCCCACACAGTTGGAAAATAAACAAACTTAAACTTACACCCCTTCCCCCCTCTTTGTTCGCACGGGTCACCTTAATATCGTTACTCCACTTGCGACATTGCCAGGACGACTTGGTCAAAGAATCGGCAACATTTAGCTAACAGACACTTAACATTCGAGGGTTACTAACACCTGGGACCTACTGGTTCAAGGAAGACTATGGGAACCTCGCCTCCACATGAAAAGCTGGAGTTGACGGCCGAGATTTCAACAGTTTTCACTCGTAACGGTGGTCGAAAGAGTTACTGCAGATTCACACGTCTACCGAAACGTGATCACGTGACGAGCTTTGAGCCAATAGTAAGATTTCACCACCATCCGCAAGGCGGGAATCGAAATTGTTTCAGATTTCTCAGTTCTACGTGACAACATCTGAAACCCAATCCAATTTCAAAACCAACCAGCACAATCAGTGCTTCTACAAAGCTAGATACAAGCATAGAGCTGCGTTTACTGTTGTGAGGATTTTTTTTTAAATAACTATTTAAATGGAAAGCTCGTGTGTCGTTCTTTTTTTTTTATCACCGCGTTTTACTACCCGTCCAGGTATACGCTTATGTACTAATTAGGCGAATGGTTTTAGGGAGTAGGAATGTTATATTTAAAGGAAGTATACCTGAATTTTCGTGGAGGTAGAGTAGAAAGTCATTTGGTAAAAAACTACCCTCAGTACGCTCGACCATGATTCGAATTTCAATCTCCACGTCATCGACAGTCTTGTCTACTGCGAGACTAGCGCGTTAGACCACGCGGCCACCGAAGCGGGTTTGTTCTGTTTTGATTTGTCTGGTGACACAAATAAACCATTTTGAAAACATTCAATGATATATCAATTTTAAATATCTGTTCATCCAATCTATTAAAAAATATGATGATAATTATCTGTTTCTAGTTTGTTTTGCAAAATATAATAAGCCAACATATATTTCTAGTCACGTGTGAATTACTGCCCCCACTCAAGTAGATTATATGCTCTGTTTTAGGCGAGACTGTGACTTAATCTTCATACTGGTGTTATGCCGGATTGTCACTGATGGGCAGGTCAGGACAAAAATTCCGGTCAGATGCACTGGGGAGTGATTTTTCTATCCTCTTTTAACAATAGTGCAGGCACATTTATCCTAAAGGTCTGGTCGATACAAGCTTGTATACAAGCTTTGCTCGTTGGGGGCTCTGCCCCTATACCCCCTGTAGGTTTTCTTTGCGAGTGGATTTAAACTAATGTAATTCCAGAGCCGTTTTTTGATAGGTTTTACCGTTAAGCCAAAAAATACCTCTAAAGAAAGGTCCGCACTGACTTTAAAGTTGCTCGGCCATTTTGGATTTTTTTGGGGGTTAAAAATTAAAATTTTGGAATTTTCCTGTCGGTTACAGGCTAGAAGCTATAAGTTTGCCAAATTTAAAGTTTCTAGCTCATCTGGAAGTGGGTAAACATTAATGTCACTGCGTGAGTGAGTGAGTCAGTCATGTGGCTTTATTTGTAGTATAACGAGTCTGAGTGAAAAAAATAGTGAAGTGGAGTATAAATGTGAGTTGAGTTGCAGCAGAGGTTTTGAACATGTAAATAGAAAAACAACTAAACCTCTATATTTTCTGAGAGGTATTAGTTAAAACATTTTGACTGGCGAGGCCTTGGCCATGCTCAACATTGTCTAGATTTTTTTTAGTACCACATCTTACTACCCGATTGGGCTGTACGCCACTATACTAATAATGCTAATAGGCTATGGATGAGAAAGGTTGGATTTAGAGAAAATGAATCTACATTTGTGTGGATATAGAGTGAGAGAACATTCAATAAAAACATTTATTGGTACACTCAGCTGGGATTGAAACATGATCTCCCCATCATCAGTAGTCCAGTCTATTTCTAGAGTAGCTCCTTAGACCATGTGGCCATCGATACGGGTGTCTAGGTGTTTTTCATTGGACAGCGATCAATCACTTGTAAGACACTTTGGCTCATGATATTCACTGGGTTTGAAAACAAGACGTGTTTGTTGGTGATGATTTAATTTTAAGTGTGGTCCCTGATTTATATAAATTTACCAATATTTTTCTTCCCCCCCCCCCCCCCACATCGTCTCACGATAATCCCGGGCTACACGCATATGTACTAATTAAGCTAGTGGGTTAAGGATGAGGAAGGTTGAATTTAGAGGAATTACACTGCAGTTAGCCTACGTGAAATGAGAGTGGAAAGCCCTTTAAGGAAAACCACTCCCAGTAGACCCGACCGGGATTTGAACTCCAGAAGGCAGGTCTAACACGAGAGTGACGCCTTAGACCATTCAGCCACTGAAACTACTTGTTATTCGTATACTGGGAGATTGGCTGACTCCCGACACTAGACTTCGAATACGGCCCCGAGTCTCGGACTCCCGAGCTCAAGTCGTGGGAACAATCCGTGTCACCTCTCCCCGGGGTATCTGGGAGAGGAGAGCGGTTGTGGGAGAGGAACTGTTGAAAAGCTGCCGTCAAGTTAGGCGACGCCGACATCCTGCTGTCAGCTGAAGCTCGCGGGAATCTATAGATAATGCCTTCAAGGTTGACGGGAAACCACCGGGATGATTCATCTCGTTGATTGGTACCTCTTTAACACGGTCTTAATCAACATATTTACTTAGGGACGCCGTTTAGCGATCATCCTGACTGCTCGGAGGAGAGATGACATGGCCGCAAACAACCCATTCATGATGGTTTGTAAAGACCAAAATAAGTATTTACGTGAGAAATAAAGAAATAAAGTCAAATTGGGTCTTCACCTGATTTTTGTTTATTTTCAATTAGTACCTGACATTTTGTTACTCAAGTTAATGGTTGAATAGAATTACTACCATGTAAATCAACATTACTCCTTGTTATAAATTATAGTCAATTCATGATAGTCTTAACTGGTTGTTAACATTTATAAAATAAATTATATATTATAATGTAATCGACACGGCCTAAATTGAGGCGTGTGTTTGTTGTGTTCTGGATTGTAAATGACAAAACGAGTAATGCAAGGTTTTTGACTAACTATACCCAGTTTAGCTTTGTGGTGCTGATGACATTCACAGCTGATTCTGACAGTATAACCTAAATGTTGACTGTCAGAAGTGACAACTGCTAAAGACATGTTTTTTGCAGTTCATATGGTTCAGCGTAGGGATAATAATTTGTCTGGTAGCTTCAAACCGTCAGAAGTCAGCTGTGAGCTGTCAGTCAGCACCACATAAGCTAAAACTGAGGTATAGTAAACAAATAGAACGTATGCGCTGACAACATAACAGAATGTCAGCATTCTTCACAATAAATCAGGCTAAAAACCATAATAAATGTAGTATATCCAAGCTAACAGGGCTGACTAATCACCATCGGGTCTAGTGGGTCACTCTGCCCCCTTTTTTTTCCGGGCCACGGGGTTAGGACTCCGGATTATCAGTACGTGTATTGGAGGGCTACCGTCGAGCCCAGGGTACCGGGGTTCAGAACCGTGTAGGATCACCTAGAGGTCAGTCAGGCCATTGGTTAAGCATTCCTTGCTATACTTCGTTCTGTCATGAGATCCTATATAAATTTATTAAGTATTTCCATATCCTCTAATATTTCTTATCAATATAACGTTTTGTAATAAAACATATTAGTAACAATAAAATACCACACAAACCCAAGCCAGACGTCAATACGAACCCACACACTCACATATCCACCCCACCCCCATATCCTCCGCCACAACACATCCTGACAAAGTTAGCCCACACATAAAGGGGCAGGGGGTGACAATGCTATATTATATATATATATATTATTCTGAGTCCATTAATCCCCTATTCAACCTGAAACTTCTTGTTATTCGTTTATCGACAGATTGGCTGATTTCCGAGATTAATACGGCCCTAAAATACCTCCACCTCACGTAATACTCAACATTCATTATTGACAGTAGAGCATAAGTGACAGGTTTTACAAAGAAAAAAGAAACAAGGCAATGTATAATTATTTTCTATTTTATATTTTATTTTAAAAGATTTTAGCTTATAAGACAATATTATAATATATTCACCCAAATAAACTACGTTAAACTAGACGAATGTTTAAAACTGAGCTTACCTCACATACATAATGTTTATTTTTTTAAACACTGCGTTTACTACTCGTTCGGGTTATACCTTATGTACTAATTACACTAGTGGTTTTAGGGCTTAGAAAGGTTATATTAGAGGAAAGTAAATTATTTGTATATTATTATTATTATTATTATTATTATTATTATAGCACCGCGTCATACTACCCGTTCGGGTTATACGCACTTACGCTAATGTGTAATGGTAGGGTGATTGTGAGATGAAATGGAGGACCTACAGTTTAACGTGGGATCCGAACCACGGTGGAGGCCTGGCATACCAACACGTTCACAAGTTGTGATTAATACACGTCTTGTCAGAGGCGAAGGGAGGGTTTGGACATCGATAAATCTTTGCTGGGACCGAGGATTGAACCCCGGACTCCTCAGCACAGAAGTCCCGACACTTACCCCTAGACCACCAGGTCACATTTTTAGAGGAAGTTTACTGCATTTCCGTGGAAAGGAAGTGGAAAACAGTTTTAGGAAAACCACACTCAGTACACCAAACGAGATTCGAACACGGTCTCCCCATCATCGGCAGTCTAATCTACTACGATGTAACCCTTAGACCTGTGCACCTTCCGAAGTGGGTTACACAAATGTTGATGGCATCAATGACGTTCAATATATGGACCATTAAATATTATTTAGTTGTTGTTTATTACTAGCCTCTATCTGCATATATTTGTACTGTCTTTAGTTAATACTATATCCACTTATTTACAAGAATTGGTCTCAGTGGCTCCCCCAGCCTCCAGCAAATGAAAAGGTGCAATATAAAATAGTCCAAATTTTATAAGAAGGGCTTTTAGAAAATACAGACTTTGTTTTTAGCCAGCATTGATACAATATTAATATATTGCTAGTGTTATTTTTTTAGGTATTGATAATATATATAAAAATTGATCTGCCGATCACATTACCTGACGTATGGATACTGAAAGTAGATCTAGTAAGTTCTTGCTCTCTTTCCAGATAAAATTAGGCTGTAGTAGTAGTAAAGTGAACAAAAACGACCTAAAAAACAAAATATAGATTAATCTCGATGTTTATTTTTGTAATGAGTTCATGTTAGACGAGATAGTGTCTTACTTTGATGTCAAATTTGAAAAAAAAAAAAAAAAGACTAGAAACAAAGATAGTAAATCTCGCGTTCTTCGTGACAACTTGTCAACTCGCTCTATTAGTACTATTACTATTATTATTGTGACCTAAACAATAGGTGACAAGCAAGCACTGGTGAAAATGCTCAACGCCCTTTTGAAAGAGAAGAAGAAGAAAAAATGTCACCACTGTTTTGGAGAGAAAGTGCTTTCCCTTCCACGCGTCGTCGAATAATTAAATTCAGTGAGTTCTAAACGGTATCTTCCAGGATCAACTTTGCGTATAATTACCCTTCCCCATCACTCATTCACTTTTCTTTCAAGGAAAAAAAAATAAATTAGTTCAGAGTGTGAACTTTCGCGTGAGGTAAACTTGGAGACAGGTGTTGTCAAGGCTGCGTGACAGATTGTCCCACGCGCTTGCGTTTTAGTGTTACTTATATCGCGTTTAAAGTTAGCTTGGAGACACTTTTCAACAGCTAAGATTTATTTTCTATTTAATTTTATTAAAAATTAATTTAGTTGGCAGCATACATCTCTCCCGAGTTGAAGGTGACTGAGTTATCTGATAGCTCGCGATCTTAATTGATTACACATTTATAAGATAGCTGACGATTTCCGCATATTCATCACATATTCTGCCTTAAAATACGAGTGAAGAATGGCCCTGGGTACGGGACTATTCCTGGATAGCTCAGTGGTTAGAGCATTGTCGTATTAGGCCAAAGGTCCCGGGTTCGATTCCCGTGTCTATGTGTCATTTTTCAATTTAAGGAATATGATTATAGATGCGGCTATAACCGTAGTTAAAAGTATTATATAATAATAAACTATAATTAATTTAGAACTAAATTTGAAAATTATCTACACATCAATTTAATAAAAGCCACGTGGTGTCAGTTTGTCTGTCCTGGGTTTATATCAAACCTCCCGATAAGGTGCGAAGCTGAAACTTCACACACTGATTACTGAAATGTTGTAAAGGCTGATTTTGGTAGGAATATCAGTAGAAATTAGTTACTAAGGGTTACTAAACCAATTTTAATATATTCATACATCAAGTCATGTTATCTCCAGCTGTCAATTTTAACATCAACAATACCTAGAGGATAACATAAATAATTTATTTAAATGTTATCAATGTTTGGCTGCATATAAATATGATTCAATTTTCTCTACTGTTTTTCCAACCAAAACGGGTATAGCTACCCAAATTCTTAAAACTAAAATTATTATTTGCAGGGGGTGGTCCCATGGAAGGTGGGGGGAGGTTAGTAATTCACGATCACGTAATTAGAGTTACTTATAGGTATAGTCTTGGCCTATGGAGTCTATACCAACTTTATTATACAAAAAAAAAAATCGCCTACCGCTTGGCAGAGCCATGACCACAAATTTCATTTCCTGATTTTTTTTTTAAATTTAAAAATGAATAAAAGTAACCGTGAACAAACTTTACGTGAAATCTTGTTTTTACGCTTATGGAGACAGACCTAGCCCCTAGCGAGTCGTACTCAGGCAAAATTCACACAAGTCAATTAATTATGTTCTAAGTCACAAGAGATTGTAATAGCGCTCAACTAATTTTTGACTTTTGGTAATTTGTACATTCATCTCGATGCTTTTTATTTAGAGACCTCAACCCTTTCTTTATTATAGCGTGAACTCTTTCTTAATAGCGTACATTCTTCTCTTTTTAGAACCGCATCTTACTACCCCCTTGGGGGTCTATACGACTATTATATTAATTACTCTGATGTGTTATGAATTAGGAAGATTGAATTTAGAGGAAGTGTACATAAATTTGCGTGGAGGAGAGTGGAAAACCATTTAAGGAAAACCACCTTCAGTAAACCTGATCGAGATTGAACCCTGATCTCCCGGTTATCGGCAGTCTAGTTTATTGTGAGAGTGACGCCTTAGAATCATGCGGTCACTGAAGCAGGTAACTATAAATTGATATATTGCTTTTATTTATTTTTAATTGGTTTGGTAGAGCTATAGAAATTTTCGTTTTCTTAAATCGCAGCTCCCATTTTAAATATTTTGGTTTTTTTGATAATTTTTTTGCACATTCTTGGAGTAAAATCTTTCATTAAAATAAAAATAATTTTGTGCTGCGTGAATCACTATAGAAAGTATTAATTTCACGTTTTAAATATTTATACTCTACAAACTCTTTTGTTAAATTATATCTCAATCTTAAAAGTCATACATTTTATAGGGACAAAATATTTAACTATAAAACTTGATATTAGGGTTATCTTTAAATTAAAACGTTTTACTTGTTTTTTATATATAACAAAAACGTAACCATATTTCCTTATTTATTTTAAATATCAGGTTGTTTTAACAAGTACCTAAAAAAAGCCATGGGCCTTGAAATTACCCCTTTAAATTCCTCAGTAGCCCACCATGATTTAATAATATCAAAACCACAAAATATTGGCGTGTACAATGATTATTTTAATCATCTACTAATCTGAGTCAAGCCATGTTCATCAGGATTGTTTATTTAGCTCTTCTATTCAGGGTTGTCATAAAAATCTGAACTTGTAATGAATGAGTTATACGCTTGTTGCTGTCGAAACTCATACCTCTCACTCACTATATAACGTACTTAGTGTTTGAATACAATACACCTAGTGGTTATTAAACTAAACAAACGGGCCGACAGTTTTTCAGACAGATGTCACTTTGTGTTTCTCCCATCATCGCTTTGAAACAGTTTCAAGATAATTATATAAAACAGTTTATAAAATAAGACGTAAAGATTTAGTATTTCTTTTAAATATTCGTATTTATATAGCATGTAGCTTTGTTTATATTATTAATAGACCTATTATTTAATTTATATATTAAAAATTATTTTATTGCTCGTACATTTAAAAAAAAAGTTTGGTGAAATGATTCAAGCTTTACGAAATTTATTGTACTAGATAGCTTATTAAGGGAAGAGAAAATATTGGTGTTAGTCTTGTTTGTTAAAGTATTAACGTCATACTGGCACCCACCGTTTTTAATATAGGCTTGATATAAATAAAATTATATTAAACATCCTAGATGATCCAACGTGATTTGACACCCTATCTCAGTCAGTTACGTATCTGTCTACTAAGCTAAGGGTCCCGGGTTCGATTCCCAGCATGACCAAAAAATGTATAATTTGTGATATGTGGGTTTACTCTTTCACAATGATGAATTAACGTTCGTGGGACTAGATGTTGTGCCTGTCCTAGTCTTAAATTAAATTATAAGGCATATGAAGCTACGACAGTCCTAGCAGGCCGGTAGTGGAAAATATATGGCTTAAATAAAAAAACTGACCCAGGCCACAGGCTGGAAATAGTAACGGATGTAAAAAAATATGTATCAATCTATTGATGTAAAGCAATGAATGTGAATTCAATTAACTAAACTAGTCTATATATATTTTTTTAATATGGTGTATGATATGTTTGGTGCTGACACAAGTTATTGCTTGTAGCTATACAGATCTATTTTGGTTTTTACTAAAAATCATTTACTAATATATAAGCATAGTCTAATTTGTATAGTTCGAAGGTTATTAAATTTATAAATATGAAATTTAATCAAACAGTGAGTCATTGTTGTTAAACATGAAGTACATTTTTGTTAAAGGATGATAAAATTTAAAAAAAAAATTGTACTGTACATGTCATATTCGAAATAGCAACAATTACAGATTTATTAACACTACATGCTATTCTATGTCTCCATAGCTCAGGATAAATATTTATCAAGTAGATTATTCAAACTTGCTTAGATGGTTACAAAAATATTGTGCATGACACTGCATCGAAAGGTGAATACTCATTCCTAATTACAGTAGCTCCATGACTTCTTTGGTGTTGACTGACAGCTCACATCTGACAGCTGATGGCTTTGAAAAGTTACCAGACCAAATTATGTATCCCTACGCTGAACCATATGATCTTCAAAAACATGTGTTTAACAGCTGTAACTTCTGACAGTCAAAATGTAGGTATATACCTAAATGTTGACTGTCAGAAGTCAGCTGTGAACTGTCAGTCAGCACCAAAGAAGTCGTGGAGCTACTGTAGTTACTCCGACGTTGGCTTACCAATATTTTTTTTAAATATTACCTTCACAACGTCAGTTCAGTTTCTTTTAATTAACCTCCTTATTTATTCCATCTTAAGTCAAAGCTTTAATAATGGTGGGTTAGGGAAGAGCTAGCAAAAAATATATTTCTAAACACCCGGCCCACTTGTATTTATCCGAGTATATTTAAGAATGTCTTTGAAATATCCTAGTAGTTTAGTGTTATTTTGAAAAACACTTAACAATATATAAGAAAAAAATTTGTAATATTAAAAATAATTACTTAGTGAACACTTTTTAGTTTAGCTTGGGTGCTAAACTTCATGGGTGTAGGGATAGTTAAATTTGGGGGAAGGGGGAGCGTTAAAAATTGTAAGTTCGCTAAAAATTTAGAAGCTATTGAACGTCATCTTTCCCCAACAAATTTTTGAAAATTGAATGTTTTTAGAAGCTAATGGGAGAGATCTTTGCTTGGATTTTTGTAATACGAATATTATATGCATATAGAAGTTATTTGGACTGGTCACCTCCCGGTATTTAAAAATAAAACTGTATTCCTTTATAAACCATTTAGAGTGATATATTTGCCTGGAAATATTTGAAATATAAATACATCCAAAAACTATTTGGAATGGTCCTTTACTGGCAAATCTTTGAAACGTGAATGCCTCTATAAGTTATTTGAAGTATGTCACAAGGTCATCTTTAAGATTCATATTAAAAACTTTGGAAAATTTCGGGGTGGGTTCAAACCCCATAAACCCCCCCTTTCCTTCATCCATGCAGTAACCTGACTTCCAGCATGGTTTCATAGTTTCAAGTTATTTTACAAATAATTCAATCGGTAATAATATATCAGTGGTTTTTATTGGCGTCAACCAAAATATAAATTGAAGTTTATATGAAGTCTGAACTAATTTATTAGTACCATTCTGCCTACGTCATAATAGTAGAAAATAACAAGGACGGACTTTGTCAATAAAACTAGTAGGAACCCATTGGAAACACTTAATTACACGTAATACCACCATTGAAGAAGCCAAGCCTGCCTCCGTCATAATAGTAGAGAATAACATGGACGACCTTTGTCAATAGAACTTGTTTGAAATCCTTACAACCACTTGATTGTATGTAATACCAAGATTAAACATACCCAGTATGGCACCATAAAAAAAAATAGAGAAAGAAGAACATGGACGAGCTTTGCCAATAAAACTCCTCCATCAAATTACCTGGTTCGTTATACTGGAATCTTTCCGTTCCTGCCGTGCCAGAGGTCAAGGTCATTATGGTTGAAGACCATTATATCGTCCTAATTTGTCTAAAAGAGGGGTCATTAGTTTCTGTGATTTGCGACCCTCACTTATAAACGTGTCCTACATTTCTTGGCCAATATATGATATTTTAATGCCTTGAATACCCAGTATACATTTATATTTTTAGACTAATTTATTCATTTTTAAATTTGGTTGTTGAATAATAATGGGTATACATTTTATCTTACAAATTTAGATCGGTAAGATATTTTATAATGTGACTGTACACGCGGAAACAAAATACGTCAAATATTAAAACGGTCTATCCTCGCAAATATGGAATGCTAATGGAATGGTCATTCCATAAATAAATTGATCATTAAAAATAAATTTAAAGATGCAGTACCTGCAGTTAAAGGTAAATATATTATTATATATTTAAAAAACTAGTTTAATTAATTTGTAATTTTCTTAAATTTTTATTTTATTCTTGATTTATATTTTCAAGGATTTGGTGTATGAATGAATGCATCCAAATACCTATTATTAATATCAATTGAAACTTTTGTTTTGGCTCAATTTGATTATTTAATCGATCATATATTTGAATATGTTCTTGTAGTATCACTATAATAAGAGTTATACCATTTTGGACAAATCTAAGCGATACTTGATAAATCAATATGCACCCATGCACCTCATGGTATGTTTAATACTAGGTGTTGAAAAAATACATAGTATTTTACATACAATAGAATAAGAATATTGACAAAGAGGCACTAGTATGGGTAAATAATTATTAAATTGTGTTCTAAAAGATTTTACCTTCTAAGAATAAACAAGGCCTCTGAGTAAGGAAGTAAATAAAGCTCATTATGTGAGCACTTTGTTAAAAATATTATTGAACGTAAATATAAATACCTATCATAGATAACATAAAATAAAATGAGTTAAACACATGATAACCACACTTTTTAAACATTGCACAAACAAAATATATTTAAGAAGTAGGATTATTCAATGATAATTTAAAAAAAATTCTTAGTGATTGTTGTTTAGTAAACTTAAATTGTTAATTCCAGAGCTATTTGTACAATATTAATACTAAATTATTTCAATAATTAGAAATAGACTCTTTAAATAATATTATAAATTTAAGAATTTAAAAATTTTCAGAATATGTTATCTAGATGGAGTAAATCCTCACTAAAAAGCATAAATTATATCTTTGGCTCTTTGATTCTTTAAATATAGCTGAAGGAGGAGTGAGTTTACTATAGTTACCAAGTTGCATCTTTGTTTCTTTAGTACGTGGAACATATATTTATTTATATGTTATTCTATTTATATATATGTTTATGAATAATGACATAGAATTGGTTTGATTTATGGACACTTTTTATTTCTAGTAGTTGTACATTTCTTTTATACACAGTTAAAACAATATTTATTTTAATACACTGGGATTTGTGCTTGGTAATAATTTGACCAGTATTGTGATAAATTCATAGTGGACACATGTAAGATATTTTGCTTGGTTAGAGTACCAATTTGAACCAGTATTTGATAAATTCATCAGTGGACTGTAAGCAGTATTGGTGCTTGGGTAGAATACGCGACTTTGAACCGTATTTGATAAATTCATCAGTGGACCATGTAAGCAGTATTGTTGGCTTGGGTAGAATACCACTTTGAACCAGTATTGTGATAAATTCATCAGTGGACCATGTAAGCAGTATTGTTGGCTTGGGTAAAATACCCGACTTTGAACCAGTATTTGATAAATTCATCAGTGGACCATGTAAGCAGTATTGTTGACTTGGGTAGAGTACCTGACTTTGAACCAGTATTATGATAAATTCATCAGTGGACCATGTAAGCAGTATTGTTGACTTGGGTAGAGTACCTGACTTTGAACCAGTATTATGATAAATTCATCAGTGGACCATGTAAGCAGTATTGTTGACTTGGGTAGAGTACCGACTTTGAACCAGTATTATGATAAATTCATCAGTGGACCATGTAAGCAGTATTGTTGGACTTGGGTAGAGTACCTGACTTTGAACCAGTATTATGATAAATTCATCAGTGGACCATGTAAGCAGTATTGTTGACTTGGGTAGAATACCTGACTTTGGACCAGTTATTAGTGATAAATTCATCAGTGGACCTGTAAGCAGTATTGTTGACTTGGGTAGAGTACCGACTTTGAACCATTTGAAATCATCAGTGACCGACAGTTTGTACTTGGTAGAGTACCTGACTTTGAACATTATAAATTCATCAGTGGACCTGTAAGCAGTATTGTTGACTTGGGTAGAGTACCTGACTTTGAACCAGTATGTGATAAATTCATCAGTGGACCCTGTAAGCAGTATTGGTTGGCTTGGGTAGAATACCGACTTTGAACCGTATTGTGATAAATTCATCAGTGGACCCTGTAAGCAGTATTGTTGACTTCTCGTATAATAATTGAACCAGATTTGATAAGCATCCTTGTGAGTGTTGGTTTGTGTGGATATGATTATGTAAATTAAGTTATTTTTTTTCTCGTTATAAATAATGATATGATTTGTAGATACAACCTGAGATTTGATTCCAGGTCAAATATTTTACATTAAAAACATAGAGTATTGATTTATTCATATGGTGATATAAACAGTTGTTGAATATCACTTGTCAATGGTTTCCTAGAATGTAGTGACAACTTTTTTCTATTCATTTAAAAAGTATCTCATCTAATGCCGCTATGCTCATGACAGATATTCAACATACTGTTGATATCACATGTGAAGAAAATTATACTGAAGCAATACTTGAAGCAATCTACTGAAGAAATATTTGATTTATTTTGACAAAAAAAAAGTTTTGCTTTATAAACGCAAAAACGCTGCCCTTAACTCACACTCTCTAAATCCCAACCTTAAGCTTCTTGTTTCAAACACAGCAGTGGTTTTATCACGTAAAATAATACCTGCTCTAATTAAATTCTATGAGATATAAAGAAAAAAAACCTTACGCAAAAATTCAGTTATATTTTCATGAATAATTTGTAAAATTGTTTCAAACTATCATAATGTATTAATAAATACAAACATAATTATTTAAAATAAACATAGATCGCGTCATAGTGACGTGACATCTTTTTTTTATTTAGGATAAATGCCAGCGTAAAATTAATGAATATTTAATTGATCCAAGTTAAATTATTCGAAACCAAAATGTTCTATATTTTAAATTTAGCTCATTCAACTTTCCTCATGTTATGTCGGCATGTTTTGGCGCCATCACTTTCGATGTTTAGTGCGCTCAACAGAGGGTAGAGAGAGATGAGATAGGGTACAGTAATGTCGGTCCATCACGGGAACTTAACACGCTCTGAATATTGTCCAGAGCACTTTGCTCCACTGACAGACACACACACACACACACACACACACACACACACACACACACACACACACACACACACACACACACACTAACACGCATTATATACAGTCAAGCACTCGATCGAAAAATTACCGGCAGTACTACACTATATTACACGATTTACTTTGATCTTTGATTGACTGTACTATAATAATAACAATAATAACATTATAACATTAATAACAACAATAGCATGTAGCTCAGTTTGTGGAAATATTAGCCAGTATTATTGTACTGTTACCCAGGGGACGCTTGAATGTGCTAATTCAAGGCCGTAGCCAGCCAATAATTTCGGGGGGGGGGGGGGGGGGGTTGGGGGCGCACCCCCAATTTCCGGAGGCTAGAAAAAATATTAAATGATAAACAGTTCTAGAAGCTATCTGAAGTGTTTTTTTTATGACAACATAACCCACCTAAGACTAGTAAAAATTCTAAATTTTAAACACCTCTAGAAGCTCTCTGAAGTGGTGTTTTTTTTCGCAACAAAAAACCATAACTGCCTGAGGCTAGAAAAAATTCTAGATATTAAACACCTCTAAAAACTCTTTGAAGTGCTTTTTTTTATGGTAACACAGCCTCCTAATTTATACTTGTATCTTAATTTTGATATTGTTTGAACCATAAATAAAGCCATGTGTATTTTTTTTCATAGAATTTTGGGGGGTGGGGGGTTGGATCCCCCCCCCCGGCTACGGCCTTGTGCTGACCGTAAATGCTTTCCCTTGTCGACTCTTTCTTTGTCCTGATGAGATGAAATGTTGATAGTTAATATGACGGGGTAGAGAAAATGAAGATATTAACCTATATAACTTGAACGTAATTAATCAAACCTGGATGAACCATGGGAATTATTTCCCTTAGGAGAAAAATCTCCCAGTACCAGTCGAGAATCGAACCCGGGACCTCTAGATCAGCTGCTCTGACCACTATGCCACGAGGCCGGTTTTCATCTCTACTAGAGGTATTTTGATTCTTAATACTTACTTTTATAAGGAACGAGTGGTACACAGTTGAAAAATCGACCGAGATACATGGTTTGTTGAGTACCCAACGTAAGTTCAGACGTTTTGTAATTTTTCTATAAAACTTTATATATCAATAACATTTTTTAAAGGTTTCATGACATCGGTAACTCTTGTATTAAAAGTGCGTGCAGATTTACCGATGAACGCAAATTATATATTGATTGTAGCCTCGTTATTGCACATTTGTAAACTTTACATGCTAATCCTCGAAGTAAATGCTTTTATTTAAAAAAATAATTGGTTTGGTAAATCTTGATATACTGCTGTCAATTTTTTTTTTTCAATGTTGGCTTTCCCTTTGCATAGTTTTGAACACTTGTGGGGACTTTATAAAAATAAGTGATAAAAATTGGTTTTGAGGAACTCTGGGAGTCATTGTAGAAATTGAGGCCATATAGCTCCAATCAGGGGGTCAAATTTGGATTGTCTTTTACATAGGTGACTAATGGTTTGTTACCAAGGCTAGCTCCATTTGACCAGACTATACTAGTGATTTGTTCCCTACCATACAATTATTTCTCTCCTTAAGTACACTAATGAGGTTTTACTAATACAGGTAGAAAATAAAGGAAATTTGCCCACATTTTCGTGGAGAGAGAGAGTGGGAAATAATTAAGGAAAATCCACCCTCAATACACCTTACCTCCCCATCAGTGGTAAGTGGTTGATTTAATGGATAATAAGGGATTTGTGGTTGCAGTTTACTTTTACAGCCACGTTAAACAGAGATAATCATGATAATAACATACTGCCATCTATTTTTCGCTACAAATTAATTGGTCTTAGGCTTATTATAATAATACTATTATCTTAACTTAAATGACAAAAATAAACTTAGGGTGATTGAAGACAAGGTGCCTAGGAAGATATTAGGTCCAAAATGGAGGAAGATAGTGGGTAGTGGAGGAGGATACATAACGATTAGATGCATACCCCGTACTCATCACCAGACATTGTTAGGATAGTAAAATCTCGCAGGTTAAAGTGGGCGGGTCATGCAGAGCAAATGAGAGTATCTAGAACCGCGTTCAAGGTACTGACTGGCAAACCTAATGGGAAAAGACCACTGGGAAGACCCAGATGCAGATGGGAGAGTAACATTTGGATAGACCTGAGAGAGATAGGATGTAATGAGATAGACTGGATAGAATTAGCTCAAGAAAAGAATAGGCGGCGTACTTTTGTGAGTGCGGTAATTAACTTTCGAGTTTCTAATGCTATAAAGTAAGAAAGTAATTAAGGATTATTAACTAGAGATTAAAATTCAAGATGGGAAATGATCTAGCTTATGTTAAATCAATTGAAGCTGTTAAGGTAGTTTTTTTAAGTCATGGGCAGTGATATCCTGCGTTCTAAAGTACAAATTCCTGAAAATAAAACAAAATTTTACCTGGTTGATCTTACTGTTAAATTTAAATTTTAGATTGCGAAAATGAAATGATCTACCTTTATCATGTTTTGCTAAACATCGCGTTTGAACATAAAAAAGTAACTTACAGAAAACCACAAATATATATATAAAAAAAATTGCCATAAAGATCCGAATCACATACACACAAGTGTATGAACCCATCCCCATTCTAAACGCATCCTTCCCCGCCTTCCCTCCTCCCCCTGTCCTCTAAAAGTGCGTATGGCGTGACCTGGACACTGTTCCTTCACACACTCGTCTGATGTCTCATCTTCCAGAGCGGCTGCTGGGGCCGATGGATCAAATTGATGGTCGCGGATCGAGAGATCTGACCCGCAGATTGCAGAGAGAAGACTCGATTGTTCCTGACGCGCACCACGTCCTCTGCTATTATAACATGAGAGTAACACCACCTCCCTACTCCTTCCTCCCCCTTTCCATGCGCCTTCCTCTTCACTCTTTCCTGTTTGACCTCTTTGCACAAGATGGCTTCAACGATGCCACTTCCTTTTCGAATCTTATCGCGATTTACTGTTTTGCTCTGCGATTTTATAAGTGTTCTTTTTTTTTTAAATAGTAAAAGATCACGTTCTAGTCGGTGATTTTGAGAAGCCTTCAATATCATAAAATCTATTTGAAAAATATGTTTAGTTGCAAAAGCTAAATATCTGATGAAAGCTTTATTTTAACGTAATATTTGAATTTAAAAAAATACAATGATTATAAATAACAAAATATTAGACGCAGTGCCGACGCTGTCTGGGTGTACAAACTAATAATTGTCCCTAAGCAAAAAGCTAGAACAATACTATGCCCACCCCTTACAGGGGGTGGGTTGAAATTAAATGAAAGGGGGGAAACCAGTGATTTGTAAAAACTTAAGCAAAACTTAAGTAAAAAAGACATCAATTATTGTAGCTTTATATAAATAAACAAACCAGGACTTAGTTCAGGGAGAAACTTAATACCCTACACCTCAACAAGTAATACATTGTTTATAGTCTTTAAGGCGGTGGTTAATCAAGAGATTTACTCTAGGGGATTAGGGGTGGTACATTTAAAGCCTTAATCATAATTATATTTTAGGGAAAATTTAATATTTCTAGCCACCGGAGGTCAATAACTTTATGAATATTATATTCCTCTGTAAGGTATTTGGAGTTCTTTTAGATAGTAACTTAACACAGCTACTTAAATAATGTAGTCGGCTTTGCATGCAATGTATCAAAGCTATTATTTCAATACCTTTCTCCAATTGTTAATGATCGAGCCACTTTTAATACGTATAAGTGTAGACCTTTACGAAAGTCAGGCCGTAAATCTGGTGTTAAAATATAGCCTATGGATTCAACACATTTTCAATGCACAGTATTTTAGTTCTAGGTCAAATTATTTTGAATTTTTATTAAAATTATTTTAGCTTTTGAGGTGTGGGGGAGGGGGAATAAATTCCCTAGTTTTCATCCTCTAGGTTTACCCCTACTTAAAAATCACAGTGAAAGTTTCAGATAATATGATTTGACATATGAATACGGTAAAGTAGATCTAGTAATTTTTTCCATCTGTGTAGTAAGGAAGGTTCTTCCCATGAAAATTGTACTGTAAATGACCTGTGAGTGAAGCAGCCAGAGAATGTTCTCGCAGTCCCGGTGCAGAAACGGGTCACCTCTGTTCATCTTGTGTGTCATCCTACCATGACCCCCCCGCGACTGTCCCAGGCTGGCATGACCATCTCACACACATCACTTGTGTGTCAGTCAAGTCAGTCACGCTGGTGACACACGCGTGCACGATAAGTTGAGAGTGTGTAGTGTGTGTCAACAAACCATGGATGGCCCTCCTCCATTTCAAAGGGACTATGGTAAAAATCCTCGCCAAGAGCGTCAAGGGATTTGTAGAAACCGACGATCCTAGTATTTTTTTTATATTTTATTATTCTCATGCACTTTCAACACCAAGGTTATCAAGGACTTCAGGTAGCATCGGTAAACGAGATATGGCCACGAAGAAGTTCAGTTCAAACGCAATATTTAATTTTACAATTATTTATTTAAAAATATTGTTCACGCCAAAATTAAGTCGAAATATTCCAACAAGGCTATTTTTTCCTAAAACCCCCATATTTTGAATTTTATTAATTGAAAAAAAATATGTGAAAAATGTGATATTAACTTATTTTCAGTTACCTCTCAAGCGCATATTCGTGGTTCTATGAGACAAGGATTGATAAAAAAAAGGGGGAAAGGGGGCTTTAGATCCAGCCTTCCTCTATCAAATACAATAATTTTTTGATGGTCTCAAAACAGAAAATTTTAAAATATTTGAGTGCTGTTTACCTTGAGATAAGAAATGACAAAGTTTTCTTTCTCCTCTTTCTTATTGATATGACAAAGGTTGATTGTAGATGAAGGGCGAAAGGGAGTGCAAACATGGACCTATAGAGAACTAGTTCCAGAAAACTACTCATACCATTGTATTTTAAGCCGTGACGACGATTTATACGTTTTCGTTAACGGAGGGAGCAGCCTTAAGGAGAGATGGATAGCGTTAAGGCCAGTATATTTTCCCCAATGTTTACAATAATGCAATAAATAAAATATGGCTTCAATAGATGCATTTATTTTAATTTTCTATGCAGATTAATATTAACATTTCTTGAATATCTGTCAAAGGTGTCCTAGAAATTTATGTTAGCATTTTTATCTTCATTTAAAAAGTTTATCGTCAAATTCTAAAATGCTCATGACAAATATTCAACAACTGTTGAAATTACTATGTATAGAAAATTAAACTATATGTTTATACTGCAGAAATGTTTGATTTATTTTGTACAAAAATAAAAGATCTATGAAAACTGCAAACACAATGACATTTTCTCGAGTCCCCTTTCATCTCAACTTACTTAACTTTCCATATACCAACAGTCCAACTATCGCAAGCTACTACTGGTATGGATATCCAGATGTGTCAAGCGTCTAAAAAAATGCAAAAATTCGATAATACAAATCATAATTCAGGTGTCCGCCTTGATTGATGTTGAAGTAATTTTATATTAATTACAGCTAGGTCTCATCTTATCCTGACTGGAGAACACGTACTAGGAATACTATCGGCAAAGGGTGCTTCATTGTATATGGGAGAGGTCAATATTTTCAAAACATCATGACATTGAGAGCAGTTAGAAGCTGTTAATTCTCTTACCTCGGCTTCATTGCTTATTAGCGAGGTCTAAAGTTGTCGAGACATAAAAAAATCATCAAGATATTGAGAGCAACTAGAAGGTGTGTATTTTCTAGCTCTCGAGCTCATTATGTGAGAGCGAGGTGACATAGGAAAGTGTGAATTAATGCATCGTCTGAAACGCGTCTTGTCGCGAGTTGTGGCTCAGACAAGCAAGCAACGCTTCGTGGTTACCGACGTGAAAATGAAATCTCGGAGCTTTCGAAATCTGCTAACCGTTTCATTGTTTCACGCAAACTCTTACGCTGTTCTCCCCCTTTTTTTAAAGCTTAATTTCGTAGCAAAATAAAGTACTTTTTTTTTTTGTCAAAGAGATTAGTGACTTGCATTCTAGAGAAGTGATGAAAGTTTATTACAAGTACTTGTTGAAGAAAAGTCGTTAGTAAAATGATGAAACGTTTGGAAATTCATTCTTATGTAAAAATAACACGTATTAACAATAAATAAATAGTTTCAAAAAAGGTTTAGCAGATTATTTATGTGTTATAAGATACAAACTATTGCAAATTGAACCAATTATAGCAAACCTACTATTAGATTTAAAGTCTAAATTAAAATGTAATTTAAGTATCATTTAGTAAATCTACTATTTATTTTATCAGAATTCTATAATTATGTGCTAGATTTATGTTGATATATTCTTCTTGTTTATTCACATAATTTGAATCATCTTACTAACTAATATGTTGTGCAAACTATTTTAAATGAATGGTACACTTAACAGGACTAACATTTTCGAGGCACACTGTTTCGTTTTGGGTATGTGCCACGGAAGCGCCCAGTCCAACGTTTGTAAATCAGCATTAGGAAAGTAGACTATAGACTTTTTTTTCCTGAACTAGCTTCAAATCTTTCATTATTGAAGGTTGAAGTTCTTTTACTGTGCCTGCTCTCTAACATTTGGAAAAATTTCGTTCAAACCATTGGTAATTTGGAGAAACCATAACTCTTATCTTCATGCAATTTTTTTCAGATGTAGTTAGGGTAGTAAGTGGGCCTACGAGTCGGTAAGAAATGCGGACGACACATGACTGCCGCTCGTATCAACGTCATTCAAGATCTTATTGATAATCGATGCGTGGCACTCTGGCTTGTGCCGCACGGCACACCTAATTCGCCACCACGAAGTGTGCCATGGCACACCGTTCACGAGACAATGGTCTAAGGCGTCACTTTCACAATGTACTCGATTGATGATGATGGGAAAATCTGGTTTCGAATCTCAGTCTACTTCATTGAGAGTGATTTTTTTGCTAAATTTTTATAATTTTCTCCTCGTAAAATGCAGGTACATTTCCTCTAAATTATATATTTCTCATTCCTAAGCCATCCGTGTAAATATTCGGATAGCCCGAATGGATAGTAAGACGTGATACACACACCAACCCGCTAAAGTGGTCGAATGGTCTAAGACGTCACTCTCGTGTTAGAATGGTCTGCTGATGAGCTTGAATCCCTCTAATATCTACTGAGGGTGATTTCCCTAAATTGTCTACCAAATTCTTTCCCCGAAGATTCAGGAAGATTACCTCTAAAATTCTTACTTCATCATCCCCACCCCATCAGATTAATTATCATATACGTATATAACCTGAACAGGTTGTAAGACGCGGGAATAATAAAAACCAGCTTAAAATATTTTTCTTTCGTTGAAGAACGTCTAAATTTACCAAATGTAAAAGGTGTTTTAGTTTTAAATGTAATCAAATTACCAAACACTACAAATTGTCCTGAAATTTATCACTACCATCCATAATTAATCATTTATTAGATCAATACTTTACTTTAACAATGGGAAGTGTTTTTTAAATTGTTTAGTTTCGAGAACTTTCATGTCAGAGATATTAGCACTTTCAATCTTATGGTGGCGAGCTTCGAACGTGTCATATTTCTGACTATCAGCGATTTCCTACGAATCTCCTAAATACCCTTATCGATTGTAAGCCTGTACCTAAGACTAAGGACCAGAACTTTGAAGCGCATTCGAATGACAAAAGTTCAGCTTCTAAGAATTGTTTTCATTCGAATGAGTTCTAAGGTCATGGATCTAAGGGCTGTGTTCATGATCTAGTTTAGCGGAGGGGGATGAGAGTCAACCATCCTCCCAGAATACGAATAACAAGAAACTCGAGTCAATTGGGAGGTCTGCTGACCTATGAATCTCGATTATAAATACGGTCCTAAATGTCCCAGAGCTTTCGATAGTGGCAGGACCTCGCATTGAGACGCAACGGTAAATAAGAGGCCTGGTCGAAAGTTTAAAGACAGCTGCAACCCTTATCACCGGGATCTTCTCCCATACTACCGTGTGCTTGTAAGGAGGACCACGTGCCAATAATCTCTCTGACATCTTCGCCACTGAGGAGGACACAGCAGCTGATGTAGAGGGACTTGTCTGGACAGATCATCATTACCGGGTCTCCTGCTTTCCTATGTCCCGAGATACAACAAATACAAAATAATCTACGACCATTTTCAAAATACTCACAGCTCCGGGGTATAATCAGCCCTTAAGAAAAATGCGTTGGAAGGGCACATCATTAGAAATTAAAGAGTTTTATTTTATGAAAGTAGAGTGCTAATGTTTCTAAAAGTGTCTGTATATGTAGTTTATGCACTGATTTATATACATGCCAGTTTAGCTAAATAAGTAAACAGAATAAGGAATTATTGTTTTATTTGATGTAATTTTGAGTGTATATATATATTATATATATATATATATATATAGAGAGAGAGAGAGAGAGAGAGAGAGAGGGACAAAAGTAGATTTATATACGTGTATATAAATATACTTATTTATGCAGATAGTTAGGTAGATAAGTTAACAGGTAAATGCATTGATAAATAAATTGATGGGCATTAAAATGTAATAATTTTGTTCATGTAATTTTGAGAAACGTGTTTGATTTACCTCCATATATGTATATGTATATGTATATGTATATATATTAAACTATATGGAGATACAAAGAGAAAGCGTAGCAAAAGTATATGTGTGTGTACTTATAGGCCTATATTGAGATACGTAGGACGATAAGTAGACAGGTAAACGAATAAATAGATAAATGGATGGCCATTGAAATGTAATCATTTATTAGATGTAATTTTGAGGATGAACATTGATTGTTATTTCAAATTTGTGTTTATTATGCTAAAGACCTTACACCCCCTCACAAGCCACAGGGTCGCTCGTAATAGAGCCCTTCATGGGGTCTCACTATGACCCCATCCAAGTGTGCTGTAGAGGGCAGTTGAGTGGAGGCAAGCTGTGGGAGTTGAAATGGTGGGCGGTGTCTCTAGAGTCGGGACAGCTGTCGCATTAGAGAGGCCCGTACGTGCAGGTGTTGGGTGTTCCACAGGGTTCGGCCCACGGGGTCCTCATCTCCAACAACACACGAGGTACATACGGGGCAGGTGAGTGATGCGTGCGGTACGTCCAGAGTAGCTCGGCGGTTAGAGTGGTATGAAAGGAGACGCGAGGAATTGTTAGTGTTTTTTGCAATTTTCATGGCAAACCATTTTTTTTCGGCACAATGAATCAAATAACTATCAGGTTAAAAAAAATATATAAAGTATAATTTTCTCCAAATGGTGATATCAACAGTTGTTGCAATATCTGTCATGAGCATATTAGCATTTGATGATACACTTTTTAGATTAAGAGAAAAGGTATCTTCGACTTCTAGGACATCCTCGACAGATATTCAAGAATTGTTTGGATTTATTGTTTGAAGAAAAATAAACTCCATGTTTTTACTTCAATTTTTTTTTTTGCCAGAAAATATGTTTTGCTATAAAAAAAATTGCTAAAGTTAGAGATGGGAAATTCGATTCCTCAATTCTTCGATACCTATCGATTCTTGAGGTTATCGAAAGACTCGATAACCGTGAAGATACCTTGATTCTTGATGCATCAATTCCTAAAATATTCGTGAAAATGATCGTGAATGCTTTACTAAGAGATGAATGAATACCAGATGTTACAGTACACATTAACGTAAAACATTTTTTCATTATTTACTCAATATATTTTTGTAATAAAACTTATAAAAGTACTAATCAAATTTTAAAAAATCTGAAAATTGATGTTTTGCTTCAATTTGTAAATATGTTTCCCACTGCATTCCAGAAACAAAAACAAACCTCCATATTAACAGATACCAACCCTGTGTTTAGAAATATATTGTGATTGCTTTGAAAATTTACTGTCAAACCATAAATAATAATAATAATAATATAGGTGAAGTTTATTTTAAAGTTTTAAAGCCTAAATTAAAATCATCACCGTAATTTGTAAAGACAAAAATGTTTCAAAAGTCTAATTAATTAAAATTAGTTTTTAATTTTATATTGTAGGCCTATTCCAGTAAGAATCGAGGTAAACATTTAAGAATCGTTATAGAAAAAACTGGGATCGTCCCATCTCTAGCAAAAATACTGTCCTTAGTTCGCGATCCTTGCCATCCCACCTTATTGACGCTGCCTTCTCGCTGATTTCGAAGTTATTTCGCAAAGCGGGTGGCATCGCTGGATGAAAGATAATAAACGTTGGATTTGAATTTTTTCCGTTTTTATAGCAACAAACCTTTTTTTTTGGCCAAAGTAAATAAAATATTACTTCAGGAGATACTTTAAGTTTAATTTTCTACGCATAGTAATATCAACAGTTTTGAATATTTTGTCATGGGCATCGCGGAATTTGCCTAGAAATTTTTTTTATCACCAAATGACATGGGAATTGGGAAAAGAATACAGTTGGTAAATACATGCAATTACTCTGTCAGTAAGTTGTTGACATCTCGCCTGCTGTTCAGAAATGTGAAACTTAGAATATATAAAACAGTAAAGTTTCTGGTTGTTCTCTATGGGTGTGAAATGTGGCCTCTTACCTTACATGACAAAAAAAAATTAAGGTGTTTTAAAACAAGGTGCTTATGAAGATACTTGGTCCAAAAAGGGATGAAGATACTGGGGAGCGGAGCAGGTTACATAATTGTGAGTTACATATATTGTTACAAATATTGTTAGGATAATCAAGTCTCGTAGATTACGGTGGGCAGGACATGAAGCGCGAATGGAGGAATCTGGAGCCTTGTTCAGGGTACGGACTGGCAAACTCAATAGGAAAAGACCATTGGGAGGACCTAGACGTAGATGGGAGGATAACATTAGAATGGAACTGAAATAAATAAGATGTAATGAGGTGGACTGGATAAACTAGCTTAAGATAGGGATAGGTTGTAATGAGGTGGACTGGATACAACTAGCTCAAGATAGAAATAGGCTGTAATGAGGTGGACTGGATACAACTAGCTCAAGATAGAGATAGGCTTTAATGAGGTGGACTGGATAGAACTAGCACAAGATAGGGATAGGTGGTATACTTTTGCTAAGTTTGGCAATGCACTTTCGAGTTTCTGATGCCTTATAGTAAGAAGGTAAGTAACTTGAATCAATTTACTACTGATCATCATTTAAACTTTTCAAGTATTCATGTCAATTATTCAAGTACTCCAATTGAGGTCAATTGGACTTGAATCAAATAACTTTATAATTTCAAACTTCGCTATATTCTCAAACTAGTTTTGTTTCAAGGTTTGGACTGACATGTGTGGATATTAATTTTTACAAGTGTCGTTCTTCGTAATGTGTTGTTCGTGCTAGAAATATAAGCTTTATCAAGATTTTGGTAGAAATAACCTTTTATACAATAAAAATATATAATTTTTTTAGGTCAATGTTGATAACATTTTACTATATTGTTAGTATTCATTTATAGGTGTTTATAATATATATCAAAGTCAGAGATAATGGTTACATGAATAGGTATGATTATATCAAAGCAGTGTTAGTAACTTTTATATGTAGTTTTCAGAAATAGTTTTAACTAGCAGAATCCTATTATAACTGATATGGATGGATGTAATTAATACGTCTTAAGATTAGTCTCCTACGTACGCGTTGTATTGTTATCACTAGAATTAAGGGGTTATAAATATTGAATTACTAATAACAAGATGCACTGTACAAAACATTGATGTATTGATACTAAAAATATATTTCTAGCTCTGATGATGAGTAGTGTTGTTAACTATATTCATTGTTATAACATAATTTTAACTAATTCTGCTTAAACTGAATCATCAAAATAATAACTATATTTTCTATATAATTGTTGTTATTTATATGCTACTTTAATTAAACATATTTTTCTTACAAATATATATTTTTTAAATAATTGTTACTACTATAAATGTTCTTATGATTTACTTGCTATCGAATACCCATTGCAATATTTGATTGTTTAGTCCAATATCAGAACTACATTTTTGCAATTTGAACATAGCTTTAAAGGTACTAATACAAGAACAGCATGGTTGCAAACTATAATATGCGTGGGTATAATTGAATTGCTTCAAACATTTGGTTTTAGCAAAAATGTATCTACTATTAACAAACAATTAGTTATTTATGTTACCAAATCTTTATTTATGGTCAACTCGTTAAGGCTAAATGAATAAGGATGGTTTTCGCTCTAATTTAAGTTGTATTGGATCTAACGCACTTTGTTATATCACCGAAAATAAGTTACAATTTGAAAAAAATATATGCATCTGCTCTAAAAAATGCTAATTTTCCATGATATAAGTTTTTTTAAACTAATTTTAGAAAATTTTAGATTTTACAGTAAAACTACAAGTAAATTAAAAAAATATAGCCCCATTAATTTTATCTAACCCATAAATGATTTAAGTTTTGTTTAGAAAAGGTAATATATTCAATATTATTTCAATTTTCAGGCCAACAACATTATATACAAAACCAGTAATAATTTGACAGCGAATATCTGAGGGAATTTAGTTTGGATAAAGGTTGGTTGAATACTTATTCTTTTATTGAAAGGATTTTCAAACTTTATAATAGTTATTAATTTAGAATGACTTTAAAGAATTCTTCAAAATACAATAAAAAAAAAGAAACTCAATTAGATTTATTCAAGTTTATATTCATCCGTGTATAAAAACATTGAAATTTATATTATAAAACGTTAACGATAAAAGATGATTGTTTTTTTAAACTACATCTAGATGAAAACAATTATAAAGGACAAGAACTGTTGTATATGTTAAATAGTATTTACCAAAGCCTCGTATATTATTTAAAATTATTTACATATGAGGTTTATGAGGTTCATTAAATTTTTGTACAGAGCTTCCGGTTTCTTTGTTGCTGCAGCATAAATATTCAAAACGCATTCGTTCTAAAGACACAGGCAGGTATTTATAAAAAAATGAGGCTATTATTGGGAACACGTGTACCGTAATCTATAAAGTGGGGACTAAAACGACACAATCTAAACATCTGGACCTAATTTGTTCTATCGATCAAAACACTCGGAAGGGGTGCGCTGTGTTAACATCCTAATCTGCTCTAAACGCCTCTCATGTAAACACGGTATAAAGTGATTATACCAAGTGGTATAGTGTGGGATGAAGACGCACTGACGAATAATAATAGAGATAGTAAAAAAAACACAAGCGTAATTGAGGACAAATGAAGGGTGTGGTGAGGTCTTTTTTTTTTTAAATATAACTTTCCAATCTTTAACCATCGCTACCGACTTAACCCAATTACAAGCAACACAGTTTATTTATTTTGTATTTTTATTGTGACTTAAGTAATACGAGTAACCGGCTCTACTAGGTTATTCAGATTGAATCTAAATTAGTACAAATTTAAATAAGAAAACACGTCACGTTAATGTCTTACGAAGAAGAAGATAATGGGATCTACTTTTGTGTTTATGTTTTATTGGATAAAAAAAAGAAGAAAATGAAATCACTTTAAATATCAACTTTCAAAATCAATTTAGTTGTGGAGAATAAAGTGATTTTTTGGGTAAAAGTTTACCCTTTAGCATAAAAGTAAAAACCTGAATTTATCACATTAGCAACCAGGAATGTAAATAATATCAAAGCAGTAGCATTTGGTTAAATAATACGTTATACAATGTGTGGAATTTTTGATTGGATGCTAGAATACAATTTTATTTGACAAGATTCATCATTTAGTAAGTTTTATGTCCAATATTAAATGTATTTTAAGAAATAAGTTATATTCCTGACAAACAAGTTTATACTCGAGTTCGGTGACTTTAACGCATGGATAGATAAGGAACTTTATAAATACTTTCAAATACACCTTATAATGTTATTTTATATTTTGCAAAGTAACATTTAAAAAAAATGACTGTAATAAATTATCTAAAGATCTTAGTAAAGTTATTATTGAAACTATTTTATTCAAAATAAAGAAAAATATACCCATCTACGGTAAGAGAGGTGATAAATGATTGCTAGCAAGAGGTTCTTTATTGTAAACATTGGCTGAAAGTAACTAATTCCAACCTATTAGGAAATAGTAATTATTTTATTAGTAGTAAAATATTATCAATAACTATTTCCGAAAAGGTTGACGTTAGTTACTTTCATCCAATGTTGGCAATAAACAACCTGTTAGCTGTCATCACCTTTTCTTTCGTAGATATCGTATTAGCCAAATAAATGGTTACGTCTTAAGAAATTTAATTAATACGATTATGTGCAATAATTTTGTTTTTTTAAATTCATCCACACATTTTTTTTTACTACCTGTTCAGATTATACGCTTATGTACTAATTAAGCTAATGGGTTAGAGATGAGGAGGGTTGAATTTAGAGAAAGTTTACTCTCATTTACGTGAAGCGAGAGTGGAAAATCATTTATGAAAAACCACCCTCAATAGACCCGACCGGGATTCGAGCCTCGATCTCCCACATCATCGGTAGTCTAGTCTATTGCAAGAATAGTGCCTTAGACCATGCGGTAATCGACTCGCGTATCCACACATTTAAATTCTTTAAACCAATGTTTTACAAACTATGATACGCGTAATTCTCGGGGTAAGCTAAGTTTTCCAAGGGACACGCGAAGTACCACTGAATTTTATTATTCATTAAATATTTATTTAATGAATAGTAAGTCTGAAAAACCATTATTGTACTCAGATTTTGACACGCTTTGTATGGATTATCACTATAGACCAGGCGTCAGGTATTTGAATTCGGAAATAATCTGCGGAAATCTGCAAAGTGTTTTTTAATCACCTTATTGTTGATTTGTAATGAAAGCATCCATTGACCGTAAAGATTTTAACCTAAACAAATATATAAATATAAACGTATAACCCAAACGGGTAGTAAGACGCGGTGCTAAATAAATAAAAAATAAATATATTATAAAACATTTTCGTGTTTAAATATTAATTTTTTTAGAGTACAAAACATTAATATCTAGTAACAAATGCACTGATTACATTTAAGTTGTTAAAATTACGCAGTATTTGACACAAATTTGAAATATAGAATGGGAGCCTGTTTATTGCGTGTGAAAATCGTTTAATTCTCACGGTTATAACTCGAAAACACTTCATAATGTATTATGAAACACATTATTGTGACTTTGTAAATAGATAATTTAGATCATTTTATCGCGAATAAAATAGATAACACTTTTTTTTTACCGGAAAATTAACTTTTAACAAGATATTTGCAACATCGTAGAAGGGCAAAAACTTAGTAAGTTCATTACAGACCTAATATAAGGTGATTAAAACATTCTGTAGATTTCCGCAGATTATTTCTAAATTGGGCCTTTTTTTTTTTACATCCTGACGGCTTGTCTACGAAAGGTTTTATTAAAATGTAGAACAACCTTTTGTACATTACAATGCTGTAGGTATTTTATTTCTTCTTACATGAAGAGCTGGAAGGGGTACGCCTGTTAGGCCATGTCACCGAAAGGGATATGTGACTGATGAAAGTTTGAGAAACATTGTCTTAAATGACTTAAAATATTTGTTTAAAAGGAAAATTAAATGAAAGTATAATATTATCATTCACCTAAAAAAAGGAATAAGCCACATTGTTTAAGATCCAGCCTTGATATGGCAGTAGGTTGGGATCAAACCACAGCCTGCTGAATCATAGTCTGGAGTGACAAACTCTGGCGTAATTCTAGTGGTCACACTGATACTATTCTTGTTGTAAAATGGACGTTATATTCTGGTGTGCCTACAATTCAATTTTTCTAGGAAGAACCTTATCTGACAACCAAAAAATGTAGGCCTACCAGATCTACTATTTCGTCTCGGTGGTCGTGGGGTAAAGTTCTTGCCTCAGGACCAGATGGTCATGGGTTCAAACCCAGTCAGGGTCAACGGATTTTTCTGGAGTGATAAAAATCCGTAACACAGCTTCCTTAGAAATTCAAGTAAAGCCGTATGTCCCATGTCGATTGTGGGGGCATGTAGAAGAACTCTGAGAGTTATGTAAGGCTCCCTTTCCCAGCCAATTTTTTTTAGCACCGCGTCTTACTACCCGTTTGGTTTATACGCTTAAGTACTAATTACGCTAATGGGTTAGGAATTGAGAAGGTTGAATATACAGGAAGTGAACCCGCATTTGCGTGGAGGGAGAGTGGAAAACCATTTAGGAAAAACCACCCAAGCTCACCCGACCGAGATTCGAACCTTGATCTCCCCGTCCTCGGCAGTTGAGCTCAACATGACTAGCGCGTTAGCCAACTACGCCATCGAGGCGGGTCCGGCCAAATTGGTAGGCCCTTTTACTTGTAGAAATTCTTGTAAACTTATATAGTCAGTCGGTTCAGAAAGTACGCGTTAAATGCCTCAAACAAATAAATAAAATACTATTACGTAGTCATGCGTCAAATCATGTGATCTGCAGCCATCACTTTTAATAGATATTACTATACCTATAAAATAATATTAATATTATAGTAGGATGTTATCAAAGTTGGCAGAAAACAAACATGCTTGTATTTTATAAAAGGCCCTTCCTACGAAAATGGTACTGTAACGGGATCGCACGCTACTGGCTAGTAGTAGCAACAAGTCAGGTGCGAAGGTAGCTAGAGCTAGCTCATCACCGCCTCCCCAAGATCGTCAGAAGGGTTTTGACCGGAAGTGCTTACATCGTGACGGGGGCGAGGAAGGGTTGCCTGCAAGGTTGGAGGGGTGTAAAAGGTGGTAGAGGGGAGGCGGACATTATTTCCGGTCTAGACTGAAGCAGGAAAACAGGTCGGACACACACACACACACACACACAAAATAATAATTCCAAGAGGAGTTAACTTTACGTGTTTTTCTTAGTTTTTTTTTAGCTGGTCCTTTTCTTATGAGTCGTGTAGGCGGAACAACAGTTAGCTGCCCTCTTTAATTACAAGGGACTTGCTTTGGGTGAGGGTGATAGAACGCTTTACTCGTATTATAGAAGACCTTGGTTCAACCCCTAGACAGTATGTTCAAACATGGTTTCTCTACAGGCGCGGTGATTACACACGAACTGTACTTTATTGAAAGGTGGTCACTCAAAGTATAAAAGGACGGTTAAATTTTAACAAGGTCATACTGATAATATTAGGATATCAAGTAGTCGCGTTGGTCTCAGAGACAAAAGTTGGGGTCAAACCCTGAAAATTCAGGAAAACGCTGTATTAATTGAACTATTTAAAATATAATCATTGGCATATTTATTAGATGGTCGGAATATCCATGCATAAATTAGTTTGATTGAATATCAATAATTATAGGCACCAATATAAAGTAAAATTTTTTCATGCTTTATGTGGTTCAGCCCAACCAGTTTATTTGCCTAAGATGTTCATGAAACTTCCGTCGGTTATAGTTTATGCAACTCACATTAAATAAATGATCAGATAATCATCACGTAACAGTAAAAAGAAGTAAATTTTATTATGAAAATAGTTATTCCTAAGTCAATAACCCTAAGGTTCATTTTATGTGATTTCTATCCATCTGAAGCTGAGCATGCACTCAGCCTTTCGGCTGGTTAGTGCTGCCTACACCATCTGGTAAGAGATCCCATGTACTGGGGAATTTAGGACGTGTTATGATTTTCCGTAGCCTTTCACACTTAATTCTACTAACAAGCTCGAAAAGGTATACATGGGTGTGACGATTTAGTTTCTCTCCGAAGGAAGTTGTGCTACGGATTTTTATCACTCACGCGACCACCGACCTTGGCTGGGTTTGAACCCAAGAACATCTAGTCATGGGGCGAGCACATTACCCCAAGAAAATCGAGATCAACATGATATTGATAATTATTATAATATAAAATATAACAATACACAGTATATTAGCTAAAACATATTATAATATTTTATAATGATTCGTCAATACTTCATTTTTTTGGCTCAAAATTCCTATGGGCACGTGAAATAATGAGGAATACTGAAATGTATGTTTTTAATAGTATTTAAAGACGTGTAGGGAAATACCAAATTTACCACGAATGAGGTTTACATCAACTACAGTAGGTTGAACATAATATGTTAATAGACTGCACCTTTGTGTGCTTTTAATGTTAATACTTCACATTATAATATGAAACCAACCCAGGCCACAGACTGGAAACAGTAATGGATGTAAAAAAAAAACTTCACGTCACATGACGTTTTCAGAACAATCTCACGGACGAAATAAAATGTTACTTTCGTTTGCCTCGTTTTCTCTGACATGTGAATTTTAGCTATAGTAAGAACACGGTAAGAAGGGAGTATTTGACCAGTTTACCAATTACTTTAATATAGTCATATATTCAATTATCACTTTTAAAATGGACTGCCGATGACTGTGAGATTGGTGTTGGAATCCTAGTAGGGTGTTATGAGGGTGTTTTACTAAATGATTTTCCACTCTTCCTTCACGTCAATGCAATCTAAATTCAATCTTCCTCATCCCTAACACCTTGGGTAGAGAAACGAGGTGAAAGGAAAAAAACTGTCATTTTGGATAGGTCGCATAATACTAGTGCCGTGAAGTGTTGCCAGGTTAAGCAGAACAAGGGGTTCCCCAAAACCTTTTGAGACCACGCCGCCCTTCACATGTCAGATTTTCCGTGTGACATCCACGTACCTAATATTTTTAAAAATTGCCCAAATTCGTTAGAATGAGAATTTTTTAAAATAAAATTGTAATTTACATTACTAGCTTGAATTATTTTAAATGTAAAAATATAAAATTAGAATAAAATTACAGAACTGAATAAGAAAGAATTAGAGTAGACGTATTATTATTGTAATGTATATGATCTCACGTGTATAACTTGTTTATAATGGCAAAACACGTGTTTTATTGTATGATTCATTCCATTATTTAAGATATATACGAGCACGCTTATCTTACTAATATTATAAATGTGAAAGTTTGTGTGTTTGGATGTTTGTTACTCAATCACGCCAAAACTTCTGAACGGATTCGAATGAAACTTGGTATGTAGGTAGATTATGTTCTGAAATAACATATAGTACTATTTCCAACCTTTGATTTTACATTAATTTTACAATACTAGTGTTCAAACTTTTCGTATATAAGAGATATTGTGATTTTAATTTTACGAGTAAATATGAATGTGATTATAATTAAAATGTTAAAGTAAAAGATAACATAATACGGAAATATTATTTACAGTTAGAGATGAGAAAAAAGCATAGATATTTGAAAAAAATAAAGTTTGATTTATGTCCAAAACAGTTTAGTTAAAAAATTAAAATATTCTATCAATTATTGCGGGCGAAGCCGCAACGGGTAAAAGCTAGTTATTTAATAAAAGTTTAATTTTTACTTATAGCCGTGACGCTAAGACCGGCGATACTACAGGGCGTCGCGACGCACAGTTTGGGAACCACTAGTATAAACTGTACTTGTGAATGTTGCACAAGAATATTAACTGAACCCACGGTGTAGTTGTAAGTGCATCTGGATACGAGCCTAAGGGTTCCGGGTTTGATTCCCGACTGGCACCTAGAGTATTTTTCTCATAAGGGGAATGTACCCAACGGTCACCAGGGTTTGATAAATCAAGGTTAAGTTATGTTTAATCCCACAAATCCATAATAACCATCATCCCATCGTCGGTACGACGTGTAGACAACCTCCATAATTGTAACCTGGACAATGCTTTGTGACAACAGAGCGGCTAGTAGTCTACACATAAGGCGACGGAACCTGGATGTCAATGTCAGGTATATGTGTCATACGATAAAAAAAAATTAGAATATTAATTTGACCAGATATTTAACAAATGCAGTCTCATGTGAGGTATGTAAAGCAGAGCCTGGGCATGATTGGTCAAATAGGTAGTTTAAAGTGGTTCCACTTGTACAGTTCAAACAACATCTGCTTACCTTGGCAACACTGCACGTATAAATTGATACTAATTATTAATAACATAACAAAATGTTATGTTAACAAGTAAAAAATTACTATGTGTAGTATGATTTTGGGGGGAAGAACCGTAGAAGCTAGTTACTAACGTTACTAATTTTTTTTAAATATATTCATACATTAATTCATATGATCTGCAGCTGTCACTTTTGATAGATATTATAAAAATCTATAAAATAAGAAAAATAATACAGTATAATGTTATTAATATTGGCCACAAAGAAATATGTTTAAATTTTTTTCTACTGTTCTTCCAACCTAGATCAGGGTATAGTAAAACGCGGTGGTAAAAAAAAAAAAAAAAATTCTGCACAAATGCCGCGATGTTCGTGAAAAATATCCAGGGACTGTTGCTATTACAATATGTAGAAAATCACTCAATGAACTATATTTTGATATTATTTTGGTTAAAATATTGTTTTGTTTTTGTCAAAAAAATAACGTAAAAAATACGAACCTTAACTCGAGTTTCCTCTCTTGTGTTTTCTCGAACGTTCCAATAGTGTTACCCGCTTCGGTGGTCACGTGTATAACGCGCTACTCTCGTGTTGGACTAGACTGCCGAAGATGGGGATATCAGGGTTTGATCCCATTTGGGTGCAGTGAGGGTGGTTTTTTCTAAATAGTTTTCTCCACTCTTCCTTCACGAACATGCGGGTGCATTTTATCTAAATTAATCCTTCCTTATTCCTAACATATTAGTGTAATTAGTACATAGGTGTATAAGCTGAACGGGTAGTAAGACAAGGCGTTAAAAATAAAAATAATAAAGTGTTACCTAATATTTTCCAATTCCTACGTGCTCCCTGATGCCAGAGATGACTAACCGCTGCCCAGAACCACCCCAAGGGCAAGCGAGGCGGGCGACTGCCCGGGGTGCCGGGCTCTAAGGGGCACCACGCCACTAATGTCATCTTAAAAAAACTAAAAATGTATACATTGCTCAGCTATATTTGATATTGTACTAAATTCTTTGCCGTTTATTCCGACTTGTGTCCTTGTTGGAGCCAGTGTGCGTGAACATAAGAAATTCATCCATCTTGTATTGAGTTCCTTTCAAGTTTATACGACGTTAAAGAGGAGGGGCGCATAAAGGTTCGCCCGGGCTCAAATTATGCTCAAGGCGGCCCTGCCACTGCCCCCTGACCTGCTCCGTCATTAAATGTGAAATTAAAAACCTACACACACATTTAAAGTATTCTACGTAACCCATTTCATATTAATAAAAGAAAAAAATCCCTAGTCGGACGGTAATGAAAAATAAAACGTATGTTTAATCGAATTGTGAACAAAGAATATTTTTTATACGATGTTAAAATACAAAAATATATACTAAGTTAAAAATCTAATTTGTTTCTCGAACCTCAGGTTGGGAACCTCTGTCTAATACAAACAAATCATTTATAATGCTTGCGACGGACCTCTCCCGTGAAATAAAGTGTTTGTTTGTTTGTTTGTTTTGTGTAGGTGTGCGGCAAATAGTCCATGACACCCTCACCAGTTCCAAGAGGGGAAGGGAGTCCTCATGCATGGACGTAGAAGACCCGCGTGGCTGAATTCTTCCCTCATTTAGCTTTTACTGAGCTTAAGTTTACTAAGAATGTTACACTGATGATCATTGGCCTACTCTCACTCGAGAGTAGGAAGGGGAGAGGGGGGTAACACTTTTACTTGCTCACTAACACCCGGACCTTACAGAACTAAAACAACAGAGTGGAGTAAATGCAGTTTGATATTCTTCCGTCCGACAATTTAGTACTTACACCCGCATCGGTGAACACGAAAAAAAATTGATCCCAAACTCATTTAGTCGGTTTCGCTTAAAAGGGTTGTATTGGTGGTAAGATTTTCCTCTATCGATTTCCGCTCAAATGCGTGTACACTTTATCTAAATTCAACCTTACTATTCCAAGCACATCGTCAAAATTAGTTCATACAAGTATAAACTGAATGGATAGTAAAACGCTGTAACAAAAAAACAAAAAAAATGTTTTGGGACTACTTGCGTTGATGATCTTTCAAAAAATTCACAGCTTACACTAGTCCAAGGAAATAAGGTGTAAAGGGCTAGTTTATATTAAAGGCATCAACATTCGTTCTAAGTGAAAGTATCACTGAATAAAATACTCAACGTTTCGAAAACTAAGCCCAACAACGCAGACAAGGGTATCTCGGGGGTTCCAAAATAAGAGTGTAGGTTAGGGTGGGGGGGGGGATCATAAATAATAAGACCTTCTTTTGAGCTCTTATCAGTTGTGGAAGAGTGATTAATAATAACAGTCCATTAATATTCCCCACATTACTGCCTCGATCCGAAATATTGCGTTCTAAACAATTATTTGCCATTGCCGATCAAGATCTTACACAAATATTTTGATTTTTGTAGCAAATTTTTTTAAAAACTAGTTTACGTTTCTATTCTGTTTACAACAATTTATCTCAGTCGCTGGTACGACTGTCTACTGATTTAAGAGTCCCCGGCTCAATTCCAGGTCGAGACTAAAAAAAATTAATTCCGATGATACATAAATCGGGATTCAAATCCCGGTTGAATGTATTGAGAGGTGTTTTTTCCCTAAATCGTTTTCCACTTTCCCTACACGCAAATGCGAGTATAATTCTTTTGAATTCAACCGTCCTCATCTATAACACATTCACATAATTAGTAAAAACAATATCGTTGGTGAAATTGGGGATTTCCCTTTCGCAGTGATTAATTAACGGCTGGGTGACTTGGTGTTTTTTTTTTTTAGATTTGGTTAGTTTGTGTGTCGTAAGTTGGTATAATCATTTAGTTCAAAGAGCTCACGTGAAATACCACCATAAATAATAAATAATATTTCTTCTAATAACTAATAGTCGTCAAATTTAAACAATGTCCACGATTATCCCTTAACACAGACGTCACCGAGCCTCGAAGATGTAAGCTCAGCCTCCAGAGTCTCCGACTCTTAGAACTACCGACGCGTCTCAGTAATAATAAAAAAAAAGTTCAAAAAGACGCCAGGACGTCTGTTCTGGCTGAGATGGCGGCTGATGGAATGGCGCAACTCCTAGAGCAGACCTCAATCTTCACACTAGCGTGGAGCGCCGCCAACTGCTGCCAACCTGCCGAGCAGAACATTACCTCTCGCAAAGGATGTGGCGCTGCTCTGTGTCAGCGGAGGTTTCTCAACCCGTGGTCCTTGAGCAAGTAGATGAATTCTCGATGCAGAATCTAACACTCGATTGGATGTACGTTAGTTGGGAATGAAGGACTTCCAAAAGCCCTCTTTCTAAATCAGGGATCGGAAAAGTGTCGATCTCCGGAAACTTTCAGTCGAGCGCGTAAGAAAACTACATCGTCATTAAAAGGATACCTTTAAGACTTGCAAATATACCAAGTACTTTCAAATAATATTGGATTGTGACCAAAATAGCCTTGTTCGGTCATAGTTGGTAATGTTATAAGAAAATTAAATAGCTATATACTTACAAACCTAATCACGCCGCCGCTAACGGGGTAGGCAAGAAACAGTCAATATAGCTCGAAAAATAACAACTCCGCACTTAATCCACCCTCACTAACTTTCTCCTCACTTAATCTATATTCACTAACTTTCTCCACGCTTAATCCATCATCGATAACTTTCTCCACACCTCCCTATCCTTGCATACTTCCTTCGCTTCAACAACATCAATAAATCGAGTCATACTTGCTCTTTTATTCTTAAAACTCTGAATGTTTCTCTTTTTTTCACACATTCGTCTACCACATCTAGCCACGTCTTACATGTCCTACCCCTTTCTTTTGATCCACACACTCTACCTTCATATATTTGCTTCGTCACTCGATCCACACTCATCCTCTCAACTAGCACAAACCAACCTAAGACACTTCTTTCACATTGACTTATTAGATTCTCTTTCAACCCACACCCCTTCAGCACCCATTCATCACTGACTTTGTTCGTATGTGTTTTTCCACATACATTTCTTAGATATCTCACTCGTGATATATTTTACCAAGCAGGCGTGTGAATTCATCATTTTCAATTTAGAATCGAATCTGAATCTTGGCTAGCTTACTCGAATTGAATCTCATGCTAAATATATTTAATCGAATCGAATCCTAGTTTAGAAAAAAAAATTGGATAAAATAATTTAGTTTAAAAATAGGTTCAGAGCTAAATCAACTAATATTATTTTCGTCTTTCTATGACAATATTTCAAATCGAATCTGTGTTAAATATTTTATCATATTAAGTTTCCGAATCCAATCCATAATACAATAGTCAAAAGAATGTTAGCAAACATTTTAAACACATTTTAATATTTATTGTAAAAAATGTAATAAATAGCACTATTCCCAAAAGGTGAAAAATCAAATAAAGATCACAACACATTTTTAATCATGGTACAAAGGCTGATTAATGTCTACAAATGGATGGGCATAGCTACTTTTTAAAATACAAGATATTCACTGTCACAATCAACTGTCACCCATGTCATTCCTTCACAACCTGGAACTCAAGTTAATTTCTCAATTAAATATACCACACAACTGATATCTGGTCTGATTATATTACTTTATAAGCACTTATGAATTACAGATTCGGATTATGAGCTAAACCCATCGAATCCGAAACCAAGATTTATTTTAATGCGAAATTTTGAATCGATTCCGAATCTCCAAACATTAAGATTCAAAATTTCGAATCGTATCCGAATCTTATTTAGATTCGGATTCTAAATTTCGAAGGTTTACACAGGCTTATATTCTATTTTTCCCATACTTTTTTCTAGAAGGGCGGGGAGTTTAGTATTTGAGGGAAAGATTGAATCTAGTGAGAATATATATGTTGTATACAACAACAACAACAAAAAGTGAAGCAACAATGAATGATAGTGAAATCTAGGATAGTTTTATGAATCGATCGGGGCTCAAAAATATTACCAACCTCTATTTTAAATTATTATTTTATTAATATTTGATGTATTTAACGCGCACTTTTTGAACCGACTGATTATATAATTACATGACTTAAACTAACTTATATCAAGAACAGACACAACATCCAGCCCCATGTTGTTAATTCATCACTGCGAAAAGAAAGCCGCACATTTTCCCCAATAATACATTTTTTGTTATGCCGTGAATTTTAACCCCGCACCCATAGCTCAGAAACTGGACCTTCTACCGACTGAGATATAATGTTGGACCTCTCTTAAAAAAAACTTTTTATGAAACAGGGGCCTAATCAAGTTTTTATATCCATCGGACTATATTATTATTATTATTATTATTATTATTATTATTATTAGCACCGTGTCCTACTACCCGTTCGGCTATACACACTTACACTAATGTGTAATGGTAGGGTGATTGTGAGATGAAATGGAGGACCTGTAGTTCAACGTGAGATCCGAACCACGGTGGAGGCTCGGCATTCCTCACATTCACAAGTTGTGATTAATACAGGACTATATAATAGCCTATGCATTTAAAATACGCTAATATGGAAAGGATGAGGAAAGTATAATAAATAATAAATGTACCCATATTTGCGTTAAGACAAAGTAAAAACCATTTAGTATAAACTATCTGGGATTTGAGCCCCAACCTCCTTGTCACGGGCAAGCCAAACTAAATGAGTTAGACATGTATTCCAAATGTGGCACAATATTTTTAAATAATTTTTCCTAAATTGTTTATCTTTCCCTTACTAAAGTGCGGATACATATCCTTAAATATTATATATTACTATCTATTCAGAAGTATAAATATAAAGAAGACCGTAAGGATAGTAATATGCAAATTCATATAAAAGCAAGTTACACTTTAAAAATTATATGACTAGCTCGAACATATATGTGTATGTGTTGTTCAGGACACCTACGATTACTCATTATAATTATAACATATTATTTGATGGTGGTAGAGCAACGCGCTCACGACTTGAATTGGATTTCGATTCAAAATTATTAGAAATGCTAACCTCTAATTAATATTTAAAAGTTGTTCAACCTCTTGCATTTATAAAACTTAAAATAATGTGCCTGTTTTGGGCTACATCTACTTTATTATAGAAAAACCCTTTAACGAAAATTGCAATTAAATATTTTGTAGTTTTCTAATTTTTCACTTGGGGGTTTGTCGCTGGAAATACTTGCCTATCAGTAATCAAATTAACGTTTCATTCAAAAATATGTTTTACAAAACATTTCTATACACGTAATAATCTTCCAAATCTCCATGAAAAAAAAACACACACACACATATTCAAGATCTTACCTTTGAGCCGCTTAGTAACTGCGCCACGCAGCGCTGCCTGGCGTCGCTCTCCTGTACTACAGTTTTCTCTGTCTATCGGCCTCCCGCTCAAAGCCTCGCCGGCTCAAGTCCCCCGTCAGTGGTCGGCCGACAGCCCAGGTGAACGGGCAGGTGTGTGTGTATATGTGTGTGTGAATCGAGCCAACATAACCCTGCGAGACAAGTAGCGCGTGCGTGGAGACTGGGAGATAGACTATCCCGCCGAGCATACGATACTAACATTCATAGACCCTTCTTCGATTTGCGTGCTGTGTGTGTGTTTTTTTTACGACATTCGTGGGAACTTGAGGGTATTTTAATCTCTCTTAATCGTGGAGTATTAAACGCACCTGTGTAATTATTTAGAAGACAACAGATCGGGAGTGAAAATAAAGCGAGAATAATAAACTTAGATAAAGCTATCGGGTTCTCCAATGAATTATTTTTTGGTGAAATTATTAAACAGAACTTTAAGTTTCTACCATTTTATTTTTGTTTGTTTTATTCTGAGGATTACAGACAATAATTCGGGGGAATTGGTCTAGTACAAATGTTCAAGCTGTTTCTTAAATCATATAAGCAACTGTCCTACCTAATGAATAATTCATACACATTATATATTTATTTAAATTTAGGAAATGTCAAGTGGTTTTTTGAAACATATCACAGAAAAAATTCCATCAAATGACTCCCTATATCGTATCATTTAATTTTTTCTTTGGGATATTTTACTTTTTAAAAATATTAAGGTAAATAACTAGATCTTATTTTACTATTGATCACATAGAGCATATTTTACTGTGAAATATAATTTAAAATAAATCTGCCGTAAAAAGACGTGGACATATTTTTGTGATTAATAATTAATAATATACTAAAAACTATCAACGAGCAATGTTATTTGAGTACTCGATTCTGATGTGCCTTATATTGTGGCCACGGACAGTTAATTTTCAAAATAATATAAGAAAGTGATTCATCAGTGAACTTCTTCAAGAATCAGATTAAAGTACGTTTTAAAAATTGACATAGACATTTGAAGTGATAAAATTTACAAAAACAACATATTATACACCCACTATATCACTGTTTATAAACGAATCAATCTTACAAACTCAGATAAATGTAAGAGCAACGATTGTTCATACAAAATTTTCCGTCCAAAATTATTAAATTTTAATCTTAAAAACTTGATTATTAAGTATATATGTTTGATAAGGAACGTGTTGAATGATAAAGTAGAAATGATAAACAAACCATCAGATTTAATTTTTTATTAAAGACTGGCGTTTGAACTACAGCTTTAGGTAGAAACAAATTGAGAAATTTAAAGAAAAAAAAAAGGAAAAAATAACGGTTTGTTCGAACGCATGAACAAGCTTTTTTTCAAATCAATGTGCATATGCTCTAAATAATCTACAGCTATAATAGTGATTCTGATTTAAAAGAGATTTAAAAAAGTACGGGTATTATTAATATTGTTACTAAAAAACTGAACAATTTTTTTTAAACTCATTGTTTCATTCACTTTTGATTTTTTTTAAACCGGTATTTAAAATATATAAAAAGCCTTTATAATAAAGGATTGTGTGAAAGCTGTTGTTTAAAATACTGTGAATGTGGGTTGGCGACGAAGTTAGGCCCACAGAGAAGTATTAGGGCATCCGACGTGGTGGTTCCCACGTGGCCTGACGGCGAGTACCGCGGTGAACTCACAAGACTGGCGGCCGGCGGCAGCCCGACTGGCGAGGAAATGGATAACCCCTTCGTGGCTGCTTACACGTGAGTCCCAACACTCTACACTTTAGATTACTATTAAGGGCACCGCCTACTTGAAGTAAAATATCCTCACATTTCATGATCTATTATGAAAATGACAGTTCCGAAGCTTCAAAACCTCTAGAATAGTAGTTCCCGAAATGTGAGTTCACTTTTTAAAGGGTCGGGAAAGTTTTTGAAATGTGAATATTTTGCTATAAGAAAATAACAAAAAAATTGGAAAGTGAAAAAAAAAAGAAAAAAAGTCTCATAATATACAGATACAGGAATCAGGTCTAATTATTGTTTCTTAGATTGGACGTCAATGCCGTCATCAACTAGAAATCGGAAACAAACGCAACCTTTGGAAAACTCCTCGCTGGGAGAAATAGATAAGTTTATTGTAAAGTTTATTTAATAATAAACTCGGTAAAAAACAGCGGTAAAAAGTAATTTTATTAAAAATACACCTTCTATCCCCTCTTAGACTATATCCACTCCTAGGCTAAATAAACTTGGTGGGTCACTAAAGTTTGTCGTTCTAAAATTTTTGTTGCGGCTCATAAATGTTTGGGAACCACTTTAAACAAATTCACAATTATTTTGGAATCTTCTGCTGTGACCCTTCTCCCCACCCCCATCTCATCAGGGTATTACGCAATTTAACATCGCTAATGTGGTGAAGAAGGTAGACTTTATAGTAAATGTACCCCATTTGTTTTGAGGAAGAGTGGAAAATCATTATGGAAGGTTCCTTTGTAACACCCAGTCGGGATTCAAACACCGACATCCACGTCCAGAAATCTGCCCAATGACGCAGCTTGATGTGAACCTATCAAAATATTACTTATTTACTTAAGGAAGGTTATATGTGTGTTTTAGCCAATAGCATTGATCTTCAAATTGCAACATTTCACATCAAACGTTGTTAGAAATGAGCTAATTTCACTTTTTAATTACTTTTTTGAAAAAATTAAGGTTTAAAAACCCAATAGGGGCCTCTCCCATCCACTTAACGTGATTTTAGCGTAATTTAAAATAACACATCACTTATTAAATAACTTTGGATTTCTGAACGTCTTCAGCGAGTCTCAGTGACCCTATAGACGGCCCCCTTAAGAATAACGGGGAGCAGTTCAACCTCCTTCCTCCCAAAAGTATTTTCAATTCGAAGATTTATTCACCCGATTCAGTGGCTGCATGGTCTAAGGAGTTACTATTGCAGTAGGTTAGACTCCCGATGATGGGAAGATCGAGGCTCGAGTCTCGGTCGAGTGGGGTGGGTTTTCCCAAATGTTTTTCCACTTACTCCACCAAATGCGGGTACCCTTCCTCTAAATATAACCTTCCTAATCCCTGAAGTCACCAGCGTAGTTAGTATATGGATGTATAACCTGAACGGGTAGTAAGGTTGATGCTAAAAAAAAAGTGAATTTATATAGCTAATATATATTGGCTGGAAGTATTATTAGGAGCATTTGATAACTCTTTTTATTGATAATATAGTGTTGCAAAGAACATCATAATTATTTTCTAATAAATTGACATTAGTTCCTTTCAGCCAATGTTTGCGATAAAGAACCTTCCGCTAGCTGCACCTACATTCCTAACGTATATTAGTTATAACCCCACACAATATGATTGGTAGTTTATTGGAGTCTCATATAATTCATAGCACCCACAGCACCGACTATACTTAAAAAACAAATTAAATCTCTTTAATAAGAATGCAATGTAAATAGAATTCCTTGCCTTCTTCTGTTGGGGGGATTCACCACAGGCCACCGTGGTAAGACCCCGTTCCCCAAAATACAGTTCAGGTATGGCTCTAAAGACAATAAAATACCGTTTTATTTTTTGTTCTACACAAAATAAAGCCATGGCTATATAGTATACGAATAGCCCCTAGAATTAAATCAGAAATAATTTGAAACAAAATGGCCCTCTTTAATGTCAGAGAAGTTCTGATATAGGTTTATTAAAAAAAAATTCACGATTTTATTTGGTGTTTGTAAATAAAACGTTGGTTTCCTATTTTGTTGTCTTTCCAACCATTTAACACTGAGCACCACCTCTTAGTGCTAGAAAATAACGTCTGAATCCATCAAGATTGATCCGACACCTTAGCTCAGTCGATAAAGTCTTTCCCGGGTTCGTTTATTGGCATGGCCTAAAAATTTATCATCGTGAAATGTGGGTTTACCCCTTTTACAGTGATAAATTAACGGCCGGGGATGGATTTTGTGTCTGTCCTAGTCTTAAGTTATATTATAAGACATATGAAGCTATGACAGCCTAGCAAGGCGGTAGTGGAAAATATATGGCTTGAATAAAAAACTGACCCAGGCCGCAGCCTGGAAACAGTAATGGATGTAAAATCTATCGAAATTAATTATACGAAGATAAATATGATCTGATAGTACACTGTAAATTAACCCTCAGTTTACTGGAGATAGTTTTGGTGTAGACAACGAACTGGTGGTCATTTCTAGGGATAAGTGGACTTCTGAAAAGAGACCTTTGCTCCAATCCAGACTACACCAATTATTTCTGGTTCTATTACAAAGCAATACATGCCTGACGTTAGTGCTTTATGTTGAGTGAAACGTTTTTGTATGAGTTAGTTTGTAAGTCGTTGAAGTGACAGTTAGCTCGCAATACATATGTAAAACTCACTTATAGCCATAAGTTTGATTCGGGAATCTTCCTCCTCAATCCTCCACCCATTTCTTTGGTGCATTCGACTTTTCATTTTGTGAGGCGAATTCACCAAATAAATTGGAGGGTTATGGAGGAGGTAAATATCTTATTTATTTCTCCTACATTACCATCGAACAGCTTAATCACCATACTACCATCGAACAGGTTTAATTCACACATCACCATCGAAGGTTAATCTCACATCAATCACCATCGAACAGTTTATCACCATCATACCATCGAACAGGCTTATAGACCACATTGCATAAACAGGCTATAGCACCACATTACCATCGGACTGGGTCAATTACTTGTATACCATCGAAAATACAATACACACATTAATATTAAGTAAAAATTAATTTTAATTTATCAAATTAAATATTGCATCACTCCTTACAAATGTATAAGAACCAAAAAAATCCACATTAATATTGACTAGACCTATCACCCACATAGCATTGAAAATACCTGTCATCCATTTATATAGAACAGATCTTTGATCCATATTACCATCTGACCGGGTCTATCACCCACTTACCATCGAAGAGGCCTCCCAATCACATACGATAGAAAAGCTTTTTTACCCATATTTTCCTTGAATGACTTACTCACATGATATTAAACAGTCTTTCATTCAAATAGCAACGAAAAAGGTATTTCACCCATAATGTATATCACTCACATGCTATCAAAGAAGCCTATCATCCATACACAACCAAATTAAACTTTCACACATTTTTGATAGATAAACTATCACTCACATAGACCCTACCATCGAAAATATATTTACCTCATATACCGTGGAAAATATATAAAACATGTATTATTCCATCTAATATGTATGTCACCTCTATACCATCGTATATCTATATCACTCACATATCATCCATATAATATCGTACTGAACTTTCATTTATATGCTATCGAAAAACTAGCATTCACATATAAATGAACATGCTTGCAACCCACACTACCATTGAGTAGACCTACAGAAAATAATCGGTATTTTTTTCTTAAAATACAGTTTAGCAATCAGTTTTGAATTAGAAAAAGTAATTAACGCAGCTACTATTTTCAAGCTATATCACTAAAATACCTATTTTTTTAGCTGTGAAATATTATGCTTTAATAACGCTTGTGCTATGCTTGTTTTTTAATGTGTAATCAATATCGTCATGAAATTTAGTGTTTTTTTAACCAGGGTCAAAGAAATATCATTTTTACCATCTTTATAAGTTATAAATATGTAATAATTTAATAATTACATAATTATAACCTATACAAAGGAGCAATTATTGTTGTTTCCCTTTTTAATTATATTTTCTGGTATTATACGTTTTTAATTTACAGTTTGATGCGAACACAATTCTTGTAAATAAAATTAATTTTTCTGGTACTAAAGAGGTGCTTAGCAATATTTTACTAAATAAAAGGTAGAGAGGTGGTATTTTTAATACTACATATTGTAAATATATTTATTAAACTTATAAAAACAAATTTTGAACAAAAAACTTGTCTATTCAAGAATTTGGATATAAAATTTGTTTGGTCATTTTCGTATTCATTTCTGTCTCTCTAGACACAATTAAAAAACGTTTAAATGAGACAAATTTTGAAAGGAACTTTATTATATTATATTTTTATTTAAAGCTAACATAGTTTCTCCAAAATAACTTCAAATCCATTATTGACTGTATTTTTTTTAACGTATTCCTCAAATAATTTAATATCATCCTGCATATTCTATGAAGAGAAATAATATTTACAAATTCTAAACATGTGCTGGAAATTATATAACGATATTAATTTGGAACAAAAATAAAACTAGGCATTGCATGAATATAATTTACCTATTATAAAAATGTTTTACATTAAGAATATAAAATTTAAATTTGATAACAACAAAAACAATAACACTTAACACCGCGTCTTACTACCCGTTCGGATTTCACCTTATGCATTATTTACACCAATGGTTATGAATTGGAAGGTTGAATATATAGTAAGTAAACCCGCATTTACGTGAAGGGAGAGTGTAGAACCATTCAGGAAAACCACCCCCAGTTCACCCGAGCGAGATTCGAGCCTCGATCTCTCCGTCCTCGGCAACACGAATCTAGCGCGTTAGCTAACTACGCCACTGAGGTGGGTAAGAACATTCAAATTTATTTAAGATTCAAATCAATAAGTTCATTTAAAAATACAGTAATTTTGAATGAAAATTAGCCACACCTAACCTACTATGAGTTCTTTAAAGATATTTTAACATTTTGTTTTTACATTGACAGTATCAAGTAGACAATTTTATCTATGTGGTAATATGCGTATGTATATTATCCGATGCCTTAGCTCAGTCAGTAGCGTGTATATCTACAAAGTTAATCGTCTCGGGTTTGATTCCCAGCATGGATGAAAAATTTATCATTGGTGAAATGTGGGTCTTTCAAATTAATAAATTAACGGCCGGGTGACTGGATGTTGTGACTGTCCTAGTATTAAGTTAAATTATAAGGCGTATGAATCTATGACAAGCCTAGCCAGGCGGTAGTGGAAAATATATGGCTTGAATAAAAAACTTACCGAGACCATGGGATGGAAACATAATGGATGTGAAAAAAAATTGTATCTAATACATTTTTCTAATTTTTGTGTATGTTTCTATGGAATGGAATTCATAAATCGTAAATATTAAAAACATATATTTTTATTGTAAAAATACTATAAGTAGCTACCTAGTTACTTTTGAAATTACAAATATTATGATTATATTTTAAAAATAAATTAAAAGGATGAATTTAGTATTTCCCTTTCCTAATGTTCCCTATGACTTTTTCACCTTATCTACCTTATTTTATTGAACTATTGTCAGGAGTGTATTAAACACAACTTGTGAATGTGTGGAATACCAAACCTCCACCGTTGTTCGGATCCCACGTTAAACTGTAGGTCCTCCATTTAATCTCACAATCACCCTACCATTACACATTAGCGTAAGTGCGTATAACCCGATCGGGTAGTAAGACGCGGTGCTAATAATAATAATAATAATAATATATAATAATAATAATAATAATATAATAATAATAATAATATTGTCAGGCCACTGCGGTTTACTGATCAACTGCCTTGGTAAATGACTTTATCCTCTTCGGTGACTGCGTGGTCTAACGTGATACTCTCGAGTTAGACTAGACGGACGAAGATGGGGAGATTGGGGTTCAATCCCGATCGGGTGCACTGAGGGTGTTTTTTTCCTAAATGGTTTTCCAATCTACCTCCACGCAAATGCGGGCGCATTTCCTCTTAATTAAACCTTCATAATCCCTAACACATTAGTGTAATTAGTATATATGGGTATAACCTGAACGGTTAGTAAGACGTGGTGCTTAAAGTAACTGAACTGTTCCGTACTTTGAAACTGAAGGGTTTGCCTGTGAAATGCTTGTAGGGTGGTATCATTTCAAGTTTAAGGCGCTACCATGAGTTTCCTGTGATTAGCTTAGGGTTGCTGGAAGGGTATCAAAGATGTTTTTAGTCTTGATTGGAGACAATTTTTCAAGAAGATGAGCCCGCAGAAAAAGAATAACATGAGATTAAAAAATAAGGTGTTTCCACTTTGGAAATGAAGTATATATTTTTTAAGCCACGGTTTTGATGGTACTTTATAGTAATTGTGTATCTAGTTCTATAAAAATAGATTACTATTTTTTACTAATGTAAATAACTTACTATATTTTAAAGAGTTTTTTTATCATAGGGCTAAGTTTAAACTCTAGTTTCATTAACAAATATTTAAAAAATAATGTGAACTATAAAACACTAATTAGTTTTGATTTACGGTTATTTAGCTAAATAATTTATAACAAAGGGAAATAAAATAAACTCTTACAGGTAAAAATTAAAAAAATTCATTCCAAAATTACTGAATGGGAAAAAACTTGTTCAAACTAAAATCACAAAATAATCAGTAATAATTATGTTTAATTGAACTTAACATTATTATTATTATTATTATTATTAGCACCGCGTCTTACTACCCGTTCGGGTTATACGCACTTACGCTAATGTGTAATGGTAGGGTGATTGTGAGGTGAAATGGAGGACCTACAGTTTAACGTGGAATCCGAACCACGGTGGAGGCCTGGCATTCCTCACATTCACAAGTTGTGATTAATACACATCTTGTCAGAGGTGAAGGAAGGGTTTGGTAGTCAGATAAATCTGTGCCGGACGAGATGAACTTAACAACTAACATGCAAATTAGCTAAATATTTTTTACAAGTGAACCATCCAAAATCAATTAATTCTTTTTTTCACTGGATCACCTCGAATTAATAAAAGTACCGAACACGTGTTCGTAGTTTAGAAGTTAGAAAGACCAACATTAAATGTTTTATTCAAACAATTATAGCGGTTAACACAATGATTATTAACAGCTTAATCCAGGGGGTAGAGTTGAGGAAAGTGCATCCCATTATAATTACAGTAGTAAATAACACATGTCAAAATCCAAATCAAGATTCGAACCCTGACCTCCACGCCAACGCAAATTTAGGCTGTTGTAAGACTAACACCCTAGACCGTATGACCACGCGTCAAAGAGATCCTAGTAAGCCCCAATATGGTACCTAAGACAATGGAGTGTTTGTGTAGGTCCGTCCAACTACAAATTGTGATAGAATCGGGTCATTTTGGTAAGCGTGTTCTAGTATTTATTCACCCCGTGGTCTATTACTATCCAATCCGCCTCGGTGGCGTAGTTGGCTAACGCGCTAGTCGTGTTGAGCTCGACCGCCGAGGACGGGAAGATCGAGGTTCGAATCTCGGTCGGGTGAACTGGGGGTGGTTTTCCTGAATGGTTTTCCACTCTCCCTCCACGCAAATGCGGGTTCACTTCCCCTAAATTCAACCTTCCCAATTCCTAATCCATTAGTGTAAATTAGTACTTAAGCGTATAACCCGAATGGGTAGTAAGACGCGGTGCTTAATTAATTAATTATTACTATCCACCCGGACCATTTTCATTTTAAAAACAATATTTTTACCACCACCTATTAAGGTTATAAGGATATGTAGACCTACTAGTTATATTAATGTGCTAAGAATGAGGAAGGGTTTTCTTTATCACCGCAGATGGGGTGCTAGTGAGCGTGAGTTTAGGGAAGTATTTTTGAAGTTTTTACAGCATAAACATTTTTGGCCAAAATAAATCAAATATTTCTTCTATAGAAACATATAGTTTAGTTTTCTGCACATCCTGATCTCAACAGTTCTTGAATATCTGTCAGATGTGTCCTGGAATTTAATGACAACTTCTTCTCTTAATTTAAAAAGTTTGTCACCAAATGCCACCATGCTCACGACAGATATTCAAAAACTGTTGATATTAGCACGTGCAGAAAGCTAAACTCTATGTTTCTATTGAAGAAAAATTTGATTTATTTTGTTCAAAAAATGTTTATGCTATAAAAACTGCAAAATTAGCGCACTGAATTCGCGCTCACTAGCATCCAACCTTAATAGTTGCAGTCAGAGAATCTGGTACAGTGTGCATCTTAGTGGGTTTTTTTAGCACAGTGTCTTACTACCCATCCAGGTTATACGCTATGTACTAATTACGCAAATGGTTTTAAAGATTAGGAACGTTATATTTAGAGGAATTGTACTCGTATTTGAATAGAGGAAGAGTGGGAACCATTTTGGGAAAAAACCACCCTCAGTACACCCGACCTAGATTCGAACCTTGATCTCCCCATCATCGACAGTTTAGTCAACTGCAATAGTAACACCTTAGACCACGCGGTCACCGAAACGGCTATGAGGAAGGTAAATTTTAGAGAACTTGTATCCGTATTTGCGTGTAGGTAGAGTGGAAAACTATTTAGGGAAAACAAGCCTCAGTACACCCACAGGGATTCGAACCACGATTTCCTTGTCACCGGCAGCCCAATATATTGCGAGAGTGACGCTTTAGACCATGTGGCCACTGAAGTGGGCTAGGCATATTTTAAATACGATTTTGGGTATAAGGATGAGGAAGGTATAATTAAGAAGTAATGCTCCCGCATTTGCGTGGAAAGAAGAATGGGGAACAATTTAAGAGAAGTCACCTCCGTACACTCAGATGAGATTCGAACTACAATCTCCCCAAACCAATATAAATGAGTCTGACATTTAATATTCGTGACCACCGATGAAACTTTTGTTTTGTTTTCTATTTAATTTTAGCAAGGCATCTTACTACCCATGCGGTTTATAAGCCTGATGCAAGTTTAAATTAATCGACCTGAAAGGTGCATTGTCGTCAAAATAGTGAGTAACGTATGCAGTATTTCGTATCAAATCCAAGTAGGTGAGGTTTTGTCAACAACAACAAAAAAATGGCGTAGTTTTTGTTTTTTCCCCGAAACCGCTGGAACGAATCCCGATAGTTTCTTAGAAAGTATTCATGGCAGCGTGTTCCCGATAAGCGGTCCGTGCTTCCAGGCTGACTACTCAAGTGCCCGCTGATAGACAAGTGCCTCCTTGTATCTGATTACATACCCTGGCGTAAACAACACTTTATTATGTAATAGCTGTTGAAACATTACACATCACTGCGGTATCCAATCCACGAATGACATGTTTAAACGTTTAGCGGTTTTTAGATGTGTTGGCGACGTTTCTTTCGGGTGAAAAATATCAGGTAGATCAAGTAAATCTACACGTTTAAATGGTTAATATTACCTTCAATACATTGGTAACCTTTGTTTCATAGTTTTAGGAAAAACCGGTCAATATATAAATCATTTTTAATGTTTTTAAAAAAAGTTACAAATAAAAAATGCATAAAATCACTTTTAAAAGTTGAGTGATTTTCTTTATGTTTTAACGTTTATTTCGTAGTTACAAATGGTAAAGATCAGGAAAACACATTAAATCCTCACGTTTTAAACATTTCGTGGTTTTAAATTTGTTTTAAGTTTATTTCATCGTTAAATATAAAAATATCAGGTTAGCATATTAAGGAGGATATGTGTAGGAGCATTGAGACGCATTGTAGACACCCAGGTATCCCGTATTATTTAAGATTATAAAATTAAAATGGATGTGCTAATGGCGTAAATATAGGCTATGATTGTAAAGCAAGCACACACAATGAATTTACAAACATTTTTCATAGAATCGAAATTGTTGGTGTATCTTTAGAACTAGGGGTAAATAAACAATTCCTTATGTGAATTAGTAGGAAATGTTTGTATATGCAAACAGAATATATTTTGTCCTGATTTTAGTTCCCTTCTAAATGTGACTAGATCCGCACTAGGGTAGGAGGGCCGCTAATATATTCAGTGGTATATACATACCTAAACTTATAATAACCAAGTTACATGGTTTGTGGATTATGACGGAACGTTTTTTTAAAAAATAATGGCCTATATTAAAATGTATAATGTTCTCATGGAAGCATAACATCAACTACGCGTATATTTTAAGGGAATTATAGTTTATTTAGTGATGAGCGTCTTTCTGACTTTTCACGCTATTCGCAGATTAAACTTTTTTTATTGTACTGCGTATTAGCCGTCTGGACTATCAACAAATCTACACAAATAGATACAGATTAGGGAGCTAGAATTTAAGGAAAATACAATTGCATCTGCATAAAGAGACATAGCGGGAAATATCGAACATAATAGATATAGTTTTAAATTACCTGAAGTTACCATTTTAACACGACTCGTTAATAGTTACGAAACTTCTATTTAATGTAACATTACTATCTTCAAATGTGTACAAGTTCATAGTATATCAGCTATATCCTGATTTTGGTGGGAAGAAGAGTAGAGGAAATTCAAACATAATTTTTTGCGGCCAACATTTAAAACATTTTACTATATAATTTGTGTTATTTTATAGGTATTTATAATATATATCAAAAGTGACAACTGTAAATAACATGACTTGATATATGAATATATTAAAAATTGTTTTTATATTTCCATGAATAAATAAAATGTATTCAGACAAACAAATCACTCATCTCAATAAAAGTCAGCCAAGACTCACGTACTAGCAAAGCATATAATTAAATAAAAATATATAAAAAACATTATTCTTCAATGGAAATTAGAATGAAATTAAAAAGTCAAAATAAGTTTCCAATGTTACCTGACAACCACAATTTTGTTATTAATGTAACTATGGGTAAACACTTTAATTTAATCATAAATTAATTCTAAAAAAAATATAACTGCTTAGGTACCTATAAAGCATTAGTACAGTTATCAGAAAATGTAAATGGATAAAACAAGCTAAAATATTACCTAGTTTCACCCGTAACAGGCAACACCCATATATCATGCCTTTATTTATTCATAAATATCACAAAAAGGAATTTATTTCTACATTGAGTATATTCTTTAGATTCACTGGTCGTTCCCATAGATCATAAATATAATAATATTCTCACACACCAAAATCCTTGTTGACACACGTTTAGGGATTTATTTGTAACATTTTGATTTTGATAAAAATTAAACTATTTTTATAATTGCTGATACCACATTGTCTCATAGTCTATAAGTTTGATCAACATATAATATATGTATATATAATATACTCTATATAAATATGATAATATAATTAGCATCGCGTCTTACTAGACGTTCGGCTATACACCTATGTATTATTTACACAAATTTATTAGGGATGAGGTAGGTTGACTTTAGAAAAAGTGTATCCGCATTTACATGTAGTGAGGGTGTAGTCGATTGAGAACAGACGATAAATTATTGTCGACAACTGGATGATACAAAACGCACGCATAAATGAGGCCTGAGGGTTGCTATCCCAAAATAGTTTACCATTATCGCTTCGCTCAAACGTGGCTATATTTCCTCTAAATTATACCTTTCTCATCTTAAGCACGTTAGCGTAATTAGAATAAAATAATTTTCATTGAAGAACCTTATCTGAAGGAAAGAAAAGTTACTAAATCCAGTGTACACGAATTGCAGGGGGGGAAAAAATCGTACAGTGTAAGTAATCGACTAACCGAAATGCTGAATAAAAAATTCCAGGTCAAATCTTGTATCTCTTAAATTGAACTGTGGAAAATAAAAGCAAATAATTTGTTGGTGAACAAGAAAATCGCACATGCTCATACATTTATTTAAGAAAAACTCACAAAAAAATTATAAAAAAGGTGTACAAAAACATTCCTCAAAAATAAATGTTAGGTTAAGTTTGCATTGATAAGATTGTGTTATTTAAAAAAAAATTACTCCACACCCACCATATTATTTTACTTGTAAAAATTCAAGTAAAGTTGTTGGTAAATGAAGTATAGCTTTGGCCCAAATAATAAGGTCGGTGTGCTACTTGACGATTTTCTGCATTTCATTGGTGTTGATTAGTGACCCTAATTAGATATCTGCCAACAGGAATACTTTATTCCCAACTCGAGTGCGCACACTAAATCAACTTTCACGTATGTAAAAGTTCATTCACATATCTGTCGCTGTCATTTATGTTAGATATTAGCTATAAAAAATCAATAATATACTAGTTATATGTTATTATTGTTTACTGCAAATATTATTATTGCGTTTTATATAAGGCCCTTCCAACCAAAACTCAACTATATTCCGAAAACCCAAACGGTACTTGAACCGGTTATAAAAACACAAGGTCAAATATTTCAACGCAACTAGAACGTTTTAGATATGACTGCATTCAAACCAAAATTAGGCATTTAAATAATCTATATGGAAAAAAAAAACTGTTTGGACTAATTAGTGTATTAGTCCTGTCTCTTGCCAAACCACCAAGGGCAATCTTTTAGAGTATGTGCTGTTATCATCTAGATAAGAAGTTGGGCAAGTGCGGGCCTATACAGCTTCTTGTTATCAAGGCTGTGATACTCGCATATCTCCTCTCGGGCCTACACTAGATATCACTCAAGTTGCGAGCTTAGAGTACTTGCTATAATATCTTATCTCAGGCCTACACTAGATCTCACTCAAGTTGCGAGCTTATAGAGCTCCTTGTTATCATATCTTCTCTAGGGCTACACTAGATCTCACTCAAGTTGCGAGCTTATAGAACCTTGTTATCATATCTTCTCTAGGCCTACACTAGATCTCACTCAAGTTGCGAGCCTATAGAGCTCTTGTTATCATATCTTCTCTAGGCCTACACTAGATATCACTCAGTTGCGAGCTATAGAGCTCCTTGTTATCATATCTTCTCTAGGCCTACACTAGATATCACTCAAGTTGCGAGCCTATAGAGCTCCTTGTTATCATATCTTCCTCTCGGGCCTACACTAGATATCACTCAAGTTGCGAGCTTATAGAGCTCCTTGTTATCATATCTTCTCTAGGGCCTACACTAGATCTCACTCAAGTTGCGAGCTTATAGAGCTCCTTGTTATCATATCTTCTCTAGGGCCTACACTAGATATCACTCAAGTTGTAAGCCAACGCCAATATTATCTAGGAACAATTTAATTTTTGTTTGCCTCCTGCCGTTGGGCCCCACGGAATAAATGTCAAGATTATTTAGTTTGGTTTGTCATTATCGAGTAGGTTGCGTTTGGAAACTAACTCGAGCGTACTAAGGATGTTTATTATATAAAGTAATGTCTAACGCTATTTCAACGCAAATGCGGGTACATGTCATCTAGATCATACTTCCCTAATCTCAAATACACTATCGTAATTATTCGTGGTGGCAAAAACAACAGCCTTTATTATAAGCCAGTGGCAGATTGGAAATGTTAACAGGTAGGACAGTATTTGACAGGACTGTACTTTTAGATCGTCCACACTCTCTCACTATTCATCTGACAAGCCACACACGCACATACATACATACATACATACATTTCTTACTTTACAAAGTAGCAAGTGAATGTGTGTGTCAATTAGCTGTTTTTTTAGAATGAGTGGGAAAAGGCGTGGGAAGAATTAATATTTACAATTGCATTGGCTTCCTTGGCAGAATACCAATGACCGCCACTGTCATAAATTAAATTATTTACGACCTGTATATAAACTAGTAACCCACCCTTGTTGTGATATTAAGGTAGGAGGTTTAACGTTAGTTAAAAGAAGTATTTTTTGCAGATTTTATATAAAAATAATTTTTTGGTCTAAATGAATAAAATATTTCTCCAGGAGAAACATAAGAGTTTGTTTTTCTTCACATGTTGATATCAACAGTTCATGAATATCTGTCAAGGGTGTCTTGGAATTTAATGAAAACTTTTTACCTTTTTTAGATCAGTCGGTATTGTGTCTTCCTACTGAGCTACAGTAGCCCCATGGCTTCTTTGGTGCTGACTGACAGTTCACAGCTGACTTTTGACAGTCAACAGTTAGGTATATACCTAAATTTTGACTGTCAGAAGTGACAGCTGCTAAACACATGTTTTTTTTGCAGATCATATGGTTCGGCGTAGGGATACATAATTTGGTCTGGTAGCTTTTCAAAGCCGCCAGCTGTCAACTGTGAGCTGTCAGTCAGCACCAAAGAAGCCCGAATTCGACTACTGGCATAGTCAACATATTTATCATTAGGTATATTGGAGTTTCCCTCTTTCACAATTATGAATTAACGGCCCGTGGGTTGGGTGTTGTGTCTGTTATAGATTTAAGTTATTTTATAAGTCGTCTGTTGATATAAACAGTTGGTTCAGAAAGTGTACCTTAAATTCCTCAAATAAAACAACACCACCAACACAACTAGTGCTGACACTGCGCACCAAAGCGACGCACCATACGGCGGGACGTGTTTTTTTGTCCACTTGCAACCTAACTCGAACGTGTTGTAGAGTACTTGCGCACATAATATTTGATGTAGATAGCGGCATTAGCTTCGTCACACACCATACACATACAAGTACATTACTAGATAATATGTAGAAACGTTAATTAGACCTAGTTTTAATTTGAAGGTAGACTACAGTACAGTATAAAATTAGGTTAAGAGGGGGCATAATACATTGCGCGTAAAAAGTACAACGTTTACAGTTTGGTGCAGGAGAAAAGTGGAGTAAACAGAGCTTAGATTTAAATATTATTCATATACAAATTATTTTAGTTTTTTTCCTGTATACGATCTAATTATTTGACCTAAGCTAACATGAAATAATAGGATGATGAGGGAGGATTTTAATGAAATTGTACTTGCATTCTCCAGAAAAGAAGAGGTGGATACTGCTCTTATATTGGAACATACCTTAAGGAATCGGATTCATTCGATTAAAGGACCGGCTACACGGAGCCGCACCGCACCGCACCGGCGCGGACGAATCGTCGAGAGAGCATTGATCCGTACTTTTGCGGTGCGGTGCGGACCGTGTAGCCTCTTACCACCGGAAATGAATGTTCGAGAGCTTCCGAACTTTGTTTTCATGCTAACCCCTAAGCACTGTAGGGATTGGCGAAATAGTGATTTTATGATATCGGTGATCACAGTGACCTTGATTTTAAAAGAACATTGATTTATATCAGTGATTATTCACAGTGATTGGCAAGTCACTGTGTCAGCACTTGTAAAACTAGGTATTTCTTTCACAGCCGTGTCACGTGTGACGCTGTAGTCATTGTTTCCAACATTACGTACAAGATAAACAATATTATATACAACAAATGATTGAACAACAAACGTTCTTCTTCTTAGTTATTAGCTAACTTAAAACTTTATTCTTCGTAATTAATAGCGGTGCAGTTCGGTGCAGCTCGTGTAGCCATAGCTTAGTAATAGATTAAGGCGTGCCAACTACTCCCTTTAAAATTCATGCAAATAATAATTAAAGAAAAACTTCAGTGTCGTCTTCTGTATGATAATAATACTACTTTAGAAAGGGTGATAAAACTTTTATCACCACGTCTTACAACAAACTTGTTAAAATAGATTATTATCAAAATAACTTTAATTAATTTCACCTAAAAAATAACACATAAGCCAAATTTTATATATTCGTATGAAAAACTTTCGAGAAATAACAGTAAACAAAACAAAATGGCTAATTTTAAAAAAAACTCACATTTTCAAAAAGAATTAGGCCTACTCATTATAGCCTCAATTTTTGTAAACTTTTTCACACAAAACAAATATACAGCCTTATTAAATTCGTTATTACATTCAAAACGCTCCCCAGAACATTCTGAACAAAATAGTTAGATCCATTTTCAATAAATTTCAAATATTCAAAAATATTCATTAATAAACTACCCTTAATTTTAAAGATATAATCAAAATCATAATTTGGCCTCGAACTATAAACATATGTCATTATCAAGTTTTAAAGAAATCCGTCAAACTATTTCGGTTCAATCCCGGAGTACAGTAGACTGACAAAATACCTACTATTTTGAGTTCGGGGGCATATAAATCTTCAAGAAATCACAATTTCGTAGTCAAAAATGTTCACAATCAGAATATTTTCTCATCTCAAAATAAAACTAACAAATGTACAAAATAATTTGTATTCCAATAAACGAGAAATATACTTTTCTAGACTAATACAAACATAATCAGTAAATTTATCTACAACTCATTAGAGTTGATTGAAAAATACTGACATACAAATAAATTGATGGATTCAGGGTCCTTATATTTAGCAGTCTACCTCTATAAATATGTAACTAAGGTTCTTACACTTAGCAGCTAACCTATCTATATATTAAATATGAAACCAGGAATCTCGTACTTGGAAGTTCACCTTTATAGTCCTTGAAATTGGGAAATAATGACCTATTACTTAATAGTTCAGCTTTATCTCCCTTAAGAGTAGACTTAGGTACCTTTCTAACAGACCCGATCTCATATTTACACCATTTCCAAGCAGACGAGCAGCTTTTATAACAATAAGATCCAAGCTATGCATTCTTGTAGGTAAACACTTTTAGAAAATTCAAACTTTTGTTTTTGCTTTCATTATTGAAATTAATTTACTATTTTATCATTGTTATTTTATATCTATTGATATGATTGATAAAAAGTAGTAGTTGAAGATGACTTGAAGTATATACATATATATATATATTTGAGAATTGTTTTGGTAAATATTTAACTTTCAAGAAATATAATTTCTTCTTATCCAAATCAGACTTGTGATTTGGTCCCATTCACTCTCGGTTGGTTTATTGCAAATGTAGGAACAAATCTTAGGATGGAAAAACGTCTGTTTTAAAGACAGTGGGGGGGTATTAATGGTTGGGATAAGGGGGCCAGGGGGTGGGAGAGTAAGAACTGGAGAAAAGAAGGGGTCGAGGTATATTTTTTGTTTAAAAATTTTCACTGACGTTTTAAAAAGTGAGGGCAAGCTCAGAGTTGACGATTCAAAATTGTAAACGATATCAAATATATTAATTGTTTGTATTATTTACTACACAGAAAGTCTTATTCATTATGTTATATTATGTATTTCCAAATATATTGGTGGTACATATATTCAACCAAACTGGTTAAAAGTATTCATAATCTCTCCATCCCCACTCCTAACCATCATTTCTAAAAAAGAAACATTTTGAAAAAATTTGAAGTATTATACCTTCTTTCCCCAAGACTATATATTTTTTTAAAAAAATAATTTCTTATGAGTATAAAACAATCAACTGAATTTACTATATTTAATATATTTGTTCAGAAGTATTATACTACCATAAAAATACTATTTTTAAATAAAACAACTACATAATATCCTTTAAATTTATTGTGTAAAAGCACTCTAGATACCAAATTTTAATATTTAAAAAAACCATTAAAATTTCCATTTAGTTTTAAAAGGTAACCCCTTCCCCCACCACCTAAAAACCATATAAAGTGTTATTTTCAACTAATCAATCCAGATATCAATTTTAAATAAAATCTTTACCACCATTTTTGAGAACTTTCAAAATTTTAAAAATCAGTTATTAGTAAACAACCCTCAATTGAGAACATAGAGTCAGAATAAAAAAACTTCTTAATTAATGGCTATATTACATCTAAATATCAAATTTTAACAAACATACCTAAAAAAACCTTTGGATGTAGTAGGGCAGACATACAAATAGATATAGGAACATACAAGATGTAAGACCAACATTTTGGTTTCAGTCGGCATATAAAGAATCACCATAATCTCCAGGTCAAGAATTTTCACGATCACAATATTTTCTTTATATTATAACGTAAAAAATCAATCTAATAACAATCAGGCTTCATAGCTTGTACTATAATTATTTGTTTTTTAGTTTGATCAGATTTTAATTTAAAAAAATTACATAATGTACTTTGGAGATCAACGAGGAAACATATTTATCTTTATTTTAAAAAAGGTTGACCTGGTGGTCTAGGGGTATGGTGTCAGACTTCTGTGCTGGGGTCCGGGATTCAATCCTCGATTCCGGCACAGATTTATCTGATTACCAAACCCTTCCTTTACCTCTGACAAGACGTGTATTAATCACAACTTGTGAATGTGAGGAATGCCAGGACCTGCACCGTGGTTTGGATCCCACGTTAAACTGTAGGTCCTCCATTTCAACTCACAATCACCCTACCATTACACATTAGACGTAAGTGCGTACAACCGAACGGGTAGTAAGACGCGGTGCTAATAAAATAATAATAATAATATTTTAAAAATGCATATGTTTTATCCTATCCTTCTACAATTAAATTTGAGAGTGTCTGTAAAGATTAAGCAGTATAAGCAGCATTTTCACTAAAATTAATTTTACATACCAAGATATTTCAGAACTATTATGTAATAATATTATTTATGGCTAAAAACACAAAGCATTAACATTCTCGACACTATAAAAGTCAAATACAATATCTTTATTGCAAGACATTATTTTTAATCTAACTCCTCCCTCCACCACAAATGTATTGCATATAGCCTGAGAGGATATGTAATTATTACTATTCTCGCGCATACTTAACAATAATAATGTATGAGAACCATCAACGTCATATTGATGACGTCAGCATGCAGCGACCTTAGTTTGTCAACACATTACCGGAAGTAGTATGAGCAATGCTCGCAGAAGCCTGCTATTAATATTGTCTCCATCCGCACATCCTTGTAAAAATACACATTTGTTCATTAGTTAATTCGGTGCAAAATATTGGAGGTGTTGACTAATACCGTTTGAACATACAGATGTCATGGCAGCTACAGTAGCCCTATGGCTTCTTTGGTGCTGACTGACAGCTCACAGATGACAGCTGATGGCTTTGAAAAGTTACCAGACCAAACTATGTATCCCTACGCCGAACCATATGATCTAGCAAAAACATGTTTTTAGCAGCTGTCACTTCTGACAGTCAAAATTTAGGTATATACCTAAATGTTGACTGTCAGAAGTCAGCTGTGAGCTGTCAGTCAGCACCAAAGAAGCCATGGGGCTACTGTTCAACAAAGCTAAGAGAAGTAGTGACATTGTGAGCGTATTATTATTTTTTTTTTTTTAGTTTTAAGTACAGGCGCATGCCCAGTAAGGTTAAATTTTAAATTCAATGTCAACATATTTGGTCTGTTTCAAACAAAAACAAATGACAAACGAAACCCGTTTTCTTTTCATAGGGAAGAGACACTTACCATTCGTGTATTGGACCTCGTATGCTTTCATTAAGTCAAAATAAAGGCCAATATGGTGGCCGAAAGGTCTAAGACGCTAGGCTCACCTTGCACTTGATCGCTGTTTTTTTTTATCGCCGCGTCTTAATACCGGTTCAAATTCTATGCATAGACCTATTCCTTATGATCATTTCTATAATGGGATAGGGATGAGAAAGAAAACTTTTTAAGGTAATCCCCCACATTTGCGTGGAAGGAGAGTGGGAAAACATTTAGGTAAACCACCTTAAGCACCCGAACAGGATTCGAAAACCAATATGCCCGCCATCAGAAGGCTAGTCTAACAAGTTTTGGACCAGGGGTCGGCAACTGGTCGATTTCGTGGCAATTTTAATCGATCGTGTAAAAAAAACCCAACATAATCATCAAACGTCAATCTGAGATTCTTTAAAACTTGCAAATATATCAAGTACTTTAAAAATAATATTACATTTTATTTTTTCTATTATATATTTTCCTTGAAAGGTGGGGACTTAGGCTAAGTATTTGATAAAATAGTGAATTTAAGGAATAAAATATAAAATGTATAGAAGAAAAAGAAATAAGTAGAGTAGAGAAAATATGAATGATCGCAGGGCCACTGATAAGTTTATAAGTTTATCGCAGCCCAAAAAGTTTACCGACCCTTGCATTAGAACAATCGGCCACTGGAACGGGGTTGATCGCTGTTGATGATCACAATCTAGGCAGAGTGAACTAGGGGCGATTCGAAAAATGTGATCCATCCATCCTCTTTCCACGCTAATGCGGGTGCATTTCCTCTTAATTAACATTTTCACTCTTACCCCATGGAACGTTTCATTAATACTACTGTTTGACTGTGCTAGTTAGTAAAAACACAACAAACAAGCAATTTAATTGATAGTAAAATTGACGAAGAATTTTAAATATGCTTTTAATTATCAATAAATCTTAAAATACTTAGATGCTATGATATCGCTGAATAATGATACACTTATTTTTTATGATATTGCAATACTTGTAATCAATTTAACAAGGGAAACTTATTTAAATGAAAAACTAACGACCTGGTCATTCTCGAACCCAAGAACACAACCCTCATTCATCGTTTAGTATTAAAATGGGGATGTAGGAACGCGAAAGATCGTGTTTTAGCAATTTTTTTAATACAAAACTTCATTTTTTACCAAAATAAATAAAATATTGCATCAGTAGAAACAGAGTTTAATTTTCTTCACATGGTGATACCAACATTTCTGAATATCTGTCATGAGCATAGCGGCATTATATGACAAACATTCTGAATGAAGAGAAGAAGTTGTCGTAAATTCTAGGACACCCTTGATAAATATTTAAGAACTGTTGTTGATATCACCATGGAATAAAATTAAACCATACGTTTCTAATGGAGCAATATTTGATTTATTTTGACAAAAAAAAGTTTTGATATAAATTTGTGCAAAAATACGTCACTTAACTCGTGTTCCCTGCACGCTCAACTTAAGTATATAATACTTTTACAATTTACTATTGGTATACCTGTAAAGTTAATAAAACTCCTTGTTTTCCTCATTATTATTATTATGATATTCTTCTAGTTATTAAAGTATCTAGTTTGCACACTGAGGAAGCCAGATTGATTTCATAGATATGGTTGAAGAAATGGCCCTCTGCACACTTGGTTTAAAGAAAGGTGAGATTCTTACCTTGACGGATAATCTTCTAAGCAGGACCCGGATTTTTATTGCCTAGAATTGTTAGAAAATTTACCAGTATTAATACATTAAAGTACTAAATGCTACTTTAAATGTACAAAATTGACATTAAAATGTAGACGATAAATAGGAAAAAAACTGCACATAAACACATCAAAGTAGGCCTTTAAAAATTGAAACTAAGATATATCTGTATGGAATTAAACCTCTTTGGAAAATTAATTCTTACAATTCGTTAAATGAAAACATTGATTTACAAATACCTGCTTCAAAAGAAATAGCCGACAACCCTCCCCTTACCCACCCCAACCCCACATAAAAACTTCCAGCTTAGTTGCAGTGTTTCACACAATATGGATTTTTCTATCACAAAATTAAGAGTATACAAATACATTTTTTTAAATACTTAGCACCGCATCTTACTACACGTCCGGATTATACGCTTAAGTATTAATTACGCTAATGAGTTAGAAATTGGTGAGGTTGAGTATAGAGTAAGTGAACCCACATTTGCATGGAGGGAGAATGGAAAATAATTTAGGAAAACCACCCCCAGTACAGCCAACCGAGATTCAAACCTCGATCTTCCCGTCCTCGGCAGTCTAGTCTACTGCTCGAGTAGCGGTTAGACCACGCTGTCACATAAACGAGTGTTTAAATATTGATGAATTTACAAAACATATTTATTTTTTAACATATATACTTAAAATGACAACAACAACGAACATGTTAAAAAAAATATAAAATATGACCTAAAACTCTAAAATGACAAAAAAAAACACTAAAAATTGTTCTATGACATATACATATATATATTTTCTGAATCCAGGGCATCGAACATAGTTTATGTGAGCATGATGATTTGTAAAAAAAAAGGCACGTGTCATTAAAATCCGAGCCCTGCTTGTATATAAGATTCATAAATAGTGTAATCCGACAAGGCAGGCTTGCAACCTTTCAGGGTATATGTGTACTTGTACATGTATTTTTTAGGAGTACTTTGGTAAGATAACAAAGTAAAATGTGAAGTCCTTATTTCAGTTGAAGTTAAAAACACTATTTACTAATCTATTGCATTCGGAACTCGAAATTTCATTGCCTCACTTACAAAAGTACGCCACCTTATCACTATCTTGAGCTAGTTCTATCCAGTCTACCTCATTACGCTTTCTCTCTCTTTCTTTTAGGTCCATTCTAATGCTAACCTCCCATCTTTGTTTAGGTCTTCCAAATGGTCTCTTCTCATAGGGTTTACCAGTCAGTACCTTGAAAACTGTTCTAGATTCTTCCATTCGCACTGCATGTTCGGCCCACCATAATCTGCTGGATTTTACTAAACTACCAATGGTTAAAAATAATAATTTACTCTTATTTATCCTGTCTCCAATATTACACAATAAGCTAGGATTTGACTTTTAAGAGTTATATAGTGTAAAAAAACGTTATATATTTGAGTTTGCTTAAAATAGTATTTAGTTAAATATTTATTTTCAAAATCGGATAGTTAATTAACATTTAAAAAAAGAATCGTTAGAATAAAAATTACCAAATTCCTTGACATAACGTGGCCTTACATTTCAATTCATATATCATACGCATTATGTCTTTTGTCGTAAATTCAAATTTGGATTAATAATCCAAAACCAAATTTGTGGACGCCAAAACAAAACGAAAAATAAAAAGTTTAAAAAGGTCGCCCTAGATTAACAGTTGTGTATTTAAATAAAACATTAATATTATCTAATGTAATTTTCTACATTCTATTGTACTAATATTATATTCTTCTTTAAATATCAATTAAACAATATTGTATGAAAATGAAAACATGAAGTTTGCCTACAATATTTTCCGTAAATGAATTACAAAACAATTAGGTAAATTTACACAAATTACCGGAAACTGAGCATCATCAAAAGAACCGCAAACCGAGGTTTACACACAAAATGGTCAGTTTGCACATTTTAATTTCTTATGAAACACAGTATTGCGCTTTGGTAGACAGATTTTATCTATTGATTTATGTTCTTTATTTAATATGTTTTCAATTCGAATTTGTTTGAAAGTTTGTCGGCTCTCACACCTGACAATGTGTTATACAAACCAATTGTATTATTATCCTTGCTAAATTATAGCCCATCCTAATGGAAACAAATAAAATGGATGCTCCACTTCGGCCTTAGCCTATATTTTAAGCTAAAATAATTAACAGAACAATAGATGTTATGAATAATACATAAATAATTGCAGCCTTCTGTAACAACGTGAACAGATTACGTACCGTAATTGAATACGAATGTGGGAAAACTTTATATGAATCTGTTTATTTTGACAACTCGACATGTTAAAATTAGCTGCGATTTACATCTTTAATCAAAAAAAAGTATTTTTAAACAGATGCATTTAAAAATGTTGGTTTAAATGTGTTAATATTTTGTATACTAGATGAAAGCATTACACTAAAATAAGTTCAATCAAAATCAATATAAACTTTGATTTTTATAGGACACCCCTTCCACCCACCAATATTGATTGAAATTCACCGAAATTTAGCATTCTATAAATATGTCTTATTTGATCTATTAATTATAAATGGATATTATTATTATCAAAAGCTTATAACAATATTTCCTTATGAAATACCATATACTTTATCTTTACATTATTAACTAAACTGATAGTTTTTTTTCCTCCCGCCATTATGGCGGCATGAATTTCCACTTTTAAAATAACGGTCGTTTATGAAAAACAGACGGTAGCTAAAACTTATTTAAAGATGTGACTATTCATTACATATTATTTCAGTTATCGTAGCTCCCTCTTTCTTCTTAATATTTATATGCCACGTGCCTTTATATATTTTGGTAATAGTGTGTAAAGCATCAAAATATAGAGGTCGAAGGTCCAATTTCCCTCGCTTTGAAATCTATACCCATAACCTCCACATATTTAAAACATCTTTAAGAAAAAATGTAACATCTTTGAAAAATCTCACTAAACATGAAGTATTTCAACATATAATCATTTCTAGAGCATGTACTAAGCAGTATTTTAACTCGTAATAAAATTACATCTATAACGTAAGCGTATTTCCAATCTTTTGTCAGTATAAAATAATAGAATATTCTTTGATTTTTTCTAAGCTTTATTTTTACCTAGATTCAATTAAAGAATAATTTAAAAAATTAAAAGTATCGTTATGTGACATCAACAAAAATCTAACTTTGACTTCAACTTTACTTCATTTTGCTTCTCTTCGACCTTGATTTACATTTAAAAGTGTTCTACGCACATCACTAATCTTTTGTCTTCATTTAATTATTTACTCACGATTAGTTCTTTAAACGTTTCCGATTTTTCTTTCCTCCCACCCACAAAACTCTTATCCCTAATTCTATATAAATAGTGTCTTAGATTATTAAATATATGTTAACAATTTGCAGCTTGATTGGTTCATTTGAAATCATTTTATTAACTCATCAACTGCGCAAAATCTGCACAACTATCTGGATATAAATATTTGAAAATTTTGTAACATGTGCTAAAATGGGTTGTATAAATCTTAGAGGCCTTTAGTAGAATTTCAATAGAGTGATTTAGGAAGAAACTGGACAGAATTTGGCATAGTAAAGGCTGAACTTGTTCTTGTCCAAGACACAAGGTCCACTTACTTACTTTCCTTAGGTTTTTTATTCATTCTTAATCAAAATCTAAATAAACACAAGCTCACGCTCATAAAATTAAATTTCCAGGATAAACACAAATACTTATATATCCATCAAACATATTGCCTTCATTTGATGATAAATCTAAATATATTGCAAACCCTCGTCTACTAATTTAGTCTGGTTTCACAGCTACGAGGAGGTTGGGAATCGAATACTGGCCAGGTTGTTCTCAGAGTATTTTTTTCCCCTTAATAGTTTCCCATTCTTCTATCAGGCAAATTCCTGTAAAATTCCTTTAAATTCTACCTTCATAATCCCAAACCCATTAATGTAAAAATGCATATATTTCATACGGACAAAACGACATGGTGCGAAAAATAAAATAGAAATATATAAATACTCGATAATACTAATAAGCTTTAACCGTCTCGGTAGCGTAGTTGGCTAACGCGCTAGTCATGTTGAGCCAGACCATCGAGGACGGGGAGATCGAGGTTCGAATCTCGGTCGGGTGAACTGGGGTGGTTTTTCCTAAATGGTTTTCCACTCTCCCTCCACGCAAATGCGGGTTCACTTCCTCTAAATTCAACCTTCCCAATTCCTAATCCATTAGTGTAATTAGTACTTAAGCTTATAACCCGAACGGGTAGTAAGACGTGGTGCTAAATAAAAAAAACTAATAAGCTTTGTAGCATCGTTCCTCACTAGTAAACTTTGTACCAGTGTTCGTGTCAACACAGATAAATTCCCGATAAAGCTAATACATTTTGTACCAGTATTCCTGTCAAAACAGCTAAATTCCCGATAGCGCTAATACACTTTGTAGCAGCGTTACTGTTAAAACACAAAAATCACCAATGACGCTAATCAACTATTCTAATTGGAAAACATAATCATCACCGAAGCCATGGATGTACGGAAATTAAAAATTAGTGTCCAAAATTGAACAGCACTCCTAATAAAAATAAAGCACTCCCGAACATGAATCCACCAGAATAACAGGTTGTGTACAGATCAGACACGCACATATATTTACCCACACGTCCGGCCCAGTCTTTGGTGGTAATTAAGTATTTGATAATTGAAAGAGATATGCTCGTGTTTTGTTTGTTGAGGATACTAAAGTTTATTTTTTCCACTGTAGTCCATTCAATTATTTTGAGTCATGCTTCCAATTGAAATGTCAAATTGATCCCGCCTTTCAGTAATGTTTTTTTTAGCACCGTGTCTTACTACCCATCCGGGTGTATGCCTATGTAGGCCTACTAAATACACTAACGGTTTAGGGATAAGGAAGGTTTAATTGCACCCGCACTTTCGTGGAAGGAGAGTGGAAAACCATTTAGGGAAACCCGCCTCGGTGGCGTAGTTAGCTAACACGCCTGTCGTGTTGAGCTAGACCACCGAGGACGGGGAGATCGAGGTTCGAATCTCGGTCGGGTGAACTGGGAGTGGTTTTTCCTAAATGGTTTTTCACTTTCCCTCCACACAAATGCGGGTTCACTTCCTCTAAATTCAACCTTCCCAATTCCTAAACCATTAGTGTAATTAGTACTTAAGCGTATAACCCGAACGGTTAGTAAGACGCGGTGCTAAGAATTATTACTAATTTAGGGGAAACCACCCTCATTGCACCCGACCGGGATTTAACCCCGATCTCCCCGTCTTCAGCAGTCTAGTCTAACATAAGAGTAGCGCGTTAGGCCACGCGGCCACCGAAGTGGGTAGTAATGTTGTTCTAAGTTCAAACAATTTATAGTTTCGTGATCCTAAGCTGAAGTACCGAATAAAAAACGCTAGAATATAGTGATTTTCTAAATAATCATTAATTAAGATTTCATAACAATCAAATTAAAATAAAATATTTTTAGAGTGAACTTTATATTTATTCTAGTTAATGTGAAAGATAATAAGTAGGGATAGATTATAACAGGTAATTACAAAAGGAAGTAATGGTTAATAAACTACTGTAATAACACACAGCGGTGAGCTATTGGTCAAAGGTGTCCGACTCGTATTGCATTAGTTTGTTGTTGACCGGTGATGTGGGGTGAGGAGGGGGTTGGAGCTTACATTCCAAACCTGTATGGTTTTTATTATAATATATTATTTTTACTTTGACTTTTCCATTACTCTCCTTAGGTTGATTCAGGTTCATTTATTCTAAGATACATTATTAATCGTTAGCCTCAATATTAAGTCATTATAATTCTCGTATTGAATGTTCAGACATAAAAAAAATAGTAAGACACAATCGTACAAACTTTCTCTTACAATACTGTAGTGTATTATAGCTTCGAACAACAAATTTTCAAAGACAGATTTTCATTAAACTTACTTTGATTAAGTTTTACCAAGAAAAAAAATATCATCTTGTTGATCATTATAAACACTATTCATGTATCGATTTCAAACAAAATGGCACAAACCATTCTTAAAGAGTATACTAAAGAGTAGAGGAAGAATGACTGAGACGGTATGACATGTGATGAGGGTGGAGAAGGAGAGGATGACAAAGAGAATGATTGAGATGAGGTATGTAGGAAAAATACCGCAAGGGTGGTCAAGAAATAGATGGGAGGGCAGATAACAGAAAGTGACTGGTGAGAGGAGAAGAATAAATCAATTAAATATAATTTTCCCGGTTCATCTATTCTATCTCTATAATCTTCTAGGTACATCTGTCATTATTAATATAATTTGTTATCTATTATACTCTAATTCTTCTCGGTTCATCTTCCAATCTATATAGTTTTTAATTTCACTGTTTCTTAGATTTTTTTCATTTGTCCTATCTCTATAATATTCTCGTTAATCTGTCCTATCTATAAAATTTTAGGTTATCTGTCTAAACTCTATGATTTTGTTGTCATTTCCTTTATCTCTACAATATTCTACAGTAATTTCTATCATAAATTTCAGATTACTTTGTCCTACTTCTCTATTAATTTTCTGTTAATCTGTCAATACTATACATATTATCGTTCAATTTCTATATATATATTCTCAGTTCACTGTTTATCTTATTATTCTCTTGCATCTGTCATATACTTTAAATATTATTCCGGTTTATCTGTCCTATACATCACATAGCATTTTCGTCATCTGTCTATCTCTATATATTCTCGATTGCATCTATCCTATCTTTATATTTTCTGGTTCATCTATCCTATACCACACATAGTATCCTCGGTTCATCTGTCCTATCTCTTTTAAATCATCTCGATTCATATTCTGACCTACAATTTACTGTACAAATGTCCTTCAATATAACCGTCTTTCTCCTGAACCATAGACAGGTGGTTACCAAAGTTCTTGGAAACGACATAAACAATTAATAAATAAACACAATTATTTTAAAAGGTCAATAATCCTTTACGAGTGAACACGCAAGCACATACCAAGGGAAAACTCTAAGGAACAAGGTTACTAATTAAGTACAGTACGTGCTAATGAACCTGAACACGCAAGGTTTTCTTTAATATTAATTTCCTAAGGTAAAGTAGAATTATTTTTCTTATCAACGTTAGAACCAGACAGTCTAATAATTAATATATTAGCGCGTCTGCAAAGGGCGCAGAGATGACGCCCGATTACAAACTGTGGGTTCCTTCTTCGAGACGTGATTTATATGTTATAATTAATTAACAATAGTGCACGATTCGGCCCTCGGGCAAACTCGTGGAAGTTCGGTACAATCACAGGTCGACAGGGGAGGATAAAACATGTCAATCCGACAAGCATTTATCTTGAACCAAAGAGAAATAAAATAAAATGGACATAGCCAAATAGGACACAAGACGTTAAGGTTGGAGTGTAGGGGGCGCGAGAAAAGTTAAGGGCTATTTCAGTTTTTATAGCAAAACTTTTTTTAACCAAAATAAATTTTAAAAAAATATTTCTTCGATAGTCTCATAGAGTTTAATTTTCTTCACGGGGTGAGATCAACAGTCCTTGAATATTTGCCATGAGTATAGCGGTATTAAATGACAATTTTTTCAATAAAGAAAAAAGTTTGTCATTAAATTCCAGACACTCTTTATACAGATATTCAAGAAATGCTGAAGTCACCATGTGAAGAAAATTAAGCTCTATGTTTGTAATGAATAAATATTTGATTTATTCTGAAAAAAAAAAGTTTTGATATAACAACTCAAAAGCAGATATCTTTTTTTCGCGTTCCGACTACTGACATTGGTATATTTTTGTTAAAAAAAATCAAGTACGTTTAAAACTAGGAACAAATTAATTTTAGGTGTAGGTCTTTCTCATAAATACAAGAAGAATTTCAAGGGTAAGGGACGTACCACAGAGTTTGATTAATCAAACAATATTTTTTGATTACACGAATAGTATAAACAAACTAAGGTAGATTGACGTGAAGTGATTTTCCATCATAAGTTTCTCTTTCCTTTGACCCAGCTTTGTTCAGATTAAACTTGCAGTTTTTATATCAAAACCTTTTTGATCCAAATAAATAAGATATTGTTCCATAGAAACAAAGAGTTTAATTTTCTTCACGTGGTGACCTCAACAGTTCTTGAAAATGTGTTAAGGGTGTCCTCTTCATTTCAAAAGTTTTGTCATTTAATGTCACTATGCTCATGACATATATTCAAGATATTCACTCACATTCGGGCGATGTTCTACTGATTTAGTTCAACTTTTAAAAACAAACAATAACAACATCAACAAGCTGTCGCGCCTTTATGTTCATGAATACATGCGCGCTTGTCATCCGATATAAGTGCGGGTTATCGGGCCTTAATGACTCCCCGCCGGCGCTTACCTAGCTACTCATTAATTACCTCACCTGGGGGCTAATTGAAGTGTTCAATTAACAAATAACTTCACACCTCAGCTCGGGCTCTGCTCGAGTAATTTGGACAGACCGCAGGTAACTTTTTTTTTTTCTAAACAGTCTTTAGAGCTTAGCAACTTTTTTTTGTGTGTGTGTTTCTGCCCTGTGGCCATTAATTGTGTCCTCCCTGGTGAAAATGTTTGATGGAATGATGAGATGAAAAACGGGAAGAGTTGCGTATCAGGAAAACATAGCAACTACAGTCCAATTTGGATATGAATGAACCTTTAACATAGCTACAAAAGTTACTAAAACCATTTTCATTTATTTGTGCGTCTTGTGATATTAAACTGTCACTTATGATAATATATAATGTCAATAAGTAGATGATATGATAATAATAATAATAATAATAATAATAATAATAATAATAATAATAATAATAATTAATAATAATAATAATATAATATATAATAATAATAATATAAATAAAAAAGTAAATGTTATCAATGTTGACTACAAAAAAGTTTGTATTTTTTAAAAGTACAGAAAACAGCTAAAATAAAGTAACACGGATAGTTTGAAGCTAGCTTATGACTATTGGCTATTACTTATTTGAAGCCTAAATTATAATGACCGGTTGTCCTGGTGCAGAGGTTATTTGTTTCGACTTTTGTTTATGTTCGTAGCGTTTAACTAGACCACTGTACTATCCATATATTTACAATAACTGTGTCGGATGAGCGAGGTACAATTCAGAGGAAGTGTATCCGAATTTAAAAGTAGAAAATTATTTAGGACAAATTAAGGTCAGTTCAATGGCTGGAATTTAAAATATTCAGCTTCGCTGTCACCGAAAAAAACCAGACTATTTGAGTTCGACATCTTAGTCCGCTTGCCCGTTGATGTGGATATTTAGGCTTAATACTTAGTTTTAATGCAAAGGTGTTGGTTACCCGGAATTCCATCACTTATCTGAAATAGCTTAATATTTTGTATCGGTAATTACATTTAGAACAATTTTTACTTTCACAACTGTGTTTCCTAGATATATTATATGAGTAATGTAAAATTTCTGAGTTTAAACAGTTTTGTATTCAAATATTTATGAAATCAAATCTGTGAACGTATTTGGTTCAATGTTACTTATAATACACCAATATCGTGGTTTTATTTTAAGCTTCCAAATTAATGTTATGTGGACTTTATGCGATTGTTAATCTTAGGATAACTTTTAAGTTGAGCACCCAAATCAAATAATGAAAAAATAATTATCACGGTTTTAAAAACAGACCAGTTTTTGTTCGTTACCGCCTCAGTGGCGTAGTTGGCTAACGCGCTAGTCATGTTGAGCTCGACTGCCAAGGACGGGGAGATCGATGTTCGAATCTCGGTCGGGTGAACTGGGGAAGGTTTTTACTAAACGGTTTTTCACTCTCCCTCCACGCAAATGCGGGTTCACTCCCTCTAAATTCAACCTTCCCAATTCCTAATCCATAAGCGTAATTAGTACTTAAGCGTATAACCCGAACGGGTAGTAGGACGTAGTGCTAAATAATAATAATTATTATCATTATTTTGTTCGTTCTTAAAGAGTCTGCTTTTATTGTCAAAAAAAAAAGGAGCTACGAATAGGCCTACGTCTTAAATTAAATGTAAAATAATGATTAATCAGTGATAAAATAATAATGTCCTAAAGAAAAGCAATGATAAAATATAATTGAGTATAATGACTGATAAATTCAAACCCTCTTTAAGTTTGTTTGCGTGTTTTGTACTGAAAAAAAAAACTTATGTTGAGAAGTACACCTACGTTGGTTTTAATTAGATGAATAGCCTGTCTTGAAACCGTGATGAAAATATGTAGGAAGTGCATCAGAGTAGACTGCAATTAAAATCTAGCGTGTGTTAATAGCGCAATGAGTTAATTACTGTATAAACATTGAGATTTGAGAAGGCCGCTAGATCCCCCCGTGTCAACCCCTGTTTAGTAGTGTAGGGAACAAGGAAACCAAACCTCCTAAGCAGCCAATCTTTCTCTCTCGAACACACACAGAGATATGATCAAAAGCTCTCTTCCACAAGGCACAGCCCATTCACGACTAATAAACACAACCTTAACTCCTCACTCATATATTGCTGCTAGTTGCTTCCATCCCACTGAAGAGCGATGAACTGAGATTTAGATAGAAAATAACTTTTTTTAAACAGTTATTAAAGTTACTAAAACAATTTTAATATATTAATACTCAAAGTAATATACTCTTCAAATGGTCACTTTTTAATAGAAAATATCATTATCCATAAAATAATACTGACGATATAATATTAATGTTATCAATGTTGGCCGCAAAATGAAAAGGCTTTTTTTTCCCTCTAAAAAGTCCTTTATACTGTAATCCTACATTTGTTTGGAACGTGAGCTAATTCCACTATAGGTCTAAAGAATTGAGTTCCAAAACCCTCGAAATTATGGAAGCACTTGATAATTGTGATTTATTAGTGGGGTTAAGGAGGACTTAAGGTTAAAATTAATTTGTGAGTTCTACCGCAATAAAAAGATGCTATATTTAATTACAGTCAATATAGCACATCAAGTTACGTCCTTGTGCTGCTATCCGTATCGACGGTCATATAGTCCAAGGCGTCAAACTCGCACTAGTTCAATGTTCCAAAAAAACTTGTTAACATCAGTACACTTAACAGGCCTATATTTTTTGGCAGACCACCTTTTGGTTTTGAGTACGTGCCGCGATAGCATAAAATGGATTATGCATCCAGTCCAACGGTTGTACGGTAGATCAGAATTAGTAGATTACATACTCATTTTTATCTTTACGTAACTTCAAATGTTCCAAGAATAAAGGTTGAAGCTCTTTTTCTGTGCCTGCTTCTTTAACATTTGGAAACATTTCGATTAAACCATGAGTAGTTTGGGTGAACCCAACTTCACACGAAATATTTTTATACACAAAATTATATTAGTATATGTATATTTACTGTACATATATATTAGTACAGTAGCCCCATGACTTCTTTGGTGCTGACTGACAGTTCACAGCTGACTTCTGACAGTCAACATTTAGGTATATACCTAAATTTTGACTGTCAGAAGTTACAGCTGCTAAACAATGTTTTTTGCAGATCATATGGTTCGGCGTAGGGATACATAATTTGGTCTGATAGCTTTTCAAAGCCGTCAGCTGTCATCTGTGAGCTGTCATTCAGCACCAAAGAAGCCATGGGGCTACTGTAAGTACGATTAAGTAAGAAATGTAGACAACTCACGTCTACCGGTCGTACCAACTTCATTAATGTTCCTATTGAACAGAGATGCACTGCGCTTTGGGCTGTGACCGCACGGCACACCTAATTCACCGCCACGGTACATCGATATGTAACGGCACACAATTTGTGGAACACCGGACTAGTTTACCTATGACGGAGAGGTTAAGGTTCGAATCTCGGCCAGGCTCACCGATAGAGATATATGATCTAGCACTTGGGTTTTCCCCTATTATATTATTATATATTTTATATATTATTAGATTTTATGCACGCGTCTTACTACCCTTCGGTTATACGCACTTGCAATGGTAATGGTAGGTGATTGTGTGAATGGAGGCTACAGTTTACGTGATCGACACGGTGAGGCTGATTCCTACATTCAAAGTTGTTGTTAATACACGTTGTCGAGGTGAAGGAAGGTTTGCAATCATAATCGTGCGGGAACCGAATGAACCGATCCAGCACATAAGTCTGACACCTTACCTAGAACAGGTCACTTTTCCCTATAAATGCATTTCGTCAAACGACTTTATTATTTCTGTCCTTGACGTTAATGTTTTTTAAGTCATATTTCTTATATACGAAAGTGTATTTTACTTGTGACTAATCTATGACTTTTCTGATGATTTGACGTTGCCTACAGACGTATCAACAAGTCAAGATAAGATTTTATGTAATAAAAAATACATATAAAAAAATCCATGGTCATCAGCCCGCTATACCGACTGAACGGCTGCCATATGTTGGCGAAGATACTGCCAACATTTGCAGATATAGGGTGTCATATGGTCAGCACAACGAAACCTCCAGCCGTTAATCTCAGTTATTTAGACCATAGCTACTACTTATTTATTCAGGTATCTCCTCGTTTGTCCTTACGAAGCTGAGTTGACCCCCGTTTCAGAATCACTGCTTCACAGGAAAAATCTGTAACAACTTGGGATCGAACCCGAGCCCTCTGGATCTGTATCCAGGAATTTTGACCAACTAGATCCCAAGGTAGTCTAAATTCTTAAATAATTCTAAAAAATAGTATTACATTGTACAAAGTTTAATTTTTAATCTTAAAGGTGTTGTTTTTTTTTGTAAACGCGTTTTTTCATAAATCGTCGATAACTATTTGATCTATTCACGAAAATGGTCTGTAGGAATCTATCTGTCAGAATGTAAGGTAAAAATTTGTCCGTGGAAGCATATTATGTCTAACGAGAATAGGAAACAGAAAAAGTTAATTCTAAAATCCAAGTTAATCTAATACCAAAAAGTAAAGTGAGTGTGTATAATCGACAGGGGAAGAGGGGGAGTTTTATCAACAGGTAAACAAGAGGTCTCGCAGGTTGAACTGCTCGTTTTCTTCCATCTCTTTCTATTTCGTAAATTGGTGTGTAAATGTGATAGTCAGGGCCAGTCTAAGGAATAAGACAACTTGTCAAATGGGGGTTCCATGACCTTTCTTTAAATTTTAATTAAAAAAGATTTCAAATTAAAGTTAATAGAAAGAAGGGCATAAAACGTAATTGTTAAAAATAGTTTTTTAATGTTTGAACCTTTAAGAACCAATAGGAACCTTATTTAATCTAAAAATATTTATCGGTTCCAATTTAATTTTTGGTTCTAAGTGAATTTATTTTAAGGGTTCCTGTATCAGTTCTGGTATTTAAAGATAGCTATTAATTCCAGTTCTTGGTTCTAGTTCTTGTTCGACTCCCTGGGCGTGAGGCAGCGTTCATTTATGCTTTTTGTAATAAAATAGATAATATACTTACCTATTTGTTGCTCTTTCAAATAACTATTTTATAAAAACAATAATTTTTAACATTTTACATAAAATATTTGTTATTAAAAAAGGGCCTGATTTTCTAGGGGCCCTTTCAATTACTAGGCTCCCGTAGGTGGCTCTAATCCGCCACTGTTGATAGTGCTTAAGAGTGCCTGAGTGCGTCAAGTTAAGGCGATTGGCCCTTTTCATTTGGCGTGAAAATGCAGAGTCATGGGAACAAACGGTTAACTTCAAGAATTTTTATTGTTTTGCAATTTTCTTTTCAGAAAAGGTATGTTCAAGAATACAAGCATGTTTATTAGCTATAATTTTTACACACACACCTCCTATATAATTTTAACAGTAGAAAACTGCCGGCTTCATAACAAAAAATAAGAAAATATAACAATTAATAAACATCGATACATTATCTTAGAAGTGGTGTTGAAAATATTAACATAAAATTTCACTTCGTTCTCGAGAAAACTTACATTTCCAAACGTGTGATTTTTCAGCAAGACCTGTCCGGTATCTAGCTCCATCTACTGTCTCCGTGATCCATATGTTCTTGTTGGTGCGGAAGGATACTTTGGTCGGTTGTGAAGCCACGCCACGCCATTCACCCTCCCACCCACCATCCCATAAAATAGGTTTTAGACTTGCACTCGACAGGGCCAAGGGCCTTAAGCTGCAAACCCGCCCTGTAAAATAACCTTGAATTCACCAAGTAGGCAAATTTATTAAATTCTTTTTGCATGGGTATGACATTTACAAGCAACCGAGTGTACAGGCAACGCAAATCGATCCAACGTGCGAGAGGACAGTTATTGACAGACACCTTTATCAAGGTAATTACTAATTTAATTTGAAGTAAAACAAACATATTATTAGTTCCAACGCCATTACTACACTACGTTGGAGTTTGTTTTAAACTGAAATGAGCAACATGTACTTGGATAACAACGTTGATGTCCTATCTCATAAATTAACTTATTACAAGAAATTGTCGTAAAACGTCTAGACGCTGCGATAAAAAAAACACTATTTATTCACCACGATATATGTATTAATAATCATAGGGAGCAACTGTAGGCGATAGTGTAAAAATAATTATTTTTATTTAAAAACTTGTCTTTGGATTTGTATATATTATATTTGTTAAATACCTGCAATGGTAGCGGTGGTCAGATGGTCAGTGAAGCTAAGCCCATTGTTGTTATTGCTTTTTTTCAAGTGTTTATGTTTTAATGATACTGCTAGATACTACTAAGCTGATATTTTTGTTACACCTTACATAAATAATACAATTCCTGTAATAGTAAATAATTCTAAAGCGCTACCCTCGCAGTGATCTAGATAGCCGATGACGGGTAGGTCAAAGTTCGAATCTTGGTAGAGTGTATTGGGGTGGTTTAAAAAATGTTTTCCACTCTCCCTCCACGCAAATAGGGCACACTTCCGTTAAATAAAACCTTCCTTATCCCTAAAACCATTGGCATACTAATACATAAGCGTATAGTCCTAACTGGTAGTAAGTAGTAAGACGCGGTGCTTAAAGAAAATAATAATGATAAATAATCATAACTAAATTATAGCTATTAGTGGATTTTATGTGATATTACTTATAAAATTACGGTACACCAATAAATATAATAATACGTAATTTGGCTTTAGTAGTTAAAAATGTTAAAACCAATATAAACACCTATATTTGCTCAAAGTAATGTGAATATTATAATTATATATGTATACTATCCCTATCTCATAATTACACCTGTATGGCTTATTTCTACCGCTTTTAGAGTTACGAACCTGTCCCTGATAAACTCCTCTGGTGTCCACTATTATTGCGTATATTACTGTTGCAGTATGATGGACGACTACAAGGCTGAGCAGCTCCATCAACACAATTCCCCTAGCCCCCACCAGACTTACAATGCTGCCAACTACAGCAGTCAGCAGTCAGGGATGAGCACTACTAGCCTGTCCCCAGCAAATTCCCCTGGCCACCACTCCCATCACCTCCACACACTGTACAGCCAGCACTATGGAGGAGGGGGAGACGGGGAGTCTGGAATTACTCAGGTAAGGCTTTCTATTCTACTGGAGTAATACATTTATCTTCTGTATACATCTAACTATAGTATGATTTTAGTAGGAAGAACAGTAGAAGTTAGTTACCAAAGTTACTCAAACAATTTTAATATATTCATACATCAAGTCATGTTATCTGCAGCTGTCACTTTTGATAGATATTACCAATACCTATAAAAAATTACGAATAATATAATGGAATATTTTCAATGTTGGCTACAAAACATTTTGTTTGATTATTCTCTACTGTTCTTCCAACCAAAATCAGGCTAGAGGGATGGTACGTGCTGAATATAATAAGTTCTCTACTTACACGGACTCGAACTACGCAGATGCGTAGATAGGTGGTTGTAGTACTACGACTTACGACTAGCAGTGCCATCTGCTAAGTGCCACCTTAAACATAATATATGGCGTTCCTAATAAATTGACACACAGCTGATAGTGTTATCATCATTTTGTGAATATGCAATATTGTGTATTTTAGTTTTATACAGTTACATAGGTTTCAATATGTTTTAATATTCATTTATACGATTTGATACTGAATAAAGTTTAATTTTCTCAAAGTTTACTTTTAAAAAGCACCATTCGACTTGTGTGGAAACCTTCAGGACAATTAATCACGTAAATCAAGGACGTTTGTATATGATTAAGGCACTCAAGTTCTGAAAGATAAAGTAGGGTTGAAATCAGTAAAATGTATCCATCATTATTATTAATGTTGGCCTATATTTGCTTCCCTTTTCACAAATGGACATACCGTACCTAAGCTATATTGATATTAATTTTATAGTATCGTTCTTCTTTTTAAATTCAAACATGTTTATCCTAACTATTGCATACCAAGCACCAAACATTATTATCCAAATTTATTTTAAAATTGTTAACACCCTTAAGCCGGTTAGTCATAAACGGGTGTAAGATCCTTCATGTTTGAAGAAATTAAAACAGATTTGAGAATGTGTGTATTAAGTCCTTTGTACATACTAATGAGTCAGGAAGGATATACTGTAGGTAGTTTAAGGTAATAAATAGTGAATAACCTTTTGTTAATGCAATAGGACCCCTTCAAGCCCCCACTAAAATAAAAGTGATGAAAAAGTCAGTTAATCATCTTTGCACCGTAAATTTAAGTTAATGTGAATTGTTATTCTAAGATTGTCAACCTTTTAAAATAAATATTTTTTCTTTATGTTTTAATTTAAAAAATAAATTAAATACTAATATAATTAATTGATTGAGACCACGCGCTGACCTCACGAGCCCCCTCCATCTTGTTCTATCCGGCACCGCTTCTTTCCAAACTGCTTCCATCCAAAGTTCCTCCGGATCGTTGGTGATGTCATCTCTCCAACTTGTTCTGGAACGTCCAACTGGTCTGGAGTTTTCAGAAATGCCTCCGAATACTCCCCTCGGGCATATTTCCGGTCTCATCCTGGCTACATGATCAGCCCATCTAGTTCTAATAGACCGTACCTTCTTCACTACATTTGGCTGTTTCATCAAATCATATATTTATATATTTTTTTCCTTCTTCTGTAGTCCTCTTCTTTTCTTATTATAATCCATATTTATTTAATTAGATTCTGTTCAAATGCCCTTAGTCTCTCTCTTTTTTTTATCTTCGTTGTGATCCACGTTTCTGATCCACATAGTACTATCGGACGCTCGCGACTTGGTTCTTGTAGAAACGCTCCCCAAGACTGCAATAGCTCCAAGATGCCGCCATTTTTAGTTCGTGAAACTCTTCCTTTATGTTGTTTTCCTCGTTGAGCCATGTACCCGGATGTTTGAGCTTTTCCCACTTTCTTTAGATTCCTTTATCCTATTTTCACTATTCCTTCTTATTCTTGACAGCTTCGTCACTTGTTTCTTTCCTTCGTTGATGTGCAGATCAGCCATCTATACATTAGTTTCCAACTTATGTACCATTTCTGCCATTTTAAATCTCGTTTTCTGCAAGAATAGAAATATCGTCTACAAACGAAAGCCATTTGTGGTTCCCCCATCCATCTTTACTCCACTCCATATAATATCAAATAGAATAGAACAAATCTTAATACTTTGCACAATCTTATCTATCTGTTCAAATATATTTAAGGAAATAAATGCACAATATATTGTGTTCTTATATAGTTCGTGTTAGTCAAATCTGTTTTTAAATTATGTTTAACAGTCAGTTACTAACACTTTAATCCAAGAGATAGGAGTGATAAAGGCATTAGAGAAAATACATCCACATTGGTGTGGAGATATTAGTAGTAAACCGCTATATATCCATTCGGGCTTCGAGTTTAGACCTCCCCTTAATATTGGGACCGCGGTCAACTTAACATATCGTGAAATAATGATGACGTAACGTAAAGTTTACCCTCGTGTCCTTAACGGAAGGTATCATGATGTACATAATGGAAATTTTACATGACGTTAGCTTAACTTCACGCTACGTAAAATGGATTGTAACACGTGTTCCAGTCAGCCAATCATGTATGTAGACGCATTCTTCGGCATACATTTTGCGTCTCGCAAACACTAAAACTTTAAGGTATCGTCTTACACTTTATTTTGTAGTTCTAGTTAGCTTATATTGCAAGTACTGATAGTCAAATCAGCCACAAACTGCTAAAGTTACATTTTTGTGAACAATTTGTTCACAAACAGTCCAAATTTGTTGTCTGTGCTTTGCTCGTAACATTACCTTTACGTTAACGGTATCCTGATCACATCCCACGTTTCTTTACGTTAAGGGTGCTACATGGCCGAGCAATGAGACACATTGAAGACGTTTAGAAATCTTGCATTATTTAAGAAGTTGTTTAATATTTTTAAATATCGTTTTTCAAAAAAAAAGTATGTGAAAATTATCAGAATGTTTATGACCAGTTGAAAAGTTTAAACTTTGAGTTTAGAGTTTAAAAAAACACAATGAGTTCAATAACATTTTACACGAAAATGTGTACTTCTGATATTAAAGAAAAATGTTAGAAATCTAAATTTAGCCTTCCTCTATCAAATAATTTCATGTTTTTATAAGGTCACCACAAAAATTTTTAAGATAACGTGGGGTTGTTATTAGGGTTTTGTACAAACTATCAAACTTTTTTAAAGATTTAAAATTCAAACTTTTCAAATGGTCATATATTTCCCCTACGTTTTGACTAAAACAATATATTTTAAAATAGCAAACCACTTTATAAATAATCCGGGATTTCTAAACGTCCACAATGCTTCCTAGTGCTCTTCCATGTGACACCCTTGAGTGAACGTTACATTATGGAAGACCCTAGCACAGGGGTTGACAAACTTTTAGGGGCCTCGATTGTCTTTAATATTTATCGAAGGTCCTATAATAACCATTCGTTTCTCCATTTTACTTGTAATAATTTTTTTCACATATCTCTTATATTTATTCTTTAAATTCAAAATTGCTGCCTTGAGAGAAAATACATAAAATAAATCAAATGTGCACTATGTTTATCCTGAAAGGTAGTAGTCTACCTCAACAGATTACACTATAACCCTATCTTACAAGCTGCACCATAGTTGAACCAAGCGTCATATCGTAGTGTGGTTTTCTATATTTTACTTAAAAAAAATAGTGGCATGGAAACAAGTGAAACCATTTTACCACAGTACTAACAAAAATTATCTGAAAATACTATTAAACTGATCCTAATCTTACCGTTGCCACGTAATGAATGCAGAAAACCACATTTCCAAATAAATATAAGGGTAAACGGGTGATATTGTATCTAAATTCTCGGTTTAATACATTTTGAGATTGACTCTTAGAAACTAGTTTTATTTAGTCTATAGGTATTTTGAAACATTGACGCAATTTGTTATGACTTCAAACTTTTTACAAGCGCTTCTGAGTGTATTTGTTGGTTTGAAGCTTGGTGGGGTTGAAGTTTGTTGGTCTTTACGGAGTGAAAAATAGGCAAAGCTAAAAGTGTTTTGGAGTCCACCAAGTTTATTTTTATTTAGCAGTTTCAAACGACTTAATCTATGAAAAAAGAACGCACAGGATGTTTTAGGAAAAGTGCACCCACATTAACGGAGAGAGCGGATGGGAAAAATCACATGGGTATATGTTGTGAAACTTATGCCTTAGACCATATTACCACATGTGTGAGAATGGTTTTTTTTCGACTCTAAGCGTATTTAATGTGCTAAAACAACTCTTTTAGCTTCTGTGAAGTACATTAAAAAAAAACTTTGCTAACATTGTTAACCTCGGACTGCAGGTAGCCCAGATGTTGCCGAGTGTACTACCGGGGTCGAACGCGCAGTGCCAGTGGCTAAGCAGCACCAACAATTACCAGCACCACTTGGCGGCGAGTGACGCGAACCTGGCGGGGAGCAACAGCGTTAAGAACCACACCAGCAACCACCACCACGGGGGTAGTAGTAACCACACCATCAGTAACAAGGCGGCCAAAGAGCAGAGGATCAGAAGACCAATGAACGCCTTCATGGTATGGGCCAAGGTCGAGAGGAAGAAACTTGCGGACGAGAATCCTGACCTGCACAATGCCGACCTCAGCAAGATGCTAGGTGAGTACAGTAACTATGCTTTAAGTTTGGATGGAAGGGGACTCGAGAAAAGACCAGGGTTTTTACATTTTTTATGGAAATACTTTTTCTGGCAAAAATAAATAAAATATTGTTCCAGTATAAACATTGTCTAATTTTCTTCACATGATGACCTCAACAGTTCCTGAATATAATGAGCATAGCAGCATTATTTAACAAACTTTTAAAATGAAGATAAAAAGTTGTCATTAAATTCCAGAACACCTTTGACAGATATTCAAGAAATATTGTGGTCACCATGTGAAGAAAATTAAATTATAATAGGTTTGTACTGGAGCAATATTTTACTTATTTTGTCCATAAAAATGTTTTACCATAAAAACTGCAAAAACCCTGATCTTTTCTCGCGTCCCCTTCCATCCCACCTTAAATTTACCTAAACAGGTATGGGAGCCATGGAACGGTGATTACACTAGTGTCTGTTTACAGAACTATAAAACACAGTTGATCGTCTATCCTATCTATTAATAATTTGTTAAAATGTTGTCCTATCCTTCGAGTGGACCCGAATGGAGCCGAGTCGGTCGAACACTTTCCGAGCGAGCCCGAATGGGGCCGAACGCAATCGGGCAATATCGTTTCATTTTTTGTAGACTTAGCCCACAGACAAGTAAGAAACAGACTCTCAACCTTACGGGGTTTAGCTGCGCTCCTTTTGCCAGTTTGAGTCCTTCAACACTGGGCTTCGCTAGTGTCACTGCTGGGTGATGATAGGACTAACCGCAGCGATCCTAGTGGTGAAAGACTCAAGCTACCAAAAAGAGCGCAACCATTTTAACCTGGAGGTTGAGTGTCTGGGCATATTATCTGTTTGTGAACTAACCTAAACATCAGGGACAAACTCTTTAAGTTTCGCCAACCAATCTAATCTAACCTAATGCAGCTATCAGGTGATTGAACTAGCACTAATTATAGAAACGCTAGTGAGAAGTAAACAAGCACACAAGGTAGGATTAACAGTTGTTTCCACAACTGCACCGGACGTACTAGGGCCAACCTGGTCCAAGAAACCCGTGTATTTCAGGTAGGATGATCCCAGATTGCGTCAAACGTCCCACGCGCTTCTTGACCACACTTCGTATATTCAAACCTGATAAAGGTAAGTGAAACGTGAATAAATGTAGTGACGTCATCACACCTTGATTAATTTATGCACTTATCAATGTGAAGGTTCAATGAACTAGAAAAATCTAAAGAATACCAATTCACTTTATAGACTGTTTTTAATCAGCAACAAAGGAAGTGATTAGCTCTCCATTAAAAAAAACTTTTTATATAGCCAGTGTTGACATGCATAATATCACATCGTCTCGTTATACTCGCCGTTAAACGCGGAGCAGGGCTATCGGGGGGTGGGGGGTGGAGCAATGAAGCGTTGCACTAACCATGCAATTAAAAGTGACAAATTACCTCAGTAGTTAACAAATAACTTATAATGGGCTGTCTACAAATGTTAAGGATCATTTCATGGATTTATTGAACTGATAACTTTTTTACTTTAATTTTAAACGCTTTTGAATAAATAGGGCCTCCTCCATTTACAGATAGAGGCCTGAATTTTTTTAAATTCATAGTACGTCTTAGTAATAATTTAATGACTACTATCGACTTAAGCTTTATAATTTAACTAAATAAGATAAGGAGGGTTCATTTTAAGGAAATGCACCATAACTCACATGGTGAGTTGATGGGAAACTAAGTTGCGACCAACTATCGTATGGTATGGATGTTGGCTATGATTCACAAAGTTGGGATTCATAGCTGATCACTTAAATTAAGCGGAGTTTTCCATCCTTCTTCCAGATAAATGCTGGTGTCGTTTCTCATAATGTCTGACTTATTTTAAGGTGAGATGGAAGAGAACGTGAGTTTAGGTCTGTACGTTTGCAGTTTTTATGCAAACAACTTTTTTTGTTCATATTGCTTCAGTACAAACATTTCGTTTTATTTTATACTTGCATTAATCTCAACATTTCTTGATTATTTATCATGAGCATATCGGCATTTAAATATGAACATTTACAGACTTACATACATAGGTATACATACATATATACATACATACATACATAGGTATACATACATACATACATACATACATACATACATACATACATACATACATACATACATACATACATACATACATACATACATACATACATACATACATACATACATACATACATACATACATACATACATACATACATACATACATACATACATACATACATACATACATACATACATACATACATACATACATACTACATACATACATACATACATACATACATACATACATACATACATATATATATATACAACATACTACATATATACCATCTCATACCTAATCACACCGTTTCCATACAGAGTAGGCAATAATATGTACATATTGCTCAAAAAACAAATTTGTACCTAACCTATCCTCACTAACTTTCTCCACACTTCCCTATCCTTACATACTCCCTTCGCTACAACAACATCCATACACCGAGTCATTCATGCTCCTTTATTCTTAAAGTTCTTAATGTTTCTCTTTTACGCACATTCGTCTACCACATTTAGCCACGTCTTAAATTGCCTATCCCTTCTTTTTGATCCACGCACTCTACCTTCATATATTTGCTTCGTCCCTCGATCCACACTCATCTCTCAACATTTCCAAAGCAACGTAAGACGCGCCTTTCCCATTGACTTACAGATAGAGAGAGAGAGAGAGAGAGAGAGAGAGAGAGGAAAAGAAAAAAGAATTAAAGAGAGATAGAGAAAGAGAAATAAAGATCAAAAATAAATAAAGATAAAAAGAGAGAAAGAGAAAGTTATATAGATATATAGAGAAAGGAAGATGTAAAGTGAGAGAATTTAAGATGAGGCGAACTATGATTGAAAGAGAAAGAGAGATGATAAAAGAGAGAGAAAGAATAAGAGAGACAGATAAAGAAATATAAAGGAAAAGATAAAGAAAGAGAGATAAATAATGATAAAGAAAGAAAGAAAGCTAGAAAGTGAAAGAGTTTCAGATGATACGAGCAAGGATTGATGCACGGAACGGACAGGGGAAGACGCACAAGCACAAAAGAGAGAGTGATGAAAATACTAATTAGTTTACGGTACAAGTGTAAAGTATCCCACCACGTGATCATTCTCATTAGATTATATATAAAGAAAGAGACCGAACAAGCTAGAAGTAAAATAATCCAGGTACTAAAATAAAAGTAGTAGCTGAGGGTAGATTGTAAACAAGCGATAAGACTAGCTGGCAGAAAACACCATTTTCTCCCCTGCCTCACTAAAAGCCGGTGCTCATCAGCATGTTAATACGTTCCCGTACTTTCTAATTGGTCCCGAACGATATCTGAGTGGGAATCTACTGTGGGAGAAGAGACGCTTTCATTACCGGAAGAACTGGCCCACATGTTTTGGTCTCCCCTCGTTCTCATTGGGCAGTTGCGGCCCAGATTCACCAAGGCTTCAAGTTGGTGGAATTGGGTACCTACCTTTTAATAAGCCGTCGAACTGAGTAGTGTGTCTTCTGGAGTTAAGTTAGTTTGCAAGCTTAGTACTGATATAATCAGCAGGTTTAGAACTGTGCGTTAAAAATAACTGTTTAAAATTGTTATTTTTTTACCACTTTTCCTCTTTATGTGATTACAAAGACATGATCATTTATATGCTCTGCAAGAAAGATAATTGTATCAGTTATGTTTAGAATGTAGGCCTTATATCACATTAAAGTATTGTGTCGTTGTTCATATTTTAAGATAAATTATGTTAGTTATTTTTTGAATTGACAAATAAAACCCAGACAAGGAAATCGAACCCGGGACTTTTTTCTTAATACGCCAATGCCCCTACCACTGAGTTATCCAGGAGTCTTCCCGTATTCAGGGTCATTAGTCAATCATATTTTAAGGAAGAGTCTATGATGGACAAGAGCATTGGCGTACTAAGCAAAAGGTTCCGGGTTTGATTTCCATGTCCGGGTGTTATTTTTCAATTTAAAGAATACTATAGGAGGCCTATTTAGATGCGGCTATAACCTTATTGAACATTTACTTAAGTAGTGGCTATTTAAGCCATTAAGTTAATTAGTTAATAGATATCCCTACAAAAATTAATATAATACATCTCAACCCGTAATCCCACGATGGGAGTTACATGGTCTAAGGTATCAGGCTCACATTATACTGAATTATTGGTGACGGGGAGGTTAAGGTTCGAATCTCAGCCGGGTGCCTATGCGTACGCGCTGTGGTTTTACCCTTAACTCTCCACGCCAATGTGGATGCATTTCCTTTAAGATATTCTCACAATCTCCACCCTTTGGATTAAGTCGTTGTTGGCTTTGAATTAAAAAAAAAAGAGCTGGTCTCTAAGTTTTTTTAATTACAATTTTAAAATAAAAATACGTAAATGAAAAGTCCATGAACATGCTGAAAAGCTTTTTCACTTTCTAACTGTTCCAACACATAATTTCCCTTCCCCTGTTTTCCCCTTTTGCTGGACCACCTTAATTGTTTTAATTTCGCCCGGCCTTAATCTTCTACATCATCGTAATTATGATGCATTCCACACTTTCATTTCTAGGTAGCAACCAAGTGTTAATTGGGTGATAGTTTTGCAGATAAACATCATCATGATCTGTTTTAGTTTCGCTCGTAAGACAATCGAGGCTGACACTTAAGTTCATCATGCATTATATGACTTATAAATCATAATTACATCGTCAATGATTCGATGGACAATGTTGTTTTATCAAGTGTGAAAATGTGGTATTTAATTTAATATGTTGATATGTGTTATTGATGACGTCTTAATGTAAGCTTAAATTACCAACCTAGAACGCGTGAATTGTTTTAGCTTCCTAGTAGCGATAATGGCAATACATGATTCACCAATCAGCTTAGAGTTAAACTTTATTTTATGTTATATTGTTCTTATTTTAAAGTTGGTTATTACTTTGGATTAACTTATATTGCCCGTTTAAAGACGGATTTGCGTTTTTTAAATATTATATGGGATATTTAGCTAGATCAACGAGGAAATTATAAAATAATTTGTCAATCAAAGTGGAGTGCTTTAAAAGAAAATCTGTGTTGATTGACTGTAGCCATGATTGTGAGAATTGCTCGTAAAAAGTGCCGAGCTTACATCTGCAAAAGAATATAGTTTGAGACCCGTATGGATAGATTATACTCACCACAATTTGCAAAAATGGTCAAATTGGAGAGATTCGGTGTTTATCTTAAGTACTGTCACCAGCAACTGTGAACACACGGACAAGGCGTCATTCGCTTCCCGACTGGTTTGCTGGTGACGAGGACAAGTGGTTTTTTTTAGCACCGCAATTTATAACCTCTTCAAGTTATACTCATGTGTACTAATAACGCTGATGAGCTAAGGATGAGTAATGTTGAATTTAGAGGAAGTGTGCTCGTATTTTCGTGGAAGGAGAATGGAAAACTATTTTGAAAAAAATCTACCTACACCCGACCAGGATTCAAACCCTATCCTCCTTGTCATTGGCAGTTTAGTTTATTGCGAGAGTGAGGCCTTAGACCATGCGGCCATCGAAACAGGTAAGGTCAATGTTCGAATCATAGTTGGGTTTGACGCACTGAGGAGGGTTTCACTAAATTGTTTCCCACTCCTCCTTCAGGTAAATTGGGCTACATTTCCTCTAATGTAAACATGAGAACAGACCAGATGGGTATAAATTGTATTTAAAGGACGCTGAAATGCTCACAATAGACTAGACGGTCGATGACAGTAAGATTGGTGTTCAAATCTCGGTTGGGTGTATTGATGATGTTTTTTCCTCAATTGTTTTTCCACTCTATCTCCATTCAAACATGAAATTATTTAATTTTACATATTGGTGTGACTCATCATCGTTATAATATAGCTAATTTTCAGAATAAAGTATTGTTGTAGCGAACAAACAATACGTACATTTATTTTGATGGTTTGAACACCAACGGAAGCGCCAAACCTCGCATCATTTACCCCTTACTTACTGTACCTATTCCATTGTATTAGGAACTCTAGAACTCATTGCTGCACTTCCAATAGTACGCCACCTATTCCTATTTTGAGATAGTTCTATCCAGTCCACCTCATTACAACACATCTATATTGTGAGCTAGTTTTATCCAGTCCACCTCATTACACGTTATCCCTATATTGAGCTAGTTCTATCCAGTCCACCTCATTACACGTTATCCCTATATTGAGCTAGTTCTATCCAGTCCACCTCATTACACGTTATCCCTATATTGAGCTAATTTTATCCAGTCCACCTCATTACACCCTATCTCTATCTTGAGCTAGTTCTATCCAGTCCACCTCATTACACGTTATCCCTATATTGAGCTAGTTTTATTCAGTCCACCTCATTACACCCTATCTCTATCCTGAGCTAGTTCTATCCAGTCCACCTCATTACAACCTATCTCTATCTTGAGCTAGTTCTATCCAGCCCACCTCATTACACCCTATCTCTATCCTGAGATAGTTCTATCCAGTCCACCTCATTACACCCTATCTCTATCTTGAGCTAGTTCTATCCAGTCCACCTCATTACACCCTATCTCTATCTTGAGCTAGTTCTATCCAGTCCACCTCATTACACCCTATCTCTATCTTGAGCTAGTTCTATCCAGTCCACCTCATTACACCCTATCTCTATCTTGAGCTAGTTCTATCCAGTCACCTCATTACACCCTATCTCTATCCTGAGCTAGTTCTATCCAGTCCACCTCATTACACCCTATCTCTATCCTGAGCTAGTTCTATCCAGTCCACCTCATTACACCCTATCTCTAACCTGAGATAGTTCTATCCAGTCCACCTCATTACACCCTATCTCTATCTTGAGCTAGTTCTATCCAGTCCACCTCATTACACGTTATCCCTATATTGAGCTAATTTTATCCAGTCCACCTCATTACACCCTATCTCTATCCTGAGCTAGTTCTATCCAGTCCACCTCATTACACCCTATCTCTATCTTGAGCTAGTTCTATCCAGTCCACCTCATTACACCCTATCTCTATCCTGAGCTAGTTCTATCCAGTCCACCTCATTACACCCTATCTCTATCCTGAGCTAGTTCTATCCAGTCCACCTCATTACAACCTATCTCTATCCTGAGCTAGTTCTATCCAGTCCACCTCATTACACCCTATCTCTATCCTGAGATAGTTCTATCCAGCCCACCTCATTACACCCTATCTCTATCCTGAGATAGTTCTATCCAGCCCACCTCATTACACCCTATCTCTATCCTGAGCTAGTTCTATCCAGTCCACCTCATTACACCCTATCTCTATCCTGAGCTAGTTCTATCCAGTCCACCTCATTACAACCTATCTCTATCCTGAGCTAGTTCTATCCAGTCCACCTCATTACACCCTATCTCTATCTTGAGCTAGTTCTATCCAGTCCACCTCATTACACCCTATCTCTATCCTGAGCTAGTTCTATCCAGTCCACCTCATTACACCCTATCTCTATCCTGAGCTAGTTCTATCCAGTCCACCTCATTACAACCTATCTCTATCCTGAGCTAGTTCTATCCAGTCCACCTCATTACACCCTATCTCTATCCTGAGCTAGTTCTATCCAGTCCACCTCATTACAACCTATCTCTATCCTGAGCTAGTTCTATCCAGTCCACCTCATTACACCCTATCTCTATCTTGAGCTAGTTCTATCCAGTCCACCTCATTACACCCTATCTCTATCCTGAGCTAGTTCTATCCAGTCCACCTCATTACACCCTATCTCTATCCTGAGCTAGTTCTATCCAGTCCACCTCATTACAACCTATCTCTATCCTGAGCTAGTTCTATCCAGTCCACCTCATTACACCCTATCTCTATCTTGAGCTAGTTCTATCCAGTCCACTTCATTACAACCTATATCTTTCAGGTACATTCTAATGTTATCCTTCCATTTGCATCTCGGTCTTTCTAATGAGTCTTTTTTCATTGGGTTTACCAGTCAATACCCTGAACACGGTTCTAGATTACCCCTCTCGCGCTACATACCACTAACCCCTCCTAATCCTTTAATTGACTCTCTGTATCATCGCCAATGAACTTCCAATCAACCAATCAGAGACGTTCCTTCTGCCTAACGACAAAGTCGCATGTTTCTGGTGGAAAACACCTTGAAAACTACTCTCAAGGCTGTTCTGCCCGTGTGAAGATGGTAGCTAAGGGAAGTCGGAGGGAGAGAGTGCCTGGAAACTGATTGCTACCATGTCAAGTATTAATTAAAATAAAATTTGACTTCCTCCATAATAGTGTGCCGCGAAATTTGGGGTATGTGCCACCAAAATTTCCTAAGATTTTAATCTAACTAAACAGCTCGTAATGAATCTACTACTAGTTCCAGTTTTAAGCCTCCCAAAGTGTTATAGCGATAGATAATTTTAGGTTTCACTTGAAAATAAGATTATGACCGACCAGTTTCTATCTGAATCTTTTGTGGAGAACGCTCGAGCAATGAAACAAAGATTCTGAGAAAATGAAGCGGCATACAAACACCAAACATGCCAGTGAGGCCCATAAAGCCATCATCTTAACACAAGGCACAAATAAAATGGAACATTTATTTAAATTTCAAATAGTGCACCTAAGGCATCATTCAAAGTTTCTGAATTGATCGCGAAAAAACACAAAACCACATGTTAATGGTGAAAATTCGATTGGGCCAGCCTGTCGGGTCATTAAGATAGGCCAAAGTATTTCTGAAATATCTGAGAACATTAGTCAAAATGTTGTTGAAGGAATTAAAGTAAACAGGCAATTTACTTTGCAAGTAGATGAGGTCACTGATAGAATTATTATTATTATTAGCACCGCGTCTTACTACCCGTTCTTGTTATACGCACTTACGCTAATGTGCAATGGTAGGGTGATTGTGAGATGAAATGGAGGACCTACAGTTTAACGTGGAATCCGAACCACGGTAGAGGCCTGGCATTCCTCACATTCACAAGTTGTGATTAATACACATCTTGTCAGAGGTGAAGGAAGGGTTTGGCAATCAGATAAATCTGTGCCGGGACCGAGGATTGAACCCCGGACCCCCAACACAGAAGTCTGTACTGATAGAAGAGTACGCTTATTGTCAACTGCATTTCGATAATCATCATTTTAATTTTTATCTAAATTTAATAGACAAATTTATTATATTACAGCCTTTACATAAGTGTGCCGTGAAAATATTGTCTTGGACTAAATGTGCCCTGAAGTGAAAAAGGATGGGAATCCCTGATCTAGAGGGTGAAAAAAATCACGAATATTACACCTTTAACACAAAACGTATAAGCTAATTCCATGTACTTCATGTGATCGACATTAATCAACTCGGACAGAACCTTCCAGTGACCTGTTTTTCAAGTCACGGGTGAACCAAAACAAGTCTAAACGAAATGCTTCCAGACAAGAATTGAAATCGGCTCCTTTCACATGTAGAATAAAAGGTTTTAACCTTATAACTAGAGTTCGTTGATCCCTCCCCTTCTATTCGCCTCAAGAGTCAGACGCTCTGATTGGTCAATAAAAAAAGAAGCTGTGGTAGGGTGTCATCGGCAAAGTTGTATCTGGAGCAATCGTCTCAGGACAGTTAGAAAGTCGAGTCATGGCTGAAGGCCAGTGCATGAAGTCAGCAGAAATACAAAATAAATATTCTGAAAATTGAAAAACGACAACTGGACACGGGAATCGAACCCGGGACCTTTGGCTTATTACCACTGGGCTATCCAGGAATAGTCCCGTGCCCAGGGCCATTCTTCACTCATATTTTTAAGGCAGAGTCTATGATGGACGTGCGGAAATCTTGGCTACAAATGTGTGATTTTATTAAGATCGCGAGCTATCAGATAACGCAACCACCTTCGACTCGGTAGTTGGATTATTGCTGCCACTTGTACAATTATTATAATTGTAAGGGATTGCATATTTAATAATCAAATAGCCAAAGCTAGTATTTGTGGAGAGAGAAAGAATGATAAAACAGCCAGGAAAAAACACCTTTACATCCGACCAAGAATAAAGACCCGAACTCACCGTCATCAGTAAACCAGATGAAATAAGTTAAATGTTTAGGTCACGTGCCCAACCAATAGGGTAATACAATGATAATTGAAAAGAAAACACTTTCTATAATGCTATTACAAACGTATCCTATTTCATTAATGGGACTACTACCGAACTAAAAGAACAAAAAAAAACAAAGATCATATTTATTGGGACGTGACTATCCCAGTTGCAGACGTTCTATCTGCGCCGAGCGATCCTCTGCCATGTATTACAGTGTGGCCAACATAAGTGTTCTTATTTCTCTACAGCTGCATTATCATTAAATGCACTCCAAGGAGGCTATAACATGAATCTCCCAGCAAGCATCGCTTCAGAATACTCGCTCTGAGCGAAAATTGGACACAATGATTTACAGCTTTCAGTAGGATCAACCTTTTAAAGTAATAAGCTCACAGAAACGTACTGCTGCTTGTCCAATACTCGAAATATTTTACACGTCTTAATGACCTCTGTAGACAGCCATCTCTGTGAGCAGAATTTATAAATTTAGTGTCCTTCCACCATATATTGCTTCAAGATATGATTTATAACTAACGGAATCTGCAGAAACCTTAAAAAAAAGCTATTACTTTCGAAGGAATGCCCGTTTTTAAAGTTACATTGTTTTTGGTTACCCATATAATTAAACTCACCCCCAAATGAAAACGAAGATATCACGTCAAATAAGCAAAGCTTTATTTTTATAATTAATTTGTATGGCATTTTTATTTTTATTATATTAGTAAGTTGAAATTAATATTTGTTACGTATTATGTATTTACCATACAAACATGTGTTTTAGTAATACAAGTTCTCTTTAAAGATGGAACTCTTACATGGGGATCAAACCTAGGACTTTTGGTTTAGAGCATCAATATTTCACCACTGAGATTAATATATTCAAACCATTTCCAGGGTTATGGATAAAATATTAAAGGCTTCTGAACTGTGCGGGTTCAATTCGATTCAATCCAATTCGTCACGGCCATAAAATGTATAATTTGTGAAATGAGGGCTTCCCCTTTTACAGTGATGAATAAACGGTCAGAGGACTAGAAGTTGGGTCGATTCTAAAGTTAGCCTGGTATCTTCTGTAAGTTGCGTTCTGATATAATCAAGATTTAGAAAGGTTACGTTGAATACACAATAAGTAATCAAATTAATTAAAAATGTTGATGAGATTATTTAATCCACCTTGAAGTGATTATTGTAATTTAGTGCAGTTAGATCATATTATATTTTATTATAATTATTATCAAATAGTAAGCATCTAACACAAACTAATCGCGAATAGCGCATGGGATGACAGCTATAATTAGCTCCGAATCAATAGTACCACACCTGCTAACACCTCACGAAGTAAACAGGAATTTAAAACAACAAAGTTTGTTGGGGGAGAGATGGATTTGGACAACATTTGAAGGTGTAGCGTTCTAGCAAATCCATACCACAGCACAAGTCCTAGCTACGAAACTGTTTTGAATCCCGGACAGAAAAAAAACAAGTGAAAATATGCAGAGTGGCATCACAAAGGTTCGTAATTCCCTCATGTGAGAAGGTACCAAGGCACTGATAGCCCAACTGGGCTTAGCTTCTGAATAATATATAGGGACGTACCCAGATATGTATTTTGGAATGTCTGTAGTGGCTCGTGATGAAGTATACCCAAAGGAAATGCAAGAAACCTTTTTGAATAAATCCCTCTTGAAGAATTTTAATGTTTTTTTTAACATAATCGAAGATTTATAGTTTTTATAAATTTTACAAGATTCCAATCATCTATTAGTGCAGGCATTGAGGAAGGGGAAAAAACTCAATGGCATCATCTGGCAACTGAGCCATACCAACCAAGCGGCCACCGTCTATTGGTTGATATAGTGTCGACTACTGCGGAAAGAGGGTGTCATGTGGTCAGCACGACAAACCTTCCAGCCGTTAATCTCAGTTTTCAAGATCAAGATGCTACTTTTTTTTTAACTCAAGTGGCTCCTCATTTGTATTCACGAGGCTGAGTTGACCCTATTACAGACCCGATGCTTTCATATAAAATCTGAAAACGTTGGGGATCGAACCAGGGACCTCTGGATCAATAGCCATAAACCATGATTACTAGACAAGAGTCGGACACTGAAGAAGAATACAAAAGTAAAATGTTTTTAAAATAGTTTCAGAGGGTGTTTTAACCCCATATACTCTAGGCACGGCCTTGAGTATTGACACCAACTGAAAAATGAATTCTTAAGAACAGTTTGTCATTTTTATGTTTACGCTCTGAAAGTGCTCTCAAGAATTACAGTAGCTTTCCACGCGGATGACTTAAGATTACGATCATGATTTAATGCCAATAATGATGGCTGGCCTATGGAAGCGTGCCATTTATTACCCACATAAAAACTTCAAAGATAATCGAAATATGTTTATTTTTGTCCTATCCGACTTGATTTGCACACTAGTCACTAAGTCACTAAGAGTACTTTCTTTAGTACTTACGATTGCACTTAAGCGCCACTAAATTGACTAAAATAATCTAAAAACCTGTTTGAATCAAATCATCAGAAAGTTTGGTTAATCGTTTGTAAACTATTACTATTATTGTTAATTAATATTTGTACGTCATGTCTTACTAACTGTCCGGGTTATTCGAATATTTACTCTAATTCGTTTAGGGATGAGAAAAATGAAATTTAAGTAATTCGAAGGTAGAATGGAAAGTAGTCAGATAAATACAAACTATATTCACCTGACCTGGTTTTGAACCATTGTCACCCTGTCACCAAAAATCCCGTCAAGATGGAGCTGCCGCATTTATCCGCGTACCAATCGTGCGGTTGCATGTAATAAAATGTCAGGCTTAGTAAAAAATATATATACTGTGGATACACTTGACACAAGTGGTATTACCGATTTAATAAAATATTCATGGATAAGAAGGGTATATAAACGAAAATGCACTTTCTTAGAGAGAAAGTGGAAAATCTCTGTCATGGAGAAACAATCTATAGTATACTCAACCGGTATTTGAACTCTTGTCCATGATTTACAGATCATATATTGACATGAAAATTGTATAAACTAAATTATTATATTTTCTTCCTACTACAATTATTGTTAAGAAACCAGGAAGTAGACAATAGATTATGTTCTTTTATTTTATTTTTAATTTTAATTGAGGTGTTTAACGTGCACTTTTTGAACCAACTGATTATATCAGCACACGACTTACAAACTAACTTAAATCTATAACAGACACAAAACCTAAGCACACCTGCCATTAATGCATCACTGTTGAATGGGAAACCTCAATTTCATTAATGATACATTTTTCGGTTACACCAGGAGTCGAATCCGGTACCCTTAACTCAGCTAACAATCATGCTATTGAATGAGCTAAGTGCGGTGATAGGGGATAATCAAACGTGGAAGTAATACGGACCCGCTTCGGTGGCCGCGTAGTCCAACGCGCTAATCTCGTGTTGGACTAGACTGCTGAAGACGGGGAGATCGGGGTTTGATCGCACTCTGGTGAATGGAGGGTGGTTTATCCTAAATGGTTTTCCACTCTCACTTCTCTCAAATGTGGGCACACTTCCTCTAAATTAGGCCTTCCTAATACCTAGCCCATTAGTGTAATTAGTATATAGGCATATAAACCTGAACAAGTAGTAAGACGCGGTGCTAAAGAAAAAACTGAATTATGTTCTAAGTTCTAAACATTATTTATGTAGGCCTATCTAAACATAAGAGTAATTGTACTATCCTATTAAATTGTTTGTAAAAAGAATTGAGTTTCAAAAATAACATCAAACTACCGCAATGTTATTCTTAGTTCTTAGTGCTTCTGCAAGAAAAAAAAAAAAGCCAATAAAATAATTTCACTGCATCTTAATGGAAGATAATTTTAATGGTTGAATATTTTGTGGCGGTAATACAAGTATTCAAATTACTTTATGGCACTAGGAAAGAGTTAAAAAGAGTATTTTCTGTAAATTTGCATACCTAAACACCATCAAATAGCCCATTGTTTTTATTGAAACACCTTTTGATTATTTTATTAAGATTTTAAAATTCAGCATATTTATTTATAATGAATAAGCTATTGCTTTGTTTTTTATACCATGCTCTACGTCTAATACCCGTCAGGGCTGTTCACAAATTTACACTAATAGTCTAAGGACAAATAAAATAAAATTTATAGAAAAGTCTATCGATATTTTAGTGGATAAAAAAAAAGTGAAAAATATTTAGGAAAAACCACTTTTATACACCCAGCTGAGATTTAAACCCCGACTTCCCCTTAGTTAGAAATCCAAACTAGACGAGCTTGGCATTTAGTCCGCTTGTCCACTGATGCGGATTTAGTGGTAATATAACCTTGTAAGAGGACACACTAGCTAGAGCTATATTTCAACAGTTTTAAAAATTTGTTAGTGGAAATAAAATAATGTATTAAGTAAAAAAGTTTGGATAACATTTTTATATGAAACTGCAAAGACGGATAATTGTCATTTAATTGAAAACAAATTGGAGATCTGAGTTGTTTTACTAAATATCTTTGTTTTATCCTAGTTCATACTAATTCATTTTAAACTTCTATACAATTTTTGTTTTATTTTAATCTGCCTCAGATTAGTTTAGTTAATAAAATGCTATTCTTTAAAATTATGTTCCCTTGCGCAGGCGCAATAAAAAGTCACTTCACAAAGATACGAAATAATGTTAGTGTCAGCCCTAGAGAAATTCAACTTCCTTCCTCCTTGGTGACGTGCTTCTTCAATCTCATCCCCTCGTTTTTCAGCTATCCCCTTCAGCGAGATAGGGTCATTCCTTATTCCTTGACTTAACTGGTAGGTGTGTGTAGAGTTACTCTTCCAATACAAGGTTAATACATAAAACATATACATACCATTTAAGCTTCATTGGATAGATTACCGATGTGTTTAATGGGAAAAAGAACGATTGATTTAAATAAATTTATTCATTTTTTTAAATGATCCTTTGCTCAATAGCGAACGATACATATCCTATATCTAGAATGGGTCCTCGAAGATTGTATTTTCCCTGCAACCGACTGTCCGTTGCAAGTCTTCTAGAAGCCGTAATAACAATGCGGAAGATGATGAAAGAGGTTACAAAAAAAAAAAAAAGTACCTGAGAGACGTTAAAGGCAAGAGAATAATAATTATGACAAGGTTTCAAATGAAAGGGGGGGGGGAGGAGGAAGGGAAGATCTGAATGATGAGGGGGTGGGTGGGGGTGGGGGGTCTTAGAAGAGAGAAAGGAAAAAAGAAGGAAGATTTGTGTGGAAGTGGATTAGTTTTACTGACCTCACACAGTTTTCTTTTTTTACGATCTTCAAGAATATGACTAGTGATTTCATTGCACCGAGATTGGCAACCTTTTCAGAGGACTCACTCTAGATAAGAAATAAATCTTGGCACATATTTTTGACACATATTAAACACTTGTAAATGTAGGTCAAGGAAACTACATTAGGTTTTGGTGGAAAGGAACTTTTAGAAAATACAAATATATTTGTTTGAGGCCCAATAGATAAAATTTTCAATATAATTAGAGTTATATTATAGGTTTTGATAATAACCTGTTTATAAAAATCTACATCTGGAGATGACATTATATGACGTAAGACAACTAAAAATTAGATCTAGTAACTTTTCTTGTGCCAAATAAGTTTTTTCTTTAAACATTTGACTGTACAGTGAGCAAAGATAATGGCAACTACTGGAAAATCTTGTTGTTCAGCCATATTTTATGATGAAATTTCGAGATAATTGGTAGTAAAAACAGTTTTTTATATATTTCAGCTAATACAAGTTTGGTTATCAACTAAACTAATGCGTTGGAATAATTTTTCAGTTTTTTAGGGCCTATAAAATGTAGGCCTATTTTTATTAGCTATTTATTTTGCTCGACGTATTTCTACCCTTCCAGCTTACCAACATTTAATTACACTAATGAGATAGCTATGGGGAAGGTAGAATTTAGAGTAAATATACCCTCATTTGTGTGTCGAGAGTAGAAAACTATTTAGGAAACATCCCTCTCAGTATACCTCACCTGATTTAGAATCCCAACCTCCCCGTTCATACTAAATTTTGTTAAATTTAATCCGCGCATTTGTCAGTTATCGTGGACAAACAAACAGATTTTCAAGGGGCCACAATCGTAATATGGATAACCAGATCGAAAAACCCTGTGCATATGTTACTCAGACAAATCTCACAGAATTTACTTGCCAAATTTGGTCAAGATTGATCCAGATATTTCTCAGATATAGTGGGACAAACATATTAACAGACGGACAAAACGACCAATAGTCAAGTTAAAACCGGAACTCGCGATGCTCAATCACTTAAAAAAAGGTCAAATTGTATCAATATTTTTGTTATAACATACGGATTAATGTTATTCAACTATTACCATTCTCTAGTAACTGTTTATTGTTACTAAAATAATACATTAGCAATTTATTTATTTTCGTGCAGAGCTTACAATAATGTAACAAAATGTAGTTTCATAAATACTGAAAAATATTATACTAAATTATTTGTTTGATTTATTAAACACCGCTTGATTTCATTAATGATATTCCTTAGCCATACTAATATTATATTAAAATAAAAATACAGAAACAATTTTCGAAGAGGATTTTTCAGGTCTTTCTGCAACATTTGCTTTATATCTAAAGGGGAAGGGGAATGAAATTGATCTTTTCATCACCAAGACACGTGCAGGTGACCAATTTAAAACAAGATTTCTTCTCTCACACATTATTATGGGAATTTCCCTTACAATAATAATAATAATAATAATATTTAGCACCGCGTCTTACTACCCGTTCGGGTTATACGCTTAAGTACTAATTACGCTAATGGATTAGGAATTGGGAAGGTTGAATTAAGAGGAAGTGAACCCACATTTGCGTGGAGTGAGAGTGGAAAACCATTTAGGAAAAACCACTCCCAGTTCACCCGACCGAGATTCGAACCTCGATCTCCCCGTCCTCGGTGGTCGAGCTCAACACGACTAGCGCGTTAGCCAACTACGCCACCGAGGCGGGTTACAATTATAAGTCGTGACAACAAATTTAACAAAATTCTCAAGCTACTTCAAGTGAGATGTAGGGCAATAAACTCTTGCCCAAATGTAAGCATTCTATCAAATATTAAGCAGAAGCAACTCTTTATTTATTCAAAATAAATAAGCATGGACTATCTTTTAGTTGACTTACAGTGACGTATCATGGCATGTTTCCAGGATAAGTATAGGTATTTAGTTTCACCTCCACCTGTGAATTGTTATCACAGCTCAGCAGAACACACAGTGTGTCAGATATCAACGGAAACATATTTCCAATGTGAGGTATGTAGTGCAGAGCCCATGCGTGATGGGTCAATTGAGGAGCATGTGGGTGGGAAAATAGCACAGCAGGTATAGATTAAACAAGCTCTGCTTACTCTAGCGACACTCCAAAACACGCCGCTGCCTCGAATATCTTAACAAACTCCCCATCAGTCCCCCAAAACTGAGAATAACACTCAAAACGCAATTAAAATGTTCTCTGAGAGCTTGATATGATCAATTATCAGATTATCATCGACGTCATTAGAGATAGTAAGCTAGTGTAGAGGAGCGTATCTTATTTAACAAGATAAATGGGTTGGGGGGGGGAGACTTAGTACTTGCGTATAGGGCAAGATTTCTAAGATAAAATTGAGCCTGGATTTAACTAAGTAATTGGGACTAAGTAACTACTGATAACATATTTTTGGATTATTTTTATATTTTTTTATGATAAGTGATTGATTATTTTAACTAGTCAATGTTTATTTATAAGAAAGAGATTAAAAGAATAAACAAAATTTAGTGGAATTTCTGGTCCCGATATTCTGTAGCACTCTTACTCAAAATTTATGCCACGAAAATCAGTTCAAACACATGTAAACACTAATTTTTATTTGAAGAATATTTTAGTAAATTCAAACATATTTCTCTGTAGCCAACATTGATAGCATTGATAGCATGATGTTTTTAGGTGGACTGGATAGAACTAGCTCAAGATAAGGATAGGGTGTAATGAGGTGGACTTGATAGAACTAGCTCTAGATAGGTATATGTGACGTACGTCGTTTATTTTCTGTTTGGTATGCTTGCAATAGGTGCAATATCCGCGGCGACAACCTTGCTATTTTATAATTTATTAATTACCATGTTTTATTCGGTAACAGCTATAAAAGAAGACGCAGCTTGTGAATGTTATATTGGTGGTGCTTGAAACACATTTTTTTTAAACCAAATTGACACATAAAAAGAGACAGAAAGAGAATGTATATCAAGGTTGTCTTGTCTTAAACGAAGGCTTCTATCACTTCTTATCACTAACTGGCCCTGGTTCGTTACTAAGATAATACATCACATCCTTGAATATGCTTACACTTTAAAAAGTAGCAAATTTTAATTAACATGTGTATCTATTTCTTTGTAGAAAAAAACATATAATATTAAGCATTAAAACATTGTTAGCCCTTATAGGTTATCAATATATATTTTCTAAGTCTTAAAATGAAAAGCTCTGAAACGCAATCCACATGTGTAGTACTGGGTGGACAATTAAATATCAACGTTATCAAGATCTGTACGTTTGCATATTGATCTTAGAGTTGCGGAATCAATTTTAAGGGTCTAATACGAATCTTTGTTAAATTTGGTATGTTGCTATTACTTATTGATACTTTAATGCTACAGTATAAGTTTATTATTATTAGCACCGCGTCTTACTACCCGTTCGGGTTATACCCACTTACACTAATGTGTAATGGTAGGGTGATTTTGAGATGAAATGGAGGACCTACAGTTTAACGTAGGATCCGAACCACGGTGGAGGCCTGGCATTCCACACATTCACAAGTTGTGATTAATACACATCTTGTCAGAAGTGAAGGAAGGGTTTGGTAATCAGATAAATCTGTGCCGGGACCGAGGATTGAACCCCGGACCCTCAGCACAGAAGTCTGACACCTTACCCCTAGAGTACCAGGTCACCATCCAGTATAAGGTTTAGTTGTTTTCTGACCCTGAATTAACCGAGTATAATTAACTGTTAGTAAACAATAGAACTAAACCTCATTAAAGTAAAAATAAAAGGATAGGGCCTAATTGATGATTTGACTATTTATTGGTGGGAGTAGCTTTGAATAAAAATTACTTTCACAACACCGTTGCTAGCTCTCAATAGTAACTGATTGATATTTATAAATAAATTTAACTCTGTTGAGATTGATACCACATGCCAAAATTCGCATACCTTGCTTATGAAATACTTTCGAGTAAATTTACTAAATCTTAGACCTGCTTCAGTGGCCACGCGGTCTAAGGTGCTATTCTCTCAATAGACTAGACTGCTGATGACGGAGAGATCGGGGTTCATATCTCTATTGGATGTACTGAGAGTGGTTTTCCCTAAATGGTTTTCCACTCTCACTCCACGAAAATGCGAGGAAGACTTCCTCTTAACTCAACCTTCCTCGTACCGGTACCTAGAACATTAGCATAATTAGTACCTATTTATATATATATATAGAGCTTATATATATAGCTTTTATATATATATATCTATCGTGAAAATGTATAGGTGTTTTATATATATATATATATATATATATATATATATAACCTATACATTTTCATATTTGTTACATATTTGTTAAATTATGAATCTACCAGGACTCGAACTGTACAATCTTTGATTTGAGTTCATGCATGTGAACAACTCTTATGGCTGTATTTATAGTCTTGAAACTCAACCAATCTCCAAGATTATTAAATAAGCAGTTCTAGTTAAATGAGGGATTTATTGAACTCAAAATCTCAATCAAATATACGACTTACATAATTTATTCACTATGGTATTTAATGTACACTTTCTAAACGCAAACACATACAACAAAATAACAAAACCTAAGGTTGGGGATGTAGTGAAGGCAAGAAAAAGTTAGTTTCTTTTTCAGTTTTTTTATCAAAACATTTATTTGGCCATAATAAATCAAATATTGCTTCAATACAAATATAAAGTTTAATTTTATTCAAATGGTTACCTCAACAATTCTTAAATATGTCAAGGATATTCTGGAATTTAATGGCAACTTTTTCTCTTACTTAAAAAGTGTGTCATCCAATGCCGCTATTCTGATAACATAGTTTCAACAACTCTTAATATCATCATGCGAATGAAATTAAACTTTATGTTTGTATTGAAGCAATATTTTATTTATTTAGGCCAAAAAATATTTTTCTATAAAAAACTACAAAAATAACTTGCCTTTTCTCGCGTTCCCTCCATCCTCACCTTAAGGCGGCCGCCTCGGTCAGCGAGAAAGTATCAATCTTTGTCAGGCCACTCGGCTTAAAATACAATGGTTTGTGTCGTATTCTGGAAATACTTCACTATTCTGTATAACTTATACTCCCTTTCACCCTTCAACTAAAACCACCCTTTGTCATGCCAATTAGAAATAAAGAAACGAAAACTACGAAACTTCGTATTACAAGGCTCGCTGCTATTTCTCAATTATCTTAAAATTTTCTTTTGTCACCCTATAAACAAATTATCGTATTGGTTTGAAGAAGGACAAATCTAGAGCCCTTTAATATCAGGCATAGTCTCAAAGTTCCACAAATATGCTTATAAATTCGTTGAAAATGAGCTAATGGCACATTTTCACATTTTGTTGTTATTAATGAAAGTCCAAATATAAGATTGTTAAGTAAAAAGTATCCTGTTTGAATCTTCCGGCTTTATTTTGGCGTGAACCATATTTTGAAATAACGAAGCGTAAAATTAAATGATACTATTATAAAGCCACATGGTTGACTTACTCAATCACTCAATCACTCAATCACTCACTCACTGACATTAATGTTTACCCACTTCCAGATGAGCTAGAAACCTAAAATTTGGCAAACTTATAGCTCCTTGCCTGTAACCGACGGGAAAATTCCAAAAAGTTAAAAAAAAAAATTCAACCCCGAAAAAAATTCAAACTGGCGAAGTAACTTTAAGGTCGGTGCGGTATATAAAATACAATACCGGTAACTTTGAGTTGTTACGTTCAAAACAACGCTGGAATTACATTCCCCAACGAGCAAAGCAAATATTGATATAGAGCTGAATTGATATAAAGCACGGCAATTTCTCTCTTACGAGGTACCTCCCTTAGTACTAAATGCCAAAATTTAAACTCAGTATTTATAAAATGTATATTAAGACGAACTAGTTCACAAATTATAAATTATTTTGGGTGCTATTTATAATTAAACCAGTATAACCGTTATTCGCAAGACTTGTATTAAATCTGGGGAGTTGGGGTCTACGAATTTGGATCAGTAATTCATGTTTTCAATCAGACCCCTAACCGGCCCCATGATGTAGTGGTCAGTGTACCTGACTACGAGTCTAGGGGTCCCGAGTTTGATTCCCAGCTGTTACGTTGGGCACTTTTCCCGATATAGGAATCACTCCAACGGTCACCATGGTTTGGTTAATTAGGCACAAATATGTTTAATTGTTTCCACTGGTTCCACACCCTCATACTCACTATCACCATCAATTCATCTCATCGGGACATGCAAAGAGGCTCCATGGAAAGGATGTACTATTAGTAAATTAGGGCATCTCCTGGGCAACGGTACATTAGTACTACTGAATAATATTTCCACTACAGGGCTACATATGATGTAGGCCAGACGTGCAATATTATTATTCAATCCCTTGAAACACACACATTTTATTTCTCAAAATCACGTTTAATTTGAGCTATATTTACTATCCCCGTCTTACTACCCGTCAATGCTATCCGGCCTCAGAACCCCAGCCTTAGAACACGTGTTTGAGAGTTGAATCAGGGCCTCCCCGTTGTTACCGACGAATCAGACTTGACTTAGACGTACGCCTCTAGCTCACCTGACAATCGGTTTGGGTGTGACGGAAGGGGACGACTTGCGCTAGGATAAGTTTTTTTTACAGTTTTCTATAACAAAACTCTTTTTTTAATGAAATTAACAAAAATATTGCTCCAGTATATACATTCAGTTTAATTTGTGACAAACAGTTCTTGAATATTTTTCATGATCATGGCGGCGTCTGATAATATACCTTTTAAATAAAAATAAAAAGTCCTAGTCAAATTCAAGAATTACCACGACAAATATTACAAATAATTTGATACTATTATAATGTGTAATAAATTAAACTAATTTTTTTTACTGGAGCGATATTTTGTTTATATCGTCCCAATACTTATTTTTTATAATAAAAATTACAAAAGTACCTACCAAAACTCAGGTTTACTTCCATCCCACTTTGAATTTAAATAAAAAATGTCATTTAAACTTATTTAACGTTATGTTTTACCTGTCGTTTATCGGTGGTTGTGTAAACGCCGACGCTGGGGGTCATAGGGCGGTTGTCGCAGTAAACCCTGAACAAACTCGCGTCGTATTTACCATCGCAAGCCTCCATCTTATTTACTCTGGCTTCACTCCTCCTCACCAGGTTATATCAACTAGTACACACACACACAACTCATAAATAACATGTCATCTAGTTGCTTGATAATACCGAGGCAGGGTCATAGGTCATAAATCACGCGCAGTGCGTAATATGAGCGTCAGAGCCAGAGACGTCTATTATAATAATTACACTCGCAATAATTGTGTTCGGGCCTAGTTAAGGGGCGGCCAGACTGAGTGAGCGACTAAAATATAAAATAGAACACATTGATTGTAATGAGAGGTGGCTAGAATGGAGAGCGCGAGCGAGCGACTGAGCGCGCACGCTTGAAAGATAGAACTGGTTCTATTTTTCAAGCGAGCGCGCTTTAGCCGGTACAGTCTAGTTTACAGGCGCTAGGCAATATTATTGTATGTTGGTTCATTGAGTGCTAGGAAAACTTCTCATTTTAACATTTTTATTATTATCGATAGGTTTAGCACACTTGCTACTAACGGCCTAATTTAATAGGTAAGATCATAAACCATACCTATATGTATATATATGTAAAACCGATATGTTAAAATACTTCAATATTATCAAAGTAGGCCTTTACAAATAAGAATCATCATTAGCGTGGAGAGAGGATGAGAAAACCACAACAATAAATCACTTGTTAAAACCACCCTCATTTCACTGAGCCAAGATTCAGAGCCTCCTCGTCAACAAATAGCGAGAGCTATCTGCTAATCACGTGCTCGCTCGCACGCTTGTCAGTTTTGGCCGAACCCTTACGAGTCAAGACACAGCGTTTAGAATACCAACCACTAATCTACGAGGACTTGAACCTTAGAAACAACACAATCCAGGGGAAAATTTGTGATTTTTTGTCATCTCAATAAAGTATTTTATAGGACTGCACTTTTACATTTACATCCATTACTGTTTTCAGCCTGTAGCCTGAGTCAGTTTTTTATTCAAGTGATATATTTTCCACTACCGGCTTGCTAGGCCTGTCGTAGCTCCAGTTACCTTATAATCTAACTTAAAACTAATACAAGCATAACATCCAGTACCCCGGCCGTTAATACATTACTGTGAAAGGTTAAATCCACATTTAACCAGTGATAAATGTTTCAGTCATGCCAGGAATCGAACCCAGTACCCTTTGCTCAGTAGACAGACAAGCTACTGACTGAGCTAAGGTATTGGGTGGATAGGACTTTACTAGTAAATTATTTCCTCCCTTGCTATCCCGAACTTATCCTTCAAAGAATAATTATTTTACGCTCTTTCATTACATTATTTATATTGTGGTTAGTCAAATGGATACCTAGGTAAGAAACACGAATGGTTTACTCGCTACATTAAATATCACCACTGAAAGAACTGCAGGTATAATGGAAAAAAGTTTTATCTTCGTTTTGTCTCAGTTAAATGATGCCAAATCTTCTCACCTTCAATTATGGTGGAAAGTTGTGCATTGACGTAAGAAATAGCTACTGGAATATCGACTAACCGGCTTTTCAAAATTTGTCCTATATTTAAGGGAAGATTGACTAAACGGAAACAAGAGAATGACAACACTGCCTCCCAATAAAAACCATACAGTTCCATAAGAGATTACATTCAGTGTAATAAAGCACTCCAGAGCCTATCTTTCACTGACAACAATCCGCAAGCCGCCACTACATTTCATACAGATTATTGTCAGCAATTTCTACCTAAACATGTTTTTGTTATATATAATTAATTTTAAATGCTATGTTTTCACACACAGCCAATAATTAGTTCTAGTCCGCTGGTGAAAGAGACTTTAAACTTTAGAATTCGTTTACAGACGTTAGAATTGTGATGCTTTAGATGAAGACGCTCCAGAGGTTATCCCTTAAGCGGGCCAGTCTATGAGCTCGCCAATAACCTTATCTCACCAGATATCGGCAAAGCAACAAAAGCCATCAATCGAACTTTAAAATGAGAATCAACATTTTGTAATCGAAATTAATTCAGGGTTTAGAATGAACAATTGACAGAGTTGGGTCACTGAATTATTGAACCAACAAATTCATATAAAAGTAGTGTGGTATAGCGTAGCGTGTTAGAGCGTATCGTGTCTTACTGCCAGAATAAGCAGAGTCAGTTTAAACTGTACCTGTGAATGTTTTAATGACCTAATAGAATACTCATTAGTAAAGGTATCAATGAAAATAATAATATCACAATATAGAGTAGAGATTATACATGATTGATAAAATGAGAGCCCTTGTGTGTGAGAACATTATGACAGGTGTATTTAAAACAAGCTTTGCCTACCCTAGCAACACTGATATTCTACAATTCACGAGCTCAAGTACAAGTACTAGTAACTCAACTCAAATAATATTATAATATTGAGCGACTGGGCTACATTCTTACTGCCCAGTTTGTGGGAAGATTATCCAGTACTAATGTACCATTGCCCAGTGGACGCCCGAATAAGCTAATCGTACATCCTTTCCGTGGAGGCTCTTTCCATGTCCCGATGAGATGAGGTGATGGTGATTGTGAGTATGAAGTTGTGGAACCAGTGGAAACATTTAAAACCTAACACACCAAACGCTGGTGAACGTTGTGGTGATTCCCCTTTCAGCAAAAAATACCCAAGGTACCAGCCGGGAATCGAAACCGGGACCCCTAGGCTCGTAGCCGAATGCATTGATCACTACACCACTGAGGTGGTTAAACTTAACTGTGATTGTTAACGAAGTCTTCTCAACTTAAGCTCCAAGCAGTAGCCTGAAGAAAACATGTTTTTTTTAATTCGGGAATTTATTAGAGAAGCAAACTTTTTTGTATAAAATGAAATTGTTCTTTTTATGTGATTCAATGGAAGTATGTAGGCAACATGAATACAAATTTTGCCAAAAGAAGCAATTACAATTCCTTGAAAATATCTGATCTAATAGTTTTTAGTCAACGCTTAACATTCTAAGTGACAGAAAATAGATGGAATACCACTGCAAGTTAGTTCGTTACCCAAGAGTCGATGCCTGTACATTTTAATGTTAGTAAAAAACGCCACACACAAACTTCTGTCCAACATATACGGCTCTCTTTACTTTAAACAACGACCAATTAGTAAATAAAATCTCTACTATATCAGCCCTGGCCTAATAACAGCAATTAACTTTTAATTCATTAGTTTGATCTGTATCACTGTGGTAAAAATGGCCTCACTAATCCGATGAAAGTGACATATCAGTGAGTATTACTATCACTTTCAATTGGAAACACAATAGCAACACATCAGGGGTCTCCTGTTTGTTGTGGTAGCACATGTGTTTCAATTAATTGATCAACATCATGATATACACGACGGAGTTGATACAAATGGTGATATTATGATTGAAACAAATCAGTTTGAATTTTTTTTAATAGTGACGTTGTTTCTGATTTGTTGAAGATCTTTTTAGTACAATAGTATAGTGCATCGGGCCCCCAAACCAAAGTTAGAGAATTTAATTTCCCTCTAAATCTGTAATTTTTTAAACTATATTCAAATAATTAAACAACAGTTTTCTCGACATTAAGTAAAAGTTTTAAAAACCTATCAAAAAGAAACCCAGCATCCAAACGATTTTCAGTAAAATATATTAATATTTGGTCTTTACTGTTAACAATTTTTAAGACACCTTGTGTCAGAAAAACAAAACAAAAAATCGTATAAACTCATTCTTTATATTCATGCACAATGAGTCTAGACTCTAACGTTTATTCAATAAAACCATGTAAATGCGATGGCAGCTAATTTTGACGATTCTTAAGAATTTTGTCGGAGTATTTTCTCAACTTATATATAATTATTTTGTAGATTGTATGGTTCGATTTGACTAGAGTTATTTAAGTGGGATCTTGGCAGTTAAAGGATTATTCTACATAGTTGTTTTAATATTATTTCCAGGGCTGTTTTTCAAACTCGTCTAGATAACTTAGTAAACCTACATGAAATATAGGACATTATATCAAACACGAACCTCTTAAAGGCCCTCGAAATTACTAGAATAATGTTTTAGGTCTTATAGATGTAAGTTTATGTTATAATCTCATGATGCAATTTCTATTAGAAAATATTAACTATAAATATTGTGAAACAATAATCAATAAATTTAATCTCGTTAATCTCGTTATATTAAATAACCTCTGAGGGGGCGTAAATATATTTGAGTAAATAATAAAATTAATCTTAATAACGAGTGGTTTTTGAAAGGGATGAAAAAAAATTGAATTGCCGACGAAATATAAAATACATTAAAAAAACTTATTGATTCAAATGAGAGTTTAAGATAAGGGTAATTATTGGCCACTTGAAAAATAGATATTAGCTACTTTATGTAGATTGCAATTTGAACTAAGAAGGCACCAAAAAGGGTGGCACTTATTGTGACGAGAACTATAGGTAGCTATTATTGCGTGAGATATAACTACCCCCAAATATTCGTAAAAAATATATATTTGATTGGTAGGTTAAATAAATAGAAAATACCTTCTAAATACGTTTGAAATATATTATTTTAGATAAATAAAATCATTAAACAACTATGCTATTCATAATATTAGAAAAAAAAGTGTGGAATCAAGCCCACTTTAGAAAATTTATTTTTGGGAGGCCTATCTTGTAATAGCTCGTGGGTAAACTACCCAAACAGGATATGGCAAGGATTATTTTAAAAACTTAATTCCACTTAAAGTAAATTTAAAGATATTTCAATACATACTGCGCACAGAATTTTTTTTATAAGATTTACTTTTTTTACATCCATACTGTTTCAGCCTATGGCCTGGGTCAGTTTTTATTCAAGCCATATAATTTTCCACTACCGGCTTGCTAGCCTATCGTGCTTTCAATGCCTTATAATATAACTTTAAAGACTAGGAAGGACACATATCCAGTCCCCGTCGTTAATTTATCAATGTGAAAGCGTAAACCCATATTCTAATCAATATAATTTTAGACATCCCGGGAATCAAATCAAAACCCTTAGCTCAGTAGACAGACAGACACGCTACCAGCTGAGCTAAGGTGTCGGATAAGGCAGGTATTTTGAAGGTAACATGTATAGAAAGTGTATCTGTATTTTCATTGATTGAAAGTGAGAAATGTATCACGAAAAAAAATCCTACCTTAGTACACCTGTTAAGTTTTCAAACTCAATCCTACCGATCACCAGCAAACCAGACAAGATGAAGCTTATTTAATGGTTTTATGTTTAAAAAAACACGGTAGTATTCTAAACTAGAATCTTCACCCTAATAAACACGTGTATTTTTGTTTCATTAAATGTATTTGTATTTATGGTAACGAGACGTGGGGACAAGAAAATTTTTTTTATGAAAAATTTAGTAAGTAATAGAACAGTTATTCTCTGTTTCGTGCTAACAAAACGCCCAAACTCACATAGAAACACAGTCTGAATTTGGTCGATCGGACTCGTTTCAACCCATACTAAATAATTTAACTGGCTATTTTTTTTAAAATATGCTATGTACACGCCGTTCACTGTGAAAGTTTTACCTCGATGAACTACACTCTGGCCCTCTCTTAAAAGCTGCACCATTTTGGTACCATGAGAGGTAATCCTGGCCCCTTTCAGAGTATAGCTCATCTACAATAGGAGTGTAAATGACAGCTATCAGAAGGTTCTTTATTGCAAACATCGGCTGAAAGTAGCCAACGTCAACCTATTAGAAAATAATTATTATTTACATAATAATACTATTTATCAATAAAAGTGTTATCAAACGCCTCTAATAATACTTCCAGCCAATGTTGGCAATAAAGAACCTTACGCTAGCTATCATTAAATACATTTCTATCGTATATAGATATAAAAGAGTTGTAGTGTGAAGACAGTTGACATATCAGCTGCGAGGTGTCAAGTAGGGTGTCGCTGTCAGTTGGCAAGATATTGATAACACCAGATCATGACAACCACCCAGAGTATATTCTGATAAGATACTGTCATTTTAAGAAGGGCCGTGACTTGTATTATTTACTTAACATTTTATATTAAATAAACACTTTAGATAGAGAACAACCAAATTGGCAATGGAATCAAAGTGCTTGATTTTCGTTACAGTAAAATTAACTATCCTTGTTAACCATTATATACATACATACATACATACATACACAACATACATACACACATACATAATACACACCGTTCACCTTATCGTAGCAAAAACTGCTACATAAGCTACAAAAAACACATACTACTAATCCACTCTACAAACATTTAATACACACATTCCCATCATCATACATACAACATATACATACATACATACATACATACATACATACATACATACATACATACATACATACATACATACATACATACATACACGCATACACACATACATACATACATACATACACACATACATAACATACATACATACATACATACATACATACATACATACATATATACATACATACATACATACATACATACATACATACATACATACATACATACATACATACATACATACATACATACATACATATATAGATACATACATACATAATTACGCCGTTCCCTTATCGGGTAGGCAAGAAACTGTGCATATAGCTCAAAAAACCATTCTGTACTTAATCCACTCTCACAAACTTTAATCACACTTCCCTATCCTCCAACACTGTTTAAAACTGTTTTACTTTTGGCTAGACTAGGTCCAAATATATTTATAAAATTTTATGAGGCTCTATCTTTTTTCCGACTCTAATTTGCTTGTTTTGTTTGGCTTATCACGGCGTACTACCGGGGATAATTGTACGCACCACTAGCGGTACGCGTACCACAATTTGGGAACCGCTTGTCTACAACATTTAAGCCACATGTTACATGTCCTACCCCTTCCTTTTGATCCACCCACTCTACCTTCATATATTTGCTTCGTCACTCGATCCACTCTCATCTTCTCAGAATATTATGTAAAAGAGGAAGTGGTGAAATTGACAGACGGCTGAATACATCTCGGAGAGTAGTTGGATGTTTGTAGATTAGTGCAAAGAATGAGGTAATATCAAAAGAGACAAAAATGGTAGTATATAAAAGTATGTTAACACCAACATTGTTATATGGATGGGAAGCTTGGGTTTGTCAGGATAAACACAAGAGCAAGGAGAATGCGGTTGGAATGAGATATATAAGAAATGTATGGGAAAAACTCTACGGACAAGTCAGTAATGAATCGATGCTGAAGGAGTACGGTTGGTTTGTAAAGGAAATCCATAGGTAATTTGAAAGAAGCGTCTTACTTGGTTTGGTCATGTTGAGAGGATGAGTGTGGATGGAGTGACGAAGCAAATATATGAAGGTAGAGTAGTCTGGATCAAAAGGAAGGGGGTAGGCCATGTAAGACGTGCTAAATGTTGTAGACAAATTGTGTGAAAAAGAGAAACAATTAGAGTTTTGATAAAGAGAATACTAACAGTGAGCATCTTATGACGGTCTTGTATATGTATGGTAGATTAGTTGATTGGAAGTGAATTTGAGGTATAAATCAACGGAGTCGAGTAGAAGGTGTGGAGAAAGTTAGTGAGGAGGTGGAATTAAAAAGTGACAAGAAGTTGTTTTTTGAGCTATATGCACAGTTTCTTGCCTACCCCTTAGGGAACGGCGTGATTATGTATGTATGTGTAATGTATATAAATAAATATATATACATACAAACTAAAAAACTATATAATCAGATACCAATTCAATATGATTTGCGTTTTATTAGAAAAAAATAAACAAAATAGTTAGGGTGGGATGGAAGAAAGAGTGAGTTTACAGTTTTATTACAAAAAAAAAAACTTTTTTGGCCAAAATAAATAAAATATTGCTTTTGTAGATACGTTTAGTTTAATTTTTACTTCTAGTAAACCGAAAAATTATTGTATATATTTCATAATCATAGTGAATTTTTTCCCTTAAAAGTTTCTCATCAAATGCCAACATACGCATGACAAAATTGGTTTAATATTCATAAACTGTTGAACTTACCTTCTTATTTTATACTTGTATGTTTAGAGAAGTTATGTTAAATATAAAAAAAAAATGATTCGGGATATATATATATAATATATAAGCTAAGCTAAGAGAAAATATCTGTGTAAACCGACAACTGAAATAAAACGGCATCAGCGTGGCGAGTGAGACTTGTTGCAGCTGGCCTGGGGTAGTCAACGCTTTGTCTCTCGTCAACCCGAGCTAATGGAACTGTCAATAGCTATCATCACCAGACAGTTTAGTTTAGTATCCTCTTAGTTCTAGTTCGGGTAGATGGACTACATCACTTGGACCAACTGTTTATCTTCTTGGAAGAGCACATATACTCCATTGTACTGGGCAATGGACAGCTTCTTCCACAGCAAATATATTGCAAGTTTAAAATGTTTTGATTTGAAGGAGTTTTTGTTTTGTGTTAGGTGGGGGATTACGTCTTACCTCCCATCCGGTATGTCTGCATATTTATACTTACTGGGTAGGAAGGAGAAAGGTATAATTTAGAAGAAATATATCAGCATTTGTGTGGAGGAAAAGTGGGAAACCACTTTTAAAAAAACACCCTCATCACAACTGGTTAGGATTTAAAATACAATTAACTACCCTCACTCGCAAACCACATCGGACGAGGTTGAAGTCCTTGTTCACGTGTCCACAGTTGTAGGGGATCATACATAAGCCATGTAATACTGTTGGTGGTGAAGTAGGGGGGTTGTGAGGGGTTAAAATTTAGTGTCAACATGGTTTTACATGGGGGTAGGGTGGATACATCACACTGTTACATAACACAGATATTATAATCTCTAACGTTGAAAGAAAAATATTATTATTCATGATTTCAGCGTTGGTAATCACACAGATTCTAAGTTGGATTAAATCCTAGTCCTTCTTTCAGAGTCAGAAAAGCTTCTTTATGAAATAATGACATTTACTCTTGATATTAAAAGCTACGTGACACATATTTGAGGGGGGAGGGCCATGGCTAGATATATACATGGTGTTACATGGGGGAAGGGGGCAGGAAAGCTCAGAAAAGCGTTTTGTGATTTGTGGATGACCACAAGGCTGTAATGATAGGTTTGTAATTTAAATGTTTTTTAAATCTACCTATATAAAAAAATTAAGTTAGTCGGTAAATGTATGGACGATATCATGATAGGGTTCCCGATGTCATATAAAAAAGTGGCCAAGATATAGAAACAAAAAATTCTTGAAATTGAATCTGCAAAAACACAAAAGGATTGAACTGTCATTGGGCTTTACTATGAACTCTTTGATTTGTACAATCAAGAAAGTTGACGATTTTTCACCTGGTTACAACGACTAAATTGATGTTAGTTTGCTTACAATAGGCTCTATTACTTTATTGAGAAGAGTGCCTTTAAAAAATACAAAATCAGTCTTATAATAAACGAGATGGTCCAGGAAAAAAAATTAACATAGTATTTGGTTAATCTATAACAATTAGGTTTTATATCATGAGTAATAGATTAATAACAATGAGTCTTCAAACGCAGGGTTGGTCCTGGCATACTAATTACCTTACTGAAACTACATGCGGATTTTTTTTAAGGATTGGACTTAAATGAATACTTTTCTAACTTTTATTGGTGCATGTAAAAAAAAAGGTCTTATGAACTGTATAATTAAGGAGTATACTTGCTTTTATCTAAATGGAAGTAAAACATGAAAACTCAAAACCACTATACGTATATTCTCCTACCAATGTGTTGAAAATATGGTTTAAAGAGATTTATCAGACCGTGAATAATATGATCACCGTGGCCGTATTTAATTTAAAAGCTGTTAAAATTAAAACATGCTCTACTGCTACTTGACCAATTTTGGAAAACGGTCATCATAGGTTCTTGGAAATACTCCTTTAGCTGGTTGTATGTCAAAAGAGTAACGTGATTTATCAGCATTGTTGGGCACGCCGACTAAAGTATACACCCCCGTGAAACCTGGTTTGGCGATTACTGAGAGGTTGGGCCTCAAATCTCGGCTGGGTGTATCAATATTTGTTTACCTTAATAGTTTATCACTTTCCCTCTACACAAATGCGGGTACAGTTCTTCTAAAATTCTACCTTCTTTATTACGCCCCTAAGTTGCAAATAAACACGAATAGCCCGAACGGGTATTAAGGCAACAAGACGTGATGAACAAATATTAGAGCTTTAACTTTTTAAAGACAAAAATGTTGTTGGTTAACACTGCGCCAGTTATTAAATATATTTCAAATTGGTTGCTTAGACTCCATGCCAAAATGCGTTTGTACTGAAAGGGCATTCAGACTTGGTTGGAATATTGTATATATCATCATATGTGTGTGTGTTTTCAAAAATTAAATAAAAATCCAGCTGATTAAAGTACTTGAATTAATTTAGGTTTGAACTATTACTTTTAGTAAGTTTTGGCTATTGTCGATTTATCTTAGCTTAATTTTAAGTAAATCACAACATACAAACACATTTATCTACTACTCAATGAAAGGTAATTTACCCAATTTCCCAGTTGATAATGTTTTAATCATGCGTGGAATCCTCGACTCAGAAACCAAACACGTACAGACGTGTGAACATTATTGGACGATAAAGCCTTCCGGTATAAGGCCGACCTTTGCTCTCATCTTATTTAAACAGCTGTTGTTATATTTAAATAAACAAAGTAAAGAATGTCGCAATGGCTGGGAGGACTGGATGTTCTCTGGATCGGTAGAAAGGAGTTCTGTACCAACTGGTCTCACTGATTACGTTTTATCCCTTCCATATCCCCCCTCTCTTTCTTTTTGGACAAATTCCAATTTGGTTACTTTATTACCTTTTTTTAAACTCTTTCCGAAGTATTAACATCATTCTAAAACTTATAAATCATAGCAATAATTTTGTAGGAATGATTGATATTGACGAGGAAAATATATGAAGGTAGAGTGTGTGGATCAAAAGAAAGGGTAAGGACACTTAAGACGTGGCTAAATGAGGTAGACGAAATTGTGTAAAAGAGAAACATTAAGCGTTTTAAGAATAAAAGAGCTTGTATGACTCGGTGTTTTTTAAAGCGGAGGGAGTATGCAAGAATAGGGAAGTGTGGAGAAAGTTAGTGAGGGTGGATTAAGTACGGGGTTGTTTTTTTTTAGCTATATTCACAGTTTATTGTCTTACCATGTAAGGAAACGATTAGGTATGTTTGTATGTATGTATTTATCTATTTAAAAAAATTATTATTTAATTTAATGTTTATAATCACTTTCAAACAATTGCGAAGAAACCCATTTTCTCATTTTGAAGCGAAACTAAATATGAGAAAAACTTACACCATTAATTTAAATCGGTAGCCACATGGTTTAAGGTGTCACCCTCACAATATACTATACTGCCGATGATGGGGAAATTGAGGTTAGAATCTCGGTCGGGTATACTGAGGGTGTTTTTTTAAAAATAGTTTTCCATTCTCCCTCCACGCAAATGCGAGTACACTTCATATAAATATTGACTTCCTAATCCCTAAAATCATTAGTGTAAGTAGTACATAAGCATATAGCCTCAAATGGGTAGTAAGGTGTGGTGCTAGAAAAAAATACATTCTAACAAGTGAATGACGCGTTAGACCATGCGACCACCGATGCGGTAACACTAAAATATATTGTAAAATATTACAATGTTGACAGCAAATATATGCTGTTGTTTTTTTAAGTTTATTCTTGTCAGAATTCCAATTATAGTTTTCCTCATATTAAACAGAAGGCTGTGTGGGGGACGGAGTGGGGGGAGTTTTAGGGGTGTCACCGTCAGTTACGACGTACCGGAAGTTGACCGTTCAACGGTTCACACAATACAGTTTCCACGACGTCAGGAAGAAATATAGACATGTATCCGTCCCATATCAGAGCGTCACACGCAGTCTGTCACCTGTGGCGCTTGTGAACTTCAGCAGAACTTCAGCCTGGTAAATGACGTCCATCGTTTTATGTCGTTTTGAATGTAAAACCAATGTGTGAATAATCACTTCCTTTAAATTAGATTAAGAACGTAACATGTCTAATGTTAGATAACAAGACGATTTAAAAAAAAATAACGAAATATATATTTTAAAAATATAGTCTCTAATCGCAAATGTGGGCCTCGGTGGTCTTAGGGTAAAGTTCTCGCTTCAAAACCCGATGCTCGTGGTTCAAATTCAGCCAAGGTCGACTTTTTTTTTTACCGAGTGAGAGCCATCCGTAACACAACTTCCTTCGGAGGGGAAGTTAAAGCCGTCGGTCTCATGTAGATTGTGTCGTGTATACTGGAAGATATGTGAAAATAACACAATTGACAATTGATAACCCACCTCGGTGGCATAGTTGGCTAACGTGCTGGCTTAGTGTTGAGCTTGACTGCTGAGGACGGGGAGATTGAGGTTCGAATCTCGTCCGGGTGAACTGAGAGGGATTTTTCCTAAATTGTTTTCCACTCTCCCTCCACGCAAATGCGGGTTCACTTCCTCTAAATTCAACCTTCCCAATTCCTAACCTATTAGCGTAATTATTACTTAAGCGTATAACCCTAACGGATAGTTAGACGCGGTGCTAAATAAAAATAAATAAACACATCTGACTATTAATGTTTTGACTTTATTTCGAAAAAAAAACTTGTTCTTATAATATTTTTTTTACTATTCTCCACCCATTTATTTCTTGTTTTTCCCTTCCGTCAAGATTTGTCAGAAGGCTAAGAACCAATCTCAACCAGGGCCCGTATAACACACTGCGGTGGTCGTCGCCTGGATAATATATGCGTCGATAATAATGGCGGAATATGTGTACTTTGTTTGGAAAGGTCGTCCTCCGTGGCAGTGCTCGTCGGTTCAAGCCCCGCCCACAACAATAAGTCATCCCAGCCAATGACAGGTGCTCTGAAATATTAGCACAAGCCAGTGAATAACATAAGCCGGAGCCCTGGCTCCAAGCACATGAAAGACAGCCTTAACTCCTCTCACGCTTCAAGTCTTAGGGGGTAACGATAGGGAAAAGGTAATTCAAATATGCTTTGTAACATTTATTTTTAGATATTTGATATGAATGTTCTCCATCTTTTACACCATGTTTTACTTTCCGACCGGGCTATCTGCATTCACTAATGGGGTAGAGATGAGGAAGAAAGAGTTTAGATTAAATTATTATTATTAATATCATTATTTGTATTATTTTAACACCGCGTCTTACTACCCATCCGGGTTATACGCACTTACGCTAATGTGCAATGGTAGGGTTATTGTGAGATGAAATGGAGGACCTACAGTTTAACGTGAGATCCGAACCACGTTGGAGGCCTGGCATTCCACACATTCACAAGTTGTGATTAATACACATCTTGTCAGAGGTGAAGGAAGGGTTTTTGGCAATCAGATAAATCCGTGCTGGGATCGAGGATTGAGCCCCGGACCCCCAGTACAGAAGTCTGACACCTTACCCCTAGACCACCAAGTCATCCATTTTAGAGTAAGTGAACCCGCATTTGTGTAGAGAGAGTGGAAAACAATTTAAAAGGAAAAAAACCTTACATACACACAGATTGGATCAGAGTCTTTATCTCCCTGATAGCGACAGACCAAACTAGATGATCTTTATGTTTAGAAGGCGTGATCACAGACGCAGGTGCCGAAAATTGATTCCTAGTGTGGCCCTAATTGCTAATGGAAACAATAAAACCTTTTTTAAAATAATTTGCGAACAATAAATATTTCTGTATTCAATACAGCGACTCTTAGATTTTCAATCCTGGGAGTTTACAAAACACATACAAACTATGATTATTTGCAATAACAAAAATAAATAGAAATAACAAACAAATATAATAGCTTTTAAATTAGAGCAACACTTAATTATGATTTTATATAAAACACCAACAGAGACAGTTACTAATAGTTTTTTGTTTCATTTATTCAAATAGAAAGAACATTGGGAAATCTGTAGCTGCCAAAAAAATATCAATTTTAGAATTTTTGTTCCCTTAGAACTCTTGTGCATTTTTCTTTAGCATTTAATATATGATATTTACCTTTAATACAACATGATTCAATTGTTTGTCATCAATCAAATGCATAAATGACTCATGTTTAGAACTAACTATAGGTGTTCATAATAATTTCTGCATGCCTATTTTATGATTTATTCTTCGTTCAAATGTAATATATGTAGGAGGGTAACGTTTTAACGCTAGTGTAGGTGTATCATTCATTCACTATGTTTGGTTCAATATTAAAATTAATTCGCAAACAAAAGTTACATTAAAATATCCAAACAGAATTCAAACCAATATATTTAGTATAAAAGTTTATTTTATAACTCTTTTATATAAAAAAGCGATTAATAAAAATATTTAAATGAAACAATAATTACTGGACATAAGCCTGATATTCTCAGCTCGCTAAGCAGCCATCAGCATAAAATACTCTTCGAGAGAAACTAGACGAGTAGAATGTAAAAAGAAAAATGAAATGTTGCGAATTTGACAGTTGCTTTATGCCGACTAGTAGAAGGCCGGTTAGGATAGTCTGATGGTTTATTTATAATACAAAATGCTGAAATGTTCAAAGTTATTGTTAGGTGCCAGAAGTCTACAAAATCACCAGTTATTTTAGACTACCATCAGCAATTTTTTGCATGCATGAAAAGTGTGAATTTCCAAGGACACCGCCTTTGAAATTAAACATATTAAGTTATTTAAATAAATATATGTGTAGGTCTAGCCAACGTGTAACCCAAGAATAATGTGTGTTTTGAAACCAAGATTTGTTTTAGGTTGGATCTTTACTCAATATTAATTAAAATAGCTTTGTAAAATTGTGTGTGTATATATATATATATATATATATATATATATATATATATATATTATATACTTATATAGGCCCTACATAGAATATACTTTATAAAAATATATTACAATACATTTTATTGAACAAATCAGTACGAGAATAAATCTTTATGTAACCGACGATTTCCGCACGTCCATCATAGACTCTGCCTCAAAATATGAGTGAAGAATGACCCTGGGCACGGAACGACTCCTGGATAGCTTAGTAGTTAGAACATTGGCGTACTAAGCCAAAGGTCCCGGGTTCGATTCCCGTGTCCAGGTGTCATTTTTTAATTTTCAGAATATAAATCTTTATGTTAAAGGCTATGAGATGAAAAAAACTAAATAATACTTGTCCTAAAAATTAATTTTGAAAATTCCAAAAGTATTATTAAACTGTACACCCGCACCAGTGGGCATGCATATAGGTGCACCGCGTCTTACTACACGTCCGAGATAGACATATATTTACTCTAATAGAATAGGGATAAGTAGAGTAGAACTTAAAGAAAACGTACCCGCATTTGTGTGAAGAGATAGAGGGAGACCATTTAGGAAAAGGATACACCCAACCAGGATTCAAACTTTTACCTCCCTTTCTCCGGTAAACTAGACCGAACGAGACTTGACTCCTAGTCTGTCTAGCCACCCATGTGGGTGGCATGCATATGAAGGCATTATTTTTGTCTTGTCTAGTTTTTCGGTGATGGAAAGGTCATGGTTCAAATAGCGGTCAGGTGTACCGTGGATAGTTTTGCTAAGGGATTTGCCCTTCTTCTTCCAAACGAATGTGGGTACATTTACTCTCAATTATACCTACATCATCCCTACCCCTTATGTATAGATATTAGAAGACAAGGAACAAGAATGTGGGAGGGATGTATTTTATCTTCTTAAACTTAAGGTTTTTTTTTCAAGCAAGGTCGTAGCCAGCCAGTCATTTGGGGTGGGGGGGGGGGTTGGGGGGTTGGCGGGCACATCCACCAAATGCCGGAGGCTAGAAAAACATTTACAAATATTAAACACCTCTAGAAGCTCTCTGAAGTGCTTTTTATGGTAGCACAGTCCCCTAATTTGTACTTGTACCTTAATTTTGATATTGTGTGAATCATAAAGACATATATTTTTGTTCATAAAATTTCAAGGGGGTTTGAACCCCCAAAGTCCCCCCTGACTACGGCCTTGTTTAAAAGGTATTTTTGTCTATTTCATATGTTAACATAGTCTTTGCATGTCTTTCATAAGCACATCACACGTATCGTAATTATTCATCCTGATTCCAAGACGCATAATCAATCTATGAGTCTCGCTCTAGTTTTATAAATCGCCCCATTTTCATCTGAGAGATACGTGACCACAGTAGCTTTATCAAAACCGCTAAAAAAAATCATATAAATAAATCAGGTTCAAAGGCGAAGATGTAGGTTTATCATAAACACGCATAATTTATCTCACAATACAATGAAGTTAATGAATATTCACCTTGAGATTTTCACAGTTTCTAATGCATTTCGTTTACTCGACAATTTTAAATACACCTCTTGACAATACAAGGTTATTTTGGAACATGACTTAGAACATAACTTAGCCTAGGACACCAAAATTAAAATAAATATAGAACAATACCTTATTCATGATTAATAGAGCCTAACTTAAAAAATTATTCTCTCACTCACGAATGAATTCTCCTACCTTTTTTTTTTATAAGTATAGGCTTAAGCAGGCTTTCTAAAACTTGTTATTAGTAAGCAAGCTGCTTAACCTAGACTACATCAGTTAAAGTCGAGTGTGTTCAAAAATTTAGTTCAATGGTCACCAGAGAATTATTCTAGCTTTAATCCTGAACAGGATGGATTTCTGTGTTCACATGTGTGAAATCAGTTAAGATACAAGTGACTAGGAGTTCACTAAAACGGTGGCTATAGGAGTTAATAACTCTGGATAACTTAAAGTGGGAGTGCAGTAAACTGGAGTTAAGGTCAGTGTTTCGGCAGTTTTTAATAGCAACACATTTATGTTGGCCAAAATAAATAAAATATTGCTCCAGTGGAAAGATAAATTTCATTTTCTTCACATGGTGATATCAACAGGTTGTTGAACATCTGCCATGAGGATAGCGGCATTAGATGAGAAGCTTATTAAATGAAGGGAAAAGTTGTAATTAATTTCCATGAAACCCTTGACATATTATTCACAAAAGGAGAAATATTTTATTTCTTTTGACCAAAATAAAAAAGTTTTGATAGAAAAACTGCAGAAACGCCGACCTTTTCTCGGGTTCTCTACACTCCCACCTATAGGAGCGGTGGGATGATTCGAACCTTTAGAAATTCAACGTTGTTATTTAAGAAAGAAGTGGTATATTAATTCAAAATATGGTTCACACCAAAACGTAGATTAAAGATATAAACATGTCCTATGACTATTAAAAATCTTAAATTCTAAAATTTAATCAAAATGATTTTAAAAATGAAATTATATTTCATTCAAATAAGTCCTACGGGAAATGTCGAAGCTGGGAGATAAAAAAAATGGTTAAAGTTAATTTTTAATCGCATGCAACAATAAAAAAAATTAGGACTGTTTTAATGGTTTTTAGTTATTGAAAATTGCTATTTTTACCCGACTACGGAAGAAGTGGGGTAGTGTGCTTGGGTATAGTGTTTTTTTACCACGTTTTTGTCTAAGCTACTTAACAGATTTTATCCAAATAAAATAATTTATAATGATCCTTAAAGTCTCATGAGTGTGAAACCGCTAAGAAGCGCACGAGAGCACAATTTAATGGTTTGGGGTGTTAGGCTTTCTGTAGTCGGTTCTTTTTATGTTTGCGCGAAACTGTCATAAAAAATACCACAAAGTGAATATATTATGTTCTTTCAAAAAGGCAGTGCTCTTAGTAACCACCTCTCTCCAAGAGAAATCTGCCAGTCTTCGGAAGTAAATACTCTTGACACTGTCGACAGTTAAATCTCTGTTCCCGTTACTATGAAGGATGGATACTTGCCCTAAGACTCAGAAGAATGTAGTTCATTTCTGGTCAGCTGCATTAAAAATAAGTGCCCGATCTTTCCCTCAATTTAGCTTTTCGTCGTTTTTTCCAAGCAAAGTTCAAATATAAATATCATAAGTTCTTCCGTCTCATAGTCCCATGAATTATATATTTGAATAAACTAGTTAAAGCCCAATTTTTATAGAAAGGGCATTTTTCAAAATTCAAACATATTTTTATGTTGGCAAAATTGACAACATTTTACTATATCATTAGTGATATTTTATAGGTGCTTATAATATTTATCAAAAGCGACAGATGCAGATCACCTTAACTGAAGTTTGAATACTTGAAATTATATCTTTCAACTTTTCTATCTGTCGGATAACTTTCTTCCTATGAAAACTGGAATGTACTGCGACTGTGAAATCCATCCTTGTGCAAGTAGAGACACGCTCAGTGGCTTATTGTAAATTATTAGATTGTTATATAAGTTACTAAATCTACTCTCACGTATTCGTTTCCCAGAACCTCTGGGTTTCTACAAGCGGTGTCAATTTTGATAATAGCTCTCGACCACTTTAAAATTAGCACATTCATTTAGATCTAGTGGCTCGAAGATAAGATGTAGTTAGTCACAAATAAACGTATTGCACAATATAACCAATGAAATTTTCCAATGAATAAAACTGTATTATAAATTGATTTGGCAAAATAATATGTAAATGATCATGGTAATGGGAGTTCATCACTACGTGAATTTACTTTTTATCTTTACCAGCACCTATAGGTGCGCGGATTAAATGTTAGGTTATTTAAGTAAAGTTTTCTGATAGTGGGGAGATTCAAGGTCAAATTTCGGCTGGTTGTAAATAATGTGGTTTTCTTTATGGGGCTTTTCACTCTCCTTTCAAGGAAATTCGGGAAAATTTCCTCTAAATTAAACCGTCCTTATTCTTGTCCCATCAGCGTAAGTAACAATCGTCTAGCTCGGACGGATATTAATATTCAGTCTAAAAGAAGATATGCTATTAATCAATTATTATAGTTACCACAAACTCTAACCCTCACAAAATCATATTAAAGTGGTATTGAAGGGAACGTGATTTACTTTTCTCTCGACCACTCGAAGAGATAAGTTATTGTGACCATAAAAAAAAATAAACTCGAGATTTTGATGGCAACCTGAAACCTAAAAAGTATTTTTCGCAATGACATCTGTCTGTATCTCAGACTAGAGCCGAAACTATTTAACCGATCAGGCAAAAAATTGGTAACTATAGATTTTTTAAATTATGCATCTAGCCCCAAATTAAAGATAGTTTACTGAAAGAAAAAAATATATATATTTTTTCTCAAAATCCGCTTGAACGATTTTGATTAAATTTGGTATCAAGATACTGTTAAGCATTACAAACAAAATGGCAGTTCTCGTTAACCCATTAAAATGAGTTTAAGGGCACTTTACATAGGCAGAAATTTTGCATTTTGATCACATTTCCCACAACTATTTGAGATACGAAATAAATTATCATTGTAAAGTTGGAATATACTATTAAAATTTAAAATATTTTAATCTGGAACCAACGATTTCTGAACAAAATGAACCAGATATATTCTTATGGAATACTTAGAAACATGAAATTGATTGTTATACCTACTCTTTGGGGGAGAAAGATGCTCTTATTTTCTCAATGTTTATGTAACAGTGTATAATATTACAGTTGTGATCTTTAGTGGAGTATTTATGCTACAGTGTAAATTATATAGTTTCACAAATTTTACGAGTTTTTAGTAAATGTCTGTTTTAAGATTAAAGAGAGTGAAAGTCTATGCAGTGCACCGTATCATTTATTTTTTTAAGATCATTTAAATATTCTGTTATTTTCTTAAAGCAAATAAAAATATGGTGATAAATTAGTTAGCCAAGTTAACATAGTTGTTAAGTACGGCTGTAACCTCATCTAATTATTATATTATTTAGATTGAAAAATGATAACTCTACACGGGAATCGAAACAGGAATCTTTGGATTAGGCATCGCATGCTTTGGCCTACTAAATAAAATAATATATCGCTTTATTTAGTTATGTTTTGTTTTATTTCTACACATAGAAATCTCAACAGTTCTTGAATGTCATGGGCATTGCTGAATCTTAGAAGAAACTTTTAAATGAAGAAGAAAAAGTCTTGGTCAAACTACACGACGTCCATGACAGATATTTTAAGAACTTTTATGATTACTATGTGTAGAAAATTAAACAAAATGTATCTACTTAAGCAATATTTGATTTATTTTGTCCAAAAGTTGGTTTTATGCTATAAAATCTGTAAATGTTCGGATCTAAGCTCAGGTTCCTCTCAACCCCATGTTTTTTTGTTTAGCACCGCGTATTACTGCTTGTTTGGGTTATACGCCTATGTACTAATTATGCTAATGGTTTGGGGATTAGGAAGGCTTAAATTAGAGGAAGTGCACCCACATTTGAGGGGAGGGAGAGTGGAAAACCGTTTAAGAAAAAACCCTCTCAATGCACCTGACCAGGATCGAACACCAATCTCCCCGTATTTGGCAGTCTAGTTAAACACGAGAGTAGCGCGTTAGACCATGTGTCTACAGAAGTGGTTCAACCCCATGTTAAAACTGAGTTGTTTTCTTCAAAGCAAGGTCATCTAATGCTGCCGGATCAAACCTGCCAGGGTTATAGCGACCTACACTCGAATAGAGCGTCATTGAACAACCATCGCCTCAAATCTTTGTCCCGTGATGAGACACGTCCACATGAAAGATAAGGTGGACATTGAGGGGCTCTTACAGGTGGACTCGGGCTGACGACAAACCTTACCACGTGCCGGCAAGACATGACCGAGAGAACTACATACAGCTCTCCATCTGACTCGGAAGGTCGTGGTTTGATTCTAGTCTCGGGACTGAGCCGAGATGCCAGTATACGGAAAAAACAACAGATGTTTCTTGACTGCCTTAGTTAGCATCTCTAGGAGTTTTTCCTGTACTAATGTACCGTTTCCCAGGGGACGCCCAGATGTACTAATCGTACATCCTTTCCGTGAAGGCTCTTTCCATGTCACGATGAGATGAGGTGATTGTGATAGTATGAGGGTGTGGAACCAGTGTAAACTCTTAAACCTAACCTAGGTATAACTAATCAAACGCTGGTGATCGTTGAGGTGAGTCCCCTATCGGGAAAATTACCCATGGTACCATCAGCCAGGAATTGAACCCGGGACTCCTTGACTAGTAGCAGATGCGCTGACTACTACACCACGGTGATGGTTAGGAGTGTTTTTATTACCACACATCGTACTTTTTATGGACAGATAGATACTTGCGCCACTTGTATGTCGTGAAGTGTCTCCAGGGTAGGCCAGAGCTTGTTTATAATGTATTTGTGATTGCTTTCGGCCTTTAGGTACCCCATTTGACTAACCAAACATAGAATATGCTCCACACACCTCACACTGTAATATACAGGTTGTTTCACTCGCTGTATCGTATTTCAAATTTTGACAAATGACACCTGTACACGGGTTCACTTTACGATTATACAGGATGATTCAAAAGTCGCGCAACCCTGTTTTTATTAGGATATTTCTCGAAGAATAACATTAAAAACGAACATGTTGTTTATATGTATGGCAACACTGTAATGCTGGCCGGGTATTGTGCAGGCCGTGTGATCTGGAGATATACAGTATATCCAGTTGACTTACAGTATTTGAAAGTGTAAGATGAGTTTTGCACGAGAAGAGCGAGTTTTCATTTTGGAACATTATTTTAAGGCCAGTTCGTACATGGAATGCCAAAAATCGTTTGAGTGTAGTTTTCCAGAATCACGCGTGCCAAATAAATCAACAATATGCCCAATTGTACACCGTCTTCGTGAAACAGGCAGCGTGAGTAACAAGAAGCTTCTAGATGACCTTCAAGTCTGAGTGATCAAAATTTGTATGAGGTTAAGCAGTGCTTAGAACGGTCATCCAGGAAGTCCCTAAGAAGATTATCACAGCAGACTGGATCAGAGATTGGACTGGATTGAGCTATGGAACAACACAGAGGTGTACGAGGCGGCTGAAACTTGTGCCTTACAAAATTCACACAGTTCAAGAACTAAAGGAACCAGACAAAGGGAAAAGATTGCGATACTGTGAATGGATCCGAGAACTTGTGACCATGACAATTCTGGCTGAGTTTTTGTTGATCGTGTGATTTATAAGGACTTGTGGCCACCTCGTTCCCCGGACCTAACAACACCCGATTGTTTTCTGTGGGGATACTTAAAAGAGACAGTGTATGCAAACAACCCTTGAAACTTGGCTGAACTGTAAACCATTGCATTGCAATCATACCCCAAGCAATGATTCATCGTGTGTCTAGAAATATGGTTAAACGAGTGAATTTGTGTTACAGAGGAGGTGGATCACACTTTCAAACACCTTCTGTGATTTACTTATGGTTTATTGTTTGGTTTACATTAGATGTATATTTTACATGTCCCAAAATATAAGTTTTTTCTTTGGGTTGCGTGAATTTTGGATCAACCTGTATCTTTGCTTACCATAGATACACTCCATGACACGTCACTGACTGGTGCCGTCTCTTACAGTCACAATGTGTTTTTAAATTATATAACAGACATTTCAGCGTCATTTTTAAACTTATATCAATACTGTATTTTGAGTATTTTAAAAACACTAGCGTCATACTTCCTGGCTACAGGCCCAGAGGTTCCGTGTTCTATACCCGGCGCTTACAGAATGTATCTGTGAATTAGTGGGTCTGGAATGAGGTCGAACTCAGCCTCATGAAAATAAATGAGTTCGAGCCTCACCAAGCCCCACACAATGAACAAAACGCGCGCGTCTAAAAGGATATGTGAATGATATCCCGATCTTTGCAAGGTGAAGTGTCAATTCCACGCGTTCCCATTTCTTCGCCTCTGTGCATTTACCTGTACCTCGCATTTGTGTACATTAACTCAACCTTTTGTACACAATTATTTGAATTCCTTCTGTATGAATCAGATATATAAACGATCGAGACGTCTAAGAGAAAGCCTGTTTTAGTCTATAACTATAACTGTTCTTGTTTTTTTTAAATGAACAATTGAGATAAGCATGTATGTAAAGGGTTTTATGACTGATCCTGGAAGAAACATTTCACGTGTTAGTGATTATCATACTTGTGCAAATTAAACACATTGGCTGATTTTGGTTGGAAGAACAGTTTATAAAATTCGAACATATTTCTTTTCGGCCAACATTGATAATATTTTACTATTATTATTTGTGTTATTTTATAGGTATTAATAAAAACCCATCAAAAATTACAGCTGCAGATCACATGACTTGATGTATCAATATTAAAATTGTTCTAGTAGCTTTAGTAACTTTACATAATATACTGTTATTCCTATCAAAGTCAGGATAGGTAATGTCAAGTTAAATACAAATAAAAACAGAAATAAGGGGACGTTGAATTGGGAGTTGTGGTAGGTCTGTCTATCTGTCTTATCTTCCGGATGGCGATGAGATGAAACGATTACGTTGACCAAGGCGCTTGAAGGGCGAGGCGGGATGTATCCCTATGCTAGGCACGGAGGCTGGAGAGCATCCGGTGATGGAGGGACCAATGGGAGAGAGTCTGACGCATCGTCAGTAACGGGACTGCCGCATTCGCCGTCATCGGAACGAGTTGGACATTTCATTTATTTTAGCACGATCAACAGAAAGGCTTTTAACAAGACACACTAACGTCCCGTATACATGGGCGATGTTTTCAAACATAATTTAATACTGCATTTAGTACAGGCATTTTATTACCATGTGAACGACCAACATTCATGATAGATCGTGCTTAGCCTGTTTCGGTGGCCGCATGGTCTAAGATGCCATTCTCGTCTAAGAGTAGACTTCTGGCGACATGAAGATAGGGGTTAGAATCCCGGTCGGGTGTGTTGAGGGTGATTTTTTTCCAAAATTGTTTTCCACTCTCCTTTCATGCAAATGTGGAGAGACTACCTCTAAAACGTTTCCTTGCTTATCCCTATTCCATTAAAGTAATTATCATATATGCTTATAACCTGATCAGGTAGTAAAACGCAGTGATATAGGCATATATATAAAAAATCATGCGTAGTTTGTTCCTTGCGCCGGTCTAGGTTTTCAGCGATGTTTAGTTACAAACGCATGCGCAGAAGATATGCAAGTTGTCGTTCATTAGAAAATTGAACAGAGCAAGACAAAATGTATATGGTTTGATCTTTGTTTGATGGAAATTGTTTTAATCACATGTATTTCACGTAGGTCTGTATATCTTTGGTTTAAGGTGCGGCCGAAGGGAGCGCAAGTATTTATATACAGTAGTTTTTTAGAAATGAAATTTTTTGGCCAAAATAGTTTAAAAATTTCTCCAGTAGAAACATAGAGTTTAGTTTTCCGCACATGCTAATATCAACAGATCTTGAATATCTGTCAAGGGTGTCCTGGAATTTTGTCAAAACCTTTTCTCTTTATTTAAAAAAATTTTGCTACTGGAGAAATATTTGATTTATTTTGGCCAAAAAAAAATGAATGCTATAAAAACTGTAAAATTACTCGCTCTCCCTTCTGTCGCACCTTAAAAATGTACCAGTTTGTTTCAAAATATAACTTTAGCTTTTAATGTATATATACACAGATAATGTTCTTAAAACACTTATATTTTTGTTAGTAAAATTAACTTTGCTCAAAACAAGGATGAACTCATTGATGTATGAGTGCTTTTTTTTTTTTTTAGTAATAGCTACTTTGCTGCTTATTTCGTGATAATTGATATAATTACTTGAAAATCAGTTTTTCTACCGAATTAAACACAAACACATCACGCTTTTGTATGAGTTATAAGGACCCATTAAATTTTGTGAGGTCATTACCATGTAGAGGTGGGAATGGGTGTGGAAAACCACTCCCAGCTTACTCTGCTGATATTCGAACCTCCACCTCCCCGTGATCAGTGAATTAGTATATGCGGACTCGGTGACTTAGATCGTGTGGTCACTGGTGCGGGTATAAGCTCACGATGAGAAGATCTTCGGAGGCTGCTGTAGCCGAGAGCGGTAAGTCAATAGGAATTAGAATGACATATTGGCTGAACCTAATTCGGTGAGTGCTGCGTGTGATGTTTAGGTGTTGAACACAGTAAACACGGCTTCTTGAGGATTGAAGGAACTATAATACACCATTTCAAAGTGCTTTTATCCTATTTCTAGTTGTTGTTTGTTTTTTAATTTATTTTTAGCACCGAATCTTACCACCTGTTCGGATTATACGTATATGTACTAATTATGCTAATGCTTCATGGATGAAGAAGGTTGACTTTAGAGTAAGTGTACCCGCACCTGCGTGAAGAAATATTGGATAGCAATTTAGGAAAACCTGCCCTCAATACACCTGACCGGGATTTGAACCCTGATACGTCCGTCATGGGCAGTCTAGTCTATTGCAAGAGCAACACCTTAGACCCCGGGTTGCTCAAACGTTCAAATAGTTTATTTTGTTCTGTGTTGTGGTGTTAAGCGACGTGTAGTAGTGATTGCAGCAGAGTGTTAGGAACGCACTGTAATAATTAATTCTTCCTCCCCCCCTCCCTCCACTCAATGCTTGCTATGCGCATGCGCGAGCACAAGGCCCCCACCGCAGGAAAGGGGTCACCACCTCGTCGCTCCTCGCAGGAAAAAGGAAATAACAAAAGTAATACTAATAATAAATAAACGAGTTTATATGTTTTTACTGTCGAGCAGCTAAAACTATTAACAGAGGCAAGATTTAGACAAAGGCAAATCAAAATTTGGATGTACAGTATATTTCGGATGACATGGTTTGATAAAATGCTTCAATCCTTGTAGCTTATTTTTGATAATCCATCTAATACAACGAGTAAAAACGTATTCGTCCAAAGGACATGTTTGAAATACGTAAGGGACTATTTAGTTTAAAAAAAACTAAGATACTAAATTATCTTTTCTTTATTTTTATTCCCTTCTCCTTATTTGATGGTAGCTTTGTCTTCAATGGTGAAATGTTTCGGTGTTATTTATGCTACACTAGCTTCTGTAGGTCTTATTCATGACAAAGGCCCAGTTTTATAGTCAGATTTAGTACGCCTAAAGTGCGGCGCTATACTAAATACAAGACGTCACCTACCTGAAATTGAATGGAATGGGCCAGTTTCATATGCGAAACTGACCCATTCCATTTTGTTCTAAGTAGGTGTCGTTCTGTATTTAGTATCGACTCGCACTTTAGGCGTACTAAATCTGACTATGAAACTGGCCCAAAGATTACATGTTGTAAGAAAATTTGTGAACATTTCGGGGCCTTATATGGATCATATATACTCAACAGAATACCATATTTATCATAAATAAGACCTGAAGATAGTGTAGCATCAATTATATAACCGAAACATGTCGTCATTAGAAGACAAAGCTACTATCTAATAAGGAAAAGGGAATAAAAATAAAGAAGATATAATTTTAATTTAATACTCCTTACAAAATCAAATATTAACATTATTAAAAACTTAGATACTACTAACGACATTCCTTCGACAGATATTCAAGGACACGTAATTGTTGGCGACTCTATTTTTACCCGACTACGTAAGGAAGAGGGTAGTGTGGTTGGGTTGTTTGTTACCACTTTTTGTCCAAACTACGCAAATGATTTTGATGGACGTGTGTTATCAAATGATTCGTTATGATCTCAGGAGTGTCCTTAGCTCTATCTGATTCTGTTTGGAAGAACAGTTTAGAAAATTCAAACATTATTTCTTTGCGGTCAATATTGATCACATTTATCTATTTTATTGTGTTATTTTATAGATGTTAATAATATCTATCTAGCATGACTTGATGTTTGAATATAATTCATTTGTTTTCAGTAACGTTATGGGTACCTCGATCAATAAGAATATTATTCCATTTTGAGATCCTTGTTCTTTCTAATGTCTCGTCAAAGCTCTAGGATCGATTCCTGATATCTCAATCACGTTATTTATTCTCCAACCAATCAGAGGAAGGGTGAGACGTGGAAGAAAGTTCACGCAAAACCACACCCCTTGCAAATATTTTCTCCCCTTCATTGTCCTTATAATGTATTCCAACATTACCAATATGAGAAAAAGTAAACGTTATGATTTGATTAGCAAAAGAAGAATCGGTTATAGTTGGATACCAGTGGTTAAACAGACCCATGGACTTGCATTAAGAGTGTTCGAAAACTAGGTGCTTATGAAATATCGGGTCCAAAAAATGGGAAGTGGATGATGTTACATAATTATGAGTCACATACCCTGTATTCATCACAAGATATTGCTAGGATAATAAAGTCTTGTAGATGACGGTGGGAAGGACATGCAGCGCTAGTGGGATATTCTAGAACCTTGTTCAGGGTACTGCTGGTAAACCCAATGGGAAGAGACTATTGGAAGACTTGGACGCAGATGGATACCCTAACAATGTATGGTGATTAGTAGTATTTAACACATCATTATGCAACCTCCTCCACCCTCCATCTCTTTTTGGGTCAAATAGTTTCCTAAATACCTTTTAGAACAGCCGGTTAATTCACGTCATGTAAGGTAAAAGACTTAGTATTAACAAATTAATGTATTTGATCAGGATACTTCACGTATCTTTGTGGTTATGTGAACCACAGTTTGGGAGACAATGGTGTAGATAATAATTATTTCATCTACAATGTGTTGGATTAGTTCATTTGGTGTCAAAATCCACCTACATAATGAAGTTATCTCTCAAGGGCGATATTAACCCGTGTCAGTATTAAACTGTTAAAGGAACGAGTTAATTTTTCAACATCCAAACTTTTTGGAGGAAGCGTATACCTCGCCCTTGAACTTCCGACCCTCAATTACTGCGACAGACAGACGGGCCTGATGGGGTCACCAAACATATTACCACCTGCCTGCGTCACTCCTTAGAGTCAGAATCTGCAAGTAATTGTGTTCTTACCTCCGACACGTCACTCGCCATGTCAACTAGGACACAGACTAGTAAAACCGAGAGAGTGGTTAGCACGCCTAAATTTTACCACTCGAGTTTTTTTTTATTTAATTATTACGTTCAACACATTGGTTGTTAATGGATTAAGCTTTGGGGCTAAAAAAAAATAAGGAAGGTTTTTCTTAGAGGAAGTGAATCCATATTAGCGTGGATAGAAAATTATGGCGAAATCATAGTCCACAAAGAGATAAATCACATGTTCCCCAGTGCACCCGACCAAGATTCGAACGTCAACCTTCGCGTTAACGCCGTAAGCCAGGTGACTACCATGGTGGCTATCAGCTAGGTTGGGTTGGAGTTTATATCAGAATTAATCGCCGGTAAGCCAGAGAAAACGAGACTGACACCCTAGTGTGTTGCCGATGCAGTTCATAGGATATTTTGAATCAATTTGAAAGGTTCAAGTCGGAGTGAGTTTATTTTAAAAAATTTTAGTCGTCTCAATCCTTAAAATCAGCCGTTGTGGTATTAGAGCCTTATTTTAAAATGTACCTGTGACTCAATACTTGTTCCATTTATCCAGATTCACCTCGGTGGCGTAGTTAGCTAACACGCTAGATTCATGTTGAGCTAGACTGCCGAGGACGGGGAAATCAAGGTTCGAATCTCGATCGGGTGAACTGGGGTGGTTTTTCCTAAATGGTTTTCTACTCTCCTTCCACACAGATGAGGATTCACTTCCTCTATATTCAACCTTCTCAATCCCTAACCATTAGGTAATTAGTACTTAAGCGTATAAAACGAACGGGTAGTAAGGCGTGGTGCTAAAAAAACTATCCAGGGACTCAGTTATTTATATTATGCTATTAAGGAAACAAAGAGCTCCTCTTTACTGGATATTTTAACACTTTTAACCCTTATTCAATTGTTGACGCTTTCAACAACATAAATTCAAGCCACCCGCGTCGGTAGTCACATGGTCACACTCGCATTAGACGGAATTCCCGATGACGGGAAGATCGGAGTTCGAACCTCAGTCTGGTGTAATTAGCGTGTGTTTTCCTTTTCACTCCCCCACCACGCAAATTCTGGAGCTGTTCCTCTAAATTCTACCTTACTCATCCTTAACCCATTAGTACAAATATGCGGGTAGCCCTGACTGGTAGTAAGACGCGAAACGAAAAAAAAAATCTAGCAGTAAGATTATATTAAAATGAATCTGGCTATTGATGATGTAAGCTATAGTCCAATTTTAAAAGGAAGGCCCCTATTTAACAGCTATAAAAGTTAGTAAATCTAATTTCGTGTATTCATACGTCAAATCATATCATCTGCACACGTAAATTTTGATATATGTTATCAATAACAACAAAATAGCACAAATACTAATTTAGTAAAATATTATCAATTCTGGCCGCAAAAAAATACATTTTTTTTTCCCTAAAAGGCCCGTCTTATAAAAATCGTAACATATACTCTAAGAAAAGAAGGTCTTGAATTAAAATTTTGATTTAATATATATGTACAGGAAGAGGTTGTGGACCAAAACTCTGTAAACCACCAATCCTACCCCCCTCACCCTTTCCTAACGCATGCCGTCGAGGAAACGAATATAGTCGCTCAGATCAAAGTCAAGTAAGCTGTAGATTACTTAACTTTACAAATTAAGGCATTTTTTCATTTTGGTATGAATTGACTCCATGTTAACCTTGGTTAAATATGTATATACATATTATCAGCAGAACCTGTCCTGATATCTGCTCCAGTGTCGTGTTTAAGTGACATTAAGAAGTTGCCAGACAGTGATAAGAGTACTATTTCGTATGTAGACAAAAATATCTGTTCCAGTGTGGAACTTAAGGGGGCCACCTCAGTGGGTGAGAAATTGCCGCGCAAACTTTCAGCTCTAACGCAATATTTAATTCTACGATGCTTTATTTCAAAATATGGTTCACTCTAAAATAAAGTCGAGAAGATTCCAACAGAGCTCTTTTTCCTTAACAACCCCATTGTTTCGAGTTTGATTAATAGAAAAAAAAATGTGTGAACATTTGACGTTAGCTAAGTTTCTACTAATTTCTAAGCATATTTGCGGAGCCACATACTCCTCATAATGAAATGATGACAAAATAATAATTTAAATAAAAATATTTGATCGAGTAGCTCAAATTCCAGCGAACATTTAATAGATTTTTCGGGAGTAGTTTTCCCATCTCAGGACCCCTGGTTGGTTCACTCTGTCGAAGCAGATGCCTCGTCTGCTTAGAGAAAGGAGGGAAAAAGTGAAACAGAATAAATATTTAAATTGTTACGAATAAAAAACTGATATCATAACCCTTTATATTAAAAATAAATACAATTTTGGGAATTGCTGTACCCTGTCTGAAAGACCAAATTTAGGTGTAATGCACCATACAACCATATCATTTATAAATACTCACATGCAACAAGTACTTATGCCTTGAAATTAGTAACATAATATCACACACATTCGTATAACAAAAGAAATAATAATCAAAATGGCTTCAAAAAATTGTCTGAAAGACCGAGTCAAATATACCAAAAACACACAACAATGAAAATATTGTGTTATCAATATTCACTCATGCACCCAACATCAACTATACAATCCAATTGTTTTAAACCCTTTTATTATACAAAGAAAAATATTAGTCATTTAAATACCGTTAACGATCTGAAAGACCAAGTATAATTGCACCAAAACACACAACCATGGATGGACATGGGTTATATCTGCCCCGTGCACCCAACATAAACAATGAAAGCCAATAGTTACAACCCTTTTATAATACAAAGAGAGGTTATTCAAATGGCTTTAACCGATCTTAAAGTCCAAGCCTAATTGCCTCAAGACACACAACAATGAACATGGGTTAAATGTCCCCATGCACACAACCTCAACAATACAATCAATTTGTTATAACCCTTTTATAATACAATGAAAAAAATGTTATTCAATTTAATGGCCTACCCGATATGAAGAACCAGTATACGTGTACCGAAACACACAACCATGAGTTAAAATGTGATCGTCTTCAAATTATAGGACCTGGATTTGATAACATATAACACACAATATCATAACAAAAATAAATAACAATGTTACTTTACTGAGTTGCACCAACAGGAAGGACAAAACTATAAACTTGGTAAACTGAAGTAATAGGTCACCTAAATTCTATTCTGGGCAGCCGTTATGAGGATTTAGTTGTCGAGATACGATGAATTAAGTATTTGCTGATATAACCAAATAATTTCCTCTTCTCAGCTAACCAGTTCTCCGAAATATATTATTTATGATCATGGAAACATATACAATGTATTCTTGACTGTCTGAAAAAAAAACTCCCATCTCATTTACAAGACAAGTATCATGCTCGATTCCCCTGCTAAATGTAATACTTCCCTAGTGAATAGTTTTACACAGTTTCACGTGAAGATTCCATTTCCACAGTTTAGTTGATACATAGAACTTTAAGAACTTACCAGTTGCAGATCATAGTTCCTTGGATATCGTATTATTTATACGTTAACAGTCTGTGGTTCTATCCGCCATACTACCCATCCAAACTCTTAGACAATCATCCCAAGAAGAAAAAAAAAATTGTGCCATACAATCAAAGTGGAAAACAGCCTCGCAGCAAACCACTCCTCCAAGCGAAACGGAAGCCAACACAAAACCCAAATTCAAGGCTAATACCAAATGGAAGCCAAATACAGTGTCACAATTTCTTGAATTAAAATTTTGATTTAATATATATGTACAGGAAAGGTTGTGGACCAAAACTCTGTAAATCACCAATCCTACCCCCCTCACCCTTTCCCAACGCATGCCGTCGAGGAATCGAATATAGTCGCTCAGATCAAAGTCAAGTAAGCTTGTAGATTACTTAACTTTACAAATTAAGGCATTTTTTTTTTCATTTTGGTATGAATTGACTCCATGTTAACCTTGGCTAAATATGTATATAAATATTATCAGCAGAACCTGTCCTGATATCTGCTCCAGTGTCGTGTTTAAGTGACATTAAGAAGTTGCCAGACAGTGATAAGAGTTCTATTTCGAATGTAGACAAAAATATCTGTTCCAGTGTCGAACTTAAGGGGGGCCATCTCAGTGAGCGAGAAATTACCACGCAAACTTTCAGCTCTAACGCAATATTTAATTCTACGATGCGTTATTTCAAAATATGGTTCACTCTAAAATAAAGTCGAAAGATTCCAACAGAGCTCTTTTTCCTTGACAACTCCATTGTTCGAGTTTTATTAATAGAAAAAAAGAGCTGTGAACATGTGACGTTAGCTAAGTTTCTACTACTTTTTTAAGCATATTTGCGTAGCTATAAGACTAGGCTTGATTAAAAAAGTCTCAGATCTTCAGCCATTCCTGTAACAAATACAGTAACATTTTGATAGGCTCAAAAAAGAATTTTTTAAGATATTTGAGAACTAGCAGCATGCTTTCCTATTTACCTTGAGACATGAAGGCTCGTATTACTCTCTCCTATTGACATGACAAAGTGGTTACAAGGAAAGCGCCAAAGGGAGCATAATATCAAACAGAATAGAGAAATATTTCGAAATACGACACGGACCATTGTATTTCAAGCCGTGTGTGGTTTGAAGCGATTGATACTTTCTCTCTGATCGAGGGGACACCTTAAGTAATATTAAGATTGACTCACTTCGATAGTCGTAAGGTCTAAGGTTTCACTCTCGCCACAGATTAGATGACGGGGATATTAGGGTTTGAATCTTGGTCGTGTATATTGAGGGTGTTTTTTTTCTCAAGTGATTTCTCACTCTCCCTTCACGCAAATATGGGTATATTTTCTTTAAATTCTACTTTCATCATTCCTAACCCATTAGTGCTAATATGTGTACAGCCGTAACGTGTAGTAAGACGTGGTGTACACAAAAAGAAAATACACCTATTCATTACAATAGGCTTCTGTGCTGGATGTTCGGGGTTCAATTCTCGGTTCTCGCACACAGATTTATCTGATTGCCAAACCCTTCCTTCACCTCTGACAAGACGTGTATTAATCACAACTTGTGAATGTGAGGAATGCCAGGCCTCCACCGTGGTTCGGATCCCACGTTAAACTGTAGGTCCTCCATTTCATCTCACAATCACCCTACCTTACACATTAGCGTAAGTGCGTATAACCCAACGTATAGTAAGACGCGGTGGTAAATGATGATAATAATAGGGGCCTTCTACTTCGAATATAACGTGCATTAAAATCACCCCACCCCGCTTTCCCACATATTTTTGTGTCAAAGCTTCTATTCGATTTTTTTACATGATCCGGATCTTACTACCTATCCGGCCCGTTCGTAAATTAACATTAATATGTTAAAGGATGAGGAAAGGAGAAGTTAAAGGTATTTGTGTGGATAAAGAGTGGAAAACCATCAATGAAAAACCACCTCTTTACAGCCAGTCATCCCGTGGGAGACAAGGCGAGATTAATGCCTTGATCTGAGTGACAGCAAGTGACGGTAGTTTTCGGTTTATAGTGGATACTGAACCTCAGTTACCTTGGTCCTCAGATTTTGAGTTGAGATTTGTAAAGGAAACAATCAGAGGTCTGAGATCAGCAGCCTTGGTCCGGGAGGTCCCCTTCGCGATCTAATATACTTTGTACAGTAAGCCTCTAAACGAGTGGTATTCAAACTTTTTTGTTTGACTTCCCCCAGCTATATTTTAGCTTCGACATTTGTACTCCCAAAAGTGTTGGTGCATAATTCAAGCTATATAATATAATAAATATAAACCTACACCTAAAATAAATAAATTATTCTCATAAATAACATGTCCTTAGAGTTTTTAAATGTTAAAATGTGTTAATATATTTCAAAATTAATAGAAGAATGTGGAACGATTTGGTCCCAAGAGTTTATCATTGGATGTAGTTGTGATGAATCAAATTAGTTTATTTATATTTGTTGATATTTTTATAAGAATATTCCGAAAATGTAAACATTAACACGTAGAAACAGGAAGCATTCTGTAGATACATAAAATCATGGTAATATCTTGCTTCAAGATTCTTAATGAGATTTAAAGAAAGATTTTTTTTAAATGTTAAATTGTAACCCTTCTATTTATCTGTGGGGAAAAAAATTGCAATGTTTTATTCACCTACAGTTTAAAAACAAGACGAGTTTCTTAATTGTGATGAATAAATAAACATAAACGTAACATAAATACTTAAAAAGAGCCTATAAATTTGGACTAAGAAATTGCAAGGATCTAATCCGAACAAAATAAACCTCGGTACCGTATTAAATCATCAGAGATCAGCTGTTTGGAAAAAAAATCTCTGTGGGCTCCAAGCTTAAAACAAAAGAAAAGTACTGTTCAGTGAGCCATTGTATTCTTTCCTACATTACGTGTCGCCTTGTGAATGAATAGGATGTATGTCTATATGTTATAACCGCATTCATCCCATTGTTAACGCCATTCAGTCGTCCGCCACTTACCTACTACGCCTGCCTCTTTATTAATAAAACCGCCCGTCTCTCTCTTTCTCTTTAGAAAAGGAATAAAAGAAGAAAAAACAAATAGAAAATAAAACAATACACTCAACATCAAGGTGTATATAATTCAATGTGGATATTAATATAATGTTTTGTACATAGCTTATAAACTTAAAAAAAAACCTGTAGACCATTGTCTAAGGAAGCTTGTAACGGTTTTGGAAGTTGTCAGGCGCTCGCGCGCGTTGCATGCCGGGATAAGACGGCGGGATGCGCGCGCACGCACACCAACGGAAGCGGGGCCTGTTGAGATGGAGGCAATGGCGACGAGACGTGAATATGGATGGATGATTTAAAGAAAAGAAAAAAAAAGCTGCGCTGTTAGACTGAGACAGCCGAATATAAAACCGTGTATGTAACGAAGGGGAAGTTAAAATATCCGTGTGACGAGAATGGGTAATTACTGATTACTTTCTTTTGTGTGGTTGGGGGTGTTTTGTGTTGGTGTGTGTCTATAACTTAGTTAGTATGGCCGTCGATGGATGAAGAAATAACTTTTGAGGTTATGTGACGCGTTGTGGTGCTGTGATGGTGCGCAAAGCATATGCACAGTGTAGCTTAGTGAACAACGCGATAACTGAGAAATGGGGAAGAACGAATTGATTTGGGGTCTGTAAATAAATAAATGCTATTGCAAGATTAAAATACAAGTATCATAAAATTTTATTGTGATATTTACATATGATAAGAAATGACGTCGAAAATTACTAGCGGCATTCACCTTGGACTAAAGTTTCCTTAACATGACGTATCCAAAATAAATTTATAATGCCCATCAAAGAAAATTTTGTTTTCTAACATGTTTATATATTTAGTAAAATTAATTATAAGCCCCCTTCCCTATTATTAAGTTATACACTTTTGTAATTTTATTAACATCTCTTTAATTTATCAATTCATTAATACAGGCAACCACAAAAATAAAAAGAATAAACTCTTTGATCTGCAAACAAAAGATTGATCCAATATTGACACACCATGAGGTCAATGTGAGAGAAGATAACACCAACCATTATTACAACGTGTGAACTGTTGAAAGAGTTTATCGTTCCGATGATGTTACCACCCTCTCGGTAAACACAAACAATGGGAAGATGACCGGGTCCAACATCCAAACAACCACAGCCTGGTGCGTGTGTTTAGGGTTACGATAACATTGACCTAAATTAATTAGTAAACAAACGAGGTGAATAAACTACAAGAATGTTGAACAGTGCAATCATCTTCAGGAGATCAACCTTATCTACAATCCTTTCAACAAAAGAGGAAATTGAGTTGAATTAATAGATCACACACCTTCAGTCTGTCAATACTGATAATGGTTTGATTTCGGGATACATCCAACTTTAAAGGCCTATAAGTTGGCTTTAGTCGTAGTTTTACACAAATTAATCCATTTAAATCTGTGAATGAATTTTAAAAAAATTAAAAAATTGTATTAATATGACGGATAATCTGGATGGGACCGCGGTCTACCGCGTCAGAGTAAATCTGTAGATAATATGAATATTAATGACGTGAATTTAATAGGAAGACAAAATAAGGAAGCCACAGTAAACAAAAGTTACAAAAACCGTGTGTTTTTTACTACCTTGAGGGCCAAAGTAACATTAAACTAAAAGTTTGTAATGAAGTGGATATTCACACAGCCCTAACCGATTATAGTTTTCAAATAATTTATATAAAATAAGGTTAATAATGCAAAACATATAAGTGTGAAAAAACTGAAAGTATATGCTAATTTAAAACTTAAGTAATATTTTGAAGTTTCAATCCACCTCTATAGGTTTTATTTTATATTAATTATAACATGTATAGTATGGATTTTTTGTGTGTACTTATTACTTTGTTTGAAATGGCAGATATTTTGATATCATGAGGCCATATAATATAAATGAAATTCTATAAATTAATTATCTCCACTATAATAATTACCAGTTCTTCTGCCAGCCAAAAAAAAAAAATCTCAAAACCCAGAAGACCTAGTAAGCTGAACTTTTACAGGCAGGTACACCCTAACTTAAAAAAAAAGAGTGCAGGAATATGTGGTAATCAAAAATTCCCATGTGAGCCCCTAAACGTGGGAGGCTGAAATTATTAAGGCAGATACTCCTAACCAAAAAGGATGCAAAAATATTCTCTAAAATTTACTCTCTGGCATCAAGCACTTGAAAAATCATTGCCGCACTTAAAAAAGAACGTCATCTATCTCTCTCTTGAGTTAGTACTATCCAGTCCACCTCACTACACCCTATCTCTCTCTTGAGTTAGTACTATCCAGTCCACCTCACTACACCCTATTCCTATCTTGAGCTAGTTATATCCGGTACACCTCAATACACCTTTTAGGTCCACTTTAATGTTATCCTCCCATCTGCGTTTAGGTCTTTCCAATGGTCTTTTCCCATTGGGTTTGACAGTTTGAACACGGTTCTAGAATCTTCCATTCACGCTGCATGTTTTCCACACCGTAATCTATGAGATTTGATTATCCTAACAGCCTTGTGATGAGTACAACTTATATAACTCATTATTATGTAACCTCCTACACTATCAAATAGTCTCATCCCTCTTTGGACCAAATATCTTCCTAAGCACCTTCTTTTCTATCAATCTAAATGTATTTTCGTCATGTAAGATAAGAGACCACGTTAACACCCATAGCGAACAACAAGTGAAATTACTTTTTTTTGGTGTACATCTGAGTTTTAAATTTCTGGAATTGACATATAAATGAAAAATAGAAGAGTTATTTCTATCAAAAGCATATACTGAATAATTATGCACACCCCAATGGTGAAATTACGCATTTCATGAATGGAAATGTTTTAAACAATCTACTAAAAGCTTAACTGAAATTTTGTAAGAGATTATATTAAGCTAACCCAACATAATTTAACCTAACCTTCCATTCTAAAGAAAATAAAAGTTAAATCAACTTAAAGATCAGACCTGTTCTTCACCTTTCAATATCACAGACCGGACAAAAACTCGTCCAGCTCATGAATTGGGTGACGATTGAAGCTACCAAATTCATGAAGTAACCAGATCATGAACTGGTCAGCACAAGCGTTGCACAGTTAATGAACTGTACTATTCTTTGCCCAGTTAGTGAAATGGTCAGTTTCACTATTTTGGTTGTAACATATGCACTAGACACGTGTGTTTTAATCTGTCCACTCAGGATGTCCCTCCTTGACTTTTTCAGATATGAACTACTTTTATCTACACCTCATACACTTCATTTTATCTGCTTGGTTGACAGAAGTAGCTATGTTTTATAAATAATTTAATATGTTTTTTAAACGTGTTAACGTATACCAGCTTCCTTCACTTTGGCAAATCATTGCAAGAATAGATTAAAACCGGGCAATTGCTCAACCATAAACGCGATGGGAAAAATTGTTTTATGAGTGTGGTATAAGAAGGACATATTCAATTAATTGTTATTAAATGTGACATTAAATTTGGTTTGTAAAATTATTGACATTATTATTTGCATACCTTAAATTACCATTATATTAGTACAAATACATCAGTTCAGAAAGTTCACGTTAAGTACCTACAATTATTATTAGTATTTTTTTCTCACTATTGAGTTAAGCACCAAGACTATTAGCGGATTAATTTAGTTTATGGTTGAGTATGAGGAAGGTAGGTTATAGTAAGTGCATTCACATTAGTTTGGAGAGAGGGATGATAAAATCACAGTTTATAAAATCATCGCCACCCTTTCCCTTTTAGCCAATCACTTAAAAATTGGACCTCAGCATCTTCGTCACCGCAAATCCCGGTCTATTAAGTAGTGATATGAATATTGAAAGCGACAGCTGCAGATCATATGTCTTGACGTATGAATACCTGAAAGTAGATCTAATAACATTTTTTTTAATGTTTCTACACAAGAACGTTGGGGTCTACCACCACATTATTTATCAGTTTCATTTCTAGAGGACTTCCAATTGAGAAGATAGGTAGAAAAGCATGGGTGGATTAAGGTGAAATGTAAGAGGATGTGAGAAAAAGTCAGTGTTTTTGCAGTTTTTATGGCAAAACATTTTTTGGCCAAAATAAATAAGATATTATTCCAGTATAAACAAAGAGTTTAATTTTCTTCAAGTGGTGATATCAACATTTGTTGAACATCTGTCAAGGGTGTCATGAAATTTAATAACAACTTTTTCTCCATTTAAAAAGTTTCTCATTTAATGCCGCTATGCTTATGACAGATATTCAGGAACTGTTTATATTATCATTTGAAGAAAATTAAACTTTATTTTTTGAAATGGAGCAATATTTTATTTTATTTTATCCAAAAAAGAATGTGTTGCTATAAAAACTGCAAAAACACACTTAAATTTTTCGTGTCCCCTTCCATCTTACCTTAAAACAAAGCAATACGTGAAACTTCCCCCCCCCCCTCAAACATAACCTATAGAAAAAAAAAAGAACAGAATATCTACAACGCGATTGGTGGATATGTTCCTCTTCTAGTCCAGTCGTGTTAATTCCTGCCAATGACTCACCTATCACCTTTCAAGTTGAGCAGCAATTTACATCCCAAGCACATCTGCAGTCTTGAGTCGACCATGGAGACCGTCTAGCTATTGGACACTTGATGGTATCGTGACCTGAAATCTTATTTCAGATTTGGCCACTCGATTTGTCTTATTTGATGGCCCCCTTTTTTTCTTGTTCCTTTTTTTGTCCTCCTAATTTCGGGACGTCACACCCATCTCTCCTCTACGTCCATTAACACATACCATATGCCCCCTTAACACGTTACGGGCAAAGGTAAAATAAATAGACAGTTAAGGTGGGATTGAAGGGATGACGAGTTAAGGTCGGTGTTTTTACAGTTTCTTATCACAATTAAATGGTACGGTGCATCGTACAAACTTTCTCACTCCTTTGCCTAAAAAGGGAGATATTTAATCAAAATCCGTAAAATATGTTAAATAAAATAATTAAATTGTTACCTAAATACTCAACCAAAGAACATAAATTAAATACGAGTGATATACACTGTTACAGAGACCTATTGAGAAAAAAGTAAAATCTCTGTTCACCAAAGAGTATAAACAATCAATTTTTCCAAATCTCAATTAAAAAAATAGTCTACATTTTTACTTATATCTCAGAAAATATTAGTTTTCTAAAAATATATTTTAAATAAAAGTTTTTTAAAACTAATCGTTCTACAACTTTACAATAATAAGTTAATTAGCATCGCAAATATTTGTGGAGATATCACAATTATAAATCTACGTTTATATAAGGTAAACCTCAAAGTAATTTTCATGGGAAAATCAGAATTTCTAATTGGTTTGTAATGTTAAACAATGCCTAGATAAGAAATATATTTTGTGCATATTTTGAGATAATCCATTTTTTTTTTAATTTTCCCTTTAAGTAAATTATCCTTAGCTTTAAGGTTAGAACGATAGTTCCATGAATTTTTCTGAGGAATCTTATGATCAGTGACAGACATATGGAGTTTTAACAAGATGCGGTTCATGAAACGTCGACATTCATTAAAATCTTGAATTCAATTTTTTTAACGATCACATTACGTTCTATAGCCGAGGGGTGCGAGGAAGTAAAAATATGTTAGCAAGATACATAAAAGATTGCTTCTGAATTTAATTCTAGTTTAATTATATACACATAGTAGTCTCGTTAGTACTTGAATATTTGTCAAGAGCATATCAGCATTTGGACACGAGTCTTTTTCCTTAATTTAAAAGATTTTAAAAAAATACCAATATACTCATGACTAAAATCTAAGAATTGTTGAGATTCCTGAAGTAATATTTTACTTATTTTAGTTTTTAAAAAAAGCTCACGTTATTTTCCATCTCACTTTAAGAGCCCGTCTCCCACCACGGTTAACCCCTAACTTAATTAGGTAATACAGATAAAAGCAGCTGTCGTACCGTTATACGGTTTTTTTAATTTAAATTAAAAAAACACCGAATTTGAGAGCAGTGAAATCGTTTTACATACCGGTATTTAAAAAACACATTGAATATTAAAAAACATAATGACATTGATCCCAATTTCGCTGTTGTCAAGCGAAGAATGCAGAACACTACAATTACAATAAGTTTTCTGGTTCGAGCGTGAAAATATAGCTTACAACCCGTTTGGGAAGAGTGGAAAGCCATTTATGAAAAACCATTCTCAGTACACTCAACCGAGGTTCGAACCTCGATCTCCCCGTCATCGGCAGTCCATTCTGTTGCTAGAGTGGTGCCTTAGACAATGCGGTCACCAAAGTGTTATCTAATTTCCCGATTAATTGGCTCGTGAGATGGACTTTTAAAATACACAAAATCCTCCATAAAAACGTAAAATTTAAAGTTAATTTCAAGTTTTTCGATTTATGTAAAATGAGTAATAAAAATGTGTCGTGTTGCATGATACTTTTTAACACGTTTGCGATGATGAAAAAGAACATAAAAAACCCGGGTGGATCTAAATAAATAAATCTTTTGACATGTTATGTTATCTTTTAATGTGTAAAAGGTATCTTACCTTGCTTTGTTCCACTATGGCGCAACTCTTAAGATAGGGCCATAGAGTAATCAAGTAAGGTATCTCTACCATCTTTCAGGGTTATCTGAGTGTACATTCAAACAATTATATTTAAACCTCTAAATATAAATAAAGTCTCAAGGGACTTGAAGAACTTCGCATTGGTGGATATGTGGGCTAAGGCGTCAACCTCGTCTAATAAGGTTTACTTGCCACGTAGAGGTTGGGGTTTGAATTCCAACCAGGTGTATTGAAGGTGGTATTTTCTAAAGGATTTCCCCCTCTTCTACACATATTATGTTTTATATAGTAAAAATTCTAACCTCTCTATCTCTACTAAATTAGTGTAAATATGGGTATAGCTCAGATGTGATTCGGTGCACAACAGATAGTGTAATAACCAGGGCTAGGATTTTAATGACATGTCATCTTTTTATTGGTACATTACATACAATGCTCGTAAGTAAATAAACTCAGTCCATGATCCTCTGGTTGGGAAAATGTATATTTTATAGGTCATTTTATGTAACTTTTCCTAATTTTTGAATTCTAGGTCATATTTTCTTGGTTTCGCCCTTTTAAAGTTATTTTTAGGCATTAATAAAAAAATGAGTCATTTTAAGGCAGTCATGGGTCGATTAAATATATTTCTTAATATTATCGATATTTTATAAATCCATACATTTTTCCAACACGTGGTCGGAATGAGAAGATAATGTATGTTTTAAAGGGTTGCGTTGGGAGGGGTAGCTATTGCTTCTTAAAGCAGATATTTGTAAATATTACATTTAGCAAAGTTTAGTTGTTAAAGAATTCATTGCATGGATAATTTTTTTTTTTTTTTTTTTACATTTGTAAAGCACGTGTGATGTGCATTTATTACGACTTTTTGTTTATATTTATAAGTAATTTTTTTTAAACTTTGAAGTCATTTTTTAGCATTTTAAATAATTTTATAGGTTTTTTGTTGATATTTAGGTAATAATAATCCAGGCCTTGGTAATAACACTTAACACTCTCAAGTATGGCAGAGCCTACAAGATAATAATTCATATATATATTTAGCACCGCGTCTTACTACCCGTTCGGGTATGCATGAATTACACTAAAACTTTAGGGATTATTAAGGTTTAATTGAGAGTAAGTGCGCCCACATTCGCGTGGAAGGAGAGTGAAAAACTATTTAGGGAAAACCACCCTCAGTGCACCCGACTGGCATCGAACCCCGATCTACCCGTCTTCGGCAGTCTATTCCAACACGAGAATAGTGCGTTAGACCATGCGGCTACCGAAACGTGTAATAATAATTCATATGTATCCGTAACAATTTAATTTGTATCATTAGGTCCTGAACTCGTAACCAAATCTCTGAACAAATGTAAGGAATGAGTTATTGGTCTGATTAAAGTAGCGTTTAAGACGTGTTTTGTTTACAGAGGCCTGTAGACAGATGAAGAAATCACACGCAAGCTTATCTTATCAGGCGCACGTAAGATTCAAGCTATTACAGGATCTCAATGAGCAGAAATAAAGAACAGAATATAACAGGTTCACGAAAGTGCCAAACCAATCGTAGTGGAACCAAAATAAATTTATAATTTAATTTAGATTTAATCTTTTAAAACTCAATGGTATTGAAAAAAAATTTTTTTTGTAGTATAAATTTCACTCTAGGACCAAAATAAAAAGTGGAATAGATAATAATTTTCAGTCACACTTTCAGTTTTACTCTGCTTTTTTTTTTAGCACCACGTATTACTTACCCATTCGGTGTATACGATTAAGTAATAATTACGCTAATGGGTTAGGAATTGGGGAAAGTTGAATTTAGAGTAAGTGAACCCGTATTTGCATGGAAAGAAAGTGGAAAACCTTTTAGGGAAAACCACCCCCAGTTCACCGTAGCGAGATTTGAACCTCGATCTCCCAGTCCTCGGCAGTCTAGCTCAACACGAGACTACCGCGTTAGCTAACTACGCCACCGAGACAGGTAGTTTTTTAACCTTACCTGTTTCGGTGATTGAATGTTCTAAGACGTCACTCTCACAATAAACTGGACTGCTGACGACGAAGAGATAGGAGTTTGAGTCCCAGTTGGGCTAACTGAGAGTACTTTTTACTAAGTGTTGTTCACTCTCCCTCCCCACTATTGCAGGTACACTTCTTCTAAATTCAACCTTCCTCATTTTCCATAGTTAGTAGTAGACCTAGGCTATTTATTTAAATAGCCCGAACGATTAATAAGACGCGGTGTTATAAAATGACAGTTAAAACACTGATTAATCTGAAGAATAGAGTTAGGGTCGTTTAGAGGAAGTACAGCCGCATTAGTGTGGAGAGAGGATGAGAAAATCACATGGGTGAAAGCAACACCTTGTTCACCTAGTCGAGATCTGAACCCCAACCACTCTGTCATCCTCTATATATCATATTGCGAGCAGGCTGCCTTATGCCACGTGACTTTTTGTGTTGATGTGTAAAAAATATATATATTTTAGGACTTCTTTGTGTTTGAAGAAAGAGTTTTTATAAATAAAAGATTGTTTAAGTTTTTTAACAGCACCGCGTCTTACTACACGTTCAGGTTATACGCTTATGTACTAATACGCTAGTGTGTTACGGATAAGGAATGTTATATTTATAGGAAGTGTATCCACATTTGCGCGGAGGGAGAGGATAAAACTATTTTGAAAAAATACCCTCAGTACACCTGACTGAGATTTGAACCTCGATCTCCCCAGTGCGAGAGTAGCGCCTCAGACAATGCGGCCACCGAAGCCGGTAAGAATGTTATTAATATTTGACTTTTTGTTACTATTTGTACTCTCTAGTCTCCCCCTATATCCTTTGATTTGACGGCGTGAGTCACCCAAACGGGCAGCAATAATCACAGCAATGTCTTATTTTGGATCATCGTAATGGCCCACATCAAAATGAGTGTTTCTCTCTAACTCAAGTGTCGACACTCGGAAGAGATGATCGAAACAATGCTATTCAACCTGTGGTACGTAGCCGTGAGGGTACGTGAATACCTCTTAGGGGTACGTGAATACATCTTAGGGTACGTGAATACATCTTAGGGGTACGTGAAATTAAAAAAGTATACAAATAATATATATATATTACTTCATGTTAAAAACGGGGTAATAGGGCCAGATTTAGAGTTGACCACAAGAGACCAGAACGTAAAGACATGTGATCTAGTAGAGCCATTTTTTTTTTGTTCTCTCTTAGATGTAGATTATAGAATATGTATAATGAACCCAGATCTTTAGGGTACACGTTGAAGAGAAATTATTATATCTGGGGTGCGCGAACAAAAATGTTGGATATCACTGATATATATAATGTACCCCTTCCAGTTTTTCATTTTAAAAAATACCCTGCTATCTTGTAAATTATACACGCTCATTCCAAATTTTAAAAAGCTAAACAACTGAACTAATGGCCAATAATAAAAGTCCATGACATTTTATCAAAATCTGTATATGGGAAAAATATTTTTAAGACGCGAATAACCTGAAATATCCCGTGTACCCCTCTAAGAACATGTACCATAGTTGGAAGAATACTGCTATCTTTGATTCTCATAACCCAATTACTATTATTACTTTTTCTACTACCGAATTTACTGTATCTCTTCACAATAATTGATATTCCGCTCGTCCAAACCACGGCAAGTCATCAGACCCTCAGCCTACACCATTTTTCTCTGAAAGTGTACGACTCATTTTGGGGTCAACCTCTTGAGGAAAGCCGACGAAAAAAATAATTGCCTAACCTGCTCTCTATTAGGTCGAGTGAAAACGGAATGCCGATAATAAGAATAGAGGAGAAGTTAAAAAAAAAAGATGGAGAAAAGACGGAGAACAAAAAAAAAATCAAGTGGCTTAGAGAATGTGATCTGTTCTTTAAATTTGATGATTCTGCACAATATAGCTTACAAGATAGTCCTACACTAAACTCGAGGCGATACAATGTTGCCAACTCTCGTTTGCTCTCTCTCTGTCTGCCTTTTTTTTCTCTTTCTCTACTTCTGCTGGAATGTTTACGGTACATGATCGATCTTTTAGCCGCTGCCTTGATTGTTCACCTCTTTTGATCAAATTTTTGCTATCGCTAATTTTATACGAGTTAAAAGGAGGTATTTATTAAAGCTGCGTGACATACGCTATAATTATTATTAAATTTAAATATCAATCATCAAACTATTTATCAAACTGAACAATACTTTATGTTAGATTCATATAATGTTTATTATTTTATTGCCACACAATATTAAATTCGATAATAATTGAAGCAAAGGATAATTAATAGGGGTATATTATATGTTTAGAATGTATGTCGGTGTAAAATACTCCTGAAATAATTCGATTGTACTATAAATTCAACCAAAACATGAATGAGATTGTCGAGGTCTTGATATTTTCAAAGGAAACAGTTAACACCTTCCAGGCTGGTCCTTTGGTGCCGAGAGTTGATATAGGCAGGTTTTTTTGTGTGTTTATTTCGAAACAATCATATTGAGAACTTATTATGTTCGGGTAAGAATTGTAATCAAGATTAAATGCTTCATCATCACCTCAAGGCAGGATATAAATCCCCTTTCGCGAGGAAGATACAATCCCAAAACACCCTTTCTGATTAAGAGTTCGGACATAGCCGATGATCTTATACTCGTACATGTACCTTCAGTTTAAAAGGTAGTAAGCTTACCTCGCTTAGTTCTACTATGGTCTAGCTTATATGATAAGGCAATAGGGTAATGGGGTTTACCTAAGCAGCTTGAAGGAACGTCAATCAAAAGCCAACGGAAAGGTATAAAGGCTGACAAAAGGTTCTAGGTTGCCGTACTGGTGTGGGCAACGCCTCCAAACATCCATGTAGACATGACTGATGAAGCACCTGGTCTCACTATTGACAGGGTCGATCTCTCTTGACATCTGTCCAAGCTTTGCTTCCTTGTCCTGGTGATGTCAGTCGAGATGGTCCACTGTTCGGGAAGGGCGTGCGGCCAGGAACTGGGTCACCGACACGGTGGATTCGGGGGTTGGTGGGTTGGGGGAGAGGGGGGGGAGAGGGGGGACCTCCCATGTCTCAGAGCGGGCTGAGCCGGGTGCTTTTAATTTGTGACCGAGTGACTTTGCACATCTTATTGTCCCCGGATACTTACACACGTGTACAGTCGATCAAGATAGTGACAACCGATTCACAAGTCGAGTTTTGTATTAGACCCTCTTTTTCTGGACCTTGTTTCCCTTCACGCCCCCCCCCCCCCCCCACAAACGCACCAAATATTATATTTAAGAGGGCTGCATGGTAGTGCAGTGAAAAGCATTGCAGATATTTAAAATCTCGATCATCTATGAAATGTTTTGATATTTTATAATTTTGTTTTAACAAAATGTAGGTGAAAGTTTTAACCAGTTACAAAATTTTAATTTTAATTTTAAAATTGTTAAAAAAAAGTGATAGCTTAAAGCTCTATAAAAGGATCCCACATTATCTTAAAATGTTCTGCTGTGAAACAATCAATTCATGACTTTATTTGATATAGGAAAGCTAGATCTAGTTTTCTAATCTTTTGCTTTAATCTCAGAAGTACAAATTTTCGTGTAAATCATCGTTGAAATTTAGTTTTTTAAACTTTAAAATCAAAATTTAAACTTTTCAACTCGTCAGAAATCTGCTGGTAAGTTTCGCCTACATTTTATTGAAAACAATATTTACAAATATCAAACAACTTCTTTTTTTCCAAGCACCGCATCCTACTCCTACTATCCATTTGAGATATAGGCCTACGCATATGTAGTAATATTACTCTAAATTGTTAGCGATTAGAAAGGTTGAATTTAGAGAAGTGTATCCATACTTGCATGGAGGGAGAGTAGAAAACCATTTGGGGAAAAACCACCTTAGTACACCAGACCGGGATCGAATCATGATCTCCCCGTCATTGGCCGTCTAGTTTATTGCGAGAGTAGCGCATTATGCCTAGTGGCCACCGAAGCTGGTAACAACTTAATAAATAATGCGGGATTTCTAAACTTATGTAATGAGTCTCAGTGCTCTACGATACAACCCTCTTAAAGAACACATGCATGCGGGTACATTTCCTTCAATTCTATCTTTCTCATATCTACTTCACTAGCCAAATTAATTCATATGCGCGTAAAATGAACGGGTAGTGAGATGCTGTGACTAAAATTAAACATATTTTTATTGTGCTACGTACCCATAATATTCATATAAATACTACGATATTATAATTTTGGAGGTGACCTGGTGGTCTAGGGGTAAGGTGTAAGACTTCTGTGCTGGGGCCGGGGTTCAATCCTCGGTTCCCGGCACAGATTTATCTGATTGCCAAACCCTTCCTTCACCTCTGACAAGACGTGTATTAATCACAACTTGTGAATGTGTGGAATATCAGCCCCCACCGTGGTTCGGATCCCACGTTAAACTGTAGGTCCTCCATTTAATCTCACAATCACCCTATCATTACACATTAGCGTTAGTGCTTATAACCCGAACGGGAAGTAAAACGCGGTGCTAATAATAATATAATTTTGAATAATATAATTTTTTTTAGCGGCAGTATGGACTTTTAGAGTCTACCTTTGAATATGGAAAAAGTCATGATGTTTTCAAATTCAAGAGATGAATCAGAGAATGCTTCGTATATCGCAATAGTTCCATTTACTAAGTCTAACATAAATTATGCATGTATCCCATAATTAGATTGAAAGAATATAATCATCTTGTTCGAGTGTACACATATCAAGTTCAACTTTGTAGTTATTTCGACAACATCAGATTAGTGAGGAGAATGAGGTGACTCAACTGAACAAAAAAAAAACCGAATGGGAGGGAGAAAAAAAGTCAATTTTTATCACAAAGGATCATAATCATCTAATATACCCAACCTTCTTTTTTTTTCAAGCAAGATTTTCCCTATTATATTGAAGAAGGAAAAACTACATTTAATTTGAAAACCAAATTAAACGTGATCTCTTTTATCATGAATAGTATCTCATCAGATCCTAACTTAAGATTTACAAACGAAATTAAACTTTTTTTTTTCCGTCAAAAGAATATATATGACACAAATGTTATAATCCTAAGTTCTACTTAATATTCAAAAGGATTTCGTGTTATATTACTTCGAATAGCTTAACGTAACTGTCTCTCTAGGAAGTTTTAGAACTACAATATGTTTGGTGTTATCAAAGTTTTTATGGACTAACTTAGGAATATTTTTAAACATTCAAGTATGATTGAAAAATCAACACCAAGAGAACGGTCCCAATCCAACATAAATTATTATTTATATCCATTGAACATTTATAGAGTTGAATTAATTTTAAAAATCAAGAGGAAGATTATTTAAACTAGTTTAAATCCATTGCTGTACACCGTAAATGATTTTGTATTTCTTTGTAGTGTTATTATTTTTAAATTTTGGAATGAAATTAATCTGATACAATATAAAGCACATTAAGCGTAATTAATGACATGTCAACCATTTTGATTGGGGAGAAAATGTTTTATTAAGTTACGTAATATATTAATAATAAAAAATAGAGGGGTCTAAATAATTTTATTGTTTGGCTAAGAAACAAAATTGTATTAATATACAATATTTATATCATTCTCTTATTGTTTTCGTAAGCTATATATTTCTTAGCTAATAATTAATTACCTATACTAATAGGTCTTGGGCAAAGACGTTAAGAAGAAAAAACTTAGCTTGAGTTGCATAACATCAGGTTTCTAATTAAAGTTTTGATCTTTCTAGATTTATAGATTTTGAAGTTGCTACCCACATCTATGATAAAACGTACTGAAGAATAAAGTTTGTGTGTATGAAAAAGTAGATAAAACCGCCGAAGTGCATAGCCTGACGTACCCTTAGTAAGTTGTTCAAGGCCACTTACATCTTTCTATGTGTCTTGACTTAAGATTTCCCAGAAATACATGTGTTTATGTGCTCTTAGCGTGAGGTTCGAAGTGTGTGTGGATAACAAAAAAAAAGTTCGATTTGTTGATTGAAAAAGAAATAGTCCCAAGGTGCAAATAATGAGGTATTAGGGCTTCCTTTAGTACATATGCAAAGTTTAGTCTCTCTAAGTTTCTTGGTTTTGGAACTACTTGGTGGTCACGCGGATTTTGACGTTAAGCTGTGAATCAGCTGCCTTTTAAACGGAGAAATCATCATTGTTTCTGAATATATAAATTATCAGTGTAAGATAAAATTAAATAAAGATTTTATTTATTATTTTGAAAAATACGAAACAACTAACCAAAAGAAAATCTAATATCTCTTTGGATTTAAAATTAAAGTTCTGTAATCTCTCCTTAGATTTGAAATCGATTTTTTTTTAAATCAAGTTGTATAGAAAACAAATTAATATCATATTATGTTGTGTAGTACATTGCATTAATATAGAATAACCCTTGCCAACATGGTTTAAAATAACAGTCGCGCAAAATATGAATATATTAAAAAAAAACTCCTAAAGTGCACATCTTTAGATTCCCTAAATACACGTGTCAAGTTTCAACTATCTATGATTATTGTTTTGTAGTTCTTACTCCTACAGACACACACACAAATACACATCCTATTTTATTTATATGGTGACGTATAGGACCAGATCTTTCACTTAAACACAAGATTAGACACATTCATACGTGTGATCACGCATTCGTTTTCCAGATAGAGTTGTTGACCAATTCTTGGAGTAGCCACTGAAATACCGACACCCATGAAGCAATGACATTAATACATTATTAATCACCATGACTTGAACAATGCTAATCAGAGTTAAACGGCGGCCATACTTAGCGCAAAGGCCGCATAATTTTTTAGAGGGCTGGGAGGGGGGAATTGGATTACTTTACAGGATTAGAAATAATATCTCAACCAACACACTTCAGCTTTTATTTGAATATTTAACACGAAGATACTTTCATATTTTCCCTTACTTTCCATTCACCACGTGTCCTACATATCAACTTGAATTGTAAATTACATACGAACTAACATAGGCCTATAAGTTTAGCCCCTATATTTTCTACCTGGGAGATATATTTTATGTTTCGTTCAATTATAGTTTAAGGTGGAGAGTAGGGAACACAAGTTAAGGTAAGTGTTTTTACAGTTTTATAGAAACATATTTTTTGGTCAAAAGTATTCAGATTTTTTTTCCAGTACAAATTTTCTTCACATGGTGGGTGACCTCAACATTTCTTAAATATCTGTCCTCTTCATTTCAAAAGTTTGTCATCCAATGTGTCTATGCTCTTGACAGATACTCAACAACTGATGATATCACCATTTCAAGAAAATTAAGCTCTATATTTCTACTGGAGATTTTTTTTGGGGGGGGCAAAAAGGTTTTGCTATAAAAACTGAAAAAACACTGCCCTCAACTCGCGTTTCCTACATCAACACTTTAAGACATCGGCAGAATATCCAACTTTCGATTAAAAGTTGCAAGCATTTTCTTCTTATTATTATTAGAACCACGTCTTACTACCCGTTCGATAAAAGTGAAAAAAAAAAGATTATCTACGGGGTCATATAAATGTTAGCATTTGAGCTCATTTTATTGGCACAAATTAGCAATAAGGCGTTTAGTAAGAATAGAACACAACTAGAGAAACTAACTTGAAGAGTTCAACTAATTTGTCTCATTAGCTTTTATCTCAAATAAAATTCATTCGTGTGATATTTTCTCATCCATTCCATGGAGTAACTCTAATGTAAGTGCTTGTCCTATACTAAATCACAAAGTCAAGTTGATCAAGAATTATTCCGTCTTTTGTGCAAAAATATGTGTACATCGGTTGTAAATACATTGACGGCAATTTACGCGCCTAACTCAGCTTTAATTAGTCTCAAGCGAAAACACGATGTTTCTCAACAAGGTATTAATCTAAAACTCAAGTATTCCGTAAGGTATTTAATCTTAGCTTTTTTTTTGCACAAGTCGTTAATGTTTGGGTGTTTTTCGCGAGTAACATTTGTAGCAGATTGGCTCAGAAGTAATCAATCATTAATCAAATGCAGGCCAAAACACGTTTGTAACATTTAAAAAAAACTTTTTGAATGGTTATTAAAAAAATAAGTCCGACACCTTAACCCAGTTTGTAGCGTTTCTGCATACTGAGCTAAGGGTGGCGGGTTCGATTTCTGGCATGGCTGTAAAATGAATAATTGATCAAATATGTTTTTCACTTCTCACAGTGATGATGGTCTGGGGGCTGGATGTTGTGCCTGCTCTAGAATTAAGTTAGTTTATAAGTCGTGTAGTGATATAATAATTCGGTTCAGAAAGTGCACGTTAATACCATTAAAAAAATCAAAGAGAAAATGTTTAGGTTATAGGCCTATGTTATGTAACCTATTTAAATAAACCATAACATTTATTACTAATACGTTATGTGTAGGGGCCTATATCATTTATGTAGTCGAATCAGGATGACTCGAATATATTCATTTTGTTACACTTCTCGCTTTCATAAATCACCCATCAATTTGTGAATAATAATGTTGAACATTTATCATAAATACAAATGCTTACTTTGTATTTTTTATTCGTATCCACCCACCTCGGTGGCGTAGTTAGCTAACGCGCTGGTTTCGTGTTGAACTAGAGTGCCGAGGACGGGGAGATCGAGGTTCGAATCTCGCTCGGGTGGACTGGGGTAGTTTTTCTTGAATTGTTTTCCACTCTCCATCCACGTAAATGCGGGTTCACTTACTATATATTCAGCCTTCCCAATTCTTAACCTATTAGCGTAACTATTACTTAAGCGTATAACCCGAATGGGTAGTAAGACGTGGTGCTTAGTATTATTATGTTTTCGGTGTGTAACTTAATTATATGTTTGTTGGATTAAATAGCAAAGTTATTATAATATTGTTAGTTACGGTTATAGCCGTATCTAACTATCATATTGTTTAAATTGAAAAAATGACACCTGTACACGGGAATCGAACACGGGACCTTTGGCTTGGTACGCCAATACTCTAACAACTGAGCCATCCAGGAACTGTCACGTGACCAGTCACTCAATTTTAAGGCAGAGTCTGTAATGGATGTGCGAAAATTGTCCTGCTCCAGTAATTAATATCATATATATGCAATTAATATATTTACTCATATATATATATATATATATAATGAGTCATGCCCAGATGAAATAGTTCAACTTTCTTGCTTGTTCAAATCACTGGGCTTGTAGTGAAACCAACGTAAGTTCAGGAGTTTTGGTTGTTTGTGCAAATCTACATCCAAAGACCCTTTTTTTAGAGAACTCAGAAACCTTTTTATGACACGGGAACCATGTTTTGATATCATCCATACATCCACCAACAAAAGTAAATTTTATATATAGATTGGGGCTTCGATATTAAAAATGTGTTTTTGTATTTTTTTTAAGCACCTTCTTTTATTACCTGTTGAGTTATACTCATATGTACTAATTACGCGAAAGAGTTTCTGATGAAGAAGATTACATTTAGAGAAAATTTACTCGAATTTGCGTGGAGGGAGTATGGAAAGTCATTTAAGCAAAAACCCCTCTCAGTACACCCGACCAGGATTCGAACCCCAATCTCCCCTGTCATCGGCAGTCTAATCTATTGCAAGTGTGATGCCTTAGACCATGCGGCCACTGAAGCAGGTTTAAAAGTGTGTCGATTTTATATTGTAAACTTATAAGTAACAATTTTATTTATTTTTTTAAATTGGTTTGGTAAAACTCGAGAAATCTTTATCCAAAGAAATTGTCGTTTTCTGAAATCATAGCTTATCCTGTACATATTTTCGAAATTTAAAACTTTTGGGCACATTCTTGGTGTATAAGTTATGAGTCAATAAAAGAATGAACATTGTCAAAGGAGATTCCCTCATGTTTTAGAAAGGTTGGTTGAAAGGTTGTGTGTCTGAGTCCAACTCAAGAGGTGGGGTTTTAAACCTGATCGACAGCAATGCAGGTGTTTTATTCACCCTTTGATACAATGACTAAGTACTATTTCTCACCGAGGAAACAAGACTAATAAAAATGATCGTAGACCCGAGCTATTAAAATTAAAAAGTTAGATAATCTCGTAACTAAGTACTGTCACGAGCGCAGATCGTACACAGATAAAAAGTATCGGGGCTATTTGGTCCGGGGTTGCACTGTCCGACTTTCATATCAGGAACTGAAGTCATCGGTCTACATACAGTTACCAAAGGCGTTGCGATCTCTTATTCGTTACCTTCTAGATTCAACATAACTTAGAACCAAAGTATCAAGAGAAAGGTACTTTTAACTACAAACTATGAGGCTCAAGGTAAAGCGATTATATGTAAAAATCCACCATTATTTAAGTACTAAAGGTTTTCCCACCCATCCGGACTAACTTAATGAATACGATCTTCTTTTCTTTTTAATCATCACATCTTAATTGTTTTGCTTTTTTTTTAATCACCACGTTTTAGTACCTGTTCAGTTGATATACATATGTACTAATTCCTTTAAATGTATTAGGGATTAGGAAGGTTTAATTTATAGGAAGTGCACCCGCATTCATGTGGAGAGGTAGAGTGGAAAACTATTTAGGGAAAACCATCCTCAGTGCACCCGACCGGGATTGAACCCCTATATCCCCGTCTTCAGCAGTCTATTCCAACACGAGAGTAGCACGTTAGACCATGCGGCCACCGAAGCAGGTCGTTTTTGATTAAGTCTTTTATTTAACCTACTGTATTTTACTTTGCTGCTATTACATTTGTGTGAAACTAAAGAGTTGCTTAGTTTTTACCTTCCCTCAGACAGGCTATGATGTCATTTACGTGGATCCATGAGGGTCCCCACACTGTATGCCACCCAGAAGCTCACACATACTGATTTACATTTACATCCATTACTGTTTCCAGCCTGGGGCAGTTTTTTATTCAAGCCATATATTTTCCACTACCGGCTTGCTAAACCTGTCATAGCTTTATATGCCTTAAAATCTAACTTAAAACTAGGACAGACACAATATCCAGTCCTTGGCCGTTAATTCATCACTGTAAAGGGTATATCCACATTACACCAATGATAAATTAATCGGCCATACCAGAAATCGAACCCGGGACCCTTAGCTCAGTAGGCAGACACGCTACCGACTGAGCTAAGGTGTCGGATTCACACTCCGATTATTGATAATATTTTATACCAGCAATCCCGGCGTTGCCCGTGACCATCCAGTTATTCCTGAAACGTAATTCTAAACCTAATTAAAAATCTTATGAATGTTTGGAATTCCAGGCCTCCACCGTGGTTCTGATCCCACGTTAAGATGTAGGTCCTCCGTTTCATCTCACAATCGCACATTAGCGTAAGTGCGTATAACCCGAACGGGTAGTAAGACGTGGTGCTAATAATAATGATAATTATTATTATAAAGATAGTTAAAAATTTAAAAATCTGGCTTCGAGGTGCATTCGGACCCCCTTCCGTCCACCTATGTTAAAAATATTCAGATCTCTGCGTGCTCGTAGATTTGGCTAGGGCACACAAACACAACGAACACTTCCTTTTATTAGAAATATTGATGAAATTGACAGCTGAATATAACATGACCTGATGTATAAATACGGGAGTTAGATCTCTCTGTCAGATAAAGGGCCTTCCTATAAAAATTGGACTGTACCAATAAACAAACACGTCTTAGAGCACGCGGTACGAGACGTTCTGTGATGAGATGCAGGGATGTATCTGCTTAATGCAGTCAAGTCTCCGAGACCAGAGATCGTAAAACTGCCCTCGCTCTTTTCGCTCGGAGGTCAATGCCATTCACGAGGGAGGAGGAGGATATTGACGTACACTTTAAATTTATCGCATATTAAACCTTTTACACACACTGTACCGCATTGTAGGTCAACAGTAAATCAACAACCATAGGGTGACTAGGAAGGCATGAACCGCGAATTTATTTGAAGATGACAACGAAAATCTATTGCAATGTCTTTAGTTACAGTAAAATCCGAACTAATTGAATGATATGGAATGTTCAGTAAATATACTTTTTGATAATATTTGAAAAATAATTTTTTTAATACATCTTTGTTAGGTGATTATAAAAGATTATTTAAAAAACGCATATGATATTATTCAAAACTTTGTTGACTAAATTTATATATTATTTATCTGAATCTATATAAAAATTCAAAATTGAGCTTATAAAATCAGTTTTAGATCCTTTTTTATACCCCAAACCGTTTATGTGTGACTCCCAGTAAAGGCAAATATTCTTTATTGGAAATAAAAATTGCTGGTCTTTCAAATAATCATTACTTTAATGTTAATAATTCGAGAATCTAGCACTTAGCTCTCCTTCGGTTTATTTTTATGACTATGTTCATCTAATAGTCCCGTAGTCCGTTGCCTGCCGGACAAGATTTCTCCTAGACCCGCATAGTCCCTTGTCTGCCAAAATGCGATATTGCATAGTCTCTTCTTTGTCAAAGTGTGAGACGACATAGCCCTTTGTCACATAGTCCCTTCTCCTGCAAATCTGGCCTGAATAGGCAAGAGACCCGATCTGCCGAGAAGCCCCATGTACTTTCTGAGCATACGTTTCCTGACAAAGCAAGAGATCCACGTTATATTACCTTTTCTGACAAAGCAAGAGATCTCAGAGCTCAATGTACCATAGCTACGTTCCTGACAAAGCAAGATATCTCAGAGCCCCGTGTCACATGTTTACTTTCTTGCCAAAGCAAGAGATCACGTAATCCCTTTCCCGATGAATTGAAAGATCGCTTAGACCTTTGTCACATAGTACCTTGCGTGACAAACCATAGATCGCTTAAATCTAAGTACCACATAATATGTTCTCTCCCGAAACAATCACAGAAATTCTATCTGCCCTTATTTTGCAAAAAACATAATTAAGTTACGTATCGGTTCGAAAAGCTGTTTTGTCATCGACGGTACCTGCAATTTTTTTTATTAATCTCACGCTATGTACTATGAAGAAGCGCTAGTAGTGATACAACAGTTAAAATAATCGAGAAAACTTGATCTATGTCACGTCGAATTCATGTGGTGCAATCTTCAAGGCCTTTGACAGCCTTCAAGAGGAATATGCCAGATAAATTATTGTTCACGTCAGTTAGTTCGAGAGCAAAACGTCCAAACAGGGCTTATCTTTTGCTCTGAGAAATATTCATGCTACTATTATGTATTCAAATGTTTGAGGACAGAGATAGTTTTCTGCAGAAAGGTGGCGTAAAACGATAAAATGACGAAGGTTAACTCGTTAGCATTAATTCTCAACATATTTGGGCTTGACTTGAGTAATTTTATTCTACATAACGTTGAGATACCTAAAGGCAGGATTGCTTGCCAGTGCAAAGTACGATATTATATTGGTACTCGTTACATGCAAATTCAGATATTACGTAATTATTTGAGAACTTTTCCTAAAATAAAACAAATAAGATACTACCTTAGGAGGTACGAAAATAAGAGCGCCTCTCCGAGTAGAAATATTTCCACTTTTATACACAGGTGGGTATGTTTGTAATTACCTGGTATAAATAGTTTTATATTCATGTTCTCATCTCCGTGATAGAGGGTTAGTATAGACCTGGGGACACTGGTTCAGTTCCAGGTGGTTTTTACGATTATATACATTTCATGACTATGAGTTTATTCAACAATAATCTTCTGAACTGATATTCCTGCCAATCAGGCTGTAGTTCTTGATGACAAAGGTCTGCGTGTTTACTATTTATATAAAAAATAATAAATTATTATTCAAAATAAATTATATATCTATTCAGAAGATACATGTTGTTAAATCCTCTACATATGGTAATCTATACATTTTTTAATGCTTAAACACGAGAATCTCTATGAGAAAGAGCGGAAGGTCCTTACCAATTTTGTCGGGAAAGGTAATTTCACACACATTCCAGGGTTCTTTCACATGACACAATCGACATGGGACCGGCGGTTTTACTTCCTCCCTCCGAAGGAAGTTGTGCTACGGATTTTTATCACTCAGAGAAATATCTATCTACGCCAGCTGGGTCTAAGCCCACGAATATCGGGTTCTGAGGCGAGAACTTTACCCCCCCAAGACTATCAAGGTCAACCATTATGTAAAACCGTCAATTTAGGCACGTTGCTGTAAGTACAGGTTAACGTAATGTGACGCACCGCCGCCTGTCTCGAAATATACTAGTCTCAGTCGGGTGTACTAAGTGTGGGGTATCTAAAATGGGTTTTCCACTCTTCCTTCACGCAAATGCGGGCACATCTCTTCTAAATATAGCCTTCCTAATCACTGAAATTGTTAGCGTAATTAGTAGGTCTACATATGCTTATAAACCGAATGGTTAGTTAGATGCGGTACTAAAAATAAAACTGCTTAAGAAAGTAAATGTATTAAATGTATCCTATTTATTATCTCATAAACCCTGAATTTGATAGTTTTATTTTAACAAAGGGAAAACTTAAGAACATAAAATATCTACTATTTTTACAAGTAGACGCGAAAGAGTTTTTTATACTGCTTCTATTACTATAGCTGCCAATAATTATTATAAGCCTGGAGCGTGGGGAGTTAAGTTTGGTAAAAGTCGTAAAACAACTCCACCCGGCGTTCAAACTAAGGACCTCTGGTTGTTGCTGGTTTTACTGCAGTAACGTAATTTGAGGAAAGAGCTTCCTATATGTCATCCCCCCTTTTCTTTCTTAAGCACGCACACACACGCACGCATACACACCCCAAGGCGTTGGGATTATGCTAGGGTGAATCACAAGGCGGGTCACTTGTTATAGTTAATTTTACTGCTATTTAAACAAATGATAGTTTTACCAAAAATCGTATCTGTTTTCTGAAATATTTTTAATAAATATACTTTTATTGTTTGAAAAATAAAATATATGTCAAGTACAAGAAAGCAGAAGTTGGCAATTGGTTGGTCGCTATCGACCAGTTTATCTCACGGCGATTTTTATTCACGTAAGAAATCTAAATTGTCATAATATCTGAGACTTTTGAACTCTCAAATAGACTAGTTATTTTAAAATAATATTAATATGATCAAAATAACCTGCATACCCCTGACCTATAGCATAGCCTTTGGCAATAAATGACGTACAGCATAATAATTCTAGTACCCAGGAATAGTCCATATTTAAAAGAATTTAGCCCCATGCACTAGATATAATTGTGTGAGGGAATTAATATAACTCAATTGTGGAGCAATGTCAGAGGTCTTTGGCTAAAATGATATTATGTATAATCAAACCGCTTCTTTTAAAATTATTTTTTTAAACATAAAAAGAAACCAGTATTAAATGATGTGTAATTAGAATTAATCATTAAAACAGCTGTATCCGAGACATTAGCTCCGTTGAAACCAGCCTCGGTGGCGTAGTTAGCTAACGCGCTAATTTCGTGTTGAGCTAGACTGCCGAGGACGGGGAGACCGAGGTTCAAATCTCGGTAGGGTGAACTAGTGGGGTTTTTCCATAATTGGTTTTCAACTCTCCTTCCACGCTAATGCGGGTTCACTCCTTCTAAATTCAACCTTCCCAATTCCTAACCCATTAGCGTAATTCCTACTTAAGCGTATAACCCGAACGGGTAGTAAGACGCTGTACTAAATAATTTTTTTTAAAAAAGCTCCGTTGAAAGTGTGAACTCAGCCTTATGTGATTCGGCTTTAGCTAGTTCGTTGTGACTCACCATCTGCACACATGACATGGAGCGGTGTGGCCCTAGTTTGATAAGATGAGTGAGGACCCGGCTTAGGATAGTTAGCCGTGACTCAAGAGTGCGATGTATATAATGTACTATACAGTCTGCGCGCGTGCGGCGCGTGGCGGTATGGTTCAGTGTGGCCCTAGCTCTTAATAGGAGAAGGGGGGACCGGCTTAAGATAGTTAGCCGTGACTCAAGAGTGCGATGTATATAATGTACTATACAGTCTGCGCGCGTGCGGCGCGTGGCGTATGGAGCAGTGTAGTCCTAGCTTAATAGGAGAAGTGGGGACCCGGCTTAAGATAGTTAGCCGTGACTCAAGAGTGCGATGTATATAATGTACTATACAGTCTGCGCGCGTGCGGCGTGTGGCGGTATAAGGCAGTGTGGCCCTAGCTTAATAAGAGTAGTGGGGACCTGGCTTAAGATAGTTAGCCGTGACTCAAGAGTGCGATGTATATAATGTACTATACAGTCTGCGCGCGTGCGGCGTGTGGCGGTATGGGGCAGTGTGGTCGAGTCGGGAGAGAAAGTTGTATCTATGACGACACACCGGCTAGCAACCTCCTTACACCCGCGGTTTGGTTAATTAGTCGCGAGAAGTGCGTGGGCGGAAGGCTCAGCATAGATTCTCAACTATCGAAGCATTTGGATTCAAGTCCTTGTTGAAGCCATCAAAATTATGGGGATGGAATTTATGAAGGATCATAGCTTTGATGACTTTATAGTGACAATAAATTATCCTTTGTTTATCACAGACCATAACATTTTTTAAATAAATATTGATTTTCATAAACGTTCATGGTAGTCAAGATTTAAATAGGCAATAATGTATAAACATATATTACCTACATACTGAATATTAACTGAGCATCGTGGTGCTAGTTATATATTAACACCACGTCTTACTACTCGTTCAGGTTGTACGGATATTTACTAATTACGATAGTGTTTTAGGGTTAAAGGAAGGGTACTCACATTTGCGTGATGAAAGCGAGGGGAAACCCTTTTAATAAGAACCACCCTCAGTACTTATAACCGGGATTTTAACCCTATTCAGCAGTCCAGTTTATAGACAGCGCCACTTTAGAGCTTCGGGACACAGAGGCGGGTTGATATAATATTAAATATACATCATTTTTGTACCACTTCTTACCATAATCACGTGATCTTCAAATGTAACCACACCAATAGGGTATGGATGAGGAAAGGAGGGAACGTACCCACGTTTACTTTGAGTGAGAGTGGGGAACTGTCTAAGAACTACCGCTCTCAGTACACCCGGCCTTAATTCTAGACGTGACATACTCATTGCCGACGAACCAGAGTAGACGAGCTTTGACGTTTAGCTCAGCTGTTTACCGATGCGTTTTATGTAAACTGTTGAATGATTTACATTATTAACATTGAAGCAAGTGGTCGGGGGCTCGAATCTAAAAGTTATAGTAAAAGGGCTAACGTAGCTTTTTTTCAAAGTTATTTTTTTTGCCCCTGTGGTGCATTTTTTCCTGCATAACTTAATAATCTTGCACTATTAGAAAAAGAGTAATCTTGTACAATTTCATTTTCATAAGAAGGATCTTATGTGACCTATTGACAAATTACTAGATCTGTTTTTCACCAATTTATACGTCAAGCCATGTGATCTGCAGATGTAAATTTTGATTAATATTATCAATACCTATAAAACAACACAAATAATAGTATAGTATGTTTATTAACTGAACAGGTAGTAAGACGTGGTGCTAAAATAATAATAATAATAATAATAATAATGGTATGGTATGTTTATTATAATATTTGCCCCAAAATATAATTTTTTATTTTCTAAAAGGCCCTTCCTAAGAAAATAGGTAGGTAAATTAGTAATTTAATTACTTTATAAATAAGTATATGGATTACGTTAGGATATTTCGTGGTTTTTAATTTTATATTTTATAGTGGTCTACATATTGAATACATTGATCTAATAGATAATTTAGTGTAAAGCTGTTTGCGGTGACCTGTTATTAGCCATGTGCTCGGTTTGTCCCCGCCCCTGATATTACCGCTACCCGCCTCACACAGTAGTGAGCCTGGTTGCATAACAAAAGTGCCCTTTAAGGCAGCCGCTTCAGTCGGCGAGAAAGTATCAATCGCTACCAGGCCACACACCACACGGCTTATAATACAACTTTTAATTTAAAATCTAGAATTAAAATCAACGTTTGACCTTAAGGTATGTTCATTATAACATAATAAATACCAAGTTTAAAAGAAATCTATTGAACCGTTTAGGTTGTCGTCCCAGGAACATAAATTCAGAATTGTAAAATACACATTGAGTTCTAGGACACATCGAAAGTCAAAATTCATCATCATCTTAAGGAAGAAAAAGCTCATGGCTTCAAGTCTTTATCATTATAACAAAGTGTCAAATCTTTTTGATCAATCTAAAACTGGGGAATTTGTAGAAATCCTAAATACAGGTTTAAACATAATATTATTTCCTTTAAGAATATTCATTACATTTATCAATATTTATTTGTTGTTAATTTTCGTTTTATTGTAATGCCAGAAAAGAGAAACCTTCCAATCAAAATTCAAAGCATAGTAAATTGTTTACTAACATAAGCCGAAGGAACACAGTGTTTACGTAACGTCAGGCGGCTCAGTATCATGGTATTGGCTACCGCGCACGCTTCCAACGCACGTCGTGTCGTAAGTCACGTGATTGATGGTGGCATGTTCCATCTCGGTGTGAGAAAAGGAGATAAATCAGAGCCTAATCGTGTATATACAGAATTGTTAGTTTTTCGAGTGTAGAATGGATAGTATAAAATAAGATGAAATATAAACAATAGACTTGTGTATGTGCAAGTTGAATTAAATTGAAGACAAGTATTTTTGGTTAGTATGCAACAGGTCCGTGCCAAGAGGGGTGGGGTGTTTTGGGGGTTAAAAGCCTTCGTACCCCTGAAAGTATTATTAATTAAGTTTTTTCTCTTTCTCAATATCTTGACAAGTAACTTATTGGAGTCTAAAAAATAAATAATAGTAATAACAACAATCCCAACTATGTTTAAAAGAAAACTTTAAATTGCTTCAAGAGGGTTAAATGTCAAAACAATTATTTGACAGTTTTTGTTGGAGGACTTACCCACGATCCAGCAAAAGTATCTCCCTAAAAAATATGTTTTTAAGGCCGTGTTGTCTAATGGTATTTTACGACGGTACTACTTTACAGCCCGATATTATGTAGGCTACATACTTACAAACTTGTGTTCGTCCACAATATAGGCACATTTTATGTATATGATTAAGGGGATTCATTGCGCAGTTCCTGGTAAAATTTTGATGGTTCATAGAAGATAAACTTAAACAAATTGTATATATCTACACAAGTACGTTTACAAGTACGTTTTAAGATTATAGCTCAACAGATATATTAAGAATTGATGAGTTTATCTCTTTCAGTCTTTCATACATATGCACTAAACTTAAATGAAAACTTTAATCTGATCTAGTTTTAAAAATGTGTGAGTTGAGGCTTATTGAACTAAAACAAGTGAAGAAATTTAATATATCTCTTTTTAATTCTATATTTTTTTAAACTACAGCTTACATTTAGAAAAATATTCGATTTAATATTATTTGAATGAGGTCTTCACCATATTCTGTAGGTGTAGTTCTTGAATTGTCTGATAACATTGGATATAAGTTAAATGCGTCTAGTTACGAATAATTATTTGCACATTGCACTTGGTCGCTGTTGTCGTCGGAAGTTCGATATTTGACCGCGTGCACTTGGAGTGAGTCTCTAAATGTGACTATCATTATAATATTCCAATTCTATATTTCCAATCATAAGGGTGCATTTTCCCTAAATATAGCCTCCCAATCTTAATTTTTAAATTAAATCGTTAATAATTCACTTATTAAACTTAAGATTAAAACTTAAGTAAAAATATATGTTAAACTTACGTTTGCAAATGTTACAATGACTAGCAGGACCTGACTTAGATGATGTAAAAAATTTTCAAAAAATTACTTATAAAATTACTTTAAATTAACAAAAGTAAATTTACTCAAAAATATGAATAATAACCCGTGACAAATGCACACTACTTAAACCAGCATGCACTTGTATTCTCTAATATAAACTTTAATTTTCAAGTAACTGCTTCACAAGTACCCCGTCCAACGCAACCCTTTAAATCTTAGTTACAGCGAAGTCTTCACCAAAGAATGTAAATTTTCCAGTCATCCCAAGAAATAGTGTACAAAGTTATGTTGAAACTCAATTATCTTGTCTGTCCGACAACTTTATGGTGAACAAACTTATGACTTATTATTAATTCATTTGCAAAACATCGATGCTATTTATTCTACATACTTGCCTTAAAAAATTATTCAAATTAACGAAAATCAAGAAAGTATTATTTAAGAATAAACAAAAATAAAATTAAAATAACCAAAAATGACTAACAGAATTTATGTACACATGTTTGTTATCCATAAAGTAAAAGATTACAATCATCTAATCAAAATCCGGGTCCTAAGGATCAAACATTTTTATCGATTTTGTTATAGAACGTTTCTTGGTTGATCATTCCAGGGCTTTCTATGATAAAATATATTAATTTGTCAGTCAAAAAAATTTATTTCCTTGCACAATAATGGGTCCAGAAATATTTGGTCTAGTTTTATATTAATACTCCCGTCTACCCCCATAGTTACTAACAAATTAATCTAAAGGATAAAAATTAGGGAAGCTTTTTTTATAAGAAGTTGAGCGTAGGGAGAACAAAGATGTTAAATTTACAATGATAAACCACATGTTAGAAACCTGTTTCAGAGCACCCGGACGAGATTCGAACCTCGACCTCACCATCCACAGTAATTTATTCCGTTACGAGATTGACACCTTAGCACCGTTTGAACAGCGGTGTGGGTAGAATTGCCTTTAAAATCCCCCCTACCCCCGTCTCCTCCACCTCCAAGCCTTCTAGGTCAGCGTTTTTCAAACTCTGCTCCGCCATAATTATTTCAAGCTCCGTGAGGCAATTTTAGAATATTGTTTATTTGTTTACCACACTATAAAATAGCATCAGTAAATAGTATTGCCAATATTTTCATATCTGAATAAAGGACATTTGCCAAAGGCACTACCAGAACACGTGAGGATATCCATTTGGTTTATACTTTTATGCTTGTAAAGTTTAACTGTCATCATTGAATGCTCATAATAATAGTGTAAACATTTTTATGAGGTTTCAAGCCTGGTTTTTTTCTGATGCAAGGGCTCCTTTGGTATAAAAAGTTTAGAACCCCTGTTCTAGGTCAGTGTTTTCCAAACCGTGGCACTCGTACCTCCAGGGATACAGTTGATAATAGTCTGATAAACAAATTAACTCAAGATTTCAAGTGATGCCATGAACTTTTATACGACCTTATTTCCGTCTGTCATGGATTTTTTTAGCTTATTACTAAAGATTTATTAAAATTTGGAACGACCGTTTGTACTTAAAAGATGGTGTTTGTTCTCTTTTTTATGAGGAGCTGGAAGGGGGTTAGGCTATAGGCTTATACCTTTAATAGCCCATCTAAAGGCCGATTAGTTGGATAGGTACATGAAATATTACGGTTGAACTAGAGATTGCATCTAAATGTGGTTTTATATATTCTTCATTTAATAACAGTTAGTTTGGGTCAAGGTTAATAGTTTATATTAGTATTGCGTCTTACCTCCTGGTTCGGGCTAAACGCGTACATATTAATTATGCTAGTGAGTTAGGAATTAGGAAGGTTGAATCAGAGAAGTGTAGCCTCATTTGCGTGGAGGAAGATTAGAAAAACATTTATGAAAACTATTCCGGCACACACAAGCGAGATTCGAACCCCATCTCCATCGTCAGCGGCATCCAGTCTATGGCAATAATGACAGTTTAAATCATTCTATTACTGAAGCGAGTAATTTTAAAAATAATATTTTTAATTTTCGATAGAATTTTTTTTAAATATGTATAAAATGTTTTCCTGGTTTCAATTACACAATTTTATTTTTAAAGGGGTGTACAGAAATCCGCGACACGATGTGGCGTTTTGTTCTAGCTGCGTCACCTACCGAAGTCAGATGCTACCCGTGGGGAAGAGACGGGTTCTTAAGGTGCGGCAGAAGGGAGCGCGAGTAATTTTACAGTTTTTATAGCATTACATTTTTTTGGACGAAATAAATCAAATATTTCTCCAAGTAGCAACATAGAGTTTAGTTTTCTGCACATGCTATTATCAACAGATATTGAATGTCTTTCAAAGGTGTCCTGGAATGTTGTCGAAACTTTTTCTCTTTATTTAAAAAGTTTTGACAAATTCCAGGACACCCTTGACAGATATTCAAGATCGTTGATACTAAATGTGCAGAAAACTAAACTCTATGTTGCTACAGGAGAAATATTTGATTTATTTTGGCCAAAAAATTTAAATTCTATAAAAACTGTAAAAAAAATACTTGCGCTCTCTTCGGCTGCACCTTAAGGTGACAACTAGCGAAATTTAGAGGGAACATTGCTTTAGGACCAACCCTCACATATTGTTTAGTACATTGTAGACGTGTAAGAAAGCAGTCTTAGCGTTATACCGGGATCACGATCAACTTAACTTTCCCTTAACGTATATAAACTAGTGTGTGATCTCTGATCAGGAGTCACGCAACTTAACGTAACAACTTGAGGAAAACATAGACAGTGGATTTGGACTGTTTGAAAACAAATTGTTCCCTAAAATGAAACCCTATTATTTAGAGCTGGTTAGGTTACACTAACTTGCAATAGAAGCTTTATACTGGATGTACAGAATAAAGTGTAAAAAGAGGTTGCGATGTTTTAGAGTTCATGACATACGGACAAAATAGACTAAAAATGTCGTCTGCATTTAATAATATACATATTATTATTATTATTATTAGCCACTAGCGTCTTACTACCCGTTCGGGTTATACGCACTTACGCTAATGTGCAATGGTAGGGTGATTGTGAGATGAACTGGAGGACCTACAGTTTAACGTGGGATCCGAACCATGGTGGAGGCCTGGCATTCCTCACATTCACAAGTTCTGATTAATACACGTCTTGTCAGAGGTGAAGGAAGGGTTTGGCAATCAGATAAATCTGTGCCGGGACAGAGGATTGAAACCCGGACTCTCAACACAGAAGTCCGACACCTTACCCCTAACCCCAGGTCACCTAATATACAAATTAAGTACTAAATAGCCCTGTTGACGTGGCTCGCAAGCAAAATGATTGGCTGGCTAGAACAAGGGATACCCTTCGATTTACGTGAACTTTACTTGAAAGTTCTTTTACCCGCTTCGGTGGCCGCATGGTCTAATACGCTACTCTCTTAGTAGATTAGACTGCCGATGATGGAAAGATCGAGGTTCGAATCTCGGTTGGGTGTACTGGGAGTGTTTTCCCCTCAATTGTTTTCCACTCTCCCACCACGCAAATTCTGGCACACTTCCTCTAAATATAGCCTTTATAATCCCGAAAACAATAGCTTAACTACCCCCTCGGTGGCGTAGTAAGCTAACGCACTCATCGTGTTGAGCTAGACTGCCGAAGACGGGGAGATCGGGGTTTCGATCCCGGTCGGGTGCACTGAGGGTGGGTTTTCCTAAATGGTTTAACAATCTCCCTCCACACAAATTCGGATGCACTTCATCTAAATTAACCCTTCCTGATCCCTAGCTCATAGTGTAATTAATACATTGGCCTATAATCCGAACTGTAGTAAAACGTGGTTGAAAAAAAAATTGCCATGAAATATCGGTCCGACTATAGCTATAGGGGAGTAAAGCGATGTCACGACTCACTCCACATCCTGTTTTGGAAAACGGAATAATTATTACAGTAATTTAATGCATGGAAGTATAACGTGTTTAAAACATGTTGCCATAGAGTCGACTAGTGCGTCAGCATCACTTATAACTCTAATATACAGACCCCGGCAAACTTAACGTTCACTTAACTTTCACGTAACGTAACTTAACTTAAAGGTTCTCTTAATGTTCTTAAATTGAAGACCTCACGATGCGTTTAACTTAACGTTCACTTAACGTTTACCTTTTTTTTTAACACAGCGTCTTACTACCCGTTCGGTTTATACGCCTATATACCTACTAATTACTCATTTTTATTATTATATTATTATTTAGCACCGCGTCTTACTACCCGTTCGGTTATACGCTTAAGTACTAATTACACTAATGGGTTAGGAATTGGGAAGGTTGAATTTAAATGAAGTAAGCCCGCATTTGCGTGGAGGGAGAGTGGAAAACCATCTAGGAAAAAACCACCCCCAGTTCACCCGACCGAGATTCGAACCTCGATCTCCCCGTCCTTGGCACGACTGGCGCGTTAGCCAATCACGCCACCGAGGCGGGTCATAGTCACTATAATCACATCATCTCATTGCGGGTCCGACGTGTAGCTGTAACCTGGACAACGTTCTGTGCCACCAGAGCGGCTAATAATCTACACACAGGCGACCGAACTAGATACTATAATGGGCTGTATGTCTCCCAGTCAAAGCTGCCATATGCAACAAACAACAAAACTTTAATATCGGCAGTATCCGTACCAAGAGTCGACAGATTGTCGATCCCGCGCCTATTTTCAGTCTATCACAGGAGAAAACCACAGAATCATTAAAAATCTATCGTATCCACCTGGGTGGCCGCATGTTCTAATGCAGGGATATTCAACCTGGGGTACGCAAAAATATCTTAGAGTTTACGTAAAATGTAAATATATATACATTTATATAATTCTCATTTAAAATGTATTATGTAATACATTAATTTGGATGTAACTTATTTTACTTACTATACATGTATGATTGTATGTAGATGTAGATTATAGAATATGTATAACTTATACCATCTTTTGTGGTTAAAAGTTGAATAAAAACATCTGGGGGTACGCCAACAAAAAAAGGTTTAATATTACTGGTCCATGAAGTCACTCTAAAAATAATTGGAGTGCTGATGATGGGGAGATCGGGGTTAGAATCCCAGTTGGGTATGTTCAGGTTTTTTTCCCCTTAATGTTTTACACTCTCCCTTCACGTAAATGTTGATACACTTCCTCTAAACTATACCTTATTCATCTTTAATACATTAGATACATATGCGTACAGCCCGAACTGGTAGTAAAACGCCGTGTTTGGAAAAAAAAAGTGATCTTTGAATACGTTTTTAAAAGATTATAGATTTACTCTCATGCATACAGAGCGGTTTGTTCTTGAGTTGTCACTTTTGGCTAGTGGTGTCAATCCGCACAAATCCGCACAGATCTGTTTTGGTGGCCACATAGTCTAAGTCACTACTCTTGCAGTAAACTAAACTGTCAATGACGAGGAGATCAAGGTTCGAATCTCTGTCGGGTGTACTTAGGGTGTTTTTTGCTAAAATGGTTTTCCACTCTCTCTACACGCAAATTCGGGTACACTTCCTCTAAATTCGACCCTAATCATCCTTAAAAAACTAACGTATTTAGTACATAGGCGTATAACACGAACGGATAAGAAGCGCACGCAAAAAATAAAATAAAAATGAACCTTAGTTTACTATGTTTCTAGCTTTGACTGGCTGACAGTGCAGTAAATCTGTGTTATTTTAATGCTCCATATTAAAGACACCACCTTAACCACGTGTGAGCAAGGCCTGTAATCATATATTACAGGTATGTCCAACCTGCGGCCCCGTGTTCGTTCTGTGCGGCCTTCCAGATCAAATTAAAATACTTAAAATTGCGAAAAATAAACAGCAAATTAGCCTCTTGTATTATATTGCATATGGGCACTAGGCCCTATAAATCTCAATACGACCCCACGGCCAAATCCCCAAGAGCTTCTGCAGCCCTCGTATGAGAAAGGTGGACAGGCCTGATATAGTACAATCTATTAACTGTGTATATTTAACGGAGGTGTGAATATAGCCCTTTTACCTCCCACCTCTGTACCGTGACGTGAAGAAATAGACGCGGGTTGATTGCACAGCTATTATACAATCCCACAGTTAAATATGCACGGATGTGCTCAAAATGGTAATTAGTGCCAAATTTAAAAGGTATTGCGTCCCGACCAGGATAAAATAAATTCCTGTACTAATTATTACTCATTAATGCCCAGTCGTATATTAGAATAATTGCGTGTTTATTGTATCTATTATACGGATTAACTTGAAGGACTTAAGTAACATATTTTTAATAAACAGAGTCTACATTAGGCATATTAGTTTAGTTTATTTTATTCAAGAAAACTAGAATTTTGGGTTCTAAGCTAGAGTTGAAATCTACTTTGCCTAAATTGTGAATCAGTTAATATAGAAGCTCCTAAATACTAAAACTTCAGTCTCTTAATTACATATTTTTATGCAATATAATTTGTTATACTAATCTAATCCAAGTGTCTAGGTAGTATTTTCTCTAAAATGGGCATACAAATCCATCAAACTTTAAAATGACAAAGAATGATAAAGCGCTTATAATCTTAAGAGTAATCTTAAGGTCCCCTAGTGATATGTATTAGAGGTCCGATGATGAATAAGTGGGGATTATTAGCAGTGGAAATACAATAATTGATTAAAATACTTCTAAGATTAGGTGGATTCGAAAAATCAACAGAGGACATGCATTTTAAAATTCTGATTTGATCCAATTTAATATCCACTCAATTTAATACAAAAATTATCATTATTATACTATTATAAAGCCACATGGCTGACTCACTGACTCACTCATGACATTAATGTTTACCCACTTCCAGATGAGCTAAAAACTTGAAATTTGGCAAACTTATAGCTTCTAGCCTGTACTCGACGGGAAAATTCCAAAAAGCTAAAAAAAAAAAAATTCAACCCAAAAAAAATCAAAAAGTGGAGCAGCTTTAAAGTCTGTGCGGACCTTTCTTTGGAGGTCTCTTGTGGCTAAACAGTAAGACCTATCAAAAAATGGATTGCACCAGCATACGGATTCGGAAGATCCACAAGTTTGGTCCTATTACTTTTTATCGTATCTCCATCGGTTATACCTTAGATAGAGCTAGATTTTTTGATTTTAGGTAAATTTTGCACATTTTACACACATTTTTAAATTTCAAAACAACGCTGGAATTACATTAGTTTACATCCACCTGCAAAGAAAACTCACTGGGGTTAGGTGGAGCCCGACGAGCAAAGCGAGTGATAATATAAATGCAAATAACAAAATAACTACCATATTGTACTTATTTACGTCCAACGACCAAATTTTAAAGGAACCAGTACATATCTTGAATAAAAAATCCTTGTTTAGAAGTAGGCAATTTGTTTTAATAAGGTGGGAATATACGAAACGTGAGTTAAAGGAGTGTATTTTTTTTTATAACAAAACTTTTTTTGGAAGAATGAATAAAATATTGCTTTAATAGAAACATAGGGTTTAATTTTCTTCGCATGGTAATATCAACAGTTTTTGAATATGTCATGAGCATAGCGGCATCAGATGATACACTTTTTAAATGAAGAGAAATAGTTGTCATTAAATTCCAGGACACCCTTGACAGATATTCAACAACTGTGTACCTAATTAATTAGTAATATTAGCTTAGTAGTGCCTAAAAAACTTGTGACCTGGTGGTCCAGGGGTAAGGTGTCAGACTTCTGTGCTGGGGGTCCGGGGCTCTATCCTCGGTCCCGGTAAGATTTTCTGCTTGCCAAACCCTTCCTTCACCTCTGACAAGACGTGTATTAATTACAACTTGTGAATGTGTGGAATGCCAGGCCTCCACCGTGGTTCGGATCCCACGTTAAACTGTAGGTCCTCCATTTCATCTCACAATCACCCTAACATTAACACATTAGTGTAAGTGCGTATAACCCGAAACGGGTAGTAAGACGCGGTGCTAGTAATAATACATGTGGATATTAATTAACAGTTTAGATTTTCAGTGTATGTAAAAAATATATGAAAGTATCATTTTAAATAGGCTCTCATGTGGCAAGTGTGCTTAAAAGGTATCCTATAAATTGCCCCTTTTATTGGAACCTTCCCTTTAAAAATGGTCCTCTAATCTAGAAGAAGCGGGGAATTTTTTTTACATAGTTTTTATCGTCAGTTCTCCATAGAACCCTCTCCATGCCTTGTCAAACGATCATTATATAGCACCTTTCTTTTCCACAGCAAGGCGCTGCAACAAATAAAAAGAATCCGGTACAAAAGACTGAAGGCTTCTTCCATGCAAGCATTTTAATCGCTAGCAGACGTGGAAAATCGAATTTCGACAAAGCGGAGATACGTGTCGATAGGTATTTTTTGTTGATTTTTTTTATACATAGAGCTTGTAGAATTTTAACGGAAGGGAAAATGTTGGACACACTTCGAAGGAAAAAAAAATATAGCTCACTTAATTTAGAAAGTTATTAGTTGATTTTCTATAAAAACCTAGTTACTAAATATTTTTAATTTACTAAACCTTGGTATCTTTCGTCACTTGACTAGCCTGATAGTTTTTATTTTTATCGTCTAGGACGACCTAAATACATGAGTAGCCCTTTCTTATACACACACAGACACACACACACGCACACACACATGTATAATGAAGAACGAATTCAACTACTATTTTAATTAAGTATTTTAAAGATTTTCCCCAGTAAACATTCATATGAAACAAATCTACAAGTATTAAATTGGTTTTTTTTAGCGTCCTATCTTATAAAGGTGTTTGTTACCACCGCTTAGTGACGTAATAGTGTGAAAGATGACGGACTCCAAGTCGAGCAGTGTACCGGACTGTTCTGATATTCAGTGTTGTGTGTAGCTAGATTTTAAAAAAAAAGAGAAAAGTGTGTGGTTCATTTCACAATAAATCGATAAAATAGATTTATTTTGTCTTTGACTAAAACACATTTTCACTTATCACCTTTTCACGTTTGTAATTTCAAAGAATCTCTTCTTGTCCTATTTCAAGAGTTTATAAATAAATAATAAATATCTTCGTAAACAGACGGCGGCCGCTCGATCGGTTGGTATGGCTCAATCGCGATCTGACGTCAAGGAATATTCGATGTATAAATAAGCCTTATAGTTTCTTAGATTGCTTCTAAAATAAACGTATTTTGAATATTTTTTCATGCATTTGATTTTATTTTAGTCAAATATTTATTTTTGTTTTAATATTCATCACAATTTTTGTAACACAGAACTTAAATACGTCTGTAATAGATAAAAGCCTATGCTCTAGAATGTATTCTATAGCCTAGGTTTTCTGATAAAATGGTTATATTTATAAGAAAATCTATTAGTGAAATAGCTACTCCGATTACTTTCTTGACTTTATGAGCTGTGTCAATTATAAATGCTTAGAAAATGATTCAGAATATGTTTTTAAACTGTCAGTAGAAGAGCTTATTAGCATTTAAAGTTTTATAATATATCTTGAAATTGTAATAAGAGGTAGCTCAGTGGGCAGGCCAAAATATAAAAGCGGCCGTGCCAATTGATTGAAATTTGTTCCTCCCTTAAGGGAGTACGCTCTAGCGGTAAATTGCATAATCAAAATAGTACTGATATAAAAATAAGGTTTAGTGGCGGATGTGACGTCACGTCGGATAGTCACGGCTCGGTGCCACTTGGTGGAACCACGTCTTACTGCGCAGGTCCTGCTCTTTTGCTCTTTGGCTCCGGTGTTGTTTTTTTTTATTTAGGTGTTGTTATTATTATTAAAACCTAAGAGAGTTCCCAGCGGAAGTCGCCAGGAAGGTCTCACAAATGTTCTCAGGGTAGGGGTAAGGAGGGAACTATCGCAAACCTACATTTAATGTTCTTAGTCCAGGACTAGAGTTAGTCTGACCTCAGTCGACGAACTGACCACAAAAAATATAAGACAAGTTATGAGAACTTTTTTTTTTGCACTGCCGTCTCACTTTTCGTTCGGGATATCTAAATTTAATTGCATTAATGGGATAGTAATGAGGAAGGTAATGATGTGGAAAAAAAATTCTGGATTTGCATGGAAGGATAGTGGGAAACCAGTTAGTGAAAAAACACCCCATTGTAGCCTACCGGGATTTTAAGCTCAACCTCCCCTCGTCGGCAAATCCAATAGAATAGACTGGTGCTGTTGTTTGAAAATATATTCAATTATGATGTTTGTCCCTTATCCTGGGTATATTTTCATTAAACGTATTTTATATTATATTTCTTAATAATATTCATGCAACTTAAAAGATAACGCAACTCCAAAATACATTAATCCCCCAGGTCCTCTGCCTTTAGTTAATCACCGTAAAAAGCGAAGTCTCAATATTGTCATTGAAAAATTGTTCACCCCTACTAGGAACCGAATCTAGGACCTTTAACTCGGTAGACAGATGCGGTACTTACCAAGTTTAACTCCAGTTATTTTTCCTTATTTAATTTTTGAAACCTGAAATTTTCATCCCATGAGTAACATCTTATTAGACTCATAAGAACGGATGCAATATAAAAGGATTTTTTATTTACAAAGTTTCCATCCCTTAAGTCGGATGCTTGCTACTCCATCGAAATTTACCCTTGAATTATTTCCGTAAACTATTGAGGGTAAATCGCGGGCCGGCCAAGTGGGTATCAGATTCTAAAATTGTTTTATACCAAATAATTTATGAGTGTAATTCAGCAAACCAAGTTTTTACTATTTTAAGTTATAAATTTAGATTGTATTACACATATTTAATAAACATAGGTTTATTTCACAGTACGACACAAAACTAACTTGTTTCAATAGCAAACACAACATTCCCTACCTCATGCGTAAATTAATCCGTAATTAATCAATGATAAATTTTCAGCCCCACCCAGAATCAACTCGGGTCTCTTAGATCATTAAACTGTCTTTTACCGACTGAGATAAGGTGTCTGACAACTTATTTATAGGCATCAAGCCCCAGTGTTTACACTTTTTACTATCAAGACATAGGACTAACTAAAAATACACATTTATTTTAGGCACAACCTGGCAACAAACTAGGGATTTCTAGACCTCTAGTCGACCTCTTTAAACACTTTTAGAATCATACTCAACTAACCTAATAAGAGAATGAAAGTTTATTCTAATTTTATCTTTATTGCTTGTAAACTATTAGATTAAATTACCTCATGATTAAAAAAAATACAATTTTGCAGAAATATTTGTAACACTGTTAAAAATAAACTTTTCTCCCAGATTTTTTTAAGCACCGCGTCTTACTACCCGTTTGGGATGTAGTCTTATGTACTAATTACGCTAATGGTTTTTTAGGGATAAGGGAGGTTATATTTATAGGAAGTGTAGCCACATTTGCATGGAGGGAGTGTGGAAAACAATTTTGGAAAAACCACCCTAAACACCCGACAGAGATTCTAACCTTGATCTCACTACCATCGGTAGTCTAGTCTAACACGATAGTAGCGCGTTAGATCATGCAGCCACCAAAGAGGGTTTTAAATAGATGTATATACCAACAATGAAGCAATAATTTCATAATTAAAAACTCTAAAAATTATGATATTACATCCTAGATGTGAAATATTAACGTAAGTATGGTTATTATACAGTGAGCGCTACCAATAACAATTTTTAATACAGTTTTACTAGTAGTTTTAATACTTGCAACCACCCGGAGATAGATTTTTTTTTTTGACGATCACAATACTGTCTAACTCGAGATTTTTATGTTTGTGGATATTTCATGACACCCTGTACCCCAAAAAAATTGTTTTTGCAGTGCCATCAGTCTGTCTGTCTGTCTGTATCTCTGTGTGTATCTCTTTATGTATCTCTGCCTAGAGCCAAAACTATTTTACTGATCGGGTTAAAACTTGGTACCTGGAGTTTTCACAGGGCTACCTCACGTTGTTTTTGGAGTTAAATATAAAACTCTAAGATTAAGGGTAGTTTACTTTTGTGCTAAAAGAGAAAAAATCGGCTCAAACTATTTTTATTAAATTTCGTATATAGGCATTGTTAAATATTACAGGCAAAATGACGGTTTTCCTTTTTTTTCATGAAAATGATTTTTCCATTATGCTTCTGAAACGATTTTTTGTTTGTTTCACATATCTGACGAGTTTTAAGTAAATGTTTCAATTTTTATCTAAAGGGGTGATAAAATCTATTAAATACACCGTAACATTTATTTTATTATTGAATAGTCTCATCTATTTAAGTTCTATCAACATAATACAAAATAAAATGTTGTGTTTCTTTATGAGAATGTATTAAAATATTTTAATGTTTTTATTCGTTACTAATAATGGTTTTTTTTTGTGTTTTTTTCAGGTAAGTGAATGGTTCTAAAAATCTTCATAAGTCAAGTAGGATTGGCTAAGATCCAGGAGGTAGGATATTAAGTTTTATTTTCTGATAGTACAAATTATTCTCAACGTCAAGGGATCATACCACTACTTACTGTTCAAGTTTGTTAGCTAATATTCATAGAACACTTTAATTTTATGTTTAAATTGTGATTGTTACGAAACATAGGTAAAATTAGCCTAAATTAAACACATTAAACCTGAAATAGGTCATCATCAAATGTAATAAAAATGTTTAAAATAATTTGGAATTGAAGTAATGTTGTGTTAAACATGTTTGTATGATTCAAAATTTAAATTTAAATACATCAAATATTATAAAATAATTAACGTTCTAACCCGCTTCTATGGTCACGTGGTATAACGCGCTACTCCCGCAGTAGACTAGACTGCCGATTATGGAGATATCAAGTTTTTAATCTCTATCGGCTGTACTGAGGGGTGTTTTTCCAAAATGGTTTTTCCACTCTCCCTCCACGCAAATGCGGGTATACTTCCTATACATATAAACTTCCTCATCCGTAAAATCATTGGCGTAATTAAGATATAATCAGATAACCCGATAACCCGAATGGGTAATAAGAGAGTGATACTTTAAACGATGCAGCCGCCGAAGCGGGTAGACCCGCAGTTAATTCGAGAATGTCACTCTATTTAGTATAATAAAAATTTGTCAAATTCTACTCATGATCATACAAGGTATCTTAAGTACATCTGTACATCAAAGAAAGCCGCCTTTGAGCACTTTGAGAGGTCTAAATAACCCCTTTCTCTGCATGATATTCAGTGGGCGGTAGATTTAAAAAAAAGTGGGCGTGTGGTTCTTGAGTGAGGTTCAAACATCGATATAGACAAGGGGTGTACCGTACTCAACGGTTTCAAGTCTGCGGTTGTGATCCTGTGACTGGTTTGAACAGTGGTGCACTCTATGTTTGGACGTCAAGATGGGAAACTAATGATTCATTCTATGTTGTTGATTTTTTAGCACCGCGTCTTACTATCCGTTCAGTTATACGCTTATGTACTAATTTCATTAGTGGTTTTAAAGATTAGGGAAGCATTTTTGCATGGAAAACAATTTTGGAAAAAAACACTTTCAGTACACCTGACTGAGATTCGAACCTCAATCTACGCGTCATCGGCAGTCTAATCTACAACGAGAGTAGAGCGTTAGACCAAGCGGCCACCGAAGCGGCCTTATGTACTAATTACGTTAATGGTTCTAAGGACTAGGAAGGTTTAATTGAGAAGAAGTGTACACACATTTGCGTGGAGGGAGGAAAACCATTTAGGGGAAACTACCCTCAATGCGCCCGCCCGGGATCTCCCCGTCTTCGGCAGTCTAAGAGAGTAGCGCGTTGGACTATGCGGCCACTGAAGCACGTTCCTATCTTGTTTGTTTGTTTGTTTGTTTGTTTGTTTGTTCACCTTAACTTACCAATCTTCCAGACTAGCCAAATAGTTACAATTAAGGGTAAAACTGTAGAAAATAAATTATTAAAAAGCCAGTGCAAGCCAAGTAAGATTTGCGTCAAAGGAGAGTGGGAAACCACTTAGTAAACAAAAACCCTAAGTACACCCAGCCAGGATTCGAATACCAACGTTCTCATTACCGGAAAGCCAGACAAGATAAGTCTTATGCCTTTGTCCGCATGCTCACCGGTGCCAGCTTAGAGATAATTAATTAACCGGAGGAGATTTTATTATTACTTCTATACATCTCGAGCATTTTACTATATAACGGGCGAAGGGCTATATTTAACGACTCTCTCTGCATGTGCTTCGCACTCCGCGCGTAATTACATTGTTGTCGCGGCTTGTACTGACTTAATGCGTGAGAACAAGGACAGTAGATAGTTTTACCCGTCCGGCGGCAGAGCGCAGCACTCTTCACACTGTTCAATCACATCACAGTGTCACCGCTAAAGTAAAGGGGTTCTCCATCCATTATTATATCGATATCGATTGGTTACAACTCCCGTGTAGCAAGTATAAAATGGCGGCATATATCGATCGCTTGGAGGTAATGTTACAATAATTGCGTATTTTGGGCTACATTGATTTGTAGTTCAGTTTGCGGTAAGATTGGCCAGTACTAATGTACCGTTTCCCAGGAGACGCCCGAATGTACTAATCGTACATCCTTTCCATGTCCCGATGAGATGAGGTGATGGTGATAGTGAATACGTAATGGTGGAACCAATGAACTTTTAACATTTTTTAAAACCCGTGTTTTACTACCCGTTCGGATTGTACGTACTTACGCTAATGTGTAAATCAAACAATATAATATTGGCTATAAAGTTCAAAATATTGTGTATCTACTTGTTTTTTTAGCCCCGCTTCTTAGTATCTGTTTGAGTTATACGCTTATGTACTAGTTAAACTAATGGCTTAGAGACGAGAAAGGTTATATTCAGAGGAAGTGTACCTGGGTTTGCATGGAGGAAGAGTGAAACCTCATTTTGGAAAAAACAACCCTCAGTATCCCCGATTGAGATTCGAACCTCAAGCTCTTCGTTATCGGCAGTCTAGTCTAATATGAGAGTAGCGCGTTAGACCACGTGGCCACCGAAGCGGGTGAAGTTTTTAACTTAAGTATAATAATCAAACACTGGTGACATTTTAACTATTCCCCTTTAGAGAAAATCCCCTGGTACCAGTCGGGAATTGAACCCAGGACCTCCAGGTCAGCAAACGGGGCCTCTGAACACTAATACTACGAGGCTATTTGGAGGCTATGTTGTCTGGTAGCTTAAATTATCAGTGGCGTAGTGGGGAGTATTGCCAGGGTAAGCACTTGTTGTTTATGATTGAATATGTGATGTGGTCTTCAATTGACCGTTCGCACATAGTCTCTGCTCTACATACCTACCATAAAAATGTGTTTTCGTTGATACCTTGCCAATGGATGTTCAACTGAGTGCTTAAAACAATCGTTCACGTGGTACAGCCTAAACAAACTCTGACCAACCTGGCAACACGCCACGCCACTGTAAACTAGTGAATTTAAAGGTGGTATGGAAGAGGATGCGAGAAAATGACAGCATTTTTGCAGTTTTTATAGCAAAAACTTTTTTGGGGGGGCAAAATAAATAAAATTTTGCTCCAGTACAAATATAAAGTTTAATTTTCTCCACACGGTGGTATCAACAGTTGTTGAATATCTGACAAGGTTGTCCTGGAATTTAATGACAACTTTTTCTCTTCATTTAAAAAAGTTTTTATCATCTAATGACTATGCTCATGAAAGATATTCAACAACTGTTGATATCCTCATGTGAAGAAAATTAAACTTTATGTTTGTACTGAAGTAATATTTCATTTAGTTTCACCAAAAATGTTTTGCCATAAAAACTGCCAAAACACCGGCCTTTTCTAGCGTCCCCTTCCATCTTACCTAAAGCAACGCTTTCTCTAGATGAAACAAGTCTTGCTTCACGAATTAATGTTTAATATAACATCACATTACAGCTATTTATAATAATTATAATATTGCATATTAGTAAGATTAGAAATAAGTCTTAGACAAAATCTTTAAACGGCTTCAACATCGAAACAACCCTCATTGATTAGGTAATCGGTCAAAATATTAGCCCCGTTTAGTCTGGGTTTTTTTTGTGACAGGGAGGTTGGTGTTCAAATCTTAACTGGGTGCTTTATGGGTGTTTTACCTAATTAATTTTTCGATCTCCCTTCATGCAAATTGGGGTGCAGATAGCCCGGATGAGTAATAAAACTCGCTACATTAAAAAAAAAACATTGAGGTGGCGGTTTTCGCCAAATCAAGGGTTCAACGAGTTTGTTTTGATGTGTTATGTCAATATGATAATTCTTTTGTGTTCTATATTATTAATCAACATAATATAATGTGTACTCCACTTTATCAACCGTTAGTTCGATAATATTACGTGTTGCTGTGGAATAAACAACTTTACCTCACTCTCAGAATGACTGGTATATATTATATCACAATCTACTGATATGTATTTTCAAACATATCCTGGAAGTGAGCTACACCCGCTTCGGTGGCCGCGTGGTCTAATGCGCTAATCTCGTGTTGGACTAGACTGCCGAAGACTGGCAAATCGGGGTTCAATCCCAGTCAAGTGCACTGAGGGTGGTTTCCCCTAAATGATTTTCCACTCTCTCTCCACGCAAATGTGTGTGCAGCTACTCTAAATTAAGCCTTCATAATCCCTAACCCATTAGTGTAATTAGCAGATATGCGTACAACCCGAGCGGGTAGTAAGACGCGGTGCTAAAAAAAGTTAGCGACAGTTTAATTTGCATAGGGAAAACCGACAGCTAGAAAAGTTACTAACTTTTCTTTCACGTATGAATAAGCCAGGTCATGTGATCTGAAGATGGCAATTTTTTTTATTGATATTACCAATATCTATATAAAAACAATTTTAGCAAAGGGCTGCAGAAATATGTTTGCATTTTCTTAAAAATAAATAAAAATTAGAAAAAGCTCTTTCTGTGAAAATTGGACTGTAAAACTATCGTATTTTCTCTATCGTCTCTTCGCTCTAAGCTACCCTCTAAAGTTATATCTTCTATCTACTGGAGTAGATATAAAATGAAATCTTGACAGCTAACTTCTTATTACTGTTATTATGTAGGTATTTACTTTGGTTTTATCAGAAGCTATTATCGATCACAATCCAATATTACTATCAAATGGATTAACTGTAACGAGTTTTAATAGGATAGGTCTAATATACTTAAACAAATCTTTGTATTAAATTATATTTCTAGTATTTTATCAAATATATTTTAAAATTAATAACCACCCCAGGAATTAAAGGAGCAATCCTCTTCAATACTCCTACAAAATAAAACAATTATACACGCCCCACACATAGCTTCTAAGTCTTTTCCCTTTTATACATATGTGCTTAGTACGCGCCATTTTGTTTTTTCGTGCTACGTGAGGATTTGAACCTAAAGGCCGGTTCATACAGAACGATAAGCTAAGCCATGGTTCCTCTTTTTCCTCCTGATTTCACTGTGGTTTCTTTTTGGTCTGCTTCAGTGAAGTTAAGTTATGGCATTTTCAAGATTGTCTTGTTTTGAGTTCAGCTGATAGTACTGAGGAAGAGAAGCTGCCGCTATTAGCAGCTGTTTTGGAAGAGAATACAATGTTGGAGGTGGAGGTTTGGCTTGTTCAACTAACGGTTTCATTCATCACTTATTAAATATAAAACCTAAATGGAATATAATTTAAATACATGTGAAACAAACTGAAAGCAAAACTTTAACACTTATTTGGCTATGTTCAACAATCCAGCACTGCCTCTTTTCAACACATGGCCAAAGTTGCGTTATGCGCATGCGCAACATAAAATGGCTCAAGATGGGAGATGGAGAAATTGCCCAGCCAGCAATTCGAAAAAAACATAACGTGGCATAGTAAGGTTAGATTAAGCTTAGATTAGCTTGCTGTGTGAACCAAAACATTTAAATTTATGGTCCACTATTTTTCTAAACAGTAGAGCAAAACTTAGCTTAGCTTAGTTTATATTAGATTAGCTTTATTTGTGAACCGACCTTTACACTATGCTCAAATGCCTACTTTTGAAATCTCTGAAAATCATATAGTAAACGAATTTTCAGGTAAAATTAAGGCTCTTGTAAGACTCTCAAAGGACTCGAGGTAAATGGCTATGATGGTGCCTCCCTGGCTGTCGGTAGTAAGACGTGCTAAAAATGTATGATACCGAATAAGTGTACCCAAATTTGTGTGTAGGATGAGTGGAAAAATATTTAGTAGAAGAACACTTAGCCAAAATTCAAATCTCGACCTCCACGTAAATGTCAAACTAGACTAGACGAAGTTGACGTTTGATTCACATACCCATCGATACGATTAGGCATAGCTTACAAAAAAAATCATCGAACGCGTCAATCGAATGCGTTAATAAAACATACGCAATATGGACTTGCATTTTTTTTTTTTTGCAATTTTTTATTTTATTTATATGAGATATTTCTAGAACAGTCACAAGACTCAGCCACTCTCCTTTAATTCATCACGGGGACAGTAGAAACTCTCATTTCATCAATGATAATTTTTTCGGCCAGGAATTGAACCCAGGACCCTTAACTCAGTATAAAGACACGCTACTAACAGAACCAAGGTGTTTGAACACTTATTTTAGCCATTCAATCACACTGCGAGAGTAACTGAATTAAAATTGACCATAGGCCCTCATGTCTGTACTGGCTACAAACTATTTAAACTATTTGGGCTAGTTTCATAGTTAGACCTAGTACGCCTCAAGTACGGCGCTACACTAAATGCAGGACAACACCTGCCTAGATCAATAGGGAGTCGAGTTTAGTTAAGTGCCATCTTGTATTTATTATAGCACCGCGCTAAGACGTACTAAGTTTGACTGACTGGAGCTAAATAAGGGTTCGGCCAGACTGACAAGCGTGCAAGCGAGCGCACAAGCGACTGGGTGGCCAAACTGGCGAGCGCGTGATTAGCAGATAGCTCTCGTTAGTTGTTGACGAGGATGCTCCGAATCTTGGCTCGGTGAACTGAGGGTAGTTTTTGACAAGTGATTTAGTGTTGTGGTTTTCTCATCCTCTCTCCACGCTAATGGCGATTCTTATTTGTAAAGGCCTACTTTGTTAATATTGAAGTATTTTAACATACCAGTTTTATACATATATATAGGTGTGGTTTATGATCTTGCCAATTAAATTAGGCCGTTAGTAGCAAGTGTGCTAAACCTATCGATAATAATAAAAATGTCAAAATGAGAAGTTTTTCTAGCACTCAATGAACCAACATACAATAGGTTAATATTGCCTAGCGCCTGTAAACTATACTGTACCGGCTCGAGCGCGCACGCTTGAAAAATAGAACCAGTTATATCTTTCAAGCGCGCTCGCGCGCTCGCTCGCTCGCTCCAGTCTGGCCACCTCTCATCACAACCAATGTGTTCTATTTTATTTTAGTCGCTCGCTCGCCCAGTCTGGCAGTCCCCTTACACAGCGCAGTTAAGTATCTTCCTTAGTATTCGCGGGGTAAGAGTAGGGAAGCCCTCATGATCGAAAGACACCACGCTTAGGGAACACACCCTTTCAGAATATAATCCTGACCTTACAAGACAAAGATTCCGTTTAGCTGTACGTCCGGCCAACCCTGTTGATCATCTCATATTAATTCCCACTCTTAACTAGGTGCACTTCATTGACTGTCTCGTAATTCCTCCCCCTCCGGAAACACTAGACACATAACTTCCCTCCATTTCGCCACGGTGCTGGTGTTGAAAGAAGTGCTAACGAAGAGAAGGGATGGTCTGTCACACCCCACAACCCCCTGGTTCGGAAACTAACCCTCTTATCAATGTCCCTCTTTAAGGGTTTTTGTTTGTCCAAGCATCTTGTCAGTTTCATTAGCAACGGGTGTCGGCGACGTATGATAAGTGGCCCCTTAAGTGAAGGCTCCTAATGAGACGCCCATTAATTGCGGGACCCAAACTGGGCCGATGACACTATTTCCTCTCTTAGGTTTTCGTTTATAACGAGAAGAGGAATCTTCCTGTTTCACCGGACACAAACTTGTTTTTTGATGGTCTCGGAAGATAAAAAGAAACGCGTTGAGAATTAAAATGAAGCATTTATTATATTGCTAATTTTTATAACTTTAGAACCGACAGGTTTTAGATTTATTAAGTCGTTAATGGCTCTCAATTTGATTGTTTATTACTCTCCCATGTAGAGAAAATATTGTATTCGTGGATCTTGACGTTTTGTGTGTCCTTTTACTATAAAAAGTGGCACAATTATGTATCTTTGTTCTTCTGTATTTCCGTCTATCTGCGGAAAGTCCTAATGGGTAGTAAGACGCAGTGTATAAAAATAATTTTATTCTAATTCAAGCAAATGAAAATCAAATAAAATTTAGTATTGCTTTATAAATAAATATATATATATATCATATTCTGAAAATTGAAAAATGGCACCTGGACACGGGAATCGAACCCAGGACCTTTGGCTTCCCGTGTCCAGGTGTCATTTTTCAATTTTCAGAATATATCTAGATGGAGTAATCCTCACTAAAAGCATAAATAATAGCTTTGGCTATTTGATTCTCTCTCTCTCTCTCTCTCTCTATATATATATATATATATATATATATATATATATATATATTAGCACCCCGTCTTACTACCCGTTCAGGTAATAAGCTTAGGTACTAATTATGCTAATGGTTTTAGGGATTAGGAATAATAGATTTAGATTAAGTGTACCAGCATTTGTGTGGAGAGAGGGTGGAAAACAATTTAGGGAAAACCTCAGTATACCCAACCGAGATTCGAACCTCAATCTTCCCTTCAACGTACTACGAGAGTATCGCCTTAGACCATGCAGACAGAATTATTAACAAGTTATTGACTTGAAGAATTCTCGCGTATTTGTACAGAGGTATGCTTATATATTTTATTCGAGTAATTAATTATATTCATTGTTAGATAAAACACAGCACAGATATTTATTTTATTTTATCAATGTAATTGTGTAGGATTTATTAGACATTTGTCATATCAATAAACCCATAGTCGTCACGTTTTAATGGTCAATAAAATTATTTATCAAAAAAAATACATTAAAATATTGTTATTAAATATAAATTATTATTCTATGCAAATAATTAAATTCTAAATGTTAACCGGCAGCTTTGAAATTATTGAAGTACGTATAAACATTCATTTTTACTATGAGACATGGTGTGGCGGTGTGAGATTTTAATCAGCACAGTTATGGCCCTTTTATTTAAATACTACTTAAACTTTACTTAAATACTACTAATTTTAATCATAAACATTTGTTTATTTACACCTTAATGGCTTATGAACTAATGAAAAGAGTATACAGAATATCACAATTCCTGTTATTCATTATATTAAGTCCAAACAGTGTGTTAAAAGTTTATTTTGTTCTTATAATATGCACTTCTTTAATTACTCTTCTTGAAATTATCTATTTTATGGTAACTACTATGTATTTTGGCCATATAACATAAACTAAAGTTGTCAGAATATATATTATATATTTCATCAATCGTAACTGGGGTTTTATAAATTTGTCAGACACTATAAAATACATAATATTAAGGTCGTTACTATTGTCTATTCACGCAAAATTTGACATGTTCTAAAAAAAAAATCTTAAAGCTGTTTCAAACTGTTTCACGTTGATTAATAATGTAAATGGCTTGACTTGTCAAAGCGGCCTAATAAATATTCATGGTTGGTTGAATACGAAATTGTTTTAAGTAAATTCAAATTGCAGAAAAAGCCAAATTTACTATGTACCACTTATATTCCACAAATAAGATAAACTATTAAATACACTTTCATCACACACACAAATGTAATGACTTGATCAAAATTTCCCTCAAAGGGGAGCAGTTATAGTTTATTGTACATATTCAATGTAAGCTGTTTGAAATTTGGTTTTAAAGGAGTAAGTTACTTAAGTTATAATTATTAATAAACTCATCTTGAATTCTCTTGGTTTCTCAGAGGAATTTAGATAAAAATGTACCTGCTTTTGCTTGGAGTTAGCATGAAAAATTGTTTGGAGGAAAAAATACCTCTTACCTGTACGCCCAGCTGGGATTCAAACCCCGACTTCATCACTGGAAAACCAGAGGGCCAGAGTCTGACATTTGGTCTGCGTGCTCACCGGTTCAGGTGTAACTGATGAATTATTCTGTAAAATAGTTAATTATTATTTTCTAAACATTTTTAAATGTGCTTAATTAAACAGTTTAAATATATTTTAAATTTAATTGATACACTCACACTGGTAGTAAGGCAGTGTTAATAGCAAAGACCGTAGGGATGGGTGCGTTTATATCTCGGCCGGGTGCTCTAAAGACGATTTGTCACTGTGGTTTTCCCATCCCCTACCCACGTGAATGTGGCTGCACATCTTCTAAAACTATTTTCGCTTTGCGTATTCCTTAGATCAAGTCGTGAATAACAAAGCCTGTTAATGAAAAAAATGGGAGGATATTAGAGAGAAATGTAAGTTGCAAAATTCTTGTTTGGACTTTACACGATGTGTTCATTACATTTTTGAATTTGAGAAAAATTCATGCCTGAATATAACAATAAAAATAAATACAAAATATGATTTATGCTTGTCTATTAACGCATTCCTCGTAATAACATTTTCATATCTAAAAAAACTACTTTCTAGATAGAGGAATCGTGAGTTCATGGAAATATATGTTCGTCGGCATTGCTAAAAAAATAAACTAAGTAAAAAGCTCATAAACTTGTTTTTTTATTAAATTCTATTTTGCAGCTTTTAGCCATTAATTTAAACGAGTACGTATTTGATCCATTTCAACTTTTTTTAAAAATCTTCCTTGTTTGTATTAAAACGTTTAAACGAGGAAGTAAACTATTTGTTGCAGTGAACTAAGCTAGCTCAAAGAGGTAATATCCCAACATTCATTGTAAACATAGCACACGGCTATGACTATTAAAAGTGTTATGGGATAATAATCTGACAGCCAGCAGGGCTTATTATTGTCCGTAGTGTGCTTGGTTAGCGTCAAGTTGATTGTTTTTTTAAGATACACGCAAGAGGCAGTGTCAATTATAAGCTGCCTTGAAGGAATAGTAGCTTAAGTCGCAAACAATCGTACAAAATAATAAGGGTAGCGGTGACCTGGTGGTCTAGGGGTAAGGTGTCAGACTTCTGTGCTGAGGGTCCGGGGTTCAATCCTCGGTTCCGGCACAGATTTATCTGATTGCCAAACCCTTCCTTCACCTCTGACAAGATGTGTATTAATCACAACTTGTGAATGTGAGGAATGCCAGGCCTCCACCGTGGTTCGGATTCCACGTTAAACTGTAGGTCCTCCATTTCATCTCACAATCACCCTACCATCACACATTAGCGTAAGTGCGTATAACCCGAACGGGTAGTAAGACGCGGTGCTAATAATAATAATAATAATAATAATAATAAATAATAATAATAAGGGTAGCGCATTAGTCACGTGGTCTACGCTTTGCTTTGTTTTTTTAGCACCAGGTCTTCCATAATCCACTTCTTATAAATCCAACCTTCTCAACTCCTAAGCCATTAGCGTAATTAGTATTTAAACGTATATTATTATTAGCACCGCGTCTTACTAGCCGTTCAGGTTATACGCACTTACGCTAATGTGTAATGGTAGGGTGATTGTGAAATGAAATGGAGGACCTACAGTTTAACGTGGGATCCGAACCACGGTGGAGGCCTGGCATTCCACACATTCATAAGTTGTGATTAATACACGTCTTGTCAGAGGTGAAGGAAGGGTTTGGCAATCATATAAATCTGTGCCGGGACCGAGGATTGAACCCCGGACCCCAGCACAGAGGTCCAACACCTTACCCTAGACCACCAGGTCAGCCTTTAAGCGTATAACCCGAACGGGTAGTAAGACGTGGTGCTAAAAAAACACCACGTTAAGTTTCTTAAGCTACCGTACATTATTTATGCCTTGGTTTTATTTTTCTTAGGTGAGAGCCAAGTCTAGCGTTTTTTATATTATTGTAAATATCATTAGATCTAACATTAAATCATAGATAAGAGTCATTGTATGCAATTTTATATATTTAAAGCATGCATACATTTAATTTAGGACTAATCAAATTTTTAACGGATTATTCCCTTACTTTAAAATAAGTTAGCTTTCCATGATAACTAGACCTATCAACATTTTCATTCAAGACACAAAGAAATCCCAAGAAAAAGTTTGTCATTCAATTTCTAGTCCGCAATGCAAGCCAGTAATCGAGTAAAATGATGGGCCATCATTATTTATATTATTATTGTCATTATCATAGCATTAGAAACAATTTTGTGCTAGTTTTCACTAAAGAAAAGCGGAGTATAGAGGTTATAGGTCAGAAAGTTGGAAGAGAAAACATATACTTTATACTTTAAAAAAAAAAAAAGCAGCTTCTGGTTTTAAATTAACGTAACCTCAAATGATACGACCTCTAATTAAGATCAGCAAAAGAGATGTTCCCATCAGAAAAAGTCGCACACTTAACGCTTGCGTGCATGTGTTTCTTGTGCTCATGTGTGTTGCGCATGACCCTCCGACATGTCAAAACATGAAAAGGGACAGGTCACCGCTCGAAGACATGTTACGTTAAGAAAGTTTGTTTCTAGGTGTGCTATTTGAAAGGGATTGAGGGGGGGGAGGGAGGAGGGTATTTGTAACATGCGTGCCAGAGATATGCCAGCAATCGTGAGTTTTTTAAAAGTGGTGAGAAAAAATAATAATCCTACAGTACATTCGGAGAAACCGTTATCACTGATGAAAGCGTGGAGTATATTCCATTTCTAATACTATTATTATTTATTTAATAAACATAGGGTTATTTCAACACACATTTAAGGTGTGGTGGAAGGAAATACTTTTGGCGAGGGTAAATAAAATATTTCACCAGATGATACATTTAGTTTTATCGACAGTTTTTTAATATCTACCATGAGCATAGCGGTGTTTGACCAAAAACATTTTTAAATTAAAAGGAAAGGTCTTTCGTTAAATTAAGCAATACCGATGATGGATATATTCAATATCTGTTAAGATTATTATGCCTAAAACATTAAAATAATTGTATATACCGAAACAATTTTTTATTTATCTGAGCAAAAAAAGTTATCATAAAATCTGATAAAAATATCAACTTTACTCGTCTTCCCTTACGTCCCAATTTCAGACACTAACCATGGAGAGTAATTCCTAATATTAAATACTAGAAGATAGAGCGAAGGGTTTGATTATGTTTTAACAGAACAAACACAAACCAATATATTTCAGTTTCACTGGTACAAACCTAGCTTGGGATGGAATCAATGATCCTTTAATTACAAATATGTAAACCTAACCCACTGAGCCATGGAGCTAGGAATAAAATTAAGAGGTTTCCAACAAGAAATAGCGTGAAGTAATAAAATTAGTAATGGACTGTCGAATTCGAAGTAATGGGCCAGCTGAACCACCAAAAGCCTATGCCAACCCGGTTGTTAATTTGAAATAGTGGTCAAAACTGAACCATAGGGGCCTATGAACACCTGGTTATCAATTTGAAATAATGGTCAAAAGTGAACCTGTGTGGGTCATAGCCTATGTAACTTTAATGAAGAGGATGGAAATATATTTTAAGTGATATGTTCAGCAAAGGGTTAGTAAAGAGTTAAATTAAGAGGTAAGTATGAGTGTGTGTGTGGGGGGGGGGGGGGGGGGTCAGGCCTTCCAGAAAATAAACTTGCACTAGCGTAGAGAGAGAGAATGAAAACAATGAAAATCAACCAGCTGCGATTCAAAACCCAAGCTCGATATTAAGGTGAGACTGTAGGGTAGGGTGTTCTGGAATTGAATGACAACTTTTTCTCTTCATTTAAAAAAAGTTTCTCATCTAATGCCGCTAAGCTCATGAAAGATATTCAACTACTGTTGATATGATCACGTGAAGAACATTAAACTTTATGTTTATAATCAACTAATATTTTATTTCTTTTGGCAAACATTTCAAAAACATCTACTTTCATGTATTGATATGCAAAAGTCTAGGTTTGTCGGTGACGAAGAGGTCGATTTTCTCTCTCCCTCTCCCCACGCTAATGTGGGTACATTTGCTCCTCCTTACACATTGATATCCTATTATTGTAATTAAAAGCGTACGGAAAGTAAGAGGTGCAGCTATTTATTATTACTATTATTATTATTATTATTATTAGCGCCGCGTCTTACTACCCGTTCTGATTATACGCACTTACGCTAATGTGCAATGGTAGGGTGATTGTTATATGAAATGGAGGACCTACAGTTTAACGTGGGATCCGAACCACGGTGGAGGCCTGGCATTCCTCACATTCACAAGTTGTGATTAATACACATCTTGTCAGAAGTGAAGGAAGGGTTTGGCAATCAGATAAATCTATGCCGGGACCGAGGGTTGAACCCCCTGACCCCCAGCACAGAGGTCTGACACCTTACCCCAAAGCCACCAGGTGACCAGCAATATATTAATAATGCAAATATTATATATTATAATATATACAACACATAATAATATTACATTAGTTTTGCATACAGTATATATTATGTAACAAATGTATATTAAATATATATTAAAATTATACAGAATATATATTTTTTTAACATCGCGTCTTATTACCCGTTCGGATTATACGCTTATGTACTAGTTACGATAATCGTTTTAGGGATTAGGAAGGTTATATTTATAGGAAGTGTACCCAAATTTGTGTGAAGGTAGAGTGGAAAACCATTTTGGAAAAACCACCCTCGGTACACCCGACCGAGATTCCAAACTATATCTCCCCGTCATCGGTAGTCTAGCCTACTCCGAGAGTAGCGCGTTAGACCACGTGGCCAACAAAACTGGTAGAATATATTATACTACTATAAAGCCACATGGCTGTCTCATTCACTGACATTAATGTTTACCCACTTCCACATGAGCTAGAAACTTTAAATTTGGCAAACTTATAGCTTCTAGCCTGTAACTGACGGGAAAATTCCAAAACGTAAAAAAAAAAAAAAAAACCCCCGAAAAAGATTCAAAATGGAGGATCAACTGTAAAGTCGGTGAGATATATACAATACAATACCAGTAGCTTTAAGTGGTTACGTTCACAACAACGCTGGAATTACATTAGTTTACATCCCCTTGCAAAGAAAAGTCACTGGGAGTTTGGGGGCGGAGCCCCAACGAGCAAGGTGAGTATATATATATATATATATATATATATATATATATGTATATAAAGTCTTTCGTATGGCAATTCGACAATAGAGTGAGAATAAATCTGAAGAAGTTACGCCAGCAATTATTGTCTGTGAATATAAAAACTCCGGCAGTGAAGCCAGTATAGCTCAAACCCGGCCTGCCAGATGAGAATCAGGAATGTTGTAAGGGATGCCCACCCACCCACCCTTCCGGCACGCGTGCGACCGGATCTGGGAGTAGAGTCGATACTCTACTAACGCGCCTGCCTGCCTGCCTCACACGCGAGAGGTCCTGAGTTAGGTTCCCAGGCTCCCATTGTGAGACGGAGGCGACTCTTTTTATCTAGTTCTTTTTTTAATGTGGGAAACTAAAAGTGTGCGGGTGCATTGGTCGACCCCGAGGAAGGGTTCAGCGGCCCCAAAGTATGTTTGTGCGAGGGAGAATAAAAGGGAGACGGAGGCTAACTGTGTCCTAGGTGGGAATCTGTGCATGATAATATCTGCTGACATTTACCGCTCCTACTTCCTCCCAGGGACACTGAGAGAGTTTCTCATTTGATGGACTTTGTGTGTACTGTGTCCATACGAGGTCTCCACTAGGTTAATACTGTGAATATTGTATATGCAACTTGGTAGGGACTGCTCACATTAAACATGTCAGTTGGTAGGGACTGTTCACATTGAGCATGTCAGTTGGTAGGGACTGTGTACAAATGAACATGTTTGTTGGTAGGGATTGTGCACAAATGAACATGTTTGTTGGTAGGGACTGTGCACAAATGAACATGTTTGTTGGTAGGGACTGTGCACAAATGAACATGTTTGTTGGTAGGGACTGTGCACAAATGAACATGTTTGTTGGTAGGGACTGTGCATATTGAACATGTGAGTTGGTAGGGACTGTGCGTAATTGACTTTCCAACTTGGTAGGGACTGTACACCAATTAAAATGTTAGTTGGTAAAAGATGAGCATAATTGTGCATGCGACTTGTTTGGTAGGCCTACTTTGTATAATATAACATACGTGGCTCAATTAGAACTGTGTATAATTGATCATGAAACTTTGTAGGGATCCCGATTGGGTGCAATGATGGTGGTTTTACCCTAAATGGTTTTCCACTCTCCCTCCAAGCAAATTTGGGTGCACTGCCTCTAAATTAAACCTTCAAAATCCCTAACACATTAGTGTAATTAGTAAATTAGTACACAGGTGTATAACTCGAACTGGCAGTAAGACGCGGTACTAGAAAAACTATTATTAATATATGTGTGGGCCCGCTTGAATTTATCAAAGCTATTAGAAAAAAATAACATATTTTTCATGTTAATATATTACGCTATCTAAGTTTTAAAATTTAAATGTCACGCTATCTGAAGCAACTTGAAACATAATATTGTTTAAGTCTCAAGTTTTTAAAGAGATCATATTGAACAGTGTTACCTAAAGTGTATTTATAAGGTGGTAATACTAGGGACGGAAGCGTTTTACTATGTTAATTAACGAAATCAGTTTTAATTACATGTTTATGTGTGTATACGTTCTATCAATTTCTAAAAGCTGTTCTTTATCAACTTGAAAAAAATAATGCAGATATTCTATTTGTATATTTTATTGTGTGGTCCAACGTATTTTTTAAATGTTCCATTTTGGCATTACTCAACATATAGTGAAGCCTTCAAGTCTGACCCCAGCACAGAACGAATCTGATCAACTACAGACTCACTATCTTGCCAGAAGAGAATAATTCGCACCCCGGCGAGAAAAGTAACACAACGCCAAAGAGAAGTAGAGGTGACATTTTTCTCTTGAACTGATTTAGCACGCATTTCGCCATGAGCAGTGTCACTTCAAATTTGGAACAGTGAACTATGTGCATGTTGGAGAAGAAAAATTATATATTTCGAGATATATGTACATACAGAGTGTATCGTAACATGTGGTATCCGATTCATTGATGAACAGGAGACATGAAAACTACATGTGTCCAATTTGACCGCGTTTCCAAGTAATAATCATGTTTGTTAATATTAATAATATTATTTAGCACCGCGTCTTACTACCCGTTCGGGTTATACGCTTAAGTACTAATTACTCTGATGGATTAGGAATTGGGAGGGTTGAATTTAGAGGAAGTGAACCCGCATTTGCGTGGAGGGAGAGTGGAAAACCATTTAGGAAAACCACCCCCAGTTCACCCGACCGAGATTCGAACCTCGATCTCCCCGTCCTCGGCGGTCGAGCTCAACACGACTGGCGCGTTAGCCAACTACGCCACCGAGGCGGGTATCATGTTTGTTGCTACTCCAGTAGTGGGCCTCGGTGGTCTTGGGGTAAAGTTATCTCTTTAGGTACCTACGTTTGTAGTTTCAAACCCAGCCGGTGGTCGATGGGTTTTTTTTTAACGATCAAAATCCGTAGTACTTCTTCCTTCGGAGGTGACGTAAGTCCGTTGGTCTCATGGCGATAGTGTAATGTAAATGATTCTTGGAAGGTTATGTGAAAATACTTTTACCGGAAAAATTGGTAGGTCCTGTCGCTCTCACTCAGAGAAATTCCCGTGTGCTGATATAATCAATATTTTCATAAAGTGCACCTTAAGTACCTCAAATAAATAAAATGTACTCAAGTAATTTGGAGTTGCTTAAGATTATAGAAAATGCTCAAAATAGCCACCTTCGACCTAAATGCAAACCTGTAGTCGTTGTGTTGTAGAATGCCACAATCTTTCAAAAATACATTACATTGCATTGCATTCAGGCCGAAGGTAGCCATTTTGATCACTTCCTTTAATTTTAAGTAGTTCCACATTACTGGAGTACAAACATGTCTATAACTCTGAAACAAGTTCAAATGGTACACATGTTTGTTTATTATACTACTAATAGCTTTTACACGTCGCGGCTTCGCCCGCAATAATTGATAACATCTTTTAATTTTTAACTAAACTGTTTTGGTTATAAATCAAACTTAATTTTTTTCAAATATCTATGCATTTTTCTCAGCTATAGCTTTAAATAATATATATTTATTTATCTTTACTTATATTTACTCGTAAAATTAAAATCTCAATATATCTCTTATATACGAAAAGTTTAAACATTAGTATTGTAAAATTAATGTAAAATCAAAGGTTGGGAATAGTCCTATATGTTATTCCAGAACATACTCTACCTACGTACCAAGTTTCATTCGAATCCGTTCAGCAGTTTTGGCGTGATTGAGTAACAAACATCCAAACACACAAACTTATAAAAATTTATAATATTAGTAAGATAAAACCACATGGCTGACACACTCACTCACTGACATTAATGTTTATCCCCTTTCAGATGAGATAGAAACTTGAAATTTGGCAAAATTGTAGCTTCTAGCCTGTAACCAACGGGATTCCAAAAATTAAAAAAATAATTTTTAACCCCCGAAAAAAATGCAAAACGGTGGAGCAACTTTAAAGTCGATGAGGATCTATCTTTGGAGGTCTCTTGTGGCTAAACGGTAAGAGGTATTAAAAAAAACTGATTGCACCAGCAGCCACGGATTTGGCGAGATCTACAAGTTTGGTTCTATTACTTTTTGTCGTATCGCCATCGGTTATACCTTAGATAAAGCTAGATTTACCATCTTTATCCTCAGTAGCGCGATTTTCTTACAAATAACCATCTGGAGGGCTTTTTTAACTGCCAGAATTGTATTATATACTGCTAGTAGGATTCTGGGAGGAAAAAAGATTTTTCAGAAGGCTATTCGTGAGAAAATCCGGTTCTACTTGTGTTCTACCCTTATTAAAATGTTCTATTAGTAACTTATCTGCGCTCCGTTATAAGGCAAAAACTTCTACCAAACCAATTTCAATTAGGATGAACCCAATTTCACGAGAAAAAGTTATGTTCCTGTCAGGAATTGAACCCGGAGTTCCTGTATAAGAGTCGAGCATGGCTCCTTAGTACTTACTTTACTTACTTAGTACGTACTTTACGTCTTACTACCCATCCGGGATGTCCGAAAATTTTCATTTATAGAGTATGGATGAAGGAGCTAGTGTTTAGAATAATAAAGGAAATGTATCCCCATTTGCGTGAAGGGCGAGTGAGAAGACCATTTAAAGCAAACGCCCTATACTTCAGCGCAAATGGTAGCAAGTCTGCCTATTAAGTTGAAAATCCCGGGTTTAGTTCTTGGCATGGATGAACACAATATTATTGGGTGAATAGGGAATTTCTCTTTTAACATGATTAATTAACGGTTGTGGGTTGTCTGTTGTGTCTATTCTAGAATTAAGTCAGTTTGTAATTCATGTGCCGATTAAATCAGCCGGTCCAGAAAGTGGGCGTTAAATACACTAGTCATGACTATCCAGCCTTCGATTATTGACTCGGTTCTCGGTATTTTTTTTATTTAGCACCGCGTCTTACTACGCGTTCGGGTTGGTTTTAGGCTTAAGTACTAATTATGCTAATGGATTAGGAATTGGTAAGGTAGAATTTAGAAGAAGTGAACCCAACTTTGTGTGCAGGGAGAGTGGAAAATCATTTAGGAAAACCACCCCCAGTTCCCCCGACCGAGATTCGAAACTCTATCTCCCCGTCCTCAGCAGTCTGGCTCAACATGAAACTAGCGCGTTAGCCAACTACTCTACCAAGGCAGGTTTCTCGGTATTAACAAGTACGTTTTAAAATAAACAAACCTGTACATATCCACTGTAAAACATTTACTGAATTTATAACGTCATCCATTTGACGCTCTATTTTCAATTTTTCATGTTTTGTGTCCTATGTTCCATTTCCAAGATAAATTACTGTATAGTAAAAAAAATACTATTTATTTCTCGCTTAATGTTTACTGTCCCGCCACAATTAATGTTATCCTATTCTATATTGAAATCAGAAAATGGGCAGATTCTCTTAAGGTGATTCGCCCTTTTCAGAAACCAATTCAGACTCTCTTTCTGCAAAATCAAATGGAGTTCGATTAGTTTCAGCATTTGGCGTGGAAATGCAGAGCCATGGGAACAAACTGTTATCTTCAAGAATTTTTGTTGTTTTTCAATTTTCTTTTCGGAAATGATTTGTTCAAGAATAGAAGCATGTTGGTTATTTTATACTTTGTATGTACACACCTCCTCTATAATTTTAACAGTGATCAAATATCGGTAAAATTGACCTTTTTCAATAGAAAACTGCTGGCTTCATAGGAAAAACTAAAAAAAGTAACAATTAATAAACATCGATACATTATCTTAGAAGGGGTTTTGAAAATATTAATATAAAAATTTCCCTCTTTCACGAGAAAAACTGATGTTTCCAAACGTATAATTTTTCCGCAAGACCTGTCCAGGTAGTTACGGTTTCCGTGACCCTATCTGTTCTTGTTGGGCGGAAGGATATTTTGGTCGGTTGTGAAGCCACACCAACGCCTTTCACCCTCCCACCCACCATCCCACAAAATAGGTTTTAGACTTGCACTCGACAGGGCCAAGGGCCTTAAAATAAAGTTCAAATGTTCTTTAAACATCAAAAAAAGTAGGCAAACTCATACTGAAAACTATTTAGGCCGGTGGTCGTGACTCGTAGTGTACTACAAATTTATATAAAAGCCCTAGAAGATCTGGCTGGGAATAATCCACAACCTCCCTGTCATTGACAATCAAGTTTATTCTGAAAGTGACGCCTTAGACCACGCGACTACCGATACAGCTGTCAGGTGACCTGGTGGTCTAGGGGTAAGGTGTCAGACTTCTGTTGAAGGGTCCGGGTTCATTCCTCGGTCCCGCACAGATTTATCTGATTGCCAAACCCTTCCTTCACCTCTGACAAGACGTGTATTAATCACAACTTGTGAATTGTGGATGCCAGGCCTACCACCGTGGTTCGGATCCCACGTTAAACTGTAGGTCCTCCATTTCATCTCACAATCACCCTACCTTGCACATCACGTAAGTGCGTATAACCCGACGGGTAGTAAGATGCGGTGCTAATAATAATAATAATAATAATAATAATAATAATAATAATATATACATATATTGTGTCTCCTTGGTTGAACACAACCTGTCCACCCCTGCTGAAAAACGGGCCGTGGTATCAATTATTCCGGTGTTAAGAGATGAGGATATAGGAGAGGGCCATATCCAATACCTCACACGTCGTTAACACAGGTAACATAAACCATTCGACACGGGCCAGGATACCTTGATCACAGGATTAGTTCGCATGCACGCTTTCACCCACTTTTGTTCTTGGTCAAACATTAAACTCCTATCAAATCAAATAAAAATACACTATAAATATAGCATTTTTTTAACAACATAGTTAAAATACAGTTTTTAGTTCCGCAAATAATTGATATTCGTTTCAGTGTTGTTTTTTTTTTTTTACGTTTTATCAAAATAGTTTCACATTACCATGAAAATTATTACTCGTTGACGTTTAGATTTGTTCTTATAATTTATGAAAAAAATAACTAACACTTCGGTGGCCGCGTTTGTCTAGCGCGCTACTCTCGCAGTAGACTAGACATCTGATGGAGGGAGATCGAGGTTCGAATCTCGGTTGGGTGTACTGAGGGTGGTTTTTTCACTCTCACTCTCACTCTCTCTCCACGTAAATGCGGGTACATTTTATATAAATGTAACCTTCCGTATCACTAAAATGTTTAGCGTAATTATTAAATACGTGTATAACCCGAACGGGTAGTAAGATGCGGTGCTTAAAAAAACCCAAAGAATGTGATGTACGTACTTTGCTGTGTGTTTCTTTCTCCCTGTGTTTCTTATGCCATTTGAATTAACCAATGGAACTCGACCAAATTTGTATTTTACTTTGTGTCATCATTCTAAAGGAATTGGTTTTAAAGTTTTTAAAACCTATTTCGGGCATGTTAAATGCCAGAAATAAAATAAACAAAGCATCCGGTGTTAAGTTACGCTTATCTGAGCTAGCTTATTTTTATTAGGGTTTTGAAACTTAAAGTAAGTGGTTGAAATTATTCTGAAATACTTTGCAATACTAGGCAAAGATATAAAAATTTAAGTTAACAATGTTTAACGAAAGATATATTTTATCACATACAAAGCCGTAGTCAGCAATATTCAGGGGGGGTTTTGTGGCAATCCTCATTTCTGGAGTAGAAAAAATTATAAATGTAAATGTTTCTAGAAGCCTCTAAAGTTCTTTTATGGTAAAAACAGCCCTAATTTGTATTTGTACCTTAATTTATCGACATTGTTTGAACCATAAATAAAGCCATATATGTTTGTATCATAACATTTGGGGTTTGAAACCAAAACCCCTGACTACGGCTTGATCACAATCATCCAGTTACGTATATATATAATTCTACTATAGTACAAAAATATTTGTTCCGTTGGCACCCATTATTATATTTTGAAAAAAGATAATACTATTTTGATTCAATAGATAACACCAAGCTTGATCTCATTCATAAATATAGTCAAACCTATGAGATAGGAAAGGTTTATTGAAAAATATCCACACCACCGATATTGACCCCATCTCCGTCATCAGTGGTCTAGCTGCAAGAGAATAGCGCGTTAGACACGTGGCACCGATGTGAATTATGTAGTAAATTACACTTGAGGATGTAAAAGAAATACTTGAGTTTCATAACTATATTTCTTACATAGTAATACCATAATTTGTACTTAATAAACTATAACGCATCGTCATATGGTCTACGCGTCTACAGCTGTTAGACTCGTCCTGGTTGAGAGATCGAGATCGATCCCGTTCATGTGTTCTGAGGCGTTTGTTTCATAACGGCTTACACATCTCCACACGCAATTCAGGTACATTTCCTTTAAAATACTACCCTCATCATCCATTTTAATTAATGACCTCAAACTGGTAGTAGATGTGGTGCTAAATAAATAATTATGTATTTGTTTAACCCGAACAAGTTCTAAAACGCGGTGGTAAGCAAAAATGGGTACACTTGTCCCCGACTTTAATATCAATGAATGTTCATTCACAAACCTAGATGGTTCTATTGTAGAGTTACCCAACATGGCTTCCAAATTATCTCACGTGGTGTGGTGAGAACCTCCAGTGATAATAATATAACAGTGTTGTAAAACTTGTGTCAAAATACGCTCCTGTTTTTGTGAACGCTTCCAGACAGTGAAACACATCTAAAATATCTGTGGGAACTTGAGGCTCTCCATGGGGGTGTCTGAGCCATCGGTGGCAAAAAGGGTCTATGGTAGCTAGAAGTGCATTTATTACAATAGCAGCAATGACCAGTTAGGTTGTCTCCCTTGCTATAATGCACGTGAGTAAAATACACTCGGAAAACTTAAAAATAAAAACAGTATCCTCTATTTTCTTAAAATGCAAAGTCAAACAATACTTGATATCCACTTGGGTGGCTACTGTTCTAAACGACTATGTTGGGGTGTTGTTAAGAAGACAAGTTGTTCCTGGCCAAATAAGTGGCTTTCCACTATTTTTGGTATCTTCTGGAGTTAAGTCGTTATTAACTAAATTAAGCTATATGTTTTAACAGTTTCAGAGTTGCCGAAGTCAAAGTGAATCATGTATATAACGGAACTGAAACGAAGAACATTAAATGCTTGCATTTAGTTATATTTAATATTGTAGAAAAAAATTTATCATGGATAAAACTAATAATTATAAAAGTTTATCGCAAGTTAAGTTCCGTGAATTAAAGTGTTTAAACGAGCGAGAATAATAATAATAATAATCGGAAAGAGGAGTCACTTTATGACATGTATTTTATCATTACGGCAACAAATTTTGATCTATAATGTAATTAAATTATTTCCAAAATTCCAAATGATATTGATATTTGATGCGTTGGCGTTACAACCAAATCTTGGTTTGAGTTATTAGAACAATAAAAATGGCATCCAAAATTTATTCCACTCCCTTTTATCCTCTTTGTATTTTATAATAATAATAATATAATAATAATAATTTAGCACCGTGTCTTACTACTGGGTTATACGCTTAAGTACTAATTACGCTAATGGATTAGGAATTCGGAGGGTTGAATTTAAAGGAAGTGAACCCGCATTTGCGTGGAGGGAGAGTGGAAAACCATTTAGGAAAAACCACTCCTAGTTCACCCGACCGAGATTCGAACCTCGATCTACCCGTCCTCGGCGGTCGAGCTCAACACGACTAGCGCGTTAGCCAACTACGCCACCGAGGCGGGTCTTTGTATTTTTATATGTAAGACAAATATTAGGATTTTTAGATCTTGGTTTGATTTTATAAGTAATATTTGAATAACTGTGAGGTAACCCACCTCCAATTCGCCTTACAGAAGCCGTTCTAGCAATAAGCCTCCGATTCAAACTCTGAACCTTGCGACTTCCGCAATTTCCATCCTCCCTTCCACACAGAGACCCTAATTGAGGGTTTCTCCCCCTCCCCCTCCCTCTCTCCACCTCGTTTTCTTGCATTTTAATTATCTTCTCCATGTTATCTACCAACATATCCTTAATTAGAAATAAGAAAACTCGTCTCTGACGAACAACACACATACATTCATACCTCTTGTACATACCTTAAAAACAATGGAGAAAAGAACGACTAGCAGTTTTTATTTCCGTGAGAAATATCCCCCACTCTTTAATTTTTTTTAAATAATAAAAAAAAATCCCTCCCGCAATGCAATGAAACACTCATTATAATGTTCCCATGTTAACAAGTATCTTAAATATCATACTCTTTCCTTCTTCTACGTCTTCAATTATTTTGGTATTCCTTTCTAGTTTCGTCCTCTTTATTAATACCTTAACCCTTTTTGCGTGTCGTAGAGTAATATTCTTTTTTTTTCTGTTTTACTTTGTGTAAAAGCAGGAAGGAGTATCATTACCGGTTGAGACTTATGTATGAGGAACACGAAATGCTCGCTCAGATTGCTTGTGTTGGGAAAGCTCACTCGAAAAAGAAGTCTCTTTTATACTTCAGTCGCAAGATGGACATCAACGGTGTAAAAACTTCGCGGAATTATGAGCTCGAATTATGAATTAAGCTTTTAATTTGGCGACGTACATTTTTTTTAAAGGGCAAATCTGTTTTTTGGGGGGGTTGGTTGAGAAAAAAAACTTTGAAGGAGGGAAGTTACGTAATTTATTTTAGTTATGACGTATGTGAAAACAAATGCGGTTGGTTATATAAAGTTGTGACAAAAAAATTCTTGAAAGCGATTGTTGCTAATAATTTTTTACCTATGAAAAGAATCATTTTGTTTTTATAATTTACTATTAACTTAAGTTAAGTAACTATTTGCTGAGTGATTCATAAGTATAACCGCTAAACAAGTGTATGGAAAACGTTAGAGACGACATTGTGGCATCGTCGGCGTTGTACGAGCACATCGAAGAATCAAGTGAGTATTAATGTCCTAATTGTTTTATAAATTACGCTACAAGAACTTTATTTTTTGCATAGCACATGTCCTGGGAAATAAAATTTAAGTAGCTATGACTTCTAGCAAAATACAAACTGTAATCATTCTCGACATTTATGTTAGTGAAATCGTAAAATAAAACTGTCACAGATACATCTACTTTGTTAAGAGAATATTGAAAGCTATAGGTTTATTTGACGTTTGAAAATAAAATTGTAATGTAAATATGGATTTCACACTGTATCCAACAATTTTACAAGTTAAACTCCGTTAGTACTGTAGCGTAAGACGTGAAAATAAAAATGTATATTTTATATAAAAATGTTAAGTTACCAGACTGTTGGATTTTAATACGCATAGCACATAAATAACTGACTATATAATCAACAAGGTATACCAATAATTATTAGGATGAGTTAGATTATCTTTAACATTAGTTTAAATTGTTAATTTAATATTTTCTCAGTACAATCCTAAACACTACAGGAAGAAAACATGTCGATATTATAAATAAATAAAAAATATTCTGGTATATTAAAATAACATTTATATTTTATTTAAATTAAAAAAATTATATTAAAAAATAATTTATATTTGAAATAGCTGTCATTTTGACTTTTATCAAACACTTGTTCCCTATTTATAGCAATCTGGATGCCTCACATAAATTGAAAGCTTATAGCTGTTGTTTAAAATAATATTGGCTATTAAATAAGTAATTAACAATCCATGTGTTTTCATTGTTATGAATAATATTTATTTTTAATAATTTTCAAATTAGTTTAAGATCAAAATTGAGTTTTTCTTTTAAAATTAGTTACGAGTTGCTAAATTAATATGCTTGAAACCACTTCCCACTTATTATTAACCGGCCTCATGGTAGAGTGGTCAGTGCACCTGGCTACGAATCTAGGGGCCCGGGTTCGATTCCCCGCTGGCACCACGGGTAACTTTCCCGATAGAGGAATTATTCCTACGGTCACCAACTGTTAGGTTAATTAGGCTTAAGTTAGGTTAAAGAGAGAACTGGGTCGATAGTTTCGTAATCACCATCATCACATTATCTCATTCCGGATACGACGTGTAGAGAACCTCCATAGGTGTACCCTGGGCGACGTTTTGTGCAACCAGAGCGACTAATAGTATGCATACAGGTGACCGAACTGGATATAATGGGTTAGTAATCAGGGGCTGGCAAAATTTGGAAGTATTATGCCGAGGTAATATTCCAAAATCGATCAGCGTTCCAACCAACCTAAGCCCACCAAAATCGTGTATATTTTTATACTAGTTATTTAGTAAAATAATTGAAACTAATTTAAGGTGAACTTGTAAAATGTAAATGTAACAACCTGTTTATAAATTGAATACATCAAATAACCACTGTTTCTTGAATATTTAATATTTTAATATAAATAATATAAATCAGAATATATACAAAATCTCTAAATGTATTTTGAAAAATGTATGTTTTGAAGACATTATTTTTAAATTTTAAAACAAAACAATTGAATCATTGAAACATAAAACACTTTGTTATTAAAATTATTACTCGCATCAAAAGTTTTAATAATCAAGAGTAAAGGTTTTATATTATTTTTATTTGAATCTCTCAGTGTGCCAGGAGTGGCACCCGTTCCGTAGGTTGCCTACCCCTGGGTTAGTTCATAGTCAAACTTGGTACGCCTCTGGTGCGACGCTACACTAAATACAATATTATACTTTCCTAAACCGTGATAGAATGAGCCAGTTTCACATGCGAAACTAGACCGTTCCATTCGAGTCTAGGTAGGTGTCTTTTTGAATTTATTTTAGCGCCGCACTTGAGGTGTATTCAGTTTATGCAACTGACCCTACCTATCTCTTCCAGTCAAAGATTCCATACGAAAAAAATATCTAAATATATCCGTATCATTTGCCGTAGTGTACTACAATTATTTAACCTTGGCATTTACTAACTGATTCCTGAACTGATTCGAGTCATCAATTTTGAGAGTTATCTCTTTTATCATTTAAAGTTGAGATTGGTGACCTGGCGGTCTAGGGGTAGGGGGCCAGACTTCTGTGCTGGGGGTCAAGGGTTTAATCCTCGGTCCCCACACATATCTAACTGATTGCCAAACCCTTCCTTCACCTCTGAAAAAACGTGTATTAATCACAACTTGTGAATGTGTAGAATGTCAGGCCTCCATCGTGGTTCGGATCCCACGTTAAACTGTAAGTCCTCCATTTCATCTCACAATCACCCTACCATTACATATTAGCGTAAGTGCGTATAATCTGAACGGGTAGTAAGACGTGGCGCAATAAAATATATAATAATAATAATAATAATAATAATAATAATAATAATAATAATAATAATAATAATAATAAAATAATAATAATAATTAATTTAAAGTTGAGCCTTTTTTCTTGAAAACAATATAGTCTCTTGAAACACAGAATAATTCCATGCTGTGTATTTTTTTTAATTTGGAAGTGTTTACGAGTGTCAACCATACGTAACAAAACCTAACACAGTTTATTTTTTTCTATTTTTTTTAGCTACAAAACGTTTTGTTATTCTTATAGAATACATTTGTTTATTTTATGTGAATCAATTTTCTTGGAAACATGTTGTCAAAACTTGCTCGACAATATTTTGTCATTTAAAATAACCAAGAACACACCCTTCACGTCTCATAAATATTAATTAATTCCACCCCAACCCCTCTCAGACCCCTGACACGTATTAACTTATACATAAGCACGCACTTATTTAAATATGTGATTCCTTCTTCACGCGTATGTATGTTATGACTAACAACATTCAACATAATGTAGAACATGGACTGTATAAGAGATGGCTCGAGACTTGTTTGGAGGTAAACAGAATAGGTTTGGTCAGAAAGATATCTTTAAGAGGAAAATGATACCAAGTCCTATAATCTCAAAAAGTGATATATTAAGTATTCTACATAATATAAATCTAAAATTTATTTTTTGATTAAAATATTAGATGGTAAAAAAGCTCAGGTCTACAATATAAATTAAATAAAACTAATGCACATTCTTATATGACTAACAAATACAAGTAATTTGACAAACAGCTATATATATTATATATATACTGTTTGTCGAATTAGTTGTATATAAATAGGGAACAAGACAGTCTCTAAATCGTTTCATTAATATATTATTTAGTTTAACTCTTCCCAAAACGTATCTCATACAAAGGTATCCATATACAGACAAAAATAAACCCTAAAATGTACAATTACCGGTTATTTAAAATAAAATATAATGTATATATAAATATAATATATATAATAAGTTTGTAACGACAAATGTAATGTTATTTTAGTCTAATTTTTTTATCATTATTAAATTTAGTTTCTCAGACAATAAAGGTTACTTTATTTCCCTTGAGTGTATCAGAAATATTATGCGTTCAATTAAATATTAAAAAACATGTAATGATAAAACATAGCATAGAGGTTAGTCAGTCGACTTAAAAAATGTTTTATGAGGCATTTAAATCAAACATCGTACACCTCCTACTTTATCAAAACATGAAGATTACATCTTTCTTCAGGATTAAGCCCCGACACGTGATATGTTCATAAAGCTGGATAATTAAGGCGAGATATTGATCATATTTCGCAAATACCGCACGAAAAAGAACTGTACTGTTCTTTTATATATATATTTGATTTATTACGTTCAACACATGAGCTATTAACGCCTAAATGTACCCGCTTCGGTGGCCGCATGGTCTAACGCGCTACTCTCGCATTATACTAGACTGCCGATGACGTGGAGATCGTGGTTCGAATCTCAATCGGGTGTACTGAGGGTGGTTTTTCTAAGATTGTTTTCCACTCTACCTCCACGCGTATGCGGGTACATTTCCTATAAATATGAGTTTCCTAATCTCTAAAACCACCAGCGTAATTAGTACATAATAGCCTGAACGGTTAATAAGATGCGATGCTAAACAAAAGTCTAAATTAAGAAGTAAAGATTACTAAGTTTGTTTTTAGAGAAGCCACCCTCGCATTAACGTGAAGTTAGGATGAAGATATCTCGGTGATGAATAAATCTCAAGTAGAAAGCAATGAACCCAACCGGAATTCGAACCCTAACCTCCCCATCAGCGTCGACAAAGCGCAATACGTAGGCGGATGATGTCTAATACAAATAAATACAAGATATTTCCAGGAGCATTATCGATAAAAGAAAAGATTTGAGGCATGTGCTACCACGTTTCTTAAGGGGGGGGGGGGGGGTCCTAGTTGAGATTGTGCCATGGACTACTTGCGACCTTACACCAATCGCGTGCACGACCATGGTTATTTTAGTAACTAATTAATGAGATAGTATCCGGTTCTGAATGACAATTACTTTATCATGATTATGTGCGGTTTTGATGAGACGTTTCTTATCTAGGAATCTGAGGAGTTAACGCAAACAAGTTGATTAATTATAATGGTGGAAATTAAATTTCGCTGCGGATATAGCCGTATCTGGATACATCTTTCAGTGTTAGAACATCGGCGCGCGAAGCTGTAGGTCACGGCTTCAGATCCCATACCAAGGTGTCAATTTTCAACTAAATTTATTTCGATTTAAATATGTTGATTATTGCTAAGTGCCCATGTGTTTTTTGAATGTTTACTTTACAATCTTATTGTTTTAAACATACATTATATTGTCGACCTAGGTGGTCTTGGGATAAAGTGCTTGCCTCGGGATCCGATGCTCGTGGGTTCAAACCCAGCCGGCTCGATGGATTTTCCTAGAGCAATAAAAAATCCATAGCACAACTTATTTCGGAGGCCGTCAGTACCATGTCGATTTTGGCATGTAAAATAACCCTGGGACGTATGCTAAAATACATTTTCCAGCAAAATTGGTACGATAGTTTGCGTTCGCTCATAAATAGTATCGTATGTTGATATAATCAATATATTCAGAAATACTTCAAATAAATAAAGTAAAATAATCAACATACATTATTCTATTAAACTTTGCTAAAATATATTTAGCTCTTACTAGTTTTTTTTTACGAAACATCAACGCGTACCTAAAGTAATCTTAGTGGAAGAAATCTTTAAAAAAAAATCATTAAATGATGTTATATTATAATGAGTGTATTTTGCTGCTGGTGCGATCAAAACTTTTTTTACAGTATCCCTGTAGTAACACCTTATTATGTGTCAAATATAAAACCTAATATTTAAATAAATAATGTTATTTTAGTCAGGAATATCTGTATTGTGACTAAAAGTGAGTCAACGTCTTATTTAACTGGCATTGTAATTAAAGAGCTTCCCAGTTTGTAATTTGGTTTCATGTAAAGACCTTACAGAGTTGACAAACGTGTGATAATATGATAAACTATGATGTAAGTATTAATGGGATAGTTTGTCGAGTAAAGGAATTTAACAAGTTAATAGTCTTGGATCAATTTTAAATTTATTATGAGAGCGTTTACATGTTAATGGAGCATTTTGAGCTTTATTTTCTTACAAATATAAGACAATGTACCGTTTGGGGACCAAACTAATTTACTAAGGTTTAAGGCGTAATGTATATGATACGTAAAAATCAATCAGAAGTCCCAGAGTAATTAAATAACTGACCGGATGTTCACTGGAAAAAAAATAGTGTGTGACTAAACATAATAAAAATTTTTTATACATTTTAGGCAGGAATTTTCAATTTAAAGTAAGATTAGAATCTAATCTTGAAAATATCTACTGTAATTAAATTCGGGAAAAAAAAAATTGCTCTTCACTGTATCGATTTTAATGTGAGAAAGATTCATCTAAAATGCATAAAAGTTGTTCTAACAAGAATGTACATAAATAAATACATTTGAACATGTTTTCATCTTCATTTGAAAGATAATGTTAAGTGCCTAAAAACTAGAATTTGGGTAAAAAATCAACAAATATATATTATATTTAATATATAATATGTTTGATTCCATAATATAATGATTTTTAGTAGATAGAGTAATATGAAACTTTAAAAACTAATTAAAACCAAACCTAGTTAAAAGCACAATAGGAAGAACCGTTAAAAAGGAGTAACTTCATTTTTTACCCGCTTCGATGGCCGCGTGGTCTAACGCGCCACTCTAGCAGTAGACTAGACTGCCGATGACGGGGAGATCGAGGTTGGGATCTCGGTTGGGTGTAATGAGGGTAGTTTTTCCTAAATGGTTTTCCACTCTCCCTCCACGCAAATTCGGACACATTTCCTTGCCTTCCTAATCTCTTGAACCATTAGCGCAATTAGTACGTGAGCACATAACCCAAACGGGTAGTAAGAGACGGTGCTAAAAAACCTTTTTTTTGTCAATATTGATAAAATTTTACCGTATTCGTATACTATGTATTATGTACTAAGTATCAGAATAATACTATCTATCAAAGGTGACAGTTGCAGATCCATTGACTTGACGTATGAGTAAAATATGTAAATGTAGTTTTAGAAACGTTTGAAGCCGCCATTTCCTACAGTGTTTTTGCTATAGATTTACATATTTTTTTACCAGCTTATGTGGCCGAACAGTTTAAGGCGTCACTCACGTGTTAGACTGGCCTACTGAAGATGGGGAGATCGGGTTTCGAATCCCGGTCAGGTCTTCTGAAGTTGTTTGTTTTTAATTTTCTTCCCACTCTCGTTCCACGCAAATGTGAGTATATTACCTCTAAAGTGCTTCCCTCCTCATCCTTACCCCGTTATAGTTATTATTATACATGCGTATAACCTAAAAAGGTAGTGAAACAAGGCGATTAAAAGCAAAACCTTTGTGTTCCTCCTTTACGGATCCATCCAACGGCGCGAACCAAGAAACGTATTTAAACGCGGATTTTCTGCATTTGTAACTTAAGGCCCTAGGCCCTGTGGAGTGCAAGTCTAAACCCTATTTTGGGGGATAGTAGGCGGGAGGGTGGAAGGCGTGGCATGGCTTCACAACCAACCAAAGTATCCTTACGCGCTAACAAGAACAGATGAATCACGGAAACCGTAGATGGCGCAAGCTACCTGACAGGTCTTGCGGAAAAATCATACGTTCGGAAATACAGTTTTCTCGAGAACGAGTGAAATTTTATGTTATATTTTCAACACCTCCTTCTAATATAATGCATCAATGTTTATTAATTGTTACATTTTCTTATTTTTTGCTATGAAGCTCGCAATTATCTATTGAATAATGTAATTTTATCGATATTTGATCACTGTTAAAATTATAGAGCAGATGTGTATATAAAAAGTATAAAATGATCAACATGCTTCTATTCTTGAACAAACCGTTTCGGAAAAGAAAGTTTCAAAATAATAAAAATTCTTGAAGATAACCGTTTATTTCCCTTGGCTCTGCATTTCCAAACCAAATTAAAAGGGCCAATCGACTTAACAACGAGATTGAAATCAATTTAATAGTTTATTCATTTTAAAATAATTATTTTTCAATTTTGTTGAACTTATTTTCACTAGTTTAAAGTCCACTGTTTTCTATTTATTACCTTGCTAAGTTAGGCCTTATCGTGGTGTGAGAGCGTAGACCTAACGAATGAAAATTTGTTTAAAATGATTTCTTCCGTCATAATTTTACATAACATTTTATCAATATTAGCTTCAACCGTTCAATATTTATTTTTATGTCCACTCCCACGTCTTAAAGCTCATTCGGACTATAATCTACGTATTTTAATTGGTATAAATAGGTTAAGGATGAGGAGGTAGAGTTGAAAGGAAACGTACTATGATGTGTTAAAGGGAGAAGAGTAATAATATTTAAGAAAAAAATATCCCTGGCACAACCGGACCGGGAGTTCAAACTCTGACCTCCCAGTTAACGGAGAAACCAAACTAATGAGCCTAACATTTAGTCATATTGTATATTTATAATGTTGAAACTAAAATAAGTTGAGAAGTCTGTCAACTTGACCCCGTAGTTGTCGGGAAGGGGGGGGGGATCGGGAGGATGCAGACCCGAGCCGTAGAGACCGGGCGGGACCACCGAGATGTTTAGTGGAGTGGAAACAGCGGGCTACACCCTCGCCTCCTCGCGACTGACTCCCCACCCTAATGGCCCCCCTTAAACAACACGGCGCTACGCTACACTTCCATGTCGCAGCGCCCGAAATCTGCGGACCAGCCAGCATGACTTTACAAAACTGTTCATGTCACACATTGTGGTACGAGTCCTCTCTTTCTGTTGATCTGTTCTGAGCCTTGGGGAAGTTGTAGTGACTTTACAAAACTGTTCATGTCACACATTGTGGTACGAGTCCTCTCTTTCTGTTGATCTGTTCTGAGCCTTGGGGAAGTTGTAGTGACTTTACAAAACTGTTCATGTCACACATTGTGGTACGAGTCCTCTCTTTCTGTTGATCTGTTCTGAGCCTTGGGGAAGTTGTAGTGACTTTACAAAACTGTTCGTGTCACACATTGTGGTACGAGTCCTCTCTTTTCTGTTGATCTGTTCTGAGCCTTGGGGAAGTTGTAGTGACTTTACAAAACTGTTCATGTCACACATTGTGGTACGAGTCCTCTTTCTGTTGATCTGTTCTGAGCCTTGGGGAAGTTGTAAGTGACTTTACAAAACTGTTCGTGTCACACATTGTGGTACGAGTCCCCTCTTTCTGTTGATCTGTTCTGAGCCTTGGGGAAGTTGTAGTGACTTTACAAAACTGTTCGTGTCACACATTGTGGTACGAGTCCTCTCTTTCTGTTGATCTGTTCTGAGCCTTGGGGAAGTTGTAGGACTTTACAAAACTGTTCGTGTCACACATTGTGGTACGAGTCCTCCTCTTTCTGTTGATCTGTTCTGAGCCTTGGGAAGTTGTAAGGACTTTACAAAACTGTTCGTGTCACACATTGTGGTACGAGTCCTCTCTTTCTGTTGATCTGTTCTGAGCCTTGGGGAAGTTGTAGTGACTTTACAAAACTGTTCATGTCACACATTGTGGTACGAGTCCTCCTCTTTCTGTTGATCTGTTCTGAGCCTTGGGGAAGTTGTAAGGACTTTACAAAACTGTTCGTGTCACACATTGTGATACGAGTCCTCCCTTTCTGTTGATCTGTTCTGAGCCTTGGGGAAGTTGTAGTGACATTACAAAACTGTTCATGTCACACATCGTGGTACGAGTTCTCCTCTTTCTGTTGATCTGTTCTGAGCCTTGGGGAAGTTGTAAGGACTTTACAAAACTGTTCATGTCACACATTGTGATACGAGTCCTCCTCTTTCTGTTGATCTGTTCTGAGCCTTGGGAAGTTGTAGGGACTTTACAAAACTGTTCGTGTCACACATTGTGATACGAGTCCTCCTCTTTCTGTTGATCTGTTCTGAGCCTTGGGGAAGTTGTAAGGACTTTACAAAACTGTTCGTGTCACACATTGTGATACGAGTCCTCCTCTTTCTGTTGATCTGTTCTGAGCCTTGGGGAAGTTGTAGTGACATTACAAAACTGTTCATGTCACACATTGTGGTACGAGTCCTCCTCTTTCTGTTGATCTGTTCTGAGCCTTGGGGAAGTTGTAGTGACTTTACAAAACTGTTCATGTCACACATTGTGGTACGAGTCCTCCTCTTTCTGTTGATCTGTTCTGAGCCTTGGGGAAGTTGTAGGGACTTTACAAAACTGTTCATGTCACACATTGTGATACGAGTCCTCCTCTTTCTGTTGATCTGTTCTGAGCCTTGGGGAAGTTGTAGTGACATTACAAAACTATTCATGTCACACATTGTGGTACGAGTCCTCCTCTTTCTGTTGATCTGTTCTGAGCCTTGGGGAAGTTGTAGTGACATTACAAAACTGTTCATGTCACACATCGTGGTACGAGTTCTCCTCTTTCTGTTGATCTGTTCTGAGCCTTGGGGAAGTTGTAGGGACTTTACAAAACTGTTCATGTCACACATTGTGGTAAGCAGTGGCTTGTATGAACGCCTCTAGCGAAACTCTTTGAATTATATTTTTTACACAAAAATCATATAAGTGTTTACCCAAGATCGTCCAGAAGGTAGAGGGGGATGGTTTGTATAGAAGCAATATTTGATATATTTTGACCCCCAAAAAAATGCTGCTAAAAAAACTAAAAAAAAATTGACTTTTCTCGCGTTCCCTGAATCGTCACCTTTAACAGTAGCCATTCTGGTTCGAACCACATCACTCGCATATAAAATACCTTATGTTTTTATGTACAAAGTTTCCAAGACAGGTTCTTTTAATTGCGGCTAACATTGCAAAGATAACAATGGTGAAGCCGACCCACCTCGGTGGCGTAGTTAGCTAACGCGCTAGTCGTGTTAAGCTAGACTGCCAAGGACGGGGAGATCGAGGTTCGAATCTAGGTTGGGTGAACTGGGGGTGGATTTTTCTAAATGGTTTTTCACTCTCCCTCCACGCAAATACGGGTTCCCCTCCTCTGTATTCAACCGTCCCAATACTTAATCCATTAGTGTAATTAGTACTTAAGCTTATAACCTAAACTGTTAGTAAGCCGTGGTGCTAAATAAATAAAATAAATAAATAATGTAGTTGAGTAATAGAAGGAAACATTTATATTTTCCATGTACACAATTTAAAAATTATTTTAGTGAAAATAAATAAAACACCAAAAAAAATTAAGTTAATTATTTTTTTATCGAAGGGGGCACCACAAAATGCCATTGGTCTGGCCTGGGGGCTTTTCTGAGTAGAGCTACAATAATGTTGAATCACAGAGAAATTGGACCTAAATGCTCTAAATTCATGGTAGATTGTTTAAATGCTGTTTTTTTGTGTGGGGGGTGTAAAACATGTTTTGGTTTTTAAAATACAGTCACCCCTATTTAATACTTAATACTTAGCACTGCATCTTACTACCTGTTCGGTTTATATTCTTAAGTACTAATTACGCTAATGGGTTAAGAATCGGGAAGGTTGAATATAGGGGAAGTGAGCCCAAATTTGCGTGGAGGAAGAGTGGAAAACCATGTAGGGAAAGCCACCCCAGTTCACCCAAGCGAGATTCAAACCTAGATATCCCCGTTCTCGCCAGTCTAGCTCAACACGAAACTAGTGAGTTAGCTAACTACTCCACCAAGGTGGGTTACACACCTATTAATACAGATAAAAATACAGCCATAGAATCAACTAGAAAAAATACCAAGAAAATTAAATTATTTATAATTAATGATAAACATTTAAGTGTAAAATACGTAGAGAAATTGTTGGAAAAAGAGAACAGAGACGGAGAGATAGTTAAATAAAATATACTGATAAAGAAACAAAAACACACAAAGAATATAAAGAGAAAGAGAAAAAAGATGAATATATAGCAAATAAATAGAAATTACATGGACAAAAATAGATTTAATAAACAGATACAAGATTTGATGATGAGGTAAGAGAAATTCATGCAGATAAGTTGTAAAGCGAGAGAGAGAGAGCGTGGTCTAGGAGGAAGTAGACAGGAAGGGTGGATGCCGGGTACGCCCTCTGATTGGACACAACACAACCCAACACCGCGAGGCTTGAGGACCGGGTTCACAACTCTTCATCAACTCGGTCCAAATGCGCATGGGTGAGCACGGAATGAACTTCTTCTGACCCGGTTTACCGGAAACAGGAACGTCTGGATTCGAATCCCAGCTGGGTACAGTAAGACTTTTTTTCTCAAATGGTTTTATCACTATTTTTCCATTGCAAATGTGGGTGCATTGCATTCTACATCCTTCATCTCTATCCCATTAATGTATATTTTCGGAAAACCCGGTGCAAAAGATAAATTTAAAAGCGGGTCCACGTTGCTTAGTCATGCAATTAGACCCACCAATGGTGTTAATTTGTTTTATTAAGAAAACCATTTTAATTTATTTAAATAATTACTTTTAACGCATGTGTTTATGTTGTCCACCACATATTACTACCGGTTTGGGCTATACGTATATTTTCATTAATAGAATAGGGATGAGAGACAAAGAATATAGAATATATGTACCATAATTTGCATGGAAGAAGAGAAGAAAATAATTTAAGAAATATCGCTTCGGTACACCCGGCTGGTACTCGAACCCCAAATTCCCCTTAGTAACAACAAAACCATACCATGATATTGACGCCTTAGTCTGCGTACACACCAATGCGGGGGTGGGGTGGGGGAGGAGCAGTATTATTAATAGATCGATCTAACGAGAAGTGGTTGTATAGGGTGTTTAAAGGAATGTGAGAAGGGATGGGAAAACTATCTTCATTACATACGGGTGAGATTCGAACCTTGACCTTTGCGTCACCGGTAATCCAGTATATTGCGAGCTTTACGCCTTAGACCTCGCTCTCGGCAGTAGGGGTAGTATTCCCCTTACGCATCAGTTTAAAATATAGCTTAAAGAGCTGTTACATATAATTATTTTATCAAATTTGTAGTTCGATAGAAACTACGAAAGCAACGGTTTAATTTTCATATGAAGGGACTTTCTTAGCTGACAGCTAGAAAAGCCAGGATTGTCAATATTTTCTTACAACAAAATTTCCTGTATTTTCCAGTTTTTCCAAAAGGAGTTTCCATTTTTCCAGGCAGCTTAGATTGAACAAGAATGTATTCAAAATTAATTTCTCATCAATTTGACTAATGTGAAGTCATGTAACTTTATGTTTAATACAGGATGATTTAATATTGATGAGGAAGTACATCTTCTGTCGTTTTACAATTCATTTTTAAGGGGTATTAAGACATGTTTGAATCTGCGTGCCTAATTCTTTAGTTCATTTTTTCTTCTATCCAAAGACCTGCTATTTTAAGCTTTCAGTTAAATATCCCACATTAATTTTATTAGATTTTGCAAAATTTCCTGTGCTTTCCCGTTTTTTTCCAGACACCAAAATCTCCGTGTGTTTTCCCGAATTTCTAAGTAGGCCTACGTTACGATCCTTTATGACATAATTTATTCATACGTAAATTCGTGTGATCTGTAGTTGTCACGTTTGATAGATTTTGTCAATACCTATCTATAAAATAACGTTAATAATAAGATAAAATTTCATCAATATTGGCAGAAAAAAAATTGTATTTTTTTAAAAAGTTTCCTCTTTTGAAAAGTACACTGTACCTTAACCCCCGCTCTACCCATCACCTTTCCCTCCTTCAAATATTACTACGATCATATTTCGAAAATATTTGAAACATGTATTTCTCCTCGAACGGTACAGAAATAAAAGTGTTAGTAACTGCATGACGTCATACAGTCACCATCCGTAAACTGAGTACTTTCCGCAGTCGGTGTTTAGGGCCTGTTTGAAGATGCGCTGGGGCGGGGCCGTTGCGAATGTCATCAAAACAACACGTCTGCCTCGCATCACACCCAAAAAAAACAAAAAACCGAACCTTGGCAACGGCACCTCGAGCTTAACCTCAGTTTATCTTCACTTTGGGTCAACCCAGGTGACGGGGCGCCGTGACATCGTGACTGATGCACGGTGGTTCGCAATCTACGTGACAATACAGTTGTATTATTATTCTCACACTCTGGATACAAACGAACTAAGCTATATAATTAAATTAATTAAATAAATGGTATGACACAATCATTCAATTACTCGTAGAGTCTTTTTTTAATTAGGAAAAAAATATTGTTTTCAACAATCCGTAAATCTTTAAGTTCCGACACCTAGGTTCAGCCGATAGTGTATGTCTACTGAGTTAAGGGTCTCGGGTTCGATTCCGACATGGCCAAAATAACTATCAATGGTGAAATGTGGACTTACCCTTTCACAGTTATGAATTAACGACCGGGATAACTCCAAGGCCAGGTGTGTTAACCACTCATCTAGCTCACCCAGAAGTATGTTCAATGTTCTATGGGTTCCGAGTGATTAATTTTTCTTCTGTTCGAAGTGAGCGTCGAAGAATATCTTGAAAATGTGTTTGGATATCAAAATTTAAAGAATTTAACAACCCTTGACGAAGATAATTATCACTTTTATGAGCATTTTCCCATTTAACGAAACTATTGATTAAGTCATACAACACATTTAAATGTAGGAAACTTGCTTCTACATTCAATGAAAAGAAGCAACAATAATCGACACTTTAAACAAATTCGCTAAACGTAACTTTTACTTTTGACGTTTTTGTTTTACACGTCATTTTATATTCATACGGAGTACATTTATGACGGTAGGGGTTTCAAAATGTTAAAACTGAATTGTTTATTTCATCCATTGAAGTTAAAATGTAACATAATCACTCGATTTATCTAAGTCCTTCACCTTAACACCAACAAAGAGAGAAAGGGTGTGATTTCATAAGGAACTACTCTCCACTAAGGTGTATTTAAAAAAATAAGTGCATTATTTAGTGTTTTATTGTTTACGTGGAATTAGTAGATACAGTACCATAGGCTCAGTGATGTTATTTTTAGTCTTGGTTCCTTTGTTTCTGTATCAACGAAATATTTGACGGACACAATTGTATCAATTAAGAGATCAACTACTTTGGCTTGATTTCTATCAATCTCCTACGAATAGTCTGGGTGTCTGAAGTTCCTTTCCAAGTAGCTGAACTTGGGATGTTTTGACACAATGTCGCATGATATTCTTTCCCAAGCTAATGCTGGTAAGCACTCTTAATATTCACCTTCTTTCTCTTTTTTTTCCTTAAATTATTTTACTCGGGTCGGTAATAACATACCATAGCATTGGAACAAACCAACTTTCAAAACAACAAAACATAACACCCGTAAGGCTTTAACAGCTCCTGGAATACTCGCTAAGTATTAAATATATATCTAGGGAGGTGATACTGTTGGATCAGATCCCAATTATTATTACTTATTGACTCTACATCTAAGAAGTCAGCCCACTTTTTTTTTAACGTTAATAATGCCAGAACCAATACAAATATATTGGCTCTACATCTAGAAGCTAATCACGGTTTATTTAGAACGTTGATATTGCCTGGTCAAATCTCAATGTCTTGTTACTTATTAGATTTGCATCTAGAAGCTAATCCAAATTTATTTATAACGTTGATATTTCCAGAACAAATCTCAATGTCTTGTTACTTATTGGTTCTACATTTAAGAAGTAATCCCAGTTTCGTTTGGACGTTTATAATGTCAGAACAAAATCCACTAACTTGTTAATTATTAATTATGCATCTGGAATACAGTTTAGGTTTATTTTAAACGTTTATAATTCCAAATTAAAGCCTCCATCTAATTACTTAATGACTTATTATCTATGACAACGTTCCGGCTTATGAGAAAAGTTGATATTATCAGAATAAAAATCAACCGACGCCGTCAATAAACACATCGAATATCCCCCAAGCACACAAAGGCGTATCCCCAAGAATTAAGGGGTGGAAGGATATTTCACCCTGGGCACGAGAGGGCAACAAAGGGTGCATAATTGCCATGTGTGGCTAAGTCTCGAGACATGGTAAGGGGATGTCTTTCTCTCTCCCTCCCCCCTCCCCTAAGTTGTTCAGGGCGTCAAGAGAAGGTTCAACTCTCTCTCGCGGTAATTATTATGTGGAAACACCAGACACTTCAACACGACGACAACCACGACATAACACAACATGGATCGGAGACAGGCGACATCGTCGGAGAGCGGGAGGGGGGAAAAAAACATAATAAGTTATGTGGTGAAGGTGAAAAAACAAGGACTTTACCTCAGAAAAAAAACAAAACACTATAGCTGTGTCGCCTACATGTAGATTATAATTTCCATGGCGATCGTCGCAGAAATTACATACTTGACATGTCATGTGTGTGTGTGTGTGTTTGTGTGTCTAAGTGTGTGAGAGGTGGGGAAATATATGGAGGAGAATATGTACACCCATACTCAAAATAAATTAGATGATAATCTTGATTGACCTCTTTCTTGAGTAAACAAATTTGAGTATGGCTCAAATCATATATTTAACTGTAATGTATAAAAAAAAAAGGGCCCTTTAGCCTTGAAATGGTATCGATAAAAATAAATGTAGCGATATCATAGCTTACATCAAATTTGGGCCAGGGTGGTTTTCCACATATTATATAACTACCCGCTTCGGTGGCCGCATGGTCTAAGGCTCTATTATCGCAATAGACTAGACCACTAATGACAGGGAGATCGTGGCTCTATTCCGGTGGTGTACTGAGGGGGATTTTCCTAAATAGTTTTCCTTTCTCTTTCCAGGAAAATTCTGTTTCACTTCCTCTAAATTCAACTATACTCATCCCTAACCCACTAGCGTAATTAGTACATAAGCGTCTGACCCGAATGATTAGTAAGATGCGGTGCTAAAAAAAATTATAAAATCTCCACCACTTTTCAAACTACGTCAAACGTGCTTCTTTTAAACTACCTTCTTCATCCCAACCCCTTGAAATGAAGCCGTTATTAACCATTGCGTTGACCGTATTAATTAAATAAAGCCTTATTCCCGTGTGAAGCCTGGGAACATCCGTCCTGGCCAAATTACGCTCCCTGAAATGTTGCGCTTCATTGTTTAGCGTTAAAGTATTATAATGGCCATACAGTTATTATCCACACGTCATCCTCATTCTAATGCATTTTGTAGGTGGGTGTACTAGAGTTGCGGAGTAATGAATGAGTACAGTTTGGGCGAGTTTTGTGAATGGGAGAGCGCGGGTGGCCGCAGCATTATAAGGCGTCCAATAAGTTTAGACACTTCTTTGGTTTTCCTCTGGTTAAGGAATGTCTATTTTAACAACGTAGGACACTCGCGTGTGCGTTTTGGCGGATAGAATTTCTGTCTCAACTGTGTATATTGAGAAAGAATTTTTTTTAAAATCAAAAGTTGACCTTAATTAGGCCATATAAAGAATATTAACAATTAAGACATCAACAAAAATGAACATTTAATTCCAAAATGAATTAAATCTTTGTAATCCGACCCCTTAGCTCAGTTGGTCCCATGTCTATCTAATGATCTAAGGGTCCCGGGTTTGACTTGAATACAAAACTGACCCAGGCTGAGAACAGTAAAGGATATTTAAAAAAAATTATATCTTTGTATTTTCAAAAGTATTTTGATGCAAATATAATCTTTTTAAATATAAAAATATGGTTAGTTAAAATAAAGTCAAAGATTAATCTACCCAATATAATCTATCTCAAAATGTATTGTTAAATATATTAAAATGTTAATTTGTAGAAGTATTTGTAAAATTTTTTAGCCATTTTGAGTCTTCATAAAATTTGAAGAGAGAATTTTGATTATAAAACTACTTTTCAATTTTTTTTAAATTCTGTTGACGTTGATAACACTTAATTTTATTAATATAGTTATTTTATAAGTATTGATAATATTTATCAAAAGTTAAAGCTTCAGATGACATGACTTGACGTAGACATAATATATTAAAAATATTTTAGTGAATATAGTACAAAAAAAGTGTATTATTTTATTTGAATTTGAGCGTAATTTCTAAATAATTTGTGGAGTGAAACGGTCCTTAGCGCATCAAATACCCTGATTTAAATCTGTTTTAATATCGACGACCCTCATTTTGGCAACTGCACTCAATAGGTATTTAATATGTGTCAAAACGAGCACAATTTTGAAAATTAATGTAGGAATATCTACGACATTGACGCTAAATATTTTGAGTTGTATGATAGATTCGCTTATAGGTACAGGGGGGAAAAGTAGGAATAAACTTTCCCATACAAGCAATCCCACCACCAACACACGTCCAAACTTCTACCCCCACCTCCTTGCCGTATAAACATGTCCCTTAATAACACACGTTCTCGACCGATCACAGGGCGGGGTTGTAGTGTGACGTAATCACACGTCTCAGAGACAAACATTAGCAGCTAACTTGTCATTTCTGGATCCCCGGCCCTTTAAAAACCCCGTCCCTCGTCCAAACACGCAATTACCGGGGCCTCAACCAAAAAGAAAAAGACTCTTCATCCCATGTTCAATATCGTCCTATTACAACTTTAATATATACTCAAGACAACGCATTATGACAACATAACAAAAACAAAAAAATTAACTCTTTTTTTTCTTTTTAAGTTGAAGAAATATATATGTACATACGTTTATATTAATGATAAAATAGAATGGCATTTCGTTCTGCGGTTTTCCATATTGAGGTTCCCTGTAATTTTGTTGGCTTTTAAGTTTGAAGTGTGACCAATGAGGGGTTTTTTTTCTATTAAAAAAACCCGTGCCTACCATTCATGGGAAATGTTCGCCCTTCAAACCTTTATTAGGAATGTAAGGCAATGAAAACAAATTATTTTATAAATTTTTCGGTTAAAAGATTTGGTAGATTATTTAGTTTACAGAAAAAAGCTAAAGTAACGTTTTCTTGGGGAACAATTTTTTCTTAACACTGTAGAAATATTTTTTTACAAAGCAGATTATTTCTTTTTTAATAAATAAACTGTCTTATTTATTTTAAAGCTATTTTAAAAGAATATGTTTACGAAATAAAACTATATAGCAAAGCACCGAATGGATTCTGCATCTTTAAAAAAAATATAGACAAAAAGTAACATAAATGCAAAACATAAAAATTGAACTATTCTTAGTATTTGTCCTGTTTGAATAAGCTATCTTTTGTATTTGTCTTGAATTTAAAATGTCTACAAACTTGCCATTACATTGGGAGAAATATAAACGCACAGGAATAAATCGATTGGGAATATTTTAGGTCTACAGGTATCTCGTCTGGTCTGATTTGCTTGCCACGGGGAGGCTGGGTCTCGATTCCTGGCTGAGTGTATTTATTGGTGGTTTATTATAAATAACTAGCGTAACTAAATGCAGATATCCAGGACGGGTGTTAAGAAGCGGTGTAAAAAAAATCCAAAAAGACGACTCGCAACTGCTACCACTTTGGATTTAACAAGAAGTATTTAGAGAATTGCCCCCTTTCCTTGTATAAAGGTGGTTCGAGTGGCTGATTACATGTCTAAATGAAATTAAGGTGTATTGTAAAGCAGTGCCGTACTCGAAAAAATAATTTTAGAAGGGTCCTTTCTGTGGTGGCTCGTGGTGAGATTGCGAAGAATGTTTTTAACATTAAGTCTCTCTAGAAGCAATTTAAAGTGATTTCTTTTCACCACGGCTTAGTATCCGTTCGGGTATAGTTGAATTTGTGAGTCCTATGAATTTTATAGGACTCTCAATAGGCTACTGGCCTAGGTATTGAGGGGGAGTACAAAAGTACAGTATTAATAATATTTCGAGGGCGTAAGGGAGGTGGTAAGGAGAGTGGTACAAAAGGGGGGTAGATAAAAGAGAAAGGGGGTTAGACCCCAAGACACCCCCACCCACACACACCCTCGGTACGGTCCTATTATCAATTGTTCTTGTCCTAAATTAATCTACAGTAGCCCCATGGCTTCTTTGGTGCTGACTGACAGTTCACAGCCGACTTCTGGCAGTCAACATTTAGGTAGATACCTAGATTTTGACTGTCAGAAGTGACAGCTGCTAAACACACGTTTGTTGCAGATCATATGGTTCGGCGTAGGGATACATAATTTGGTCTGGTAACTTTTCAAAGCCGTCAGCTATCAGCTGTTGGCTGTCAGTCAGCACCAAAGAAGCCATGAGGCTACTGTAGTTTATAAAAAATGTGCTGATAAAATCATATGTTTAAAAAATGAAAGTGATCTGACGTAAATCTAGTAGATACATCCATGAAATTAAAACTAAAACGATTATTTGGGCCTATGTTAACATGTCAACTGTCACAGTGGGAGTACCTTATCATCCTTAACGGGAGAAAGAGATCTAAAGCGAATTATTTAGAGTGTGAGCATGATTCTCTGAACCGAACTCGTTATGGACGACATGACACAAAGATTAGATCCGCAGAATAACCGCAAAACCCCGTGAGGCGTCTCATATGTGTGGAAAAAAAAGCACATGAGTTTCAAGTTTCCTCAGTGGCATCAAATGAAAAAATACAATACAGAGTTAAATTAGGTATTGCAAAAACTTTTAGACGAGAAATTAACACATCTGACCCTCACCCCAAAAATACGTGGTTTAATTTCGACCTGCTTCACTGAATTTTTTATATCAACTTTTGTATTTTCATCATTTAGCCAGAGATTTGTTTTTGCCGTCCCCAAGATTATCTTCATCATCCTAATCTGACGGAATACTTAGTTTGATCCCTTAATATCTGAAGCAAAACCAAGCTGGAACATATTTTTATTTCATCGTGATCTGACTAACCTTTCGAGTTATGCGTATATATATTAATTACTCTATTAGTAGAGATGAAAAAATACACCCGTAAATACAGAAAGGTAATATACCCGCATTCGCATGGAGAGAGAGAGAGAGAGTGGGAACCCGTTTAGGAAAAGTACCCTTAATACACCTAGCTGGGATTCGGACTCCGACCTCCCCGTTATCAGTAAACCAGACTAAATGAGTATAACATAAAACCATGTGCCCACCGGCGCGAGTTAGAAAATGTTGTAAAATATGCTACCCCATACCTTTAGGCACGTGAGTCTTGTCTTTTTTGGTTTACAGGTGGTGGAGAGGTCAGGGTTTTAATCTTGGACAGGTGTATTAAGAGTGTTTTTTCATATATTATTTTAGAACCGCGTTTTACTATTTGTTTGGGTTATATATTTAGGCCTATGTATTAATTACGCTAATGGTTTTAGGTATGAGGATGGATATATCTAGAGTAATTATACCAGCATTTGCGTGGAGGGAGAGTGGAAAACCATTTAGGATAACCACCCCCAGTACACCTGATCGAGATTCGAACCTCTATCTCCCCGTCATAGGCAGTCTAGTCTACTGCGAGAAGGACGCCTTAACCCATGTGGCCACCAAAGCTGTGTTTTCCTCAATGCTTTACCCCTTTACCTCTACGAAAATGCGGGTATATTTCTCTTGAATTTATACCTTCCTTATCCCTACCCCATTAGCGAAATTAAAATACGTATAGCCTGAACGGATATTAAGAAGCGGTGGAAATAAAAGCATTAAGATTACGTTAACGGTAAAGAATGCTGTGGTTTTCTCGATGTATTTATTACATAAGAAACAAAGCCATTAATGTTTATGAAACAAAACTAGTTTAGAATGTTGCTGTACACGGAAGTGGATAGGCAATGTTATATTTTCTGGATGAATATTCTATACTATTAGTGTATCATATCACTACCCCCCTCCCCTTTACTAATCCCATTTGGACATCTTTCTATAAAAAAACTTGATTCAAATATTCGCCGTTAAAAACCAATAGCGTTCGTGAAGTGGCGCGCGCATTGATCGAGGCAGCATCGAACCCAAATCTATGAGGTCAAAAGTTCGCAATACCCTAGTGATCGGTTGATTGTCATTGAACTACATGACATGTTACAACATGTGTGCGTGTTAGATAGATAGATAGATATATAGCCGCGCCCCAAACCTTCAGCCGCGGGCAGCCGCCCTCAAATACATTCCGGCTAAGTTGAGAGTGATGAGCCTCCCGTAGTGCAGCAGCTGAGAACGGAAACTGATTACATCCCGGAGCTGTGCTTTTTTTTTTTAAATTGTTGTTTTTTTAGCACCGTGGCTTACTGCCCTTTCGGATTACGCGCCTATATATTAATTAAGGGCGCACTCGAATTGCGGAATAAAGTATACCCGTCAGCAGGCATTAAATTAGGGCGCACCCGAAAGGCGTAATAAATTATACCTGTCAGGCTGCACACATGAGTTTAGAAACACCCTGTAATCACATTCAACCCCTACCATAACCTAACCCAACCTAACCTAACATAACCTAGCCTAACATTACCTAACCTAAACTAACCTAACATTACCTAACCTAAACTATCCTAACATAACCTAGCCTAGCCTAACCTAGCCTAGCCTAACCTAGCCTAGCCTAACCTAGCCTAGCCTAACCTAACCTAACCTCCATTTTCCATTTTTAACAAAGTCATTATAAATTTAATTTTTACCCCGCAGTTCGTGTAAGGGTATTACCAACCTCGGATGAGTTGTTCCGGAACGCGTGTGCACCCGTATTAGTTGTTCTGAAAATCGTGTGCACTGTTAATTAAGCTAATGGGTTGAGGATGAGGAAGATTGAATGTAGAGGAAGTGTACCCGCATTATCTTCAAGAGAAAGCGTGGAAAACTATTTAGTAAAAAACAACCCAGTACACCCGACCGGGATTGAACCACGATCTCCCCGTCTTCGGTAGTCCAGTTTATTGCGAGGGTGGCGTCTTAGACCAAGCAGTCACCGAAACGGGTCGGTGGTAAGAACCAACTCGTCTTACAGGGATCTATCCAGGATCTTATTTATATGTACAGAGATGAGGTATTAACTGTTGTAACTGTTGTCATACGAATGGGCGTTATAGTTTAGTCTCTTAATAACGTTGAGGGGCAAATCAGATAAATCGATAAAGATTAGCGATCGAGTAGCTATACAAACACCCAATAAAATGGAATATTCGGTCAAGGTTACTATTACTTTCACTCTCCACTTAGCTCGTATCCACGATTCCAAGCCTGGATATTACCAAGAGAGAACGTTCAGGAGTTACATTACAATCACTACCTCACGTCATATTATTAGCTTATTCGATTGCTCCAGATAGTTGTATGTTTCACAAACGAGTTCCACATCCATCGAGGAAAGAAAATCACCCACCCTACTTAGTTTTAAATTTGTATAATATGTCAGTTATTTTAAGAACACTTCACCCGTTTCGGTGGCCACATGGTCTAAAGCGCTACTCTCGCAATTGACTAGATTCCAGATGACGGGGGTATCGAGGTTTAAATATCGGTCAGGTGTTTTGAGGGTAGTTTTTACAAAACTGTTTTCCATTCTCTATCCGTGCAAATGCAGGTACACTTCCTCTGAATCCAACCTTCCTTATTCATAACCCACTAGAGTCATTATTAGATAAACGGTGCTAAAAAAATGAGTTTAGGGTCATTGAACTCGTTTTAAAGTACGCTCCTAGGAGTTAATTACCCTACCTTTCCCTCCGAGATAATCACTTAATTAAACTAATTTAAAAAGCATTATTGACAAAACCAATGTTACTAGGAATGATTTTTATCAGTTTGAAGATTTTCTTATCATTTAATTGTTTATCGTTGTATTATTTTAAAAGTGCATTTAACGTTAACTTATTAAGCACACAGTATATGACTTACGTGTGTAATCAAGCTTAACATACGACAGCACATCCAAACATTCACACCCAGCCCTAGGGCGTAGATATTTATTAAATTGATAGAAACCCGCTTCGGTAACCGCGTGGTCTAACGCGCTACTCTCACAGAAGACTAGACTGCAGATGACGGTGAGATTGAGGCTCGAATCTAGGTCAGGTGTAGTGTGGGTGGGTTTTCCAAAATAGTTTTCCACTCTCTTTCTTCACGCAAATGTGGGTACATTTTATATTAACATAACCTCTCTAATACCTAAAACCACTAGCGTAATTAGTACATAAGCTTATAACCCGAACGGATAGTAAGACGCGGTGCTAATATAATATACATATATATCAGGGGGATGGGAATCCTTTTTTTTAATAATTCAGAGGCATGTACCGCTTGTTCCCATTCCTTGTTTTAGCATGAGATTAAATAAGCTAATGATGCAGAAGGAGAAAGGTAAATATTAAGGAAATTCACAAACATTCGCCTGGAGATAAAATGGAAATCCCGACGTCGAACCAAATACTGGGTCAGAGATGAGCACGTCAGTCGAACACGCTGGCACCCTCTGCTGGTAGGCACCCAAAACCCTTTTATTCCCCTCTCAACCGTGTCTTAGTACCCATTCAGACATTGCACGGACATTAATCATGCTAAGGTATAAGGATGAGGAAGGTAGGATGTTAAAGGAAATGTATCAGCGTTTGAGCAGAAGGAAGGGTAAGCACTAAGAGAACCCCACCTTAAGTAAAGCCGACCAGTATTACAACTCTGAGATCTCCAACCCCAGACCATGCGACCCACCGATGCGGGTAGCACCTTAGTGGATTGAGAATGTTTTTTACCACGTCTTACTAACCATTCGAGTTATAGGCTTAGGTACTAATTACTCTAATATGTTAGAGAGGAGGAAGTTTAAATTTTTAGAGGAGGTGTAACCGAACTTCAGTGGAGGGAGAGTGGAAAACCATTTAGGAAAAACCACCCTCAAAACACCCGATCAGGATTTTAACCCTGATCTCCCCGTCATAGGAGATCCAATATATTTCGAAAGGCACCTGAAACCATGCGGCCACCGAATCGGGTGAGAAAGTATTGATTAGGTTACATTAGAGAATTTTTGCCACAATCTTATTGGATGGAGGACAGTAAACCACAATGGGAATAAACTATTCTCATTTCAGCAATTATGTTTGTAGTAACACTCAACCTCTTTGGCCAAAGTCAAGCAGCCCCTTCAAACAGTTGATCCTAGTGGTATAAGTTCGATAAAATGAAATTAAATAATTAACAGGGTAAGTCAAACGAACTTCACTGAATTTACCTGGAGAAAGAATGAAACATTTATGTGTGAATAAAACACTTATGTTCAAGTTGATGTATGAACAGTTTTCAATTTTAAGTTTATATAATATAATAATAATATTTAGCACCGCGTCTTACTACCCGTTCGGGTTATACGCTTAAGTACTAATTACTCTAATGGATTAGGAATTGGGAGGGTTGAATTTAGAGGAAGTGAACCCGCATTTGCGTGGAGGGAGAGTGGAAAACCATTTAGGAAAAACCACCCCCAGTTCACCCGACCGAGATTCGAACCTAGATCTCCCCGTCCTCGGCGTTCGAGCTCAACACGACTAGCGCGTTAGCCAACTACGCCACCGAGGCGGGTAATTTTAAGTTTGAGCCATGCCCAAGCTCTCAGCTCAGAATCAGGTACAATAACCGTGCGACCAACCAGACCTGAAATATAGCGTGTAGCAAGTATGTCCCGGTACTTGAAATGTCTTGAGGACAGCGAGTCGTTTAAACTGCTATTTATGTAGTTCGTCAAGATTTACACACATCGACGCCGTCAGTAATTAAGAATCACAGCTCTAGAAACTCATTTCACCAACAGTCGTCTAAAGGTACCCGCTCAGACCAGTGCTCCTCGCGCAACTAATACCTCCCTTCCCACGACGGTGTAATTTGTGCCCCCAAGCGGTAAACAAAAAGTTTGTTTCAAGAAGGAAGTCCGGAATTATCTTATGTTAACGACTCGATCAGGATTATCTTTCCAATCTTCACTTTTAAAGGACGTTCTCTTTATGTATCGCACCTATCACCTTCCTTTAAAGCTCCGATTTATTTTCACAAATTATTAATAAAAATTGTACGTTAAGAGCAAAAGTTAATGTTTAGTGAACATCATTAAGTAAGCTACAGTAGCCCCATGGCTTCTTTGGTGCTGACTGACAGCTCACAGCTGACAGCTGACGGCTTTGAAAAGCTACCAGACCAAATTATGTATCCCTACGCCGAACCATATGATCTGTAAAAAACATGTGTAACCTGTATATTGTTTGTGTAGGCTTTCATTTTAGTAATGTTCTTCTTCATGAGTCAACAACCTTAAGGTCGGTTTGATGTGATTTATATCCATCCGGCGCTGGGCATGCACTCAGCCCTTAGACTGGTTAGTGCTGCCTGCACCGTCTGGTGGAAATCCCATTTACTAGGAGAGTTTATTAAGTGTGGCGGTTAACCGTTGCATTCCACACTGAATTTTTATGATTAAACGCGAAAGAGACTACTAATTTTGATGGAAATACACTTTCAAATACATTCCAGGGTTCTTTTACATGTCCACAATCGACATGGGACTAACGGCTTTACTTTCCCTCCGAAGGAAGTTGTGCTACGGATTTCTATCGCTCAGGAAAAATCCTTTAAATTTGGTTGGATTTGAACCCACAAACATCAGGTCCTGAGGCGAGCACTTTACCCCCAGATCACTGATGTTGACTTCTAGCAATGACAATAGAAATTAAAGACTAACCATGGAGGTGGGGGTAGCCTTTATTTTTACGTGAGCATTGTCTTAATAACCATCCAGGTTATTTTAGTGTTTACACTAACGGGATGAGAGTGAGAGTGGTGTAATTTAGAGTAAATATACCCACATTCTCGCAGAGGAAGAAAGCATTTATGATAAACCACCTCAGTACGCTCGTCAGGGATTGGAACCCCGACCTCCTCATCATAATTTAACCAGACCAAATAGAATGATGCGTCAAATCATGGGTCCATCGAGGCGTGTCTAAAGTAGTTGATTATTCGTGTATCAGTTCAACCCACCAATCTGCTCTTACGGATCCTGGGCAACGAGCTTATTAAATGTTTTCTTTTGAAACCTTTTGAGTCAGGATGTCAAACTCAATTTATCGATAGCCCTATATCCACAATTATTGCATAAATTGAAAGAAACTAAAATCGATCCTCAATATTAAATTTTCAACTGTACGATGAAAATCCCTGTAAATTAAAGGCATCCAAACGAAACGCCAATAATAATAATAAAAGGTATTATTTCATTTTGATTATTATATTAGTTATATTGCCGTTTCAGTTTAGTACCAGCAAATTGTAAATGTGCTCAACATGACCTTTTTGTTCGAGTGATCTTGTGCGAATATAAAATATGGCTGCTCTGTTGACTACTTTTTAGATTTTTTTTAGGTAAGAGTGTAGAGAACAAGAGTTAAGGAGAGTGTTTTTGGAGTTTTTATAACAAAACTTTTTTTTCGGTCAAACGAAATCAAATATTTCTCCAGTAGAAACATAAAGTTTAATTCTATTCACATAATAATCTCAACAGTTCTTGAATATCACTCAAGGTTGTCATGGAATTTAATGACAACCTTTTCTCTTCATTTAAAAAAGTTTCTCATCTAACGCCGCTATGATCATGTCAGATATTCAACAACTGTTGATATCTCCATGTGGAAAAAAATTAAGCTCTAGGTCTCTAGTGGAGCAATATTTTATTTATTTTGGCAAAAAAAAAAAAAGTTTTGCTATAAAAACTGCAAAAACACTCGCGTTTCTTACATTTCCACCTGAACTTTCCTTCTAGGAGTGGCGAAAGCAGGTTGTTTGTTGATATTTGAAACGCACCAATGTTCAGGGGGTAGGAAATACATCCATCGTAGAAAGATTCATATTGTGAGTCATAGACGCTAGAACTGATAATGTGGTTAACGTATAGACTAAACGAGAAATAAACGGAGACGGACGCTTAAGCAGAAATGATGCAATACCTTAATTTCCAAGTAGAATATCGCTGAAACAATTCAACGTATTCAAAAAGTAAAATAAAACCTATATCACATTTCAGAAAACTTTTGTTGATGTAGACTCAATGGGTATATTTGAGTATATAGATAGTGTGACTATGACTGTGTGCCTACCTATAGAAATCTATACATATAGTAGTGGTCTCTTGACAAGATGTGTATTAATCACAACTTGTGAATGTGAGGAATGCCAGGCCTCTACCGTGGTTCGGATTCCACGTTAAACTGTAGGTCCTCCATTTCATCTCACAATCACCCTACCATTGCACATTAGCGTAAGTGCGTATAACCCGAACGGGTAGTAAGACGCGGTGCTAATAATAATAATAATAGTAGTGGTCTCAAACTGTGGTCCACGGCGATCTGCCAGATGGTCCGCGAACGGGACTATAAGGAAAAAATAAGTATTATTATTATTATTATTATTATTATTATTATTATTAGTACCGCGTCTTACTACCCGTTCGGGTTATATGCACTTACGCTAATGTGCAATGGTAGGGTGATTGTGAGATGAAATGGAGGACCTACAGCTTAACGTGGAATCCGAACCACGGTAGAGGCCTGGCATTCCTCACATTCACAAGTTGTGATTAATACACATCTTGTCAGAGGTGAAGGAAGGGTTTGGCAATCAGATAAATCTGTGCCGGAACCGAGGATTGAACCCCGGACCCTCAGCACAGAAGTCTGACACCTTACCCCTAGACCACCAGGTCACCTAAAAAAAAAAAATAAGTAAAAGAGCTAACGAGTACAAGATTAACAAGCTAAAGTCCTATAAGTCAACAATACTTTATGCCACAATAATTAGTATTACATGTGGATAGTTCAAAGGAAAATATCCAATAAAAATGTTGTATTTTAATGCTTGATAATAAAGCACACTTGGCTAGCAGCTCAGGTAGAAGTCTTACCTTGACAGATTACACTATGTGCCTGTATGGCTATGTACTTCAAGCGCACAGGCCAAATTCGTGTACCTGCTTTGGCTTATATAAGAAGCGCAAAAGTTAGGTGCATCTAAAGCGCACCATCGTTTGTATTATTTGAGATATGGCAACGTCGCAAGAAATGGGTATTTTTTCAGAAACTACAAGTATCGCGAGTTTCGTGAACTAACCAGTTATCAACTTAACCTAGACTAACTAATATAACATAATCCCTAACTAACCTAACATAACATGACATAACATAACCCCTAACTAACCTGACTTAACCTAACCTGACCACATTTGCAAAGAGTAAAGGGGTTGTTCCCTGTAGTTTTATTCGTTTATTTTAATTATTGTAAAGAGTAAGTAGCTGTTAACAATACATATTTGCCATGTTGCCACGTTATCCAGTTGTTTTCCTATGCGCTTTTGATCCATGTCTTCCTGCGCTTTTTATCTGAGGTTTTTCCCTCTTATGCGCTTTAGATGTTCTCCGGCGCCATATTAAAAGCCGAGCCATAGTTGAATATCGTAAGGTAAGCTAAACAAAGGTTAAATAAATAGAGTTTCTGGCTTTGGCAAGGAGACAGGTAGGTATTATATTAAGGTCCATCGAACGCTTATCAAGTGGTCTGCTTTTGGGAACACTTTGAGAAATACTGAAATATAGTCTGATTTAGATAGGAAGGAAGTTTTTCGACCGTTATAAAAGTTACCAAAACCATTTTCGTACATCTATACTTCAAGGGAAAAACATCTCCAGTAAACCCGAGCGGGATTAGAACTCCGACCAGTATGTCACCTGCAAACAATAACAAATGAGCTTGACATTTAGACCGAGGCGCGTGTCACTGCAGTAGAAGGAATTATTCACTTTAGAAGTGCGTTACCAAGGCGGTCTTCGGGGAGTGTAGAGTCCTCGGTGTAAGCTTTCTACCATCTCGTAATTTTCTTTCCTTCTCCCATTTCCCTTCTCTCTTAGGAGACGAAGGCTCGATATACGAACATGCTTCCCAATGCAACAACGGGGTGAATACCTTATTAATAGTTGAGTTATTGTTTTAATTGTTATTGATATGCCTAAACTTTAAGGTAGGCTCTTGATGGCTTTTACAAACTTTATATTTTGGTCAAGCACAATAACCCTGGTCAGTGGAAGTAGAGGGAAAGAAAGAGAACATATTTAATTCAAAGGTGATAATTTTGGTACTCTCGCTGGGGATCGATCTGGAATACATATCCCAGTAGTCAAAGGAACTAACGAACGACTTAGTGGATTTTATAAAAGCATAATCGTTCAACAATTTGTTATTGTATTTTTTTTCTGCCTCGTCTTAATACTCGTCCGGGCTATACGCATATTAACTGAACTAATGTGGTAGGGATACGAGAGGTATAATTTTGGAGTATATAATCCCACATTTGCGTGGAGGGAGGAGGGTAAAGCATTTATAAAATAATACCCAAGTACATTCAGCTGGGATCTAACACCGTCCTCTCTGTCACTTGCAAAGCAGTCTAAATGAACTCGACGTTTAGACCACGTGTCCACTGATTCGAGTAACAACAAGTAGCACTCAATGAACCAACATACAATAATATTGTCTAGCGCCTGTAAACTAGACTGTACCGGCTCGAGCGCGCACGCTTGAAAAATAGAACCAATTCTATCTTCAAAGCGCGCGCGCTCGCGCGCTCCAGTCTGGCCACCTCTCATCACAACCAATGTGCTCGCCCAATCTGACCGTCCCCTTAGACCAAGCAGCCATCGAAGCGGTTTTTTTTTAACTTGTGGACCTGTTTATTGAATTGTGGCCTCCTCCGTACAGACATAATTACAATGATTTGCAACTCGTGTGTTCATCGTGGACTTGTGTTTATCAAAATATTGTCCACTGCGTGAATCAATGGTATCCTACTGCTCAGGTAGAGGCTGATTGTAAAGTAGGCCACTGGGTCGAATCAAGTTATTACCATGCATCGCACACAAGGGCGGGGATGATACAGACACTCGCCGACAGGAACTTTGGACTGAAGGTGATACCCTCGGGCCTTGTCTAGACAACCTTTGAGTCTGCTGACCAGCGTTACACGCAACTTCCGTGTTTTAAACGGTTTGATTTTCAACCGCGAGGGTCACTTTTCGTCGGAGTTTTCTTTCGTCGAGCAAGCGATTTTCTCACATTCGCAGTAGATATACGTATTTATCGACAACCACGTGTTTCTATATGAATAAAAAATTGTATCGTTTCTAATGTCAGGGCCTTACCTGACAGTTAGAAAAGCTACTAGACTTACTTTCACGTATTCATACGTCAAGTCTTGCTTTTTGCAGATCTCACTGTTGAAAAAAATATTAATACCATACACAGTAAGACTAATTTTAAATAAATTGCTATCAATTTTGGATACAATCTATTTTAAATTTATAAGAAATACTTCCCACCAGAATCTTATTTAATACACACACACACATCTATACATATATTAAATGCACTAATATATATTAACTACAATAATATATTATTAACTACACTAATGTAGTATGAATGAATAAGGTATAGTTTAGAGTAAATTTAACCACATTCACGTGGAAGGATATTGGGAAATAGTTGAGAAAAATTACCCTAAGCACACACAACTGGGATTAAAACCCCGACCACCCCTTCACGGGCCAACCAGACTAAATTGTCTTGACATTTACACCTCGTACCCACTGTCATTTTTGTGTGTTTTGAAAGTATAAGCTAAATACTTTTTTTTTTAATTACTCAAGAATAAAACAATCCCTATGAATGCACTTTTAGTTCAATGCACTCCACGGATGGATTTGTGTCCTTGTAGCACTCACGAAGAAGGTACAGAACTGTGAGAGATCCAGTCCACGTATGGAGGTGTGCGTATAACCACCGACACTAAGGAAAACAGTTCAAGTATCGCCGGTGTTTAGTTTAATGTTTGTATTCCTCCACAGTGGTCTTGCGTTATGACCGGGATAAGTAAACAGCCACCTGATCGTTAAAAAAAAAACTGCGCAAGATTTAACGGCGAAGTCTCTCACCTCGGGTACAGTTATTTTTCCCGTGGGTGGCTGGGAACATATTATACACTTGCTGAGCACAGAAAAAAAAATATGTTATGCACAGTAAGGACGTTGAAGAAAGGATATTTTAGAAGGAAAAAAAAATCCGTTTGACATTGATAGTATTTTACTATTTTATTAGTATTATTACTCGCACCGGTGGTTACGAGGACTAAATAACAAGTCCGTGTATTCTGTATTACTTGTAGCGAAGAGGCCAGAGTTCATATCTTGATAGGATGTAATGTGGATATTTTTGTCCTCAATTGTTTACCACTCTCGCTCCACGCAAATGCGTGTTTTTTTCTTCTAATATTCTACCTTCCTTATTCTGACCCCCCTAGGGCCTTGTCTGACAGTTATAAACGTTACTAGATCTAATTTCACGTATTTATACGTCAGCTCATCTGGAGTTGTCTATTTTGATAGTAAAATAGTGAAATGTTATGAATTTGTACCTTAAAAAAACGTATGTTTTTTCTAAAAGGGCCTTTCTATTAAAATTGGGCTGTAATTAAAATTTGTATAGCTCAGAAGTGGAGATTTTTTAAAAATTATTTTAAAGGCTCTTATACTACCTAAACAAAATTACACCTGAATATACAATGACTTGACGTATGAATATATTAAGGTAGTCTTTATAACTTTTGTATCTATTCGCAACTGTTTTTTCCTAACATGTTTTTACCAGGCTTCATGGTTAGTCTATATATATTCTCGCCAGAACTTGATATAGAAGATTAAAACTAGCCTTAGAGAATAGGATTCCGACATTTAAGGTGCTCCAGAAGGGATTGCAAGTATTCTTACAATTTTTATAGAATATACATTTTTTGGCCAAAATAGATTAAATATTTCTCCAGTAGCAACATAGAGTGTTTAGTTTTCTGCCAATGCGAATATCAACAGATCTTGAATATCTGCTAGGGGTGTCCTGGAATTTTGTTTAAAACTTTTTAAATAAAGAGAAAAAGTGTTGACAAAATTCCAGGACACATTTGACAGATATCCAGCTCTGTTGACATTAGCATGTGCAGAAAACTAAACTCTATGTTGCTACTAGAGAAATATTTTATCTATTTTGGCCAAAAAAAAGTAATGCTATAAAAACTGTAAAATTACTCGCGCTCCCTTCGCCGCACCTTAACTCATGTGGTAGCATGTTTGCCTACTTGGATAAAGGTTCGATTCCCAGAGCGGCCAAAAAAATTCATCATTGATGGAATGTGAGTTTCATCTTTCACAGTGATGAATTAACGGAAGGTGGCTGTATGTTGTTTCTGTTTGGATTTAAATTAGTTTATAAGTCATGTGCTTATAAATTCAGTTGGCTCGAAAAGTGCGTATTAAATACCTCAAATAAAAAATAGAGAGGGAAACAGGACGAGGAGGAATAATTTAAAGACCTGAATTTCATGGAAGGGTAGAAAGTCACAGTGTGAATTGGTCGCAATTGCGTATACACTTCCTCTAAATTATACCTTCATCATTTATATACCACGAGTGTGACTATGTGAATAGCGTTGATGAGTAGTAAGACGTCGCTCTCGTGATAGAATGAACTGCCGATTATGGGTAGATCAAGGTTCAAATCCCGGTCAGGTTTATTAAGGGTAGTTTATCTTGAATGGTTTCTTACTCTTCCTTAACGTTAATGCGGATTTTTTTCCTATAAATTGAACCTTCTCTCCTCGTTTGTAAGTCTGTAGTGTGTATGTGTATGGGTGTATATATATATATATATATATATATATATATAATATATATATATATATATATAACGCAGTCATAACTGGTAATTAACACACACACACACAGTTTAAAAAAACTTTAAATTGATTCACGGGTTTAATGTTTAAAATAATCCTTGCCCTTCCCGCTCCAAAAAAATGTCTGGACACGGCTATTTTGAAAGTATCACTTCGTTTGCCTCTTTTATGAAACATAAATCATAATTGTTAATTTATTAACTTGTTTTTTAAAAATATTTGCTTAAAGAATAAAAATAAGCATTCATCTGTAACCGAACCTAAAGCTTTTTGTCTTACAAGCCTATTCTTTTATGCGGTAATACCTTTAGCGGTCACCTCACCCGCCACCGCCCAGACACTCATCCTCTCCTGATATCGTCAGCAGGTCTCCACGGTGGAACCGGCTCCACGCATGCGCCTGAGAAGTGCATCGCGTGCTTGCACATGCACCCGTTACCGTGCACTCCGAGATGCAGCTATTATTATCGGCGGCCGGCTATACGTGCCGCAGCTGGGTCTGTGTGCGAGCGTGGAAAAAGACTCGAGACATTTTTTATGACCGATAACTTGCGACAAGTTTTTTTTTATATTATTATTGTTTACGTTTGTGTTGGAACTGACCTGGGTCAAAGTGTAATAAACGAGGCATAGGAATACTCGCAAGCCGATTTGATAATCCTTACTCTTAGACCAGTTTTATGTTTTCATTTTTATCAAATAAAAATTCACACAGTGGTTGGTAATACATTTTAATATTTACACTACAAGCTTCGTGTCTGCATGGTCTAAGGCGCTACTCTAACAGTAAACTAGACTGCTGATGACGGGGATATCGAGGTTCGAATCTCGGTCAGGTATATTGTAGGTAATTTTACAATTTCCCCCTCCACGCAAATGGGGTACACTTTCTCTAAATGTAGCCTTCCTAATACCTAAAACCACTAGCGTAATCAGTATATAAGCGTATAAACCGAACGGGTAGTAATATACAGTGCTAAAATAAATTGACACAATCTATAATATGTAGAGGGAGAATCAAATAGCCAAAGCTATTATTTATGCTTTTAGTGAGGATTACTCCATCTAGATATCATATTCATCATCAGAGCTTTGGCTATTTTATTCTTAAATATGCAATCCCTTACAATTATAATAATTGTACAAGTGGCAGAATTAAGCCAACTACCAAGTCGAGGGTGGCTGCGTTATCTGATAATAAAAAATCATACATTTGTAGCTGACGATTTCCGCACGTCCATCATAGACTCTGCCTTAAAATATGAGTGAAGAATGACCCTAGTCACGTGACAACTCCTTGGTATCTCATTTATAAGAGCATTTGACGTAGTAAGCTAAAGTTCCCGGTTCGATTCTCATGTCCAGGTGTCATTTTTTAAATTTTCAGCATATGTAGAGGAAGGATATTGAAGGATATTTCAATATAATTATTTCTTATACTCACGTACGATGTATTTTTAAATCTTTCTTATGCGAACTTTTATAAAGTTCTTGTAAATTTTAAAATGAAACTCATGTGTGACCGTTACGCAAGCTTAAGTTTCCGTTTACTTAATTGTTTAGTTCTACTTAAAAACTGTTATGAGTAAAAACTGTACAGTAAAACTCAATTTATATCATAAACTTGATCTATTACACTTTTAAAATATATGTACTATTATAGAGAATTGTTATTAAATTCATATATACAACCTTGGCTCTAGCTAAGAACGCTGAATCGTTGTACTTTTCATGGTAATAAAACAGCTCTCTGACATACGAGTACTTTAGTTCAAATCTTGACAGGATCGAAGTTTTAAACCTGCGTAGCGGTGAGTGAGTAATTTGTATATTATCACTTTCCCTAATTAAACTTTAGTTCGATAATTACCATCCGATTTCAACAGGAAGGAATTTTATAAAAAATCTAAATACTTATTAAATGACACTAATACATATTAATAAAATGAAGAGTTTGTTTGTTTGTCTGTCTGTCATGAACATTGAGTGATAACTACCGCACGCAGAGGACTGAAATTTTAAAATTAGTAGCCCCTGTGCACAAAAATGTACACCTCGAGGCCGGAATTTTCAATTTTTTGTTATTTTTTTCTAAATTTATTAAAAACTGGGTAAGAAGATATAAAATGAGTTTTTTTTCTCTATTTGTTCAAAGCAAGGAAAAACTTTTCCCGGGGTAACGCCGTGTGCTTCTGCTAGAATATTATTATTATTTATTATTATTATTATTATTATTATTATATTATTATTATTATTATTATTAGCACCGCGTCTTACTACCCGTCGGGTTATACACACTTACGCTAATGTGCAATGGTAGGGTGATTGTGAGATGAAATGGAGGACCTACAGTTTAACGTGGAATCTGAACCACGGTAGAGGCCTGGCATTCCTCACATTCACAAGTTGTGATTAATACACGTCTTGTCAGAGGTGAAGGAAGGGTTTGGCAATCAGATAAAGTTGTGCCGTGAGCGAGGATTGAACCCCGGACCCTCAGCACAGAAGTCTGACACCTTACTTCTGCTAGTAATATAATAAGATAGTATTAATGTGTTTTTTTATTTAGCATCGAGTATTACTACCCGTTCGGGGTTTATGCTTAAGTGCTAATCACGCCCAATAGCTAGGAATTTGGAAGGTTTAATATATAGGAAGTGAACCCACAATTTCGTGGAGGGAGAGTGGAAAAACCATTTAAGAAACCCACCCCCTATTCACCAGAGTGAGATTCGAACCTTGATCTCCCCATCCTCGACAGTCTAGCTCAACACGAAACTAGCGCGTTAGCTAACTACACCACCGAGGTGGGTAGTATCAATATTAATCGCAAAAAAAATTGTATTTTCCAAAAGCTCCTTCCTGTCATAATCTTATTATATTTATGGTCCGGGAAAATACCCTCACCGGAGACCGCGTGGTCTAAGACATTATACTCACTTTTCTCGAGATCAGCTTTGATGGATGGGGGGTCGTAGCTTGAATCCTGGCCGGGTGCACTGAGAGAGTTGATATTTGTTTTCATTTTCGATCTACCAGTAGGATTTTCCCATTTTCTATCCTTGCTAAAGCGGATGTACTGTAAGTTCTCAAAACTAAAATTTTAAACAGAATCTGTGGACCTAAATTTACCAAGCAATCTAATAGTTGGCCATGGTGAGATGTAAAACACACTGCATAATACAACTTCAACATAAAATATGTTTTTAAAATGGCTCATTATGATTTATTAGAATCAATCAGAAAGAGATTAATTTTACTTTTCTTCATCAAATTATTACATTTTTACTATATATTGTTCAAAAATCATAATTACCTCTTATTTATAATTACAAAAAAATGTATTGCAAAATTTTGGAAGTAACATACTTTAAAAAAATACAAACGTATATTTTTATGGCGATAATGAAAACATGTTACTGTATTATTAGTGGTATTTTATAGTTATTGACTAACTATGCGCCACAAAGCCTTGGCCATACTCAAAATATAGCAACCAAGGCAGACATGTTATATTTCTAGAAACTTCTATATACAGTAACCATAGCTGCTTATTTAGCCACATGGTTTAAGGCATCATTCTCGTGTTGAACTAGACTGCTAGGGAGATCGGGTTCGAATCCCGGTTGGGTGTACCGAGTGTGGTTTTTCCAAAAATTGTTTTCCACTCCCTCTTCACGCAAATTCAGGTACATTTCCTTTAAATTCAACCATCGTCATCCCTAACTCCTTAGCGTAATTAGTACATATGAATATGTATAATTTGAACAGGTCGTAAGACGCGGTGCTAAAAAAAACTATAGCTGGTACCCTTCCCGGTGGGTAACAAAGCTTTCTTGATTTCACTATGGTGTCGTTTAGAAAAAAATATGACCATGATATTATCAGTTAAGGTAGGACAGCTACCTTTCAGCCTAAACTTAATATACAATTCATAAAGAGTTAAAATGAAAACAAGATATTCCCGTATAATACTGGTTTTAGCAGAACCGCCCCGAGGGGAAACCAAATGGGGCAGTTTGTTCCGTGCCCCCACTTTTCTTGGGGTCCCTAATCATTCAAACATACTTATTTTACAGTAACAAGTCTTGCTGTGGCCACATAACACTTGTATGGAATATATATATTTTCTGAATCAGGTATTTGAAAGATTGGTAAATATAATTATAAAAATATTACTTATTGTTTGGAATATGCGGTCTAAATCGATGTAAATAGAATAGAAAGTTATCACCACTCGGAGGAATTTGATTATGTCATTGCTTACGTGATCCAGTACACAGCAATTATATTTTAATACGAAGACAGTCAAATATAATATTTTTTTTAAATAAGTAGAGTAATGACGTTAATTAAAAATTGGTGTGAATTTTGAATGTTTATTTATTATTTAAAGTTCCAAAATGTGGCCTGATTTTTTAACAACTTAGCTTGTTATCCTTAAAGTTTTGTGTATGTAATGCGCTGGTTTGTGTACTGAGTGACATTACAAGCTCAGCCAATCAAATGTATTTCTCCATCTGTCGCTACCTTATATTATATTTACATTGGTATGAATGCTATCTTAATAAAAATAAATATAGAATATAAAATAAAGTAAGTATTTTGTGTGAAAGTACCCCCCTTAAATTCTCACTGAACCAAAGCCCCCTAAATCCTCTGGCTAACAAGTTGAGATGAATAAAATATCACAGAGGTTTGATTCCAACACATTTTACTCTTCTCCTATGCTGTTCCTTCCTGACCTAGGGCATCACGCGTCACATTGCCCCCCCCTTACCCCAACACCCGAGCACCTAACCACCACCGCCCACCTCTCTCACCGTGCTGCCATTAAAACAAACAATGAGCCGTTGGGGAGGTCTGTGTTGTGTCTCCGGTACTGGCCTTCAATCTGCAGCCGCCGGGATTCCTGCCTGACACGCTCTACACTTCACACTCTGAAAAAAAAAGTGCAATCAACAACACGTTCTTTTACCTCTCTGGTTCGGCAAACAGGTTGAAACTGAGATGGGGCGTTCGAATCCTCGAATCCTATGGCATTCTAGATATTCGAAATTCGTAAAAATCTCATAAAAGTATTTTCAACACAATTATAAAAACTTTGACATGAAATCACAGTTTTAAGAAATTGGTAAAAGGAATTAAATAAACTTATGTAATTTGGTAGAATAACTAAGAGAAGACAAAATTTTATAAATTTAATTAACTTACTCAGAACGTGTTATCTTTGTTTTTTTATAACGTAATAGACATAATTAACAAAACATAATTTGTTAGTGGAACCAAAACCTAAACAACTTTCATTATATCAATTTTTTTTTTTAGATTCAATTCCACTAAAATTTGACATTTTTAAAGATTCCGGTATTCGAATCTGTATTTTAGATTCGAAAGAAAATATAAGATTTTGATTCGAGAAATATGGAATTCGACCCATCTTATACCCATATATTCAAGCAATCTCATCAGTAAGAGGGTTGAATTCATTTTAGTCCGAGATCTTTGCTTTGTGTGTGGTGCATATGCCTACTGAGCTAAATGTCTTGAGTTCGATTCTAAACATGGCTGAAAAATATATTATTTGCTATATTTTCCCCGTGATTAAATTAACTTCGGAGGAAAATTGGTGTTTTGTCTGTACTAGAATTAAGTTAGTTTGTAAGTACCCGAATTGGTGGTTGCATTGTATAAAGTATCCCTCTCTCATTAGACTAAATTATCGGGGTTTGGGAGATCATTGTTTGAATCCCGGTCAGTACTGAGGGTGGTGTTTGCTAAATGATTTACTACCTAGAATTATTTTTTTATTTTTATTTTGTGGAAAGATGCATTCATGCATGAATCATGCAAATGCAGACACAATTCCTCTTAATTCTATCTTCCTTGTTCCTACCACTTTACCGTAATTAATTATGAGTATAAACAGAACGAAGAATAAAACGCAGTTTAAAAATAATCAGCCACCTTACCATTATTTCTTAGTGTACAATATGTAATAATAATGGCATGTCTGGGTTACATCAATCTGTAGCTCAGTTAAAGAAAATTAGGCAGTACTAATGTACCGTTGCCCTTGGGAGGCCCGAATGTACTAATCGTACATCCTTTTCATGAAGGCTCTTTCCATGTCTCGATGAAATGATGTCATGATGATAACGAATATGACAGGGTGGAGACAATAAATATCCCAACCTCCCTTAAGGTGTAGATGTAGGGAACGCGATAAAAGGTGAATGTTTTTGCAGTTTTTATAGCAAAACTTTTTTTGACCAAAATAAATCAAATATTGCTCCAGTAGAAACATAGAGTTTAATTTTCTTCACATGGTGATATCAACAGTTGTTGAAAATATGTAATGTGTGTAGCTGCATTAAATGACAAACTTTTTAAATGAAAAGAAAAGGTTGTCATTAAATTCCACAAAACCCTCGACAGATATTCCAACAACGTTGAGGCCACCATGTGAAGAAAGTTCAACTTTATGTTTCTACTGAGAATATTTGGACCAAAAAAAGTTTTAAAAAAACTATAACACCACTGGCCTTTTCTTACGTCTCCCACACCTCCACCTTAAGCCTAATTTACCAAAACCCACTAATCATGGAAATGATACACCTTTTGAGAAAAACTACCTGGTACCAGTCGGGAATAGAATCCGGAACCTCTAGGTCAGCATCCAGGACATCTGATCCCTATACCACGAGGCAGGTGTTTAGTGTATATATTGTATAACCACTCACAAGAGCAAAAAAAAAAAGATTAAGGTCGTAGAGCGGATGATAATTATTATTACTCCAAATCGCATTTACAATACGAAATGAGACTCCAAGAAGATACATTAATAATATTTCATGTCACTCTAGTTTTCCACCGTTGTAGAATGGTTCCAACATAAGACCACCCGAGGGAGCCACGAAATCAGAAAGAAAGAGAGAGAGAGAAAACGCCAGATAAAATAGAATGATTATCCTCCCAGCGTGGGGGGCGAAATTGGTTCAAAATATGACGCCTTATTGACATGATCTGGCAATAAGAGAAAAGATCATCTCGCTGTTCTGGTTAGTTGGGGCTCAATGCTAAAATGAGTTATGTAACGTATCTTCCCCCTCAACCCCCGGCCCTATTTTCGCTCTTAGTCGGACGCTACAGCATTGCCAGATGGACTTTCTCAACTCCTAAAAAAAATATAAAATTTAAAATCCGTTTATTGTAATATTTGTAGCACACTAAGAATTAAAACGAATCATAGCTTTAGATGGTTTTGCGGTTGCTGTGCCCTATTAAACCTTAATCCTAAACAATGTTCCACAGGATGGTTTTTTTTATCATCGCATCGTACTACCTGTTCAGGTTATAAGCACATATGATAATGAGGAAAGGATGTGGAAGGAGGCATTTTAGAGGTAGATTACCCACATTTGCGTGGATGGAGATTGGAAACAATTGAGGAAAAGCCACTCTTAACAGACCCAACCGAAATTCAAACCATGATCTTCCCATTATCAGCAGGTCAGAGTATGCCTTAGACCAAGTGAAGCTAGTTTAACCAAATTTTTTATTTTTTTTATTTTTAGTACCGCATCTTACTACCCTTTTGGGTTATACGCTTATGTACTAATTACGATAGTTGTTTTAGGTACTAGGAAGGTTATATTCCGAGGAAGTGTACCCGCATGCGCGTGGAGGGAGAGTATAAAACCAATTTGGCAAAAACCACCTCAGTACACCCGACCGAGATTCGAACCTCGATATCCCGTCATCGGTAGTCTAGTCTACTGCGAGAGTAGCGCGTTAGACCACGCGGCCACCGGAGCGTGTTTTACCGATGTTAATCTCCAAGAAACTCTTGTTAGAATAGATCTGCATCAGTCAAGACTCCATTAGTGTAGAGTAGCTTACATTGTATCTTTGTTTTGTTTCTATAAGCGCCACATCTTACTACTAGTCCTGGCTATCCGCATATTTACACCCAGGGATAGGATTGAGGAAGGTAGCATTTACAGGAATGTACCAGCATTTGCGTGGAGGTAAAGTGAGAAAACATTTATCAAAAAAACCTCGGACACAAGGATAGATTAGAATTATAAACTCCCCATTATAACTAGACAAGATGGGACTGGCGCCTTTGTCTGCATACTCATCAATGCGGATCTCATTGTAATTTTGTTATATATGTATACATATATATATTTCAACGCGTTTTACAAACTACTACATGTTCAAGTTATACGCATATATGATAATTACTCTAATCATGTAGGGAAGGGGATGGAATCATTTCGAATCATTTCCGCACTTGCGTGGAAGGAGAGTAGAAAACCGTTTATTTTAAACCATTCTTAGTAGATCCAACTAGGATTCTAACCCTGGTTCCCCCGTCATCGGCAGTCAAGCCTATCGCGAGAGTGATACCGTATACCATGCGGGTAACATATAGTTAGGCGACATCTTGATTATAATTTAAACAGGTTTAAAGTGGATCTAAGCTCAGAGAATAAAAATGTAAGTCAAAGTGTTGTGTATTTTAATATATAGTACGCTTAAAATTACATTTTATAAAGCTTTAATTATAGAATTATATAAACGAGGAGAAAGTAAACCTCAATATGGTGAGAATAACGACACCTAAATGAAATGAAGGTCTCGCTGCAAACTGGCAACACCGCGGAGGAAATATAATTGGGCTGGTATGGTTGGCAGGTCTGTGATCTGTTGTGGACTGACAGCTCATAAAACAATGTTAAATAATACTGGGCTCGGCTGGTAATGAGGTGCACACTGACAAATATCAACCAATACAACACCGGAGCAACCGCGAGCCATACTCGGGTCGAGCACTGCGGGGGTGTAACTCTGGATCGGTAAAGGCAGGTTCACACACTTTGATATTGTTTTATTAAATTTGGCCGTTTCATATGATGCTTCACGTTTTATAATAAAATAAAGAACGAAGAAGATTTAGAAAAAAAAACTTCGGTACAAAAGATGTGGCTTCCTTGGGACTTCGTAAAGGCCGCATTACGCGTAATGACATCCCCATGGGCTTCCTGAGATGGACTTCCTCGTGGGCTTCCTGAGATGGACTTCCTCGTGGGGTAGCTGATACGTGTAATGCAGCAAAACCATGTGGGTAAGACCATATCGACTTCCCCATGAATATCCGAATGGTTGGATATTTTCAAGAAGCCCGTAGGGAAAGTTGATGCTTCTAATAGCAGCTTGGGCTTCCCCACGTCAATTTATTCTATTGCGCATGCGCCGGTCTCCAGTCTCACGTGTTTTCCTGTAGGCTCTTATTATATTATACTACTATAAAGTCACATGGCTGACTCACTCACTCACTGACATTAATGTTTACCCACTTACAGATGAGCTAGAAACTTGAAATTTGGCAAACTTATAGCTTCTAGCCTGTAACCGACGGGAAAATTCCAAAAAGTTAAACATTTTAATTTTTAACTCCCCAAAAAAATCAAAATGGCGGAGCAACTTTAAAGTCTGTGAGGTATATACAATACAATACCGGTAACTTTAAGTTGATACGTTCAAAACAACTCTAGAATTACATTAGTTTACATCCACCTGCAAATAAAACTCACCGGGGGTTTGGGGGTGGAGCCCCCAACGAGCAAAGCGAGTCAAAGTCTATAACTGCAGCCATTGTTTTCTTGTTGCTAAGGGGCAACTTGTAAGTTTGTGAGTGTTTATTTTTCTTAAACACGACCGATTTGCGTTGTTACACTCAAGAATTTTTAAGTAACTGAACCTTATAAAACTACGCCATGTTTTCTTCCTTACTAACAGACATATTGTCGCTAACTAGACAGGCACTAAGACTCCACCCACCAATAGACCTATTTTTGAGAAAATGAAGGGGAAGCTACCACGTGTAAGAGGTACCGACCTCCACCAACTTCCCCCCCCCCCCCCCCCGAGGAAGTCCATATCAGGAATCCCACGGGAAATAGTTGTTACGTGTAATGCAGCCTTAATAGATAATTCCAACGAGATAAAAAACACAAGGACTAAATACTTAAACAGTGTGCTATAAATTATTATTAATATTATTATTATTAGGACCACGTCTTACTACCCGTTCGGATTATACGCACTCACGCTAATGTGCAATGTTAGGGCTATTGTGAGATGAAATGAAGGACCTATAGTTTAACGTGGGATCCGAACCACGGTGAAGGCCTTGCATTCCCCACACACACTTACAAGTTGTGATTAATACACGTCTTGTCAGAAGTGAAGGAAGGGTTTGGGCGATCAGACAAATCTGTGCCGGGACCGAGGATTGAACCCCGGACCTCCCAGCACAAAAGTGCGACACGTTAACACCTAGACCATCAGGTCACCTAGTTATAAATTGAATGCAAGATAAAAAGATACAACTAAAAATTTTTTTATTATATTTTATTTGCTTCGTACCACTGACCGTCAGTCAATAGTGTCCAATGAGCTAATGTGTTAGACAAGACGAGGTTCGATCCCGTCCATGAGGCATTGGTTCGAATCACGGTGGTTTAGAAATTTACTCTTCCTGTTCAAGTGAGTTAATTACAAGTGCAATCCCAGGTTACAAAAACCTTACTTGTCAGAAGATATGCTAAAAAATGAAACCTCGTTTAGTAGGTACGAGGAAGGTAAGATTTAAATAAAATTTACCCGAATTTTTTTGATAATGGTCAGTGAGAAAAACTTTTATGAAATAAACACGTTTTCTTAGTACTCCCTACCGGGCTTCAAACTCTACCTCTCAGTCACCAGAAAACCAGACTACTCGAGCTTAAGGTGTGATGAAATGGGATGTGAGGAAAAAGGCAGGTTTTTTTGCAGTTTTTATGGCAAAACATTTTTTAGCTAAAATAAATAAAATTTTGCTCCAGTACAAACATAGAGTATAATTTTCTTCTCATGGTGATATCGATATTTATTGAATATCTGTCAAGGGTGTCCTGTAATTTAATGACAACTTTTCTCTTAATTTAAAAAGTGTATCATCTAATGCCGCTATGCTCACGATAGATTTTCAACAACGGTTGACATCACCATGTGAAGAAAATTAAAATCTGTGTTTCTACTGGAGCAATATTTGATTTATTTTAGCCAAAAAAAGTTTTTCGATAAATACTGCAAAAACACTGGCCTTTTCTCGCGTCCCCTTCCATTCCACCTTAATGATTAGACCACGAATCCACCGATGCGGGGGGGGGGGGGGGGGGGGAGAATCATAATAGGGTGTTCCAGTCACCTCAAAAATCAATGAGGATCTACATTTGGGTTATAAAAAAACCTTAATCTAGCTAACCAAAATTCAAACTTCAACCTCTCTATTCAAAAGTCAATCAAGAATTTTTTTTATAAATAATAATTGGACGGGAGGAATCATGTTATTGTTATCAAAAGGGGGTTGTGGTTCTATTGTAGTTAACAGCTGGGCGTGTTAAAAGTGTCTGATATATTTTTTAAATTATTCTTTAGCACCTCCTTTTACTACCTGTTCAGGTTATACGCTTGTCTGATAATTAATTTATCCTTTAAATGATTATGATTATTATTTCGACCTAGTTGCGAGTTAATCGGTTGTTTTTCACGAACCGTCACTGTTGGTGTGGTCCCCTTGAAGCCGCTAAGAGGTACTCGTAGTGGTCCTATTGAGGGAGGCTCGAAAACACCTGTGGGGGGTACGAAAGACTCTTAGATCTTCCCTACCCCCCACGAGTAAGGGGGGCGATGATTATATTAGAGGGGGGGTTGAATAGAGAGATAAGAAACCAGCCAGTCATTATATCATATGTGCGGGCCACATTCGTTTAGTCTGCACTTGATACCACAACTCACATGCTTAAAAACATGTGAACTATCAACATTAATATAACCCGCCTCGGTGGCCTAGTTGGCTAACGCGCTAATTTTGTGTAGAGCCAGACTGCAGTGGACGGGGGGATTGAGGTTCGAATCTCGGTCGGGTGAACTGGGGGTGGTTTTCCTAAATGGTTTTGCACCCTCCACGCAAATGCGGGCTCACTTCCTCTAAATTCAACCTTCTCAATCCCTAACCCATTAGCGTAATTAGTACTTAAGCATATAACTCGAACGGGTAGTAAGACGCGGTGCTAAATAATCAAAATGGAAATTAATATAATAAAAAAGATCCACTTCAGTGGTCAAATGGTCTTACTCTAAGGCAACACACTCGCAATGCCGATGACTGAGAGGTCGGAGTTCAAATCCCGGTCGTATGTACTGAGAGTGTTTTTCTCTTGTTTTCTCCCTCCGCGCGAATTTGTGTACACTTCCTCTTAATTCAACCTTGTTCATCCCTAATATATTAGCGTAATTAGTGCATATGCGTTCAACCCAAATGGACGGTGCTAAAAATGTACGATCCATCAAAAGTGATTTATGAATAATATAACTATAAAAAAATGTTTTAGTAACTTTTTTAACTGTCAGATACTGTTATACCCACCGCGTTCTCACTATAGAGACCGAATGGAAGAGAAAGCGTAGTATAAAATAATTGGGAATCGAAAGAAAACCACGATGAGTGAACAGCGTGGAGGCTTCGGTGGCCGCGTGGTCTAAGGTGCTACTCTCGCAATAGAGTAGACTGCCGATGACGGGGAGATCGAGTTTCGAATCTCGGTCGGGTGTACCGAGGGTGGTTTTTTTAAAATGATTTTTACACTCTCCCTTCACGCAAATATGGGTACACTTCCTCTAAATATAATCTTACAAATCCCTAAAACCATCAGCGTAATTAGTAAATAAGTGTATAAACCGAACGGTTATTAAGACGCGGTGCTAAATAAAAAAAAAACATCGTGGGAGGAAATTCCCCGCGGATATTGATTTGAGGCCTCGTCACCGTATCCGTGACGGAGCCGCCGGTTACAGTCGTCAGTCCAAGGTGACGGCAGGGGAAAAACATCACAGCCATGTTTCCTTGTCCGCTTACACGAAAGATTAACTTCCGTTTCTAGCTTGATAGAGGGGCGCTTGCATCAAATTAGTGTGCATCCGTGTGACTGAGAGGTCAAGACGGTTGACTAGGAGCCGCATCGGTGGACACGAGGAGAAAGGCGTGAGACTCGTCCTGTCTGGTTTGACAGGGGGGGGGGGGGGTAGGTCTGTGTTCAAATTCCTGTTAGATGTGCCAAGGTGGGGTTCTATTCTTAGATAATGTCCCACTCTCAGTGACGTGGCGTGTGGAGTGTTGCCAGGATAAGCAGAGCTTGTTTAAAATGTACCTACGATATGTTCTTATCCACTCGCGTCCCCATTTGACCAAACCTACGTAGGTTCTGCTTTATGTATCTCCTATGGGACTATGTTTTCATTTATACCTGGCCAATGAATGTTCTACGCTTCAGTGGTTGCGTGGTCTAACGCGCTACTCTCGCAGTGGACTATATTGCCAATGACGGGAAGATCGAGTTTTAAATCTCGGTCAGGTGTACTAAGGGTGGTTTTTCCTAAATCGTTTTCCACTCCTCCTTGACTTAAATGCTGGTACACTTCCTCTAGATATAACCTTCCTAATCCCTAAAACTATTAAGTAAATAAATGGCATGGTTTACTGCACATATTTTCTCGCTTCTATACCTAAAAATTGAAATATCTAACCAGAACTCGTAGATATTAAGTGAAACGAAATAATATACATTGTTGCATAAACACTCCTTCAAAGAGCATAAATGAAATAATAAACACTGTTACAGAAACTTATTGAGGAAAAAGTGACATCTTTGTTCATCAAAGAGTATAACAATCAATTTAACAAACCTCAATATAAAAAAAAAATATTTTTGACAACATCTCAGAAACTTTTGGCTTTAAAAATATATTTAGAATAAAGCTTTTATTTAATTTTAATAGTATGACAATTTTTCAATTATAATAAGTTTTTTTAGCACCACGTCTTACTACCCGTTTTGTTTATACGCTAATAAGTTATTTCATATCTCAAAAAGTTGCGGAGATTTGATCAATATTTTTAATTTTCGCTAGTGTTAATTAGCCTCAAAGTAATTTTCATGTGTAAATTAAATGTGCCATATTGTGTTTCAATGTCAAACAGTGCCTAGATACAGATTTTAATCAAAATCATTCGAACAAATTTTGAGAAGATGATTTAGTCTCTTTTTGCCTTTAAGTAAGCTACCCTTAATTTTAGGTTTTAATATCTAATTACAAAAACTCCTCGGGGGAATCTTTTGACAACTCTAGATCGGTGAAATTGTTTCCGGCCCTAGTCCCAGTAACAGGTAGACAGACAGACGGCATTACGAAAAAATAACTTTTTCTGTCTCAGGTGATCATGAAACGTCGACATCCACCAAAGTCTCGAGTTCGAGTTTTTTGACGATCGTAATACTTTCTCACCATAGGGGTGCGAGGAAAAAAAGAAAAAAAAAAGATATTTGCGATCAAATTTCCGCTCATTGTTTTGAAACGCGACGAAAAAAGTGCAAGAAATTCGCTGATGGCCGTATTATGCTTGTAAATATTATAAGCTTTGCACATGAGGCTGTTTTCGGTCAGTTTTTATGTTGTTGTTGCAAGGCAAGTCCTTTTTAAACTTGGGTGATAAAATACTAGTTTTACTCAGTTTTATTGTATAATGTATTATTCTGTACACATAATATAAACGTTTGATTAGAGATCTATAATTTGGAAAGTAGTTTTATTTTATACATATCAAAAAATGGGGTTTTCAAACAAAGACAATATCATAAAGTCATAACATATTGCTGGCAGGGTTTGTCTGGACAGTTAACACTCTTCGGGGTAATCCATAAACCACGTAACTCTTTTTCTTACCTTTTTACCCTTCCTCCCCGTCCCCGTGTAAGACCAAATATACATTTAGCCTTACCCGTCCCTCTTCCAATCTGTCTTAAGTATCTTTTCACACCAACAAATATTTCAATGCATTTTCACCATCGTACATATTCGGAAGTTTTCTATATGTGAGTTTACTAACGGTGGTAAAATTAACAATAAAAAAAATTCAATATTAGAATTTAAGAGCGTTCATCACAGCAGGCCCAACTCATATCGCATCTGCGTTTGTGTTTGTGTGTACACGCGAGGTATGGGGGTAATAGGGAAAAGAAAAGACCTGTGGTATGCTAGAAATGTGTGCACTGCAATCGTATTTTAATGATTACTCGAAATTTTACGTAATGACGATGGGGGGACAAAGCGACAAAGTTTCTTGTCAATAGCATAACCTATAAGTACCCTATTAAGACAATAAATTATGTGCACAGTTTTACTTGAATGCATAGTCTGAAAAGTCAAAAATATATCTTGTAAATGCACGTTTTATCCCAAAATACATTAACAGTCATTTGTGACAGTGTTATTATCTGTAAGTAATTAAAAATGTTCAAAATAGTTTTTTAATTCTCGATTTTCTAATCCACAGATTATTTGTATCCTACAGTTAAACCCACACCAATGTTATAAAATAGTTATGGTTAACTCTAACACCGTTGATGGTACCCACCCTACACATTAATGTTAAACACCCCTATAAGTAACATATTAGAGCTCCCGCTTTCCTCCCCTCTCTTAAAAAGTTACGTAGCTTTATGGATGACCCTTTTACTGTGACTCAGGAGGATGGAGTTCGATACCGACAGCCTACTAAAGACACGGTTTAGCCACTAAATAGGTTCCCGGCTTCTCTAATAATGCAGGTTAAAACAGTTAAAATTTGACCTCGTTGTGCTGCATGAAGTGGATAGTTTATGTCGCTAGTAAGTACTAAATCCAACCGATAAAATAAAATTTGTTTTTTCTATAATGATGAAACTAGGACCAGTAGGAACGCGAGTTGCGTCAGTCTCGTCTTGTCCGGATTGTCGGTGGTGGAAAGGTTAGAATTTGAATTCCAGATGGGTGAGTGGAGGTTACCCCCTCCCCTTCTAAATGGTTTGGACAGATAGGGTGATTAATGTAGTTATTAGAAGAGTAGATTATAAGAGAACCATTCTGCAGGTTATTCTACGAACAAAGGCCAGCTGGATGGGCAACATTATGACAGTAAATTTCTTATTTAGTGATGTCGTAGAAGGCAAGGTGGGAGAGAGAAAGGGACCAGAAATACGACAAACGCAACCGATGGACAAGGAAAGAAGATGAAGTTTCGGGATGTAAAAAATTAAATATGTTTAAAGGGTATACTGGAGGATACAATTTGGACACGAGAATGGGCCTGTCGAAAGACAGAACCCCTAATAATAATAATAATAATAATAATAATAATAATAATAATAATAATAACGTTACTTTCATGAAAGATGAAATTTCTTTTTTCCACAATAGTGTATGAAGAAAATAAATGGGAATTTGCCAAATGGAAAAACTGTGGAGGGGGGGGGGAAGGTAATTTTGAGGTAAGGGAATAGTGGCAGCACTGATGATTGTAAATACGCGGATATCCCGGACGGCTGGTAAGACGTGGAGCGAGGGAAGAGCCTGGTAACATGTATGTGCGCTATGAAGATGCTCACGCTGCAGATCGTGAATGCAGCAGACGCAGCAAGGAGCACGTGCGCGCTGACACGCGGAAGGTACACACACACACACCACACACACACATGCTCGGGCGGTTAGTTGGGGGAGATTCGATCCAAGTCAGCATCTGAGTCTTCATTACTGCTGCATCACCAAGTGCTGCTGTACCTACCTGACCAGTTGGCCTTCCTTACCTGTAGTGACATTGGATATCATACGTTCTGCGTCAGCTTTAAATCGATTATGTTAATTATTATTATTGTTTACAAGCACCTAGTAACCTCGTACCCTATTTGTTTACACACCACTTGATCAAATCTTAGGCGTTGAAAGGAATTGAATCCAAGTCCCTTACAGTTAGATGGCTATTATCAGAAACATGACTTTCTCAGCCATTGCTGAGTTCTCGACTTGTTGATGCAGCTTAAAAGAAGAAGATTCCTTTAAAATTATATTAAATACAGCTACTGTCGGTGATATTAGGTAAACAGTTGAAACATCTGACTGTGGATTGAGAGAGTTGTGGTTCGATCCCAACCGATTGCATCTGAAACTGTATTAACAATGTGTGTTTTTAAAATTCTCTTTTCAAACTATGGATTATGCGTCTCTTTAAAATTCACCTTTTTATCATGTTACCTAGCTTAAGCCACTGATACTCAGGAATACAGGACCGCCGGGTGCTTAAACCGAGATGTACCAGGGGCAAATCGTGCCCCCCCCCCCCCACCTCTTCTTTTATATTCATCTTTAGATGCGGCGAAACCTAATTTGTCCAGGGGGCAGTTGACAAAAAAAAAGGGGGAGTTTGGGGGGCCTGGGGATTATCCCCTGTCAAATATCTAGAAAATACTTACAGCAGCCTTTGTCTGATTTTTTTTAATTAGACTCTTCTATAAAGTTATTTATAATAGTCCTTTCCCATAAATTTTTTGAAAATTGAGTGACTCTAGAATCTATTTGAAATGTCCTCGCCTGGAAAATCTTTGAAAATTAAATGTATCTTGAGGATATTTAGTGTGGTCTTCTCCCAAAAAAATTTTTCGAAAATTGGCCGCCTCTATAAGTTATTTAGAGTTTGATACAAAGCCATCTTTGAGTTTAATTTTCATTAATATTAAATGGGAGTGAGATAAATCTTAAGCAGGACAAATTTATTTCATGGGATGGAGGAATTTATTCCTTTCAGGAGGGGACAAGTCCTTTCCAGAAGTGAAATGCTACCCTACTCCTGTTTCTACACCAACTTTTGGCTTTAGTTTTTACGTGTTTTTTTAAAAAAACTTTGTTTTCATTCTTACAAAAGAAAAGCCATGAACTAAAATTAATGATTGCCAAACCCTTCCTTCACCTCTGACAAGACGTGTATTAATCACAACTTGTGAATGTGAGGAATTCCAGGCCTCCACCGTGGTTCGAATCCCACGTGAAACTGTAGGTCCTCCATTTTATCTCACAATCACCCTACCATTGCACATTAGCGTAAGTTCGTATAACCCGAACGGGTAGTAAGACGCGGTGCTAATAATAATAATATTAACTAAAACTAATACTTAACATAACACTGAAATGTTAAGCATATGACGAAGCATTTAGATTGAACTTTATTTACTGCCTTTTTTTTTTTGTGCCAAATTTAGTTTCAATACAAAAATTATAGATTCTCTGAAATTCCTAAACATTTCGAAACAAAGGACAATACTAGGCCAAACCAAATATATAATAAGTGGAAAATGCCATTAAGTTCCTTCGTAGGAAACCCCATCTAGTGGGCTAGGCATGCACTGTTCTTTAGAATAGATAGACATTTTATCGCTTGGAATTAATGTTTTATTGGGTTTTTTTCATACTCTACATAATTTTTAAACTTGTGACTCTGGATCTTAGGCCCGGGCCCCTGGGAATCCCAGGCCTGGTACCATGGTACCAATAGTCCTCCATCCCACCCCACCCCTTTCCATCCACGCTTGATGGGCCTGTAGGACTATATTGAAGTATCTGGTGGTCTTAGGGAAATTATAACACACCACCATTACCAAAATTTATCTTCAGTTAAATATGTCATTAAAAGGATACCATTGGACTGGCTGTAAAATAAATATTATATTTATATCAAAACACCGAAGAATATGAACAAATAAATAATAACTGCACAATCTTACTGTCGCTTTTTTTGCTTAAAACGAGCTATATTCATATAAAACACTATTTTGTAACCAAACAGTTTTTTACTAAGAATTTCTAAAAAAGATGAGAAATTAAATTTTTTAGATCCAATATACAAATAAATAAATAAAGGGAAAACAATATTTAGTTTGGTTTTATTTGCGTGAAAATTTTCCCCGCACACAACTGCCTTGAAAGCCAATTCCTCTATTGACATTAAATCTATTTTATATAAATGATATCAACATTATAGTACAGCCTGCGAATTTTCTGTATCTTATATTTTCAACCTGTTTATGGATCGCATTTTGTTCAATTATATTTCTTAAACAATATACATTTTCATAGCTCAAATGGCCAGCTGGAGAAATTAAAATATTACCCCTCTCAAAATGTTTTATTTTGACTATTAAGATCACGAAATTGAGGTGTATTTAATGTGCGAATACATTGATTAGATTCCAGACGCCGATGACACACCGGCAGAAGTTCTAAAAGTAATGTTGTTGAATGATGTAACGATAGACCTCACACTAGAGCTGGTTGTGAATGGGATGCTGTTGTATGAGGTTATAGCAGACCACGCACTAGAGCTGGTTGTTAATGGGATGCTGTTGGTTAAGGTTAGTAGACCACACACTAGAGCTGGTTGTGAATGGGATAGTGTTGTATGAGGTTATAGTAGACCACAAACTAGAGCTGGTTGTGAATGGGATAGTGTTGTATGAGGTTATAGTAGACCACACACTAGAGCTGGTTGTGAATGGGATAGTGTTGTATGAGGTTATAGTAGACCACAAACTAGAGCTGGTTGTGAATGGGATAGTGTTGTATGAGGTTATAGTAGACCACACACTAGAGCTGGTTGTGAATGGGATAGTGTTGTATGAGGTTATAGTAGACCACACACTAGAGCTGGTTGTGAATGGGATGATACTCGCTACCCATGGCCCGAAGATCTTTGATACTAACTAATTTAATGGCGCCATAAAACACTAAGCTCGTAGCTACCCACCGGTTCATAAAATATAAACAACGGTCCAACAATCTTGTAGGAACTACATAGTCCTACCCCCCCCCCCTTCCCCGTTGATCGGTTATTAGCAGCGTCTCTGGGAGGTTTTCGGAAATGGAGGGGCTCGACTGAAAGGTTGTCTAGAAATCCCCCACCAAGAAAATATTAAACCCTGGATAACTCCAGAAGTTATTTGAATTTGTCTACTCTTTCTTTTTAACACTTTTATTGGTGCCTTTCTCTGCTATGATGTGTAGTCAGAAACATGGCTTGGAAAATACAAACGTAATTTTTTGCGAACAGCATTGTAAAAAAATGTATCTATATTAGCAGTATTATTTTTATTGGTATTTATATTAACAATCAAAAGTGACAGCTGCAGATCACATATCATATGTGAAATGATGAAGGTAGTTTTAATATTATTTCTGTCAGACACCTCCTAGTTATTTATTGTTCAATAGCTCCAATTTAATAAAAATAGTAGAATTCAAATATTTTATCTTGTTTAGTGTTTAAAATTAGTAGCAAATTAGTGATTAACATATTATAAATGACGTAAAAAAATTACTCCTTTTTTTAAAAATGGAAGGTAGGTAGGTCTACAGTATTGTAGTAAAAACATTTATATTTCATTTAAAATTACCTACAGGCTTATATATAAGTTTTCTATGAAATTGATAAGGGTATTCTCCAAATTTACTACAAATTTATTTGGTTAAAAGGGTGACTATGCAATAGCTCAATAGGGAAAGGTTAGAATCAAATGTTAGGTACCTTTGGGGCAATGTTCTACCACTGAGCTATCCTGTGTCGCTCCGTTTCCAGGGTGGGCTTTTTTATGTGTGTGTTTTTTTATCTGTTTAAAGCATCGAATAAATGTACCTTACGAGAGTTGTGATCAAAATGTAAATAAATCATATAAAGTAGATTATTTATTATCTATATTTTTTAACTTTTTTAAACATGATAATTTATCAAGTTTCAAACGGGCCGCCAAAAATCTTCTCTTAAGTGGAGTTCCTACATCCTTGCTCTAAAGAACGACATTTTAAATTATATTGGTGACTATCTAGAGATTGTACAGCTAATTATTTAGTTCTTTCAACTCTCAGTTTTATTTATACAAGCTTGTAATATTACAAAAATAACTGACACGTTCATCAGATACCACAAATATTTTCTCACTAGTTTACACTATTAGATCAGTGGGAGGGAGGCAGACTGCTAAGTGGAGGGATCTTAGTTCCTTTCCAGATTTCTCACCTATATTTGTTCATCGGCTATAACCGTAATTTGTGATAACTTAGTATGTTAACCTTGGCTTTGTTACTTGATAGGGATTGTTTATTCAAATCGATGGTTTCTTCTAATTTATCTGAAATTTTGGTGGTATTGTACGTAGTTTATTTATATTCACGTTTAATAGGTTGGTTTTGAAGGAACGGTATAATATCTATTAGAAGAATAATAATATCCACAGTTTTGTAGAGGAAGAGTGGGAAACCATTTTGTAAAAATACCCTCATCACCGACTCAGGTATTTAATTGATACCAGTCAAAATAATAACCACAAAGGTGGTAATTATGATGGTGACTTTTAGAATCATCAACTTCTATTTATTTAAAACAAAATTGTTGGTTAAATTGTTTATAATTTATGTTTTAACAACATCTTAATTTTCTTTCTCAAATTACAGCAAGTAATATTTTAATAATTTACAAATACTATAATTTATATAATCGCCACCTTGAATCATTTTTACTGTATTTATTATAATGCACATTATGTATCTTAAAAAAGTCAAGGACAGCTCTAACGCATGGCATATTACTTAGCATAAACCAGCAATGCTATGTATATAAATATATTTTTTTTAATGTCGCATGATCAAAGCCAATGACAGCCATCGACCCACTCGGTTTCCACGCCCCCCAGTTTGAAAAACACCCAACAACATCATTACAAACCTTTCCCTTCTCCGACAAATAATATCGTGAATGAAATTAACCATTACTATATTCATGAAATGTTTTCTCTTTTATGTAACATTTTGCGGCAGCCATAAAAAAAATGTTCGTGATTAAAGAAAAGAACGTTTTAATCTGTATGTGCTAAGTACAATTTTGTATGTATTATGATTATTAAATTGTAATTCATTGCTCAGGAGACAATGGAGGGCTTGTCCAATTTTTCTTTGGTAATTTATTCCCGTCACATGCGAGGTTGTTAAATAAAATAATATCTCTTTTTATTTCTTACGTTTTCCTTAGTTTCCTTGATGATCTCTCTTTCCTTTCCATAATTTTAACTTGTCTTCTTTTTCTTGTTGTTCTCCTAGGGATGCGCCCGTCTCTGATTGTCACCTCCCAAGTGTTAAAAGACACGGACGGATCATTAATAAGAGACACCGCGGCTCATTTCCACATTTTTAAAAGTATTTTTTTCCACATGACCGTGTCAGCAATCTGGGATATACGGATTTTTAACTACGTTGATTGAGTAGGGATGCATTATTTTATTTGAAGTATTTAACGTGTACTTTCTAAACCGACTGATTGTATCAGCACACGACTTATAAACTAACTTAAATATAGAACAGACACAACAATCTGCCCCCGGCCGTTAATTCATCATTGTGAAAGGTGTAAACACACATTTCAACAACCATACATTTTTCGGCCATGCCAGGAATCGAACCAGGGACCCTTAGCTTAGTAGAAAGACATGCTACTGACTGAGCTAGTGTGTCGGACGGTAGGGATGAAAAATAGTAGAATTCGGGGAAAAGTATTTGAAATTACATGGAGGGAAAATATAAATAAATATGGGGGAGAAAATACTCTTATTGAACTCGGTCAGGATTCGAACCTTGACCTCTACGTCATCTGTAAACCAGGATAGATGAAAGTGATATTTTGTCCACGTGCTAACTGATGCGGGTTTCGCATAAATGAAATAAAATATTTTCAATTTTAAGCTTCAAGTACTAGAAAAAAATAGGTATTGAAACACAATATTTAAATTAAGTTAATCTTAGTATAGAACTAATAGAGATAACTTAATATACTTTCCGAAGCATGGCATGGAGGAGTATGGAAATGAGTCACTAACTTGCTTCAGAGTGTGTGGGACGGACTATGATAAAGTTAAAATTAAGGGCACACTTGAACCTTTTTTTTTTATTTGGTTTCATTTATATTTAATTTGAAATAATTTTATTAAATTCACTACGTACTGTACATTATTAAAATACTAGCTGTCCCGTAAATTTTGCAGTTACATCTCTCAACTGTAGCTTTTATATTTTACTTATTTATTCTGTGCCATTTGGAACTCTACGAGTTAATTGTTGCAATTACAAAAATACGCCACCAATCCCTATCTTGAGCTAATTCTATCCAGTCCACCTCATTACACCCTGTTCCTATCTTGAGATAGTTCTATCCAGTCCACCTCATTACACCCTGTTCCTATCTTGAGATAGTTCTATCCAGTCCACCTCATTACACCCTGTTCCTATCTTGAGATAGTTCTATTCAGTCCAACTCATTACACCCTATCTCTTTCATGTTCACTATAATGTTAACCTCCCATCTACGTCTAGATCTTCCCTCCCAATGTTCTCTTCCCATTGGGTTTGCCAGTCAGTACCTTAAATACGGTTCTAGATTCTTCCATTCGTGCTGCATGTCCTACCCACAGTAATCTGTGTATCTCCTTGTCTCACTCTATTACGTATTTCGAAAGTATCTGATAAGTGACATCCAACCCTAACCGTGCCACCCGTATCTGTCAAACACACCTCAATTAGCTCGACAAGTTTTTCGAATATTCCAAACTTAACTAACATTTCATATCATTTGTTTATTTGAACTGAATCACAGGCCTTTTATAAAATCCATCTATAATAGATGTACCTTTATGTTGTATTCCCATTTTATTCTAGCACTTGCCGTATAGTAAAATTTTGAGCAATTGTTGATCTATTTTGTCTAAATCCACTCTGATGATTCCATATTATTTCCATTACAAATGGCGTGAATCTCATTAAAACTATATTAGATAAAATCTTGTAGCATGTTGGTAGTAGTGAAATACCTCGAGAGTTATTAAGAGTTTTCAAGACTTTAAAAAAATATTAAGAATAAATTTTAACATATCCAAAATTATAATTAACTGTAATTATACATAATTCATCAAATGTTCTTGACATTTAGTTTCAAAAAACTTATGTATTCTTCCAGTATATATTTTCAAACGGTATGGATAATCCTTAAAACCACCCCTTAAAATGACCCTTATTTTATTTTTAGAGAGGTGGCAACCTAAGCCGACGGGCACATTTAAATTAAGATCTTAGCAATAAAATTTACGTTGCAATGAAACATTAATTTAATTTTAAATATATTGATAAGGTTTTGTGGTCGTCGCGAAAACATTTATGTTTATTCTAAGCACCTGAGACCTTGTGACTCTAGTAGACCACACTTACTTAAAGCGCTCAGCTTTATAATCGTACTAAAGACCCTCATAATGGAGAGATCAAGCTTAAGATAGTCTTGAAATTCTCGGAGTCACAAAAAATGACCTTTTTTTTAAGTTAGCCCATCACAAATAGAGCGTCAGCAGGCAGCAGGCAATGTCCACAGTAATTCATCTTTCAATATATTTTGGAAAGTCCCTGGCTCTAGGTACCCTGGTACCCGTGTCGTCACGCGCGTCGCTTATTCCTCTTTTTTTTTCTTTTTTACCTCACCACCGGTAGGGTGTGACGATTCCGACCCACACATGAGCCACGAAGCAGAGGAAGTAAATAGACACCTCACACCCTTACTCCGGTAACTTGTGTCACGTGCGTAGTGGCGTCTTCCCCCGACGCACCAAGATACTTGTACGCATGCGTGACTCAGTCAAACAACCTACTACCCGCTCGGCCCAACAACAAAAAAAGGGGGAGTCTCTTATGTATTCATATATTCAAGTGCTCTTTTTTTTTTGTTCAGAGTGGATCTGAAAATATTACATGAATGAAAAATCAACTCTACGTTACGCTTATTCTTCTTTCTTTTTTTGTAGCACTTCGTTAAAATTTATGTTTATGTTTTTAATAACAATTTTGTTAAAAGAAAAAAGAAAATTGCGACGCCTAACAAATAAATTGTTAAGGTGTGGCGATTATATTTCTGGAGAGGTTGGCTATGAATACTTATTTATATCCACGACGTAATTTTCTTATTATAATAAGAAATACAAATAATCAGTTTATTACTCTGGAAGGTGTTGTCCAGGTGGAAAATACTACATTTATGAGGTTACCCGTGTTTGTTTGTTCTTTAAGAATCTATTTTGTTGTCACACTTTTGATTTGTAAATCAGTATTATCTATTGTAGACGTAGTTTTAATGCCTATCCAATTAATTTTACTTGTTTTCCAAGATTTATAGTAACTATTTGGTCACCCACTTCGGTGTCCGCATGGTCTAAGGCGCTACTCTTGCAATATACTAGATTGCTGATGACGTGGAGATAATACATTTATTAAAAATACATTTTGATAGCACTTAAGAGCATCAACCATTTCAAAAATCGTTTACATTATGGTTTTAAATCTGGACAGAACTGTGGGCCGAAGAAGGCTCAAAAAACTTACCCGAAGATGTCCTATTGGGTGCCGATATGTGTTTTAAGTTCAGATTTAAATTTATTTATTTTAAAAAAAATTGCTAGGTTAGGTATATGGTTTATTTAGTAACTTAATACATGGGGTAAAAATAAGGAGTAGCGATAGGAAATGAACCCGCATTTTCACGTAGAAAACAAGATAGTATCACAGAGATACATTAGTGTGGAAAATAACTCCCACTGTATAGGGTCGAGATTCAAACTTAAAACTACCATTAGGACAATTCAAACTATTGCTATCAAATATTTTTAGCGACCAGCCCACAGGCACTCTCACACAAACTCACATATGTTAACACAATAATAATTATTACTAACTATTGTTCAGGAAATAAAGCATAAACTCTTGATTGAATGTTAAACTGATATTATGCAGTATACAGGAACTAGAATATAGCACCAAGTAATTCTTGTAGTAAGGCTAGTAGGATTACACAACGCATACCTACCAGCTGCTAATGATATTTAAGATGGTTCACACTCGAATACCGTTTGAATAGTTTAAATCAGGATTAGACAAGGAGCGCTCGGTAAGCAATGCCTTCTAATTTTTTATGTTGGATCACGATGACAAAGGCAGATGTAATGTGTATGGCAATAGAGGTTTAACCTTCCCGCTAATATCCTGTAAGTTTTGTTTCCATGCGAACTGTATCAGCAGAGGGACAGTATGACAAAATGGCGTGCAACATGGATGTGCGTACAAAGCAGAGGTGTGTCATTGAATTCCTCCATGTGGAAAAAATAGCACCCATTGATATACATCGACGCTAGCCTAACGTTTACCAATACCAAACAGTGGACGTGAGCACAGTGAGGAACGTTTTAACAGTGACGACAGCTTTATGAGAGACAAGCTACGTTCCGCGCGGCCCTGCACATCAGCACACGAAATGAAGAGCTCCTGATCAGCTCATCCACGCGAACAGGCGGATTACGACCAAGGAATTGTGTGCCTAGCTGAATGTCAGCTTAAATGCTTTAGAAACGTTGGGTTATCGCAAAGTTTGTACCGGCTCGGTGCCACGGATGTTCATACAGGAAAAGAAAAGACCAACGGATGCAATTCTGTCAGGACCTCCTGAACCACTAAGAAGCTGAAAGTGACAGTTTTATGAATCGTTTTATCAACTGTGATGAGACGTGGTGTCACCACTAAGAGCTGGAATCAAAACGACAGTCCATGGAGTGTCAACATGAAAACTTCCCATCAAAGAAAAAGTTCAAGACGCAGCCATCGGTGGGTAAAGGAATGTGCACTATTTTTTGGGATAGGAAACGTGCTATCCCTCTGGATATTCTGGAACCCGGATAAACCCTCAACTCTGACCACTACATTGTGATGTTTACTAAGCTGAAGACCCGAATTTCCAGAGTCAAGCCAGAGATGAAGACAGCCTTTAGCTTGTAACACGATAATGGCAGGCCCCATACCAGACTAAAGACCATGAACCACGTTGCAACTTTTGGCTGGACTGTCCTACCACACCCACCGTACGTTCCGGATTTGGTGCCTTCTGACTTCCATCTGTTCGAGCCGACGAAAAATGAACCACGCGGCCAACATTTTCCCGACAACGACGCCATCATCTAAGCTGTGAAAAAGTGGGTCACCTCCATTGATGCAGATTTTTACGAGCGTGGCATGCAGATTCTTGTTCATCGCTGGCGAAAATGCATAGTCAATAGTGATGACTATGCGGAAAAATAGTGTTTTGTATCTGACGGCATGTTCTATCCAATGGTGTTGTTATGCTCCTCTTATCTGTTGTGGTTTCCGTGGAAATAAAGAGAAGGCATTAGTTTCGGAGCGACCCTCGTATTAGATTCTGAATACAAGAGGTTTGAAGTCTCTCATGGGCAGGATGTTCCAGAAGCTAATAGCTCAAGCGAGCTAAGTGCCAAAATATAATAAAATAAAATTTTATTTTAATATTTCAGTAGTTCTTTTGAGGTTTTCCACGAGATATTTTGGGTCCAGGGTTTGCCCAATGAGCCCCAGGCGTGAACTCATCTGTGAATGAGTGCAGTGTTATGAAAGAAGGGCGAGGGGGTGGTAAGGGAGGAGTCTTAACGAACTGGAGGCGCGAACCGACTGTCTCGAGATATTAATGATGCTCTACTCTTCTTAGAGGAGATATCAGTGCTAGAATGGAACAAGTACGGTATAAACCTGGAGAACAGGCCTTCTTTTGAATGAAGGTCAGGAGGTACATGAGAAAGTGAATTGGTACTTTATACACCTGGGGACAGACTCCTAGGACAGTGAGTCCTAAGCCAGGATGTACTTGAGGACGAGAATAGGTACATTACACACCTGAAAGACGTATTCTTAGAATAGCAACTCTTAAATCAAGAGGTACTCTATATGAGGAACCGAAGAGGTACAAACAAACACCTGAAGGACATATTCATAGGACAGCGACTTCTAAACCATGAGGAACAGGAGGAAGAGAAGAGGTATGACACACACCTGAAGGACAGAACCTTAGAACAGTGGCTGATAATCCAGGAGTTACATGAAGAAGGAAATAAGTACTAGACATTCCTGAAGTCTCTAGAGCAGCGAAGCCATGAGGTAAATGAGGAAGGTAAAAGAGGTAGAAACACACCTGGAGGACAAACCCTTCAAATAGAAGATACATCAGGTTAACACGAAGGGGAATCTCACATGTCTTGGGGAGAGGATCTTCGAGCAATTACTCTCAATTTGGGGGTATATGAGATAGAAAAGAGGCACTTCTCAGGATAAATGTTAAGAAAAGACTATCATAGTACAATATTTGGAATAGTACAGAACATTTAGATTAAGGTGCATTAGTGTATATCTTCAACTTAAAACTATTTTTAATACAAACAAATTACACAGCACCGTTATAATTTACGATTTAACTCAATGTATCATAATTATACATCGTTCATACTCAAAGGAGAATATGAACAATACTGGGAACAATTTGAACAACACTGCCAACCTATGGAACTGATATAGTTCGGCACAAGGTAATTAATTATAAAATGCAATTAGGAAATAGGAGTTACACCGTTTAAATGGTGACCTTATTTGATTTGGTTTTCCAGTGACGGAGAACCAGGGTTCGAATCCAGGATGATATAAAGAGGGTATTTCCCTGTATGGTTTTAGACTCTCCCTTCCCAAATTTGGGTACATTGCCTTTACAATTGTACATTATTCATCGCTATTACCCCCATTATCATTATATATCTCGTATATGCACGTGAAATTTGAAAGGAAAGTAAAACAGAACTGATTGGTTTTAAATTCAAGTTTTATAGTTTCAAAGAACAAAAGCGTTTGTCTACAAATTTAAGGATTTTCTAAATTGAGGGGGTTTTTTTCGTTCACTATGTGGTAGGTTACCTGGCGATGTGAAAACCACAGTAAAAATCATCTGTTGAAAACCACCCTCAGATCACTTGGCTGGTATTGGAACCACGACCTCCTTGAAAGTGACGACTAAATACAAAGCATGTTCAACGTCTTTGACCACTCGGCTATTTTTGTGAGTAAAAATCAGCGACAGTTAATTTAATTGTAAGTTTTGTTGATCAAAAAGAGATGCTTGATTTGCACATTATTTTTTTCTATCATCGCTTCTTACTACGTATATATGATCATTTACTCTAATGGGGTAGGGATGAATAAGGAATCATTTTAGAGGTAATCTACCCGCATTTGCGTGGAAGGAGAGTGAGGAACCGTTTAGCCAAAAAAAATCATCTGTAGAACCTACCGGGATTTGAACTCCGATCTTCCTGTCATCAGCAGGCCAATCTAACACGAGAGGGATGACACCTTATACCATTCTGTCACTCAAGTGGGTTATTTTCTTATTCAATCAGGCTATCAAAAGTTGTAAATAACATAATGATTTATTTCGGGAAAATCGGCAGTTTTTACTGCTCGTTATCGGGCCAGAAATACTAGCGTAGTTAAGTCCTTGTTGCACAGATTCTAACGATTGAGACTTGACGTGTTATCGTATTGAATGTAGGTGCTCCACACATACACATACACACTCACACAGACACGCTCACATCATTAATCTTAATCCATTAATTCTCGATGTCCACCTATGTCTGCTTTTCATTCATTCTTCTCCTCTCTACCCCTTCATCATCGTGTTATTAAAGTGCCCGTGTGGAACATAATATCTGGGATGACTTTTTTTTATTTTTTTTTTTTTGAGATTTTGAAATCATTAAACCCAGGCTGAAGCGTCTGGGAGGTCCCCAGTGTAGCCAACCCACCCCACACATAAAAGTAAAGGACAATTTCTTGTACCGCAGGGCCCACCCCGTTGACCTTATATGAAGTATTATAAAACTAACACCCTCGCGCTCATAAATAAGTTGTTTTTTTTATAATCGTCATAATGGTAGGTAGAAGAAACTATAATTACACAATTTGTGACTTGATGTCTTTCTATAAACACCATTGTTCATTCTAAAATATGTTTTAGTTGAAATTTTATCTGGTTTTATTAATTTTTATTTATATTATGAATCAACCCTTGTGATTTTGGGTTTTTAAAAAACCAATCACACATAATGACCACACAACAAATCTCTTTAAAATTAGATTTAAATATTTGATAAATCTTTGGTGTTTAATTACTTGTGACTTGTTTGGTTTTAAAATCATCAAGTTAAGTATCAGTACCAGCTTGACATTTCCAATTTAGTTTTGAATATTTTTTTAAAATTAAATTAAATAAATAATTATAGGTGGTGGGAGAAGTCCACTTTTTTCGTTTCGAGGCAGAGCTGTAAGGTAGGGGTCGGCAACCTTTTAAGCATGAAGAATTATTTTACTAAATATGTTTTACTCTGGGGGCGCCAAGAAAAGTGTCGAATTTTATGTTTGAATTTTCACCTTTTATTTATGTATTTATTTGTGGGTGACCTGGTGGTCTAGGGGTAAGGTGTCGGACTTCTGTGCTGAGGGTCCGGGGTTCAATCCTCGGTCCCGGCACAGATTTATCTGATTGCCAAACCCTTCCTTCAACTCTGACAAGACGTGTATTAATCACAATTTGTGAATGTGTGGAATGCCAGGCCTCCACCGTGGTTCGGATCCCACGTTAAACTGTAGGTCCTCCATTTCGTCTCACAATCACCCTACCATTACACATTAGCGTAAGTGCGTATAACCCGAACGGGTAGTAAAACGCGGTGCTAATAATAATAATAATTTATTAGTGACAAGTTGAGAATATACATATTTTTAAATGTAATAAACAAAACATAAACTATAATATTATCATTCTTCAGTTTAAAATATTTGAGCCTCAAATTTTGAGGCATGTTACAAAGTGGGCTTAATGTTAAAAACTTATTTATGAAAATATTAATGAAATAATTAATTGAGTACTAATGAGGACTACATAACAAAGAAGATTAATTTCAAATAATACTCGGCAACCATCCTGTTATTTATCAAATAAAACTATTTAACAAAAAATGTACAAAATTACAAAATATAAGGCGGGCACCTAAAATCTGTCAAGAGGGTGCCAGGGCACCCACAGGAACCGCGTTGCCGACCCCTGCTGTAAGGAATATATTAAACATCCCCGAAGTCAAGTCGAATTTCAGATACTTTTTTAATAGTTTTATATTTTTTTAAAGTATTATATGTTTTTTAAGTTTAATTTTAAATACCAAATTAAACTTATTTAATGTTTTACTGTCAAAAATGTTAACATATTCCGCCCAACTTTATAAAAACAGCTAGCACAGAATTACATCGTGAAATTAAATCCCAAAAGATTTTTATTATTGAAACAGTAATTGTAATGCGCACAGCCAAAAATTACTGAAATTAAATAATAATGTGTATTTTAACTGTAAACTATTTTTTTCTGATGAAATTTTATCACCAAAGCCGGAATATTTTTTAAATCAAAGCTGAAGTTTTCTAAGCGTCGCCCACCCTTTTAAGTAATTTTAAACACACAGAAATGTTTGGGATAGTGTCTATAAATAAAATATTATAAAAAGCAAACAAAACACTTCCAATTAAAGAGAATACAGAGACCTGAATTTAATTGGAAAATATTTTATCTGCGTAGATCGTTGGTCTTCAGCCAGGTGTACACGAAGACATAATAGGGATATGCTATATACATATATATTATTTAATGGTAAACACTGAATAATCAGGGCCAGATTTAGGGTCAGCCACAATAGACCTGAATGTAAGGAGATGCGATACGGGAACGCCATTTTTTCTCTCTCTCTTTCTCCCCCTCTCTCTTCTAGATAAAGATTATATAGACTATGCATAGCCTAACTTGTATTATACACCAACAACTTTAAGGGTATAAAGTCGAGGATAAATTATATCTGGAGGTACGTAAACAAAAAAAAATGGTTGAATACGAATCATCTAAGCAATTTTTTCTATACTAAATACTAGTATAATATATATTTTTTAGCATCGCATCTTACTATCCAACTGGGATATTCGTGTACTTAAACTAATACACTATGGATGAGGACGGTATAGTTTAAAGAATATTGGAAAATAGTTTAGGAAAATTAAAAGTACCTTAGTATACACGGCAAGGAATTGTACGTAGAACTTTACGTCATCGGTAAACCAGTCTAAACAAGCTTTACTTTTTGAGTCCTATTAAATGAGTTAAGGTAATATCCAAGTGATCGTGCAAAGTTCATGAACAGACAATAAAACAATATTATTCTAATGCACTTTAATGAACAACGTATTGGTTTTATCTTCCCGTTTTAGACACTGTATTTTGGTTGGGTTTTTTTATAATACAAGAGCTATTAACGAGTCTCTCTAAGTGAGTAGAATGTACAAAGGGAAGAGAGTATGCTCAGAAGAAAACAAAACGTAAGAAATTTCATAAGGCTACCCCGACATCCACATCGACGGCGAACAAGTGTAATGTGACCGATGCGGTTGTCTTCTAATTCAATCAAGCAAGAAATGTTTTGCGCGTTTTGAGTGTATAGACAAGAAGGTTTTAGCTGAATGCTTTGGTGTGAGTGTATTTAAGGCAGTATAGAGGTTCACGATGGGTGCTGGCAGTCCCGTCAGAGATAGGCGGACGCGGGTGGGCTGAACACAAGGACGGAAGGGGGGGAAATACGCTCCATTTATTTATAATTTCAGTGTATAAAACCGCAATACTCTTCTAAGTTCTCAACTCCACCCACCACCTTTGTTTTATATATATTAGCAAGGCGTCTTACTACCAGTTAGGATCATACGCATATGTACCAATTAAGCTAATGTGTTAGAAACTAGGTAGGCTTAATTTAGAGGAAATGTACGCGCATTTGCATGGAGGGGAAAACTACTCCTCAGTACACCCAGCCGGGATTCTAGCCATGATCTTCCTGTCATTAGCAGTCTTGTATAACTTATTGCGAGAGTGACTCCTAATACCATGTGACCACAAAACCGGGTCTTTGTTTCTTAATATCGGACTTTATTGTCTGTTAGAGCCCGTTCCGCCTAGATGGATGAGGCTGGAGGCTGGTTAGGGTCCCTGTAATCACGGTGCGGATGTATATATGGTAGGATTCTAGTCGGAAGTTTTAGAGAAATTTAATTCAAATATATATATTTTTTGTGGCCAAAATTGATAACATTTTCATAATTCACTCGGTTATTTTTATAACTAATAACTCTCATGACTGTTATATACGGTCCTTACGCCCGGAATCTTATTATATAGACCTTTTTCACAAATAACCGTATAAATATTTTGACGGCTGCCAATTTTGGTTATTCTACATTAATTTTTTATGTGATTTAAAACTGTTTTCCAAATTTGTGTCAATCGCGTATTTCTTTTAAGACCATGGCCTATTTAACGTACCTCTTCCAGATCTTTATAAAAAAGATAAGAACATAAATATCTGATATCTTATTAAGTGTAAGTGGTTGTTCTAAATGTTAGTAAAACTGAAGTGGCTAGCAGAAAAAAAAAGACCGTGACATAGGGAAAAATAAATGGTACAGAACTCCACACGGACTTTCTCGCTCTATCGTTTAAAAATGGAGATATTTACTCAAAACTCATAATATACGTGAAACGAAATAATATACACAAGTAAACCCAAGCATAAATTGCACTATATTTATGTAAAACATTTTTGAGTCCCAGTTTTAAATTCTATAATTTTATTTTTAAATAATTAATGTTCTCATTTGTATGTTTGGACCGATAAAAAAGATCAATATTGGGTCCACAAGGGTCAACACTTCGTATTAAAATTTCTAATTCCGGTTAAGATTTTCGACATTTTATTATGTGTTACACATCTTCATGTCATCGCATTGCTATTAAAGCCCTCATTTATAAATTTTGACCAATAAAAAATGTAAATATTGAATATTGTGTCTAAAATGAAGGAGATAGATCATTGCTGTACAAACATTTCTCCTAAGAGGTTTAAGGAAAAATTACAAACTTTTTGAGAGACTTACTTATATTTAATTACTCTATGGCATTGGAGAATTATTGCGTTAAAACTTAAGTAGTATCTCTTCAACTAAAGCTAACAAAATTGTATTGATATATTTACCAATATCTCAGAAACGGTTGGTTTCATAAAGATATATTTCATATAAAAGTTTTTTCTATTTTTAATAGTGCTACAATTTTGCAATGATAAGTTATTTAGTATCTCAAATAGTTGCGGAGATACGAAAATTTAAGCTCCTGTAAAGTACCCTAAAAGTCACTTTCATTGTAAAATTAAAATATCCAGTTTATTTATAATCTTAATCAACGTCTACATACGAATTTTAATCAAAATCGTTAGAGCCGATTTTGAGAAAATCGATTTTTTTCTCTTTTCGCCCTTTATTAAACTACTCTCAATTTTAAGTTTAAATAGACACACAGACAGACGGCATTGCAAAGACCACTTTTTAGGGTTTGGGGGGTCATGAGACGTCAACATCCATCAACATTTCAGGTTAGATTTTTTTTACGGTCGCAATACTTTAACTTTTGTCTTCGAAAAGTTAAAAAGTTTAAATATTTGCGTATAGCTTGAAAGTTATTGGTTTTATAAAAATACGCTTCGAATAAAATATTTGTATTATAAATAGATCTACATATTTGTAATGATATGTAATTTCATATCTCAAATAGTTTCGGAGATGCGATAAAAATTTATAATTTACACATCAGAACGGAGCCCTTAAAGTTATTTTGCCGAAATATTGAGAGTATCCATTTTTTTGGAATATTTATAAATGTTTAGAAATGAAATTTAATCAAAATCGTTAAAGCCGATTTTGAGAAAATCGACTTTTTCTCTTTTTGTCCTTCAGTAAATTACCCTTAATTTTAGAGTTGGTTATCCCATTCCAAAAACCTCTGGATACCAAGTTTTAGCCCAATTGGTAAAATAGTTTAGGCTCTAGTTAGAGGTACAGACAGACGGAAATTCAAAAACAATTTTTTCGGATTTGGGGGGAGGGGGGGTCATGAAACGTCGAGATTCACATCAAAATCTCGAGTTCGATTTTTTTGACGATCACAATACTTTCGCTACCTGTAAGATGATTGCGAGAAAGTAAAAGGTTTGTAAATGTGCATGATATTTCAAGATCTGCATAGTTTGTTAATCAAATTCATTATTATCAAAAAATATTTTATTCAGCTGTCCGCCTTACTTTCAGTAGGCCAATTATATAATACCTATAGTATTATATCATAAGACTACCAAGCAAGGTAGATATTTTCTTAGGGAACAAGAAAATTACTGAATTTTCTACGAAACTGCACTAGAATACACTAGAAGAGATGGTGGAAGAATACATTTTGAAAAACATTTCCAATATGACTGATAAAGAGCAAATACAAGCTACCAGTAAGGAGTGTTAGTCGCGCATCTAGTCCTTCCGGGATGATGAAATGTAATTGAACGTTTTTTATCGCGAGAAGTTTTCTAAGTGGAACCTTAGGTTTTTCAAACCAGATTCTTAATATCCACATAAATAAATTACACGACGCAATCTTAAAAACTTTTTACTATGATCATACTTTGAAACAAAATTTTCAAAAACCATTGGTTATCAGAAAACTAGTCTCAGATTAATTTTCAAAAAATCGATTAATTTTTCTTAAGTTTTAGAGCTAGAATTAAAATCACGACTTCACCCCGAACCATGACTATGTAATATATAAATATTAGGTTAGTAAAAAAGCCATCAAACTGTTCTGGTTGAAGCCCCAAGGAAAGACATACAGAGGGAAAATATAATTATAAAACCCAATTTCTTTAGTTCTGGCGCACATAAAACGTAAAAATTCATAATAATCTCGAAGTATAAAGTTCTCACTACTACGATACACTCTCTAAATGAGAAAATAATAATAATAATAATATAATATTTAGCTCCGCGTCTTACTACCCGTTCGGGTTATACGCTTAAGTACTAATTACGCTAATGGATTAGGAATTGGGAGGAATGAATTTAGAGGAAGTGAACCCGTATTTTCGTGGAGGGAGAGTGGAAAACCATTTAGGAAAATAAAACCCAGTTTATCCGACCGAGATTCGAACCTCGATCTCTCCGTCCTCGGCGGTCGAGCTTAACACGACTAGCACGTTCGCCAAATACGCCACCGAGGCGTGTGAGAAAAAAATAAATTTAATTAATTAATTAATTAATTAATTTTTTTTAGCACCGCGTCTTACTACCCGTTCGGGTTATACGCTTAAGTACTAATTACACTAATGGATTAGGAATTGGGAAGGTTGAATTTAGAGGAAGTGAACCCGCATTTGCGTGGAGGGAGAGTGGAAAACCATTTAGGAAAAACCACCCCCAGTTCACCCGACCGAGATTCGAACCTCGATCTCCCCGTCCTCAGTGGTCTGACTAAACACGACTGGCGCGTTAGCCAACTACGCCACCGAGGCGGGTAAAAATAAAATAAAATTTTGTTTCTATTTGAGTTGGGCTTTAGATTAAGGGAAGCGGTTTGAAAAATAAAGAAATAAGTCCGTGCGAAGTAGACCCACAGCTATTGTAAAACTTAACATAAAATGACATTACAACATTATTTTACTTGTACTTACGCAATGGTAATGGCGTCATTTCCTATGCTTTATTTTTTTTTTTAATCAGATTCAAAACTATATCTAATGCTCTGCTTATTTTTTGTAAGTCTCTTTTTTCTGTAAACATAAAACATGTAAAAGTGAAAACTAGCTTGCAGTAATAACTGAGATCGGATTTAAATATTATTATTATTACTAGTGTTATTAGTAGTAATCATGTTTATGTTACCTTTCCGCGCGCCCTAAAGCGTCAGAATTGCATTACACTTGATCGTCCTTAAAGGAAATACCGTGGTTCGAATCCCGGTTGGGTTCACAGGGAGCGGTTTCCCATTTCCATGTGATTTGTCAGTTTGATTTAACCACTCTCCGTCAGAAAGGTGCACTTCTTCCCCCCACCCCCCACCCCCAAAAGTCATCCAGGCTATCCGCCCATCTACACTAATGGGGTAGGATTAGGAAAGTAGAATATACAGTAAATGCATTCGAATTTTCGTGAAGGAAGAGTGGAAAAATTTTGAAAAAAAAAAAAAAAACCTTAATACACCCGACTGAGATTCAAACCACGATCTCCTCGCGATCGACAGTTTAGTCAACTTCAAGGCTAGCACGTTAGGCCATGCGGCCACCGAAGCGGGTCCTCCTGAGTTAAAAGAGTCGGGTGTTTTGACCGCTCGTCTAGCCCTACCAGTATAAGAGACACGTTTCGTTGGGCTCCACCTGGAGCTGCGATGTCAGCTGCAGAGGCGAGTGAGGTTGGACTAAGTGATTGCGCTGGGCGGACAAGAGAGGAACCGACCGACGTTACAAAGAGCTGTCAGCCCACACTGGGCTAACTAGGTCCTGTCCGTCTGACAAGAGCCGCCAGGGGCCGGGCACAACATTTGGCGGCCGTATTTATATAAAGAAAATAGAAATCCAAACAAAATGATAGCGCCAAAATATTCGTGTCTTCATTTTGATCCATTTCATGCGGGACACATACATTAGTGATGACCGCTATTGTATTGTATATTGATAAAATATGATAAATAACTGGTATGACATAATTGGAAACTCCATTGGCCTTGGGATGTACCAGTCTTTCCTTGATGGATTACACTATGGCCTTATATTAAAAGCTGAGCCATAATGGAACCATGCAAGGTAAGCTTTCAGGGTAAACAAAGGGTACATGTTATATCATATATATATATATATATATTTATTATATGTCACAAAAAATATTGCTATCAATAATCTCAGTAACATCAGGGAAAAATTTGTATGAAACAATCTACAAAAAATTTAAATTTTTAACAAAATTTGAATAGCTATTTTCAAAATATTTAAAATTTTCAAAAGTCAGTAATCAATGAACTAACCTCAAATATTTGTTTATATAAAAATTAAAGTACATTCTAATTTATCATAGCACTTCCCAGGTGCCAATTTTAAACAAAATTGTTAATGTAATTTTTGAAATATTCAAAAATTTTCAAAACCAGTCACTAGAAATTAAACCTTAACGTAAGGCTTAGAATGAAAATCAGGATTCGGCCTCGAGATATGACCATAAAACATTAAATATTACCCACTTCGGTGGTTGCATGGTGTAACGCGCTACTCTCACAGTAGACTAGACTGCCGATGACGGGGAAATCGAGGTTCGAATCTCAGTCGAGTGCACTGGAGTAGTTTTTCCAGAATGTTTTTCCAACTTTCCCCCATGCCAATGCGGGTACACTTCCTTTAAATATAACCTTCCTAAACCCTAAGACTTTAACGTAATTAGGATATAAGCGTATAACTGAACGGGTAGTAAGACGTGGTGCTAAAAAAAAAGACACCAATTTATTTCCCTAAAAGATTCTGGAAATCTGCGGTGGAACTTTTGTATAGTTATATTTTACTAATAATTTAAACTCTGTGTCTGGAACGAGCCTCTGTTTTAAGGTGCGGCCGAAGGGAGCACGAGTAATTTTACAGTTTTTATAGCACTCAATTTTTTTGGCCAAATAAATCAAATCTTTTTCCAGTAGCAACGTAGAGTTTAGTTTTCTGCACAAGCTAATATCAACAGATCTTGAATATCTTTCAAGGGTGTCCTGTAATTTCGTCAAAACTTTTTAAATAAAGAGAAAAAGTTTTGACCTAATTCCAGGACAGCCTTGATAGATATTCAAGATCTGTTGATATTAGCATTTGCAGAAAACTAAACTATATATTGCTACTGGAGAAATATTTTATTTATTTTGACCAAAAAATGTCAGTTCTATAAAAACTAAACATTCTTGCGCTCCCTTCGGCCGCACCTTAACGGTAGAGCTATCAACACTCTCATCTATAATCTAATGTTTCCCGCGGCCTCTTAAGAGCCGCTCTCACCCCTTGATGTAGTGGTCAGTGCAACTGGCTATGAACCTAGGGATCCCGGGTTCAATTAACAGCTGGTATCTTAGGCTATTTTTTTATTAAGGGGAATTATCCCGCGGTCACCATGGGTTGGTAAATTAGGCTTAAGTTGTGTTTAAGACTCCCGCTGGCCCCCACCTCCATATTCACCATCATCACATCATCTCATTGCGGGTACGACGTATAGACAGCCTCCTGTGGTGTACCCTGGACAACGCTCTGTGCCAACAGAGCAGCGAATAAATAATCTACAGATAGGCGAGCTCACTGGATGTCAAGGTTCCTCCCAGTAATGCAAAAAAAAAAAAAAAAAAAAGAAGCTTATGAAGATAATATCAGCAAACCAGTGAAATTATTTTACTATATCTTTTTTAAATACAACAAAATTGTAAAATAGCTGTTTTAAGATGAGGAAAAAAAAACTATTTCACTTGTCCCAATTTCACTGTTATCGAGCTAAGAATGCGGAAAAAACCGCTCTTGGATGAGTGTGATCAATGATCATATATATCATATCCCGTACACGGCCATGAGATGGGCTCTTAATAGGACGGACGTATAAATGACTCATACAGGGAAGTCCGCGCGGCGCGGTAGGTAAGATTTATCAGCCAATTAAACCGCTCTCGCTTTTAACAGAGCAGGAGGTGAATATGCACGCTTCCTTTGTCATGTTAGCTGCAGCCTACACTGGCCTTTGCCGCGGCGATATATTATTATTATTATTTAATATTATTATTATTTTATTATTATTATTATTATATAGAACCATACCCTTTTGGATTATATGCTTATGTACTACTAATTGCGTTAATGGTTTAAATGATCAGGGAGGTTATATTTATAATAAGTGTACCCGCATATGCATAGATGGAAGTGGAAAACCATTTTATAAAAATCACACTCAGTCCACCCGACCGAAATTCTAATCTCAATCTACCTACCCATCAGCTGTTTAGTCTACTGAGAGAGTAGCGCGTTAGACCACGTGGCCACCGAAGCGGGTCGCGGCGATATAGTGCGGGTTGCAATCCGGAGAAGAGAGGCTAAGGTGTAATCACAACCAAGGGGCTGAAAGGTGCATCCTCCTGGTTCTTTAGGTTTTATCAGGGCTTCACAAACATTTACACTATACGTCTCCCTTCCTTTTACGAACTTCGCATCAGCGTCTTCCCCCCCCCCCTTTTTTTTTCCCCCAAAATTTGGAAATTCTGAAATGTAATACTACTAATAATAATGGCACTACACCAGAAACTATGAATTTAAATTAAGATAAAATGTCGTGTCCAAAATTCCACAATGCTCATGGACAAATTTTAAAAAAACTGTTTAGATTAACTTATATATTAAATTAAACTAAACTATCTACTAAAGCAAAATTTATTTATTTTGGCCATAAATGGTTTCGTAGTCAATTTTAAAAAATACATTAAATTTCTATCACTAAAAAATAAAAAATTAAACTAAGTTACTAAACGTTTAATATAAATTGTAAAAAGGTTTAGTTTAGGGAGAATTTTTACCCTCATTAATGGAGAGAAAATTGTAATACATCTACATGTGTAAAAAAAACCATCCGCAGTGCAAGCTGCTGGGGTTCAAACCCTGACCTTCCCGCCAACTGTGACCAGCGTGACGTGAGTCTAACGCCTTAAACCGATCTACCCACGCTTCGGGTGTTGTAATTATATGTTGAACCAAAGTTTGCTTGGAGTGAAGTCGTAAAGGTACTACCCAGGTTTTATTATTATTATTATTATTTGTTATTATTATGTTAAAATCAGACCAACTGCTAGAAGTGCATGCAAACCTTTCCCCCCTCCCCCCTTTCCTACCCTCGGTTTATATTGCCTCTAGATTTTATATAAATGATGTAACAACCATAATTCTCAGAGCAGAGATGCAAGTAGCTTCCCGTTGTGTGAAAGTTTTATGTATAAAACTTTTATTGTGTGTGACTATTATTATTATTATCTTATCATCATCATCATCATCATCATGATTGTCGTGGATGTATGCCAAGGCTGCCGATCCCGACCACGTAAAGTCTGTTCAGTGTAGGAATTGTTTTCTGAAAGGCCTTTTTCCCTACCAGAAATCTATTATATAGTAGGATATTGGTAGGAAAAAAGACCTTTCAGAGAGTAATTCCTAACGTGAATGGAGTTTAGTAACTCTATCCTCCCCGGTTTGGGAACCAGCCCCGGCGTGGGGGGGGGGGGGGGGGGGGGTTGCAACTTGACTAATTATGGTCTTGCCTGGTTGAGAAACTTGAGGTTATTGATTGAGAGAGTGGGTGACATTGTTTATGACCGTGGGAAGATGCATTAACTTAAAATCTAGTGCCGTGATGCATAGCGCTTGTTGCAATAGTGTTGCTAGATTGAACAAGAACAAATAATATATTATTATTACTATCATTATTAGCACCGCGTCTTACTACCCGTTCGGGTTAAACGCACTTACGCTAATATGTAATGGTAGGGTGATTGTGAGATGATATGGAGGACCTACAGCTTAACGTGGGATCCGAACCACGGTGGAGGCCTGGCATTCCACACATTCACAAGCTGTGACTAATACACGTCTTGTCAGAGGTGAAGGAAGGGGTTTGGCAATCAGATATATTTGTACCGGGACCTAGGGTTGAACCCCGGACCCCCAAGCACAGAAGTCCGACACCTTACCCCCTAGACCGCCAGGTCACCGACAAATAATATATAATGTTGGGAGTGGAAATGGATCGAATCCTATATTTTCTAGAATCCAAATCTGAATCTTAAATTTTCTTTTGAATCTCGAATTCTTTTTGATGTACAATTTTAATTAAAGTGAAATTTAAAAAAATTGAATTTTTAAAAATAATTGTTTAAGACTTGGTGTCTCTGACAAATGAAATTTTGTTTGTTATGTGTTTTACATCATAAACAAAAAAGAGAACACTTTTTTATTATATTAATTATATAAAATACAAATTTATCCTTTTTTTGTGATTTGATTACCCTTCCAAATACACATTTCTATATAATTCCTTGAACCAATTGATTGAAATTGTTATTTGAAGTCAAAGTCTTAGTAAATGTATATGAGATAAATTTTCGAGATATTTACGAAGCTTGAATCTCTTGAATACCATAGGATTCTAGGGATTTGAGGAATTGAGGATACAAGTAATCAAGGCTTTGAGGATTCGAGGATTCTAGAGTCCCATTATAATTGGAAGTCTATGTTTGAAATTTTAAGCAGAAAATCACCAACAGTTTTTTTAAGAATAACATAACTACTCATTCAAGATATCGTAGTGATTAATCTAATTTTTAGCTATAATAATAGTTTTATAATTTAAGACATTGCTTAAAAATCTGTAGAAAGAGTTGATTGATAAATTTTGTTAAGTTGGTTGATATAAAAACAAAATTGCCGATCAAAATGTATAATTAGGTTAGTTTATGGTGCTAACATATTGTCAAATAGTGAACATTACACATTTAATAAATAATTCATCATCAATTTAGCAGTATATCAGGTGATGATAAGTCTAAAATACATTAAACACGTTAAAAATGATTAAATCTTACAAATAACAAAAGTTGTTAAAAATACAATGTTTAGTTCATGTGAGTTCAGAAATTAAAGAAGCATGAAGACATAATTATATTAAAGAGTTACAATAGATGAGAAATACTGCTGTTCAATAATAAATACGTAAAAGGAATAAGAATTATTAAACAAACAAACTTACATAAGTCGTTGTGAATGACACAAAGTGTTGGTACGACGGTGAGATGTTGACTTATTTGTGTGGGGGTTCAAGAAAATAAATGTGTGTAAAAACAAAAGACTAATGATAAGCGGGCTATACAAGGTAAAGTTTTAGATTACCATGATAGAGTAGTGATAGGTAGAGAAACTGCTATAGATATCAGTAGGCGTGAAGAGTGATCTATGGAGTCAAGGATAGATAGCATTAAGGTGCTGGATGAAAAGGAATGAAAAGGAACTAATCTTCTCGACTCTGGCTCTTTAATATTATTGTGTCCTATGCTCCTTTAATTTCGTTTTACAGTTACCATTATTATGACACCTATGTGTCGAAACATATCGGATTGTATATTCCAGCGTCTTTTAACGCTGGAATTGCAAAAAAAAAAGGGGGGGGGAGGGAGTAACGGGACAAGAAATATCAGATAAGACTTAGAATATTACAAAATTCTCCTCAGCAATTATATTATTCTCAAACTATAACCTATAAATAACCTATAAATTAACCTATAATAACCTATTATAAATTAACGTATAAATTAAAATGTTGTACTTGTCAACTTTTATAATTGTCAAATCTATTACTTATCTATACTTTAACATTGTTTCATCAAATATTAATTTTTTAAAGTCGTTGTATATTAATACTCAATCAATTAATCTTAATCTTTTTGCAGATATTAATATTTTACCCCAAAAATGTTTATAATTTTAATTTCTGAACTCACATGAACTAAACATTGTATTTTCTAACCACTTTTGTTATTTGTAAGGTTTAATAATTTTTAACGTGTTTAATGTATTTTAGACTTAGCATAAATCGATGATGAATTATGTATTAAGTGTGTAATGTTCACTATTTTACAATATGTTAGCACCATAAATCAACCTAAGGGCCAGTTTCATAGTCAGACTTAGTGAGCCTAAAGTGCGAGTCGATACTAAATACAGGACGACACCTACCTAGACCAAAATGGAATGGGCCAGTTTCGCATATGAAACTGGCCCATTCCATTCAATTTCAGGGAGGTGACGTCTTGTATTTAGTATAGCGCCGCACTTGAGGCGTAATAAATCTGACTATGAAACTGGCCCTAATTATATATTTTGATCTGCAATTTTGTTTTAATATCAACCAACTTAACAAAATTTATCAATCAACTCTTTCTACAGACTTTTAAGCAATATATTAAAGTCTTAAATTATAAATCAAATCCACTCCTCACTTTCGACTTGTTTAGAAAGTTTTCTAAAATGGTATATAATAATAGTAGTAGTATAATTTAGTGATGTTACCAACTTATTCCAAAGAATCCAATAGAATAAGAGAGGTAAACTTTAAATAACCCCCCATTGATAATTTGGCTGGAGATGAGGAACTACCTAAGAAACCTGTATCAGTGAGCGCGTTAGCTAAGGGATCAAACTTGTCTTGTCTGGTTCGCTGGTTACGGGGACGTCGGGGTTTGAATCCTCACCGTGTGGATTTTTATCAAAGATTTTCCAATCTCCCTCCACAAAAGATGTGGGTTACATTTACTAAATCCTACCTTACTAACCCCTACCCCTTTAGTGTAAATATGCGGAGAACCAGGATGGATAGTAAGACGCAGTGCACAGAGAGAAAAAACCGTGTAACAAATCACCTCTTAATCCCCCTTTCAGCCGGATGGGGATGAAACCCCAGCTTTTTGAGTCTGGTTCAGAAATGCCTTTTGCTAATCTAGCTTTACCGGACAAAGGAGTAACTAAGACCCATCTGGTTTTCTCTATTTAGTAATTAGATTAATTCGATTCGGTGATACTACCACACGACTCAAACCAGGTGACCTCCCTAACCACGCGGGCACAGGGGTCTGGACGCGTGTTGGTGCTCGAACCGGGATCCTCTAGTCCCATGACTAACCTCCCTAGCCACGCGGACACAGGGGGTCTGGACGCGTGTTGGTGCTCGAACCAGTATCCTCTAGAGTCTAGTCCCATGCTGACCTCCCTAACCCACGCGGGCACAGGGGGTCTGGACGCGTGTTGGTGCTCGAACCAGTATCCTCTAGTCCCATGGCTGACCTCCCTAACCACGCGGGCACAGGGGGTCTGGACGCGTGCCCTGCTCGTCATACCTCGAGACCTGGCCGTGTTTTTGTTCACATGTAAATGTCCGTCTGTCTCCTCCCACCGAGTTCTGTCTGCCTTGTCGCGGTCCCCAAGTTTAGGCGCCTGGTACCCAGGGCGTGGCACCCGGCATATATCACAGTCATCAACGACTCCTACACACACACACTTGGTCATGTACTCATAGGTGTACTCACATGTCGTCACACAGTTCGCCAGGCTGTGCCTTCCAGCCTTCGGTCGACAACTTTCAGTCAGCTAGAGTCGGTATATTCCAAAAATATACTAGATCTACTTTCAATGTCATCACTTTTGAAAGATTATGTTAATTTTGAAAACTCTAGGGTAAATATGACGATCTTTGATCAATGTTTTCTTATCACCATGTATTACCGACCTTTTCAGGTTATACACATATATTATAATTACTCTAATGGGGTATGGTTGAGAAGGGAAGAATTTTAGAGATATCCAACAGTATTTGCGTGGAAGGAGAGTGCGATACCATTCAGGAAAAAAAAAACACTCAGTAGACCCGATCAAGATTCAAACCCCGATCTTACCGTTATACCAGGCCAAGTCTAACACTAGAGTGGTGCCTTATACTATTCGGCCACTGAATTGGGTTTGGTCAATGTTGATTTGTTCATATTAATATTTGCATTCCCCCCAAATGTGTATTCCATGGAGATCCAATTTTAGCTTTAAGGGCTTCTAAAGCTCGTGAGTAGATAAAAAAATAGAATCTAAAAACTAATCTAAAACTGTATTTTTTTTTTAAATTGTGCCTTTTAATGTTAGTGGTTTATATATATAATTTTTTTGAACAAACCTTATTGGGGATGAAACCTCATTCTTCTTGATCGGAATATATCTCGCTAGCGCCAACAATTCAATGGTAATATATCAACTTGGAGGCCAAATGCAACACCATTTGTTTAGGTTTTGCGCGCGTGGCTGCCATTCTAACTATCCACATATCTTTATTAATTTAAAGATACAAGATGAAAAAGGTGAATTTTTAAAATGCATCAGTTCTCGCTTGTAAGGATTTGTGACAATACCACTCTCGGTGTACTCAAGAAGATTCGAACTTTGCGATGTTTGTTTACCTGCTTCTGATTCTCCTTTTCAACTCTTGTTTATCGTTTTACTATTTTATTCGAGTTATTTTATAGGTATTGATAATATAAAAGTGACAGTTGCATATGACATAACTAGACGAATGAATACGTGAAAATAAATCTAGTAGCTTTTCTAAATATCCGATAAGGTTCATCGTATTATTGTTTTTTTAATCATAGCGTCATGATACTTGTTAAGGCAATACGCATATGTACTAATAACGCTAATGAGTCAAGGACTGAGGAGGATTGAATTTAGAGGAAGTGTACCTGCATTTGCATAAGAGATAGTGGAAAACCATTTTTTTAAATCACCCTCAGTATACCCGACTGGTACTCTAACCTCGATCGACAGTCTAGTCCGACATGAGATTGATGCCTTAGACCATGCGGCCATCGAAGCAGGTTTCTTCTTATTAAAATTGAACTGTAAATAACTTCAACTCTTACACTCTGAGCTCATTGTTTGCCATTTATTCACATAGTAAAAAATAGTAAAACTCTCATAGTTTTCTATTTCAAACGGATTTATAGTTCCTCGAACTTTTTTTTTTCCGTGCAATTTTCGTGAATATCCCAAATTACTGGAACTTTGCAAGAATAAAAATACACGTAAAGAAAAACCCGACTCGTGGGTGTTACATTATGAGATGGCCATATAGAGTATGTTTCAAAGATATATTTCACTGTAGATTAGTTTAGTTTGGTGATTGTGACTTTAACTTTATTATTTTATTGAGTTGTTTTAAATTTCATATAATAATATATATGTATATATCATTTATGTTTTAGGATTTAGTTTATGTCCGTAGGTAAAAAACGGGAGAAGCTCTAAGCATCAACAATGACTCTTTCTGTTAAGTTGACTTTTAATTAAATAATTCTACTGAGGCTTTGTCTTCTGAACCAAAAATGCATTTAAAAGTAAAAATAGCAAGACCAAAATTAGATATTTCATAGAAGGTATAAAAAAAGTAGTAGTAGTAGTTTTTTATATAACTTCATACCATATTTGTATAGTAACTTATAAAAATCCCATTTTGAGCACGTGTGCCACTTTAACCACGTTGCCATAGATTCGTCACCCCTGGAGTAGGGTACAGTCCAATTTACATAGGAAGGGTTTCTTATAAAATACAAACTTTTCACGTCTAACATGATAAAGTTTTACTTAATTTTTAAATGTTATTTACTGGTATTTATAATATATATATATATATTATGTAATAAAATCAAAAGGGACAGATGTAGATCACATGACCTTGAAGTATGAATACGTGAAAGTCGATCTAGTAGCTTTTCTAATTGTCAGATAAATTTCTTCTTATGAAAACTCTATTATACCTCTGGTCTTGATCCCAAATTAAGTTACCTCACACCACGATTCAATAAAATCCAGTTTATCTAGACATGTTGTCATCCCATTTTAATTATCCAGAGAGTTGTAGCCGTTTTTGAATTGCCATGTTTATGTAGGAAAATAAAACGTAGACTTTATTCAGATTTAAAAAAAATCGTATTTATTTCATTTAAAGGTGTGTGACTTGCCACCATCTAAACATAATCAACGGTTATACAATAGATAATTACTCTTAGTTGCCCATCGACTATTAAAGTACCATCGGGAACTAACCAGTTCTTGGTGTAAACTCTTTAAAGATCGGTAAACGAGTGAGATGCGATATTAACATTAACTCCATACAAAGGTGAATCAACAAAGGAAGGGGTGGACAGATAATGGCATCTGCGCGTGTGGACAGTATTAAATGTGGGTTGTCTTCTACTTAGACGCTAAACAATAGTTGGTGTATATGACTAGCTTGCTTGAATTTAGTAGTCAAAATACTAGTTTGTTTCTTTTTAGTTTAAATATAGTAAAAATATTTAACATTATATACAGGGTGTACCTAGCATGTGGGACTCATTTTATCTGGGGACAGAAGATATAAAAACATAGAAAAAGGTTCACACAAATATGTGTCCCATTCGAACTTGTTTCAAAGTTATATTAATGTTTGTACTCCATTAATGTGGAGATGACTAACATTATTGCAAGTACTCAAAATGGCCGTCATCAGCCTGAATGCAAGCCTGCAGTCATGTCTTATAGTGCCGCATTCTTTCAAAAATACAAGTTTTTTTTTTTAATAACCAGGAATAACCCATAGAACATACCTAGTTTTTCTGTCTCTCGTCCACCGCTGAAGTTAATTAAGATAAAAATTCATGTTCAAATCCCGTGACTTTCGTGACCAAAAAAAAAACTCTTAGGAAATTAAAATAAACTTATTTTATGAAGCAATATTTTATTTATTTTTGGCCAAAAAAGATTATTATTTTAATTGCAAAAATATTGACCTTAGCTTGTATTCCTTTTATCCCACCTTAAGGGACGAGACTAAAGGTCAGTTGTTTTTGCAGTTTTTATAGCAAAACTTTTTTTTTTTTGCCAAAATAAATAAATATTGCTCCAGTACAAACATAAAGAGTTTAATTTTCTTCACATGTTGGTATCAAAATTTTCTGAATATTTGTCATGAGCATTATCTAACAGACTTTGTAAATGAAGAGAAAAGTTGTCATTAAATTCCAGAACACCCTTGACAGGTATTCAAGAAATTTTGAGGTCTCCATGTGAAGAAAATTAAATTCTATGTTTGCACCCAAAAAAATATTTTGCCATAAAAACTTACAAAAAAAATCTCGCATCCCCTTCCGTCCCACCTTAAGACTAGTGGTGTATGAGTGCACTAGTAATGTATGCAAACTCGTTGTGATCTTTGTAAGTTAAAGTGATCCCTAGTCGCGTCCAAGCTGATCTTGATGGATTGTCCTTATTAACCTATATTACACTGGCCACGCCTTGGACAAGTAACGAGCCATACGTCCAGTCCCGTACGCTTTTTATACTCCTCTTTAAGGGAGAAGGAACCCAACAACAACAACCATACAATTTTGTATTAGTAGGCAGTTTAAGGAACATGCTACGCTATACAATAAACTATAGATATCTCTCTTTGTCCTCTCAGAGAAGATAATTTTATAAAGTCTGGTTTTCAGTCATGGTGGTGTCGGGGTATCCCAAAGGCTTACCTTGGTATTGCGTTATGTCGCCATGGACTGGGAGATCGGAGTTTGTACCCTGACAGTGCTCGTAGAAAGGTAAATTTTCACATGGGCTTTAACGGGGGATGGCCCGTTTTCTCTCTTACGTTAATACGAGGGTATTTCGGCCAACTACCTTCATTGTCCTTACCTCTTGTACTGAGTAATTTAACAATCATCGTGCCCAACACTTTATAGCTTATTCGGTAGCGTGTCTGCCTATTTTGCTGATTCCCTGAATGGCTGAAAAATGTTTCATTGGTGAATGCGGGTTTTCCCTTTCAAAGTTACGAATTAACGACCGAAGACTGGATGTTATGTGGTTTTTTTTCTAGATTTTAGTCAGTGTATAAATCTTGTGTTGATACGATCAGTCGGTCCAGAAAGTGCATGTTAAATACCCAAAATAAAAATAATCGTGTTGGACGTAAACCAGTTGAACAAAGAAGAAGATATAGAGGAATTTCTCCAATCTATTCGCTCCATTTTAGTGTACGATTATTCTAACTATTATTTACAATATTTCAGGCACTGGTCTGGGACGGCACTTCTATACTCCACAATGACCCTACGTCACGCTAACATTTAAAAATCATACTCCAACTGGTTTATAAACAAAGTATTTCAGAGGTTGCCGCAGCGAGTCAACGATCATCCTCACGGCCGAGTCATCCTATGAATTCTCCTAACATATTATAGTCTCTGCTGCCACGCGAATTTGACCACCTTATACTATATCTTGCCATGCAAATTTTGCTGCCTTAAATTATCTCCTGTCACAAGAATTATTTTTTTCTAGCACCGCGTCTGACTACCAGTTTGGATTTTACGCCTATATATTAAATTACGCTAATGGTTTTAGGGATTAGGAAAGTTATATTTAGAGGAAGTGTACCCGCATTTGCGTTGAGGGAGAGTGGAAAACCATTTTTTGGAAAACAGCCCGACTGAGATTCGAACCTTGATCTCCCCGTCATCGGTAGTACATTCTACTGTAAGAGTAGCTCGTTAGAACACGTGGCCATCAAAGCGGGTTGCGTGAAATTGACCGCCTTATATTCTCTTCTACCATGGGAGTTTGACCCCCCTTATATTATGTCCTGCCATGCAAGTTTGGCCACCTTTTATTATGTCATGCCATGCAAGTTTGGCCGCCTTATATTTTCTCCCGTCTCGCGAAATTGACCGCTTTATATTTTCTTCCGCCCGATAACTCTAATCCGAATTATGTTCATCCATGAATGAAAGTCTGTGGACTCTATTCACACTCTTCCGCGATGAGATAGTGTAACATTACACGCTATACACATCACTGTATATAATTATCCCTCCTTCAACGCCATGAGAGATTGTTCAATTTATACCCCCTTGCCGTACGAGTCTGTCCGTGCTGTATGTTCGCGCCTCATGACCGGGAAGGAGCGGCTCCCCCGCCCCGAAGAAAAACCCAGTGGGACGTAAATGGAGCTCGTGGCCGGCGAGAGAAATGACCGTCATATTTCCTAAAAGGTGTTGGGAGCCCTCAAAAAACCCCGCTGACCGCTCCAGCTTTAATCAGTTTTTAGAACGCTGCTCCATTACATGGCCAAGTGTTCCATAAAATAAAGCATTTAAAAAAAAAGCATTACTTCACAAATGAACGGTACTCGACCAAAAATTAGAACACTCATAGACACCCACCATAACTTCTTTATTTAAGTCTCTTTTTTTACCTTAAACCGACCAACAATTTTAGATCCAGAGAAGCTAATTTTGTTTAATGTAATATTAAGAGTGGCAAATCGTGCTGCGATAAAAGTAAGAATAATTTTCTAAAACAATAGAAATCTAAAATATTTTTACATAGATAAGAACAAGATATACAAAGTCACCTTAAAATTTAAAAAAACTACGTTATTCTATTTTAACAAAGGAAAAGGCATATTTCCTTAGAAAATCACTAACATCAGTGGTTTGGCGTGGAGTGTTGCCAGAATAAGCAGTTTGTGTTATTATGTTCTCCCACTCTTTAAGTATTCCATTTGTCTTTGCTCTACATACATGGGAGTGTTTTTTTATTTAGCACCGCGTCTTACTACCCGTTCGGGTAATACGCTTAGGTACTAATTACCTAGTGATTAGGAAGGTTGAATTTAGATTAAGTGTACCCGCAATTGCGTAGAGGGAGAGTGGAAAAAAAAACATTTTGTATAAACCTCCCTCAGTACAACTGATTGAGATTCAAATTTCGATCTCCCTTTAATCAGAAGTCTACTCAAACATGATAGTGACGCCTTAGACTACGTGGCCACCGAAACAGGTTGTAAATGAATTAAGACATCATTCATTGGACCAGTGGCATAGTGCTTAACTCACCTGACTACCAGACTAGGGCTCAAGGTTCGAATCTCGTTCGGGTGTATTGAATTGGTTTTTCTAAAACTGTTTCCATTCTACCTTCACGCGAATGCTGGTATACTTCCTCTAAATATAACCTTCCTCATCCCTATAATCATTAGCGTGATTAGTACATAAGTTTATAACTTTTTTTACTATGTATATTTTAATTTCAGATCATATAAACCCGGAAAAAGAAGTAGTGGATACTAACGATATTGGTAAATTACTACCCGTCCGGAACATCCGCATATTTACACTAATGGGATAGAGATAATTAAGGTAGAATCTAGACGAAATATAGGCACAATTTACTCCCAAGGTGATTAGACACACTGTCAGGATTCCAGCCCCAACCTCACCTTCACCAGCAAACCGTAGAGATGTCCACACACACACACACACACACACACACACACACACCAATCCTCCCCTCCCCCTCGCTCAGCACCTTGTGTTACACTCACTGCCAGAAAGCTACAGTAGCCCCATGGCTTCTTTGGTGCTGACTGACAGTTCACAGCTCACTTCTGACAGTCAACAGTTAGATATATATACGTAAATTTTGACTGTCAGAAGTGGCAGCTGCTAAACACATGTTTTTTACAGATCATATGGTTCGGCGTAGGAATACATAATTTGGTCTGGTAGCTTTTCAAAGCCGTTAGCTGTCAGTTAGAACCAAAGAAGCCATGGGGCTACTGTATAGCCAAAACTAAGGATTCTCAACCTTTATAAGCTTACGGTACCAATGTAAAAATTGTCCAAAGTGTTTTGTTTTTCGCATTTTATATTTATTACTCAAAGTATAATATGTTATAGTAGCATATTAAACAATTAAATATGTTTTAATTACCTAGCTATATAAAATTAAAATACATTTTACTTATTCTCTTTCTGATTTAATTGAAATATATAAATAAAAATCTGTATAAAATACATAAATACAGTTATTGAGTAATAGTTTTGGAAATAAATAAATTAGCACCCTAGCCAACCACAATGTGAGATCACTATAAAATTAATAATAGTCATCGTTTGGAAAACAATTATTATTAATGTGAGATTTGTGATTGATGTTTAGACCACACAAGTTTGATATCAATCCTAATGTTTGAAAACGCAACAAGCATATCATCCTCAAGATTTATCAATCCATATCTTTTTTGGATTTTATTATCACTGTAGTTGAGAAAGATTGCTCACACAAATATAAAGTTGAGAAGTTGGAAAAGTAGGTATGTTGCTTTCTCATTAGGTTAGGGTTCTCCTGCGCCAGTTCAAGCCAAAAAAAAAACCATCCAATAATGGTTCACTCTTCTTGTCACATTCAACTTTTTAGTGTGGATGTGTCTCGCATCGGGTGCCGTTCAGATAAAAACACTAAAAGACAAAACTTTCTTCCCTTTCTTTATTTTCATTATCTTTGATATGGTTTTTTTATATTTCCTATTTTATATTTTCTTAATATTTTTTATCCTCTCAAAATCTCTCGGTACCCCTGGTACCATCTAAGTACCGCGGCATACCGTTTGAGAATCCCTGACCTACATGTTCTCAGTGATACTCCCTTGGCGTATGACTTAATGAAGGTGTGAAAGTTCAGTGTAAGATGTGGGAGTGTCCTTATTGATATGTCCACCCCACCCCATTATGAGTCACGGGCGCTATTGATTCCTACATCAATCTCCCACTGTTCCATACCATCATTAAATCACGCCGCCACGACACCCTTCTTTCTCCATTGTCACTCTTCCTCTTCAGATGAATATTCATAATCCTCGGGTTTTACTCTCATCTTATCGTTCGTAGCAGCCGTCGTCTCGCTAATTACAGTCCAATTTTTCTTACGAACGGATATATCTAACAGCTGAGAAGTTTTACTAGCTCTACTTTCATTTAATTAACGTCCAGTCGAAGTGATTTGCAGCTGTCACTTTTGAGAGATATTATCAATGAACTACCTATAAAACTAGTATTTATGTGAACAGTAGACCTCGATCCATCAATTCAAAAACCGCTAAATACATTGTGTTAAGATTTATATCATGTTCTTATCGTTTCTACAGTCTTAGATTTCTCTTTGTATTTTCAAGTTGAAATTCCTCCTCTAATTTTTCCATGGATTTGAAGTGGATGATTCTGTTTGGTGATCAAGTTATACCAAAAACAAATGAATACTATATTTAATAGTAGCCTTCATTACATTCATATAAAATAGCCGTTGTAAACACAGTTTAAAACGGTATGGTCCAAAAAAAAATTTTTATGTTATGCTCTACGTACTCGAGCAATTGCTTAGAATTTTAAATTAAAATCGTTTGAGATGAGTTATCAAAATTTTTGAACAGCCACCATATTGAAACGTATGATCAGAACGAAAAAATATGTACACACGTCCTTCAGACCGTTTTCAAAGAATTTCTTTGTCAAATTTCGTCAAAATTGCCGACGCATTTGGCAGCTACTGTGGGGTACAAAAATATCCGGATAGACATCGAGACAAAATACCAAATAGCCCAGTTAAAACATAACCTCGCTACGCTCAGTCAGTAATATTAATTAATAATTGCATAAAGTATAATGTTATCAATGTTTACCTCAAAAATACATCTGTTTGTATTTTCTGAAAATTTCTTCCAACTAAAATCCTATTATTGTTTAGTTTAGATAAAGGGTTTCCAGTAAATCAATTATTATTATTTTATTATTGTTTTTAAGTTTTCCGCGTCTTTTATTTTATCCCCACGTCTTACTACCCATTCAGGTTATACGCTTAAGTACTAATTATGCTAATGGGCTAGGAATTTGGAAGGTTGAATTGAGAGGATATGAAACAGCATTTGCGGAGGTAGATTGTAAAACCATTTAGGAACCCCCTTCCCAGTTCACCCAACCAAGATTCGAACCTCAATCTCCCCGTCCTCGGCAGTCCAACTCAACAGGAAACAAGCGCGTTAGCCAACCAACTACGCCACCGAGGAGGGTTTCCGCGTCTTAATACCCGCCCGAGCTATCCGCATATTTACCTTAACGGAGTAGGAATGAGGAAGGTAAAATTTAAAGGAAATGTAGGCACATTTACGTGAAGGGTGAGCGGACACACGTTCGGGATTTGAGCCCCAACCTCCTCCCTGTCGCTATCAGCGACAATATAGACGCCTTACCCCACATGTTCAACGATGCGGGTATCATAGTTTTAACCCATTCGTTCGCCACAAGAGGTATTATTAACTTAATCTATGAGATAGGGTGATAATATCAGCTCAGAGGAAGTGCACCCGCATTAGCGTAGGAAGAAAATAGTACAATAGTTCACACGTGTGAGATTCGAATCTATCTTCAGAGTCACAACCGAGCACATCCTTCGAACCCACTTGTGCTTCCCTTCCGGTCGAGAAAACTAGATCAAATATGGGTGTATTGTAAATATCAAGGTTACTTCTATTAACTGATAAGGGACACTAACTTGTACTTTATAAATAGACTTATTTTATCACAAGACCTACAAACTAACTTAATTCACCACCATCCAGTCCTTTGGACGTCAATTAATCGCTGTGAAATAGAGGGCCCCAATTTATCCGATGATACATTTTTCTGCTATCCCTGGAATCGAACCTGATGCCCTTAGCTTACTAGGCAGATGCACTTACTGACTGAGCTAAGGAGTCAGATAACTTTTACATTGAAATCCGTATCGGTGGTCGTATGGTCTAACGCGTCACTCGCGTTCTAGACGGGATCGCTGTTGATGGAGATATTGGGGGTTAGAAAGAATCCCGTTCGGTTAGACTAAGGGTGGTTTTTCATACACGATATCCCACTTTATCTCCACGTCAATGTGGGAACATTTCTAACGAAATTCTACCTTCTTCACTCCTATCCCATTAGCGAATCATTCCCGGATTCAAGCCGGCCACCTCAATCAACGGGAAAGTATCAACCACTATTAAGGCACACAGCTTGAAATGCGATCATCTGCGTCATTTTCTATCACTATTTCTCTAGTCTGGCCAAGCTTATACTCCCTTTCGCCTTTCCTCTGCAACCACCATTTGTCATGTCAATTAGAAAGAGGTGAAAGAAAATTATGAAACTTCTTGTTTCAAGGTAAAGATAAAAATTTCCCTGCTAGTTCTCAAATATCTTAACATTTTATGTTGGGAGCCTATAAAAAAATACTATATTTGTTAGAGGAAGGCTAAAGCTAAGGCTTTTTTTCATAAGAATTAATCTCTTAGCTTCGCAAGGAAAAAGAGCCCTGTTGGAATCACTCTACTTTAGTTTGGCGTGAACCATATTTTGAAATAACGCACTATAGAATTAGTTACTGAGTTAGATACTAACGTCTGTACGGCAATTTCTCTCAAACCAAGCTGGTCCACTTAAGGGAGGATGGATGTCCCAGCGCCTTCACAATCTGTTGCAATGAAAAAAAACATTTTTGGCTAATTTTATAAAAATTCATCTTCGGTTGTTTTTAAACAGAAAAGTTATGAACATATTGAGGTAAACCAAAAACAAACAAGATATAGAGGTGTGTTTTTTTTCTGTTTTACGCAAATCTAATTTATTGTGATGACAATATTTACTTATTTAAATAAAAATATTTAACAATGAGCTTCTAACAAATTAATTTTGGAAAGAAAACATGATAATTTCAATAGTTGAAAAGAAAAATATTTGTTAAACGTTGAGGTCTCCCTTTTTTTTTACATCCCCAGGGCCTCCAAAGCGATAAATCCAGAAATTAACGTAATAAACATATGCGTACATCGGTGAACGGGTACTAAGACGAGGTGAAGGTAATGGGAACGCTTCATTTCGAGTGAAAGCTAATAAAACAATAAACATTATACCGCATTGTGCCAACTAAACCGACATTGGTTGTAGGACGCAAACCTTCTACTGCCTCGTAAAACAAGGCATGGGGACAGTGATCCCTGCAACCCCACTCCTTCCCCCCCTCTCACCCCGAAGAAGGCTAGAAGACAGAACATTTCCTAACACTCACACCATAAACCATGGCAACACACACATTTCACCCATTGTCATTTCGATATGAATAAAATTAACAAGACGGCTACCAGCGTTGCCGCCCCGTCAGGTTAATTAAAATGGTTAATTAATATAACTGTTACGCGGACGCTTCCTTCGCACTCTTACAACAACATAAACAAAAGAATCACTTCCTCCGGTTTTTAAATTTGTACGGGAAGGAAAGTGTCGCTAGGAATAATATGTTTGACCGAGCGTTCTGTTTTAACTTTGACCATCAAACATATACAGTAAACTCTCGATTATCCGCTTTGCGGGATCGCCAACGGTAGGGGATACGTTTTCGAAAAAACGCCGCGTTGATGGAGAATACAGGGCTACCAATCGTTGTACTCGGTAAATCCCTAGGGAAGAGATAATGATAATTAACAGAGGGACAAAAGGTTTATGCAAGGGGAACCTATTTAATTATCTTGGAACAAGAATATGGCAAGCTCCTAGCTGACAAGCTGATATTACGGAAAATACAAAGTGGGATTAGGTAAAAGAAAGCAGTTGCAATAAAGCAAAATACTAATGTAGACTTTTTTTTAAGGTATGTGTCCATTTTGATTAAACTGTACACTGATTTAAAGTGTGTTTTTTTGTATCATCTTAGTGCGTGAAATATGATGGTGTGTTCAAAAACACAATCACGATAGGTGAGTACTAGTTTTAAATGAATGTGCTACAATCCCTAAATAGGCGGATAATTTCGTCTGCCTGTCCGGATCTTTGTTCCACCCGCGACAGCTGTCTTAATATGCGCGGGTCGTTTAGAATGAAATAGGGAATAAACGATGTTATGTGCATAGTTTTACAATCCATTTCAATATGGTGGCCGCTCAAAAGGATTTTCGTTTAGTATCTCATCATCTCAAGTGATTTTAATTTAAAATGTGAATAATTTGATTGAATACTTAAAATGCAATTTTTTTTTACATCTACATGTGGGATTGACGTCACCGCGTGAGTAAAGGCTATGCTCCATGCTGATAATATGATTGGCCATTGTCGAGGAGATAAAGGTTCGAAAAAAGGTTGGGTGTGCCTAGGTTTTTTTTTTTTACCTAATTGGGTTCCCACTCTCCCTTCTCACAAATGAGGGAGCATTTCCTCTAAAGTATACCTTTCTAGTCTCTCCCATAGCACGTAAATACAAATTGTCTAGCGCAATTCTTAAGCTGTAAATATAATAGAAAAAATAGTTTAACTGGTTAAAGGTAATTTTTAAATTGCTAACCAACAGCTATTTTTTGTAACACTGTATCTTACTAAACATTCCGGCTATACGCTTATGTACTAATTACGCTCATGGGTTAGGGATGAGTAAGGTTTAATTCAAAATAAGTTTACCCGCATTTGCCTGTAGAGGAAAAGTGAGAAACAATTTAGGGAAAACCACCCTCAATGCAGCCGACTAAGATCGAACCACGATCTTCCCGTTATCAGCAATCCATTCTATTAACTGAGTGACGCCTTAGACCATGCGGTCTTCAAAGCGGGTTACAACTGTTACTTATTTAAAGGTTACTCTATATAAAACGTTAATCAAACGTGATATCATTACTAAATCATTTTGATTAAATAATACAAAAATTATGTAGGCGTATTCGTGGTAACGTCTAAATCCATTCCATCTTTAACGATCAACAGGATCAAAGCTCTCTGTTTTAATTTTAATTTTTTTAAATTATTTTTTCGAAAGAATTGTTGACTCACTCTCATCGGCTTGATGAAGAGCTAGCAGTGCTGACATCTGGCGGTGATTAATCAAACCATTCCAAGCATCAGCATCCTCAAATTACTACTCGTAAGAAAAAAAAAACTTTACGGTAAGAGATGCGGGAATGTATGGTAGAAGTTCACGTTTGTGACTCCACAACATTTTAATAAGTGTTTTTTAAAAAAAAAAAATTGGCGTCCACCGCACGGTACAGATTCATACGCAGGCCTCAGTCATATTTATTTTTAAAAATTTACAATCTAAAAAACGTTTGACTTTCAAATATGTTATGGGTAATAATATAAATAAAACCGTGCCGATCTAATCTTTTTTTTATCGCCATATCTTACTACCCATTCGGGTTATACGCCTATGTACTAATTACACTAATGTGTTAGGGATTAGGACGGTTTAATTTAGAGGACGTGTACCCTCATTTGCGTAGAGGGGGAGTGGAAAACCATTAAGGTAAAACCACCCTCAATACACGCGACCATAATTGAACCCGGATATCCCTATAATCGGCAGTCAATTTTATTTAAAGCGTAGCGCCTTAGACCATGCGGTCACCAAAGCAGGTAATGGGATGAATGCATAATGTCGACATGGCTGTCTACAGTTGTGGATAGCTTCATATAAAACACACACACACACATAAACACTATATATATATATTATATGCATATAAACGAAGGTTATAGGTTCGAATCTTCGGATCCACCAGTTCTTCACTGTTGAACTGGTTTTGGTTCTAGAAAGTCAGCTTTCAGTGTTTTTTTATTCTTTTAATCTTAATTAATTAATGCAGCCAATAAAATAAATACATAGTTGATATGGAAATAATTCTTAGTTTTCAAAAATAGCTATACAAATTATTTGCACTTGTTATGTTTTCTGGGCCACTAGTGACGAATTTCAAAGCTACACAAATCACAGAAAGACTATAAACAAGTGGAAGTGGTGTGGAATTATTTCAAACCGAATACCAAAATGACAGAACCAGTATCGAAACTTGTAAAATGTATTTTACTAAGGATTGTAAATACTATTTATTTTCAAGCAAAGTTGGTTGTGCTTATATACATTAGATAGTTATGTGTATGCCTAAAATCGTAGCGATCTCATTCACATTTAAACAAAATTACATTCATGACTGTTTCCAGCCTGTGACCTAGGTCAGTTTTTTATTAAAGCCATATATTTTCCACTACCGGCTTGCTAGGCCTGTCGTAGGTTCATGCCTTATAATCTAACTTAAGACTAGGACAGGCGCAACATCCAATTCCCGGCCGTCAATTTATCAATGTGAAAGGGTAAACCCACATTTCACCAATGAGAAATTTTTCGGCCACGCCGGGAAACGAACCGAGACCTTTATCTCAGTAGACACGCTAACAACTGAATTAAAGTGCCGGACTCAATAATATCAATGTTGTCATAGTTAATAATATGACTTAAGTTGGGTGTTTTTAAATAAATTTTCGGGTGAATTGTTTGGAATAGTGGGATCGTAATCTTCATTAACTATAACTATATTTGTTTAAGATATTTTAAATAATATAACGTTGCATTCAGGGAGGAGGGGGTTTTAAAAGAAAAATATGTAGACCTGCTTTTGATTTTAAAGAGAGCTCATAATAGATTCTGCGTAAAAGTATACCGTGCTGTCCCTAAAAATATAGAAATTAGTAAGTAGGATGTGTGAAGCTTCGAAGTGCCCAAGTCAAGGGTTTAAAATCTCCCTCGCTTCAATTTAGACACCCACAATAGCCTTTGCATTTTCAAAACATTTTTTAAGTAAGATGAAAACCTTCATATTTTACTACCAGATCTGAAATATCTCCCTAAATATTACATATTCTAACATATGATAATTTTTAGAACATCTACTTAACAATACTTTAACATCGACTAGTGATTAAATAAGATCAAAAACATCATCATGGATACATTCACGTATGTATTTATAAAATAAGTAATGCAGTTTATATTTTATTTTATTTATTTTTTTCCTTTGGGTGACCTGGCGGTCTAGGGGTAAGGTGTCTGACTTCTGTGCTGGGGGTCCGGGGTTCAATCCTAGGTCCCGGCACAAACTTATCTGATTGCCAAACCCTTCCTTCACCTCTGACAAGACGTGTATTAATCACAACTTGTGAATGTGTGGAATTCCAGACCTCCACCGTGGTTCGGATTCCACGTTAAACTGTAGGTCTTCCATTTCATCTCACAATCACCCTACCATTACACATTAGCGTAAGCGCGTACAACCCGAACGGGTAGTAAGATGCGATGATAATAATATGTTTTTCCTTTAATCCTTTCTCTTAAACTTGATGCATTTAATAGGATAGTTTTAAAAACTCATGTTGTGTTTTCTAACAACAATAATAACCTTATATATTTGACTTCTACTTCGACATCGTCTCACATTTAAAAAGTGAACTTCAGCCTTCACCCCATTAGAAGTTATATACTTAAAAATATAAAACATTACTGACAACTTTATTTGTATATGGAAGACCTTGTTGATAAGGTTAAGCTAAGACAACATTATCACATATATTTGAAACCTAACTAATCTGGGGTCTTTATATCAAATGAAGTGATTAATATTGGCTAGGTAGTAAGACGCGGTGCTAAATAAATAAATAAATAAATAAAAAATATTGGCTAGTCAGATTTAAGTAGGACTACATCCTATGACGCAAATGACTAAAGTTTAATTCATGATAAAGTTGAAGATTTATAAAAGATATCATAAAGTCTTCCAAAAAGTGTATTTGCTACCGGTAATCTAGGTATATAAATGATCCAACACAATAACCTCTTTATTAGAATGTCTATTAACAAAAAGTTATTTTCTAAAGGGTTCAACACTTCTTTAAAATTGGCTCCAAAATACTTTTTTGTTTTAAGTGTTTCGCATCATGGGATATCCTGTTGTTTAGAATAATAGCGTCAGGCTGGGAAATATACAAATTTTAATTGTAAATGCACCCGTATTTTCGAAGAAGCTGAGGGGGAATTGATTTAAAGGGGACAAACGCCTCGGTACACCCAACTGGGAACCCCCTTCGACGAACCAGATAATCCAAGACTATCCATATTTTCACTTGTGCTAGTTAAAATATATTGCAATTAATATATAGATATATTAAATCGAGTTAATTTAAAATGGCTGTGACAAAATAGAGCTATCATCCATTCTTATTTAAAATATAAATACTCATGGCAGTTGACACAAACTTTATTCGTGACATACATTTATCAAACTCTTACCCCCCCCCCCCAAAAAAATGACACCGATAAAGTAGTTCCTTGAACGTTTGCGACACAGCTCAGAGACATATGACGGTGAACGTCAATAAACTTGGACCTACACTGATACTCCACCCATACTTTCCACTCTCACAACTGATGGACATCCAAGAGGTCACGCCTTCGAATCGGCTCGGCGATTGATTTCCATGTAAACTTATCGTATGTGGGAGATTTTACACCGTGACTATGGAGTGACATCACACACACATACACACTACGTTCTATGATAGCAGTGGTACAATATGCGTCGGCGTCTGCATGGTCTAAGGCGCCATTTTCGTGTTAGAAAGGAAGCTCAGGGCTCGAACCCCGGTTGGGTGTACTGAGGATGGTTTTTACTAAATGGTTTTCCACTCTCCCTCCACGCAAGGGAGGTTACACTTCCTCTAAATTCAACCTTCCTCGCCCATAGCTCACTAGCATAATTACTACTTATACATGTAATCTGAACAGGTAGTAAGACGTGGTACTTAAAAAAACTCAGTGGTGGTCGCACGGTCTTGGACGTAAGTCTCTCAATAAAGTACTTTGCCGGTGATGTTAAGGTTGGGGTTTGAATCTCGGCTGGATACATTGGTGGCTATTTTACACATGTAATCTATCACTTTGGTTTTTCCCGTCCCCTCTCCGTACTAACGTGGGCGCACTTTCTCTCTAAACAAGCATCCTACTCCCTACTTTTTAGATTAATCCGTTAATAACCTTGATGTTTAGCGTAATAGTAGAAGAGAATTGTAAAAAAATTATTTTTAATTTTTTTAATAGATACGTAACAAACGTGGTTTATTTCACAGCTTTGAGGTGTAGAAAATAGTTTTAAATTATTTTAAATATTTTATATTTTGTTGCAGATATCTTTTTTATATGTTGATTAAAAAAACTTTTACCGTAAAATATACATCGTCAGAGACCTTATTTAATATTTCTATTGCTATAATCAATAAAAACGTTAAAGTTGTTTTATTTAGCAATAAAAATATTAAAGAAGTTCCCAAACTATGTTTATTTTACAACAAAAGTTTTGTTAATCAAGAGAGTACAACTGGTTTAAAAAAGTGTTAAAAACAATAATTCAAGACTTACTTGTACACACTTTATTTAAGGGGTAGGTATGAGGAGACTTGTATAAAGGACGAGCACTCGCATTAGCTTGAACAGAAAATGCCCGGGGTAACCACGCAATTCCGGGCAACGCCTTTCTTTGCTTCAAACAGACAGAATAAAAAATATCTTCATTTTATTTCTTCCAACTTAGTTTTTAATAAATTTTGAAGAAATCTAATTAAAAAAATGGAAAATTCTAGCTTCTAGGTGCACATGTTTGTACGCAGGGGCTACTAATTTTAAAAATTCCTATAGCTACTTGCTGTAGATAGATCACGCAACGCTCATGACAGACAGACAAATACATAAAATCTTCATTTTATTAATATAAGTTATGTATAGAAAACTGCCATTTATACTTTACAGCATAACAGTTGTTTTAAGTGGGTTACTTTCGATAGACTAGAGCTTCAAAAGGGGTACTTTCGATAGACTACAGCCTCAAAAGGGGTACTTTCGATAGACTACAGCCTCAAAAGGGATACGCGACTAGAGAAAGTTTGGGAACCACTGTTTTTGAAGATTGTCAAAATAAACTTTGATAAGGCAGCAATAGACAAAGGCTTTTTATATTAATTCCATAACTGTCAAAAATTGACTCCGCCTGCTAAAAGGCATAAAAGGACACATGACCTGGAAACCAAGGCCGTAGCCAGCCAATAATTTCAGGGGGGGTTTGGTGGGCACATCCTCCAATTGCAGGAAGCTAGAAAAAATTCTAAATGATAAACAGTTCTAGAAACTCTCTGATGTGGTTTTTTTCATGGTAAAATAACTCACTAACTGACAAAGGCTTGGAAAATTTCTAAATATTAAACACTTTTTGAAGCTCTGTGAAGTTTATTTTTTATGGTAAAATAACCCCCAAAATGCCGAAGGCTAGGAAAATTTCAAAATACTTAACACCTCTAAAAGGTCTCTGAAGTGCTTTTTATGGTAACACAGACCCCTAATTTGTATTTTTATCTTAATTTTAATATTGTTTGAACCATAAATAAAGTCATATATATTCTGTTTATAAAATTTCGCGGGGGGTTTGAACCCCCAAAACCCCTCCCTGGCTACGGCCTTGCTGGAAACTGTCAAACAAAACTGCTCAAGAATATTTAGCTACATCGAGCACTTACTTCCGAGTCACTCTGTAGCTAGACTAAACTGCGGACAGGTACAAAGTAGATATTTTCTCATTAAGGACCTCTTCGTTCCTCACCCACCCCTTCTTCCCTTCCCCAATTCCCCCAGGGGGGGCTACGGCAATCTTATAATTTTAATTTAATGGTCTTTTCATTGCAGGTTGACCACGCGCGTTCCCTGTGACATTGTAGCCAACATTACAACATGAAAACTATGGAAATAAACAGCAGGCTAAGGACTATAGAACGAGAAGGGGGATAGAGTTCGGACGAAGGATGCGGACGTAAATTTAAATTTAAGGTGTTTTTTTTTAAACTGATGAGAGAGAAAGGTAACATTATAGGGATAAAATACAAGCCACAAGGAGAGTAGAAATATTAAATTTCCTATGCACGACTACTGGGCATCGTGCCTTATACAACTCGTTTAGAAAACATTGACTTTATCTTTGCGAAGACAAAGATTAGAATGGTTATCGCAAGCATTTTTTTAAAAGTGGTGTTATCTTTACCGAATGATACACCGTTTGGATAATATCTTTTTAGTACCACGTATTACTTACTAACTGTTCAGGTTAGATGCATACATGGCAATTACTCTGATGGAGTAATGTTGAGGAAGGAAACTTTGCGTGGAAGAAGACAGGTAGACCATTTAGGGAAAAACCTCCCTCGGTAAACCCGACTGGGATTCAAACCACGATCTCCTCGTCATCAGCAGACCAATCCAACACGAGATTGACGCTTTAAACTGAAACTGTTTTTTTTTAACTACTCGTACTATTCAAGCTATTATTAGTACTATCACAGATAATTATATTGCCTTACTTGAATCGACTGCAAACTTGCAAACCAATTTAATTTTAGAACAGACACAGAACATCAAAACCGGCCATTAATATATCCCCCTGAAAGGGGAAATCTCAAAGATGAGTTCTTCTTCTATTTCGGGAATCAAACAGATTTCTAGGCAGACACTTTAAAAACAGAGCTAAATTGTTGAACGAATAACTAGCAGTCATGAAATTATGTGTAACTTAAAGAATGAATACTGATTTTAATGCTGTTTATTTTAAGTCGAAGATATGATTTTATAGTCTTCAATGATGAATACTTACGTTATGTTTTGTTTTTTTTTCTTAAAACTAAAACACTTGTCAACACAGTCTATTTTTAGTATATAATTTTGTGTTTCAGACAATATCATGAGGTACAATAATGTGACTGAATCTAAGCGGCCGTGTTGAGCAAATCGCTTCTAATCTTGCACGCGAAGCATCTTGCTCAAGTTTTTTTTCATTCAATATTTTTTTTTTATCAATCAATTGACACACCTGGGTTTATGAAGCCCTGATACCTTCTGATCAAAGTGATGACAGCATCCCAATTGGCTACTTTTGGTATCTCTGCTCAGGTTTCAAACTGGAGACAATCATTTGTGAAGGGCGATCATTGCTTTATTGTCCCCGACTTCAGTGGCCATTAAAATTATAAATTAAGGTGGGACGGAAGGGGAATTGAGAAAAAACCAGTTTTTATAGCAAAACCTTTTGGCCAAAATAAATAAAATGTTGCTTCAGTACAAACATATAGTTTAATTTTATTAACATATTTATATCAACAGTTATTGAATATCTGTAATGAGCCTAGCGGCATTATCTAACAAACTTTTTAAATTAGAGAAAAAGTTGCCACTAAATTCCTGAACATCCTTTACAGATATTCAAGAAATTTTGAGGTCACCATGTGAAGAAAATTAAATTCTATGTTTGTACTGGAGGGCATATTTTATTTATTTTGGCTAAAAAAAAGTGTTGCCATAAAAACTGCAAAAACATTGGCTTTTTTCTCGCATTCCCTTCTATTCTACCTTAAAGTGTTTCTTAATTTGATTCTACTTATAGCACAAAAGACATATAATCAAGATATTGATATAAATACAACCTGCAGTAAATACAAAGTTAATCAATACACCAAACACGCAATTAAAAATATAAAACACGTAGATTAATTGAAGCCAATGAGTGAATTTTGAAATGCAATTTATTTCACCCATACGGCCAAAATCACTTTGACGATTGATCTATTCAAAATGGATAACATTAAAGTTAAAGATAGCATTCCCCAATTGTAAGCAATTTGCGAAGAGTGCAGGCCGGCCATCAGTTCATCTCACTGTGTTACCTTATACGACCAGAAAGAACATCCTTGAGTTTTTATATTTATTTCATTTTCTCTTATTTTTTTTATTTTTTTTGATCGTACTTCGTCACGTTTAAGACTCATCTAAGTAGAGTTTTTCATTCCTCTTCTCCGAGGATAAAGTGATGAACTGCTCTTTTATTACTGCAGTAAATGTGTTGACACCGAAATAGCCCGCGTCGGGCTCAATGAAAGGAAGAAAGAATGTTTTAAAAAGTAATGAAGCGCTCCAAGTAGATTGGCGAGCAGCATAATTATTTTAGATGCCACTGACATTTTTATTGTTTTTTTTAATAAACTTTATAAGATGTGGTAGCTTGTAACTGTGATGATAATATATGTTTGAGGACCTGATGAGATTCGATAGTTTCACCTTCGCATCTTCTGACGTACAAAGCCTCAGTAATTCAGACAGTTTTAGAGTAATTTAGGAGTTAGTATAGTAAATTTAGCTAACAAGGTTGGCACTATTTTCTTACCACCAATTTCTATGTTTTCCAGAAGGAATTACCATTTTTAATCAGGCAATAGGCTGAATGGCTGAAGACGGGAGATCGGTTTTCGTAAACCGATCTGGTGTACTGAGGGTGATTTTTCCTTGTAGTATCTTCACGCAAATTCGGGTACATTTTCTCTATCTTTTTCTCATCCCTACTAATATTAACGTATTTAATAATGCGTGTAGCCCAAACAAGTAGTGAGAAGCGCGGGGGAAAAATAAATTAATAAAATGGTTACATGAACTTTTGTTAAAAAAATGTATATTATATTTTAGCACCACATCTTACTACCTGTTCGGTTTATATACTAATTACTTTAATGTGTTAGGAATGAGGGAGGATGATTTATTGGAAATGTTAACGTATTTGCGTGGACAGAGAGAGAGAAATGTAAAACTATTCAGGGAAAATCGCCTTATTACACCGACCGGGATTTGAACCCGAATATCCCCGTCGTTGGCAGTCCAGTCTAATGCGAGAGTGACAGCTTGTATACAACAACTTTATTATTATTATTATTTATTATTATTACTGCACCCGTCTTACTACCCTTCGGGTTATACGCACTTACGCTAATGTGTAATGGTAAGGTGATTGTGAGATGAAATGGAGGACCTACAGTTTAACGTGGAATCTGAATCACGGTGGAGCCTGCATTCCTACATTCACAAATTGTGATTAATACACGTCTTGTCAGAGGTGAAGGAAGGGTTTGGCAATCAGATGAATCTGTGCCGGGACCGAGGATTGAACCCCGGACCTCAGCACAGAAGTCTAACTCCTTACCACAGGTCACCCATACAACTTTATTAAAGATCATGTTATATTAATCTTGTTTGATACACCAAACATTGTTTCAAAACATTCAACTTGGTTGTAGAACACAAGCGGCTGTTTGATCGTGTAGATGTGTGCGTCGTGTCGCCAGAGTAAATACATTGGCCATGCTCGTGAAGCAAATATGACCAAACCATACCCGCCTTAACACCTCAAGACATCACTCCCGTTCCGAGGCGGCGAAGGGATAATTGGCCGGCCGCTCTTGGGGCGGGCCATGGCGGAGGTGTTACTCAGGGTAATTACGACTCGTGCCTGTTCCAAAACAAATCAACAATACTTCGCGCTCATCCATCATCAGCTTCAACAGCAGGTCCGCTTGCAGACGTACAGCTACACTTCGGTCCGGTCGGTTCGTGCGGGAATCATTTGTTCGACAAACAACTAGGTACGTTGCTACATCATCAGCTTCAACAGCAGGTCCGCTTGCAGACGTACAGCCACAACATTTGGTCCCGGTCGGTTCGTGGCGGGAATCATTAGTTCGAACCAAACACTAGGGTACGTCGCTACTATCATCAGCTTCAACAGCAGGTCCGCTTGCAGACGTACAGCCACAACATTTGGTCCCGGTCGGTTCGTGGCGGGAATCATTAGTCGAACCAAACACTAGGGGACGTTCCTAACACACACAATCACTCCAATCGGACGAGTGCTTCATATGGAGTTGAAAATCACGGGAGGAAAAAAACATTTGAAATCGCGAAATATTTTATGTTAGAAAAATGAAAATTATAGAATTTAATCTTGAACTTGACTTGAATGATTTACAACATTAAGTAAGTCTACGCATAAATCACTATTTTGGGGGGAGGTGGGAGTGGGTTAATAGCTAGTTACAATAATGTTTTGCCTGATTTTGCGTCTTCCTCCCATTTGGGCTATTCACAGGCATGAAGAAGGTAAAATATAGAGGAAATGTAGCTACACTTGCGCTAGGGGAGAGCAAGAAACCGCTCCGTAGACCCAACTTGGTTTATAACCCCAAACCTCCCCTCTTACCTACCCATTAGCAGCAAATCTGACTAATATGAGAATAATGCCTTTGTCCACATGTTCACCAATGTGGGTTTAGTTATAATCAACTTGAAATACCATATCCGATGTTGCATAATCCAAGGAGTCACTCTCATGTTAAGACTGGCCTTCTGAAGACAGGTAGTTCAAGGTTCGAGTTCTTGTCGGGTCTACCGAGGGTGATTTTCCACTAAATGGCTTTCCGCTCTCCTTCCACGCAAATGCGGGTATGTTATCACTAAAATGCTTCCTTCCTCATCCCTGCCTCATTAGAGTAATTATCATATATGCTTATAACCTGAACAGGTAATAAGACGCGATGGTAAAATATCATTAATCCAATACCAGCTCCAATGGTTGAATTATCTAAGGCGTCGGTCTCATACTAGACTAAGTTGCCAAAGATAGAGGTTTCCCCTAAATGGTTTTCCACTCTCCTTCCACGTGAATGTAGGTACATTAAATATAGACCTTACCTTCCTCATCCCTACCTCATTAGTTTAATTGTGGGTACAGACCGGACGGGTATTAATCCGTGGGGGGGGGGCACACCAGTAAAATTACAATGTACACTCAAATAATAAATCAGAATGAAAAAAAAATCACTTTTATTTTCTGGTCGTTGTGAAGGGGGGAAAAGGGAATGAAGAGGGAATCATAAAAATGCATTTATGGTTATTTCAAAGTGTATTTAGTTATCGAGTGCTTACATCTAATTGCAACCATTGGAAGATTAAATATGTCATCATCTTGTGAAGTGATGTGTTTTATCATATTTGGAATTTGATTGCTCATCAGCCATAATAGTAATGAATATTATCTTCCTCAGAGCACCATTCTGTTTGTATACTTGTTTGTTTGATACGTTTGTTAATAGACTAAAAAAACAATCAAGGACATCCAACTTACGTGTTATGTTCTCCATTCTTGTTTCAGGCAAGAAATGGCGGGGTCTGACGCCTCAAGAACGACGTCCCTACGTGGAGGAGGCTGAGCGTCTACGTGTGATACATATGCAAGAGCACCCCAACTACAAGTACCGACCGCGCAGGCGCAAACACACCAAAAGAGGCGGACCCTCACCTTCCACCCCTTCACCCACTGTTAACAACAACAACGCCGCAGCCAGAAGACCCCAGACGACGTCTCCGAGCAAGCTCCAACAACACTTCCCTCAGCAGTACGGGTATTCTTCGCTGCAGCAGGCCTACCAACATCTGTACAACAAGTCTCAAGGGGTGGTGTACGGTGGCAGCCCTTACACCCCTATCATGCACACCCCTGAAGCCTCTCCTACTGGTAGTCCAGAACCAGAGTCGCTTAGGATGAGCTTAGGAGGTAGGGACGAACAAAATGTAACATTCATTTCAGTTTATTTGAACAAATGAACGTTTTGATCATAATCTCTAAGTTAAGTTGGTTTCTAAGTAATTTCCTAAAATAAACTAGACTTTTTTTAGAAAAAAAAACTAACTCGATGCCAAACAAGTGCAGTCAATGACAAATTAGAGACGGTATAAACATGGTAAGAAGGACATTTCGTAAATTACAAAAACCTGTTTTGAATTCATCATTGAGAGCATTATGTAATTAGTTTGAGTAAATGTTTTATCAACCGTTGTTGATCAACTGAGGAAGTAAAATTGTTTCCTTCAAAGTGTAGCAGGCTCAGTTTACCTAGATTAATACAAAATATAACAGGCTTATTTTACCTAGAACCAATACAAGATATAACAGGCTTATTTTACCTAGAACCAATAAAAGATATAACAGGCCTATTTTACCTAGAACCAATACAAGATATAACAGGCCTATTTTACCTAGGACCAATATAAAATGCAAAAGACTTATTTTACCTAGAATTTATACAAAATGCAACAGGCATATTTTACCAAGAACTAATACAAAATGCAACAAGCTTTTTATTTTCTAAAACAAAACAACATTTAAGTATAATTTTCTGGCTTTTTGTAGGTTAGAATATTTTAGAAATGTTCTGACAATACTTTTTTTTAGCACCGCGTCGTACTACCCATTCGGGTTATATGCCTAATTACTAGTTACACTAATGTGTTAGGAATTAGAAAGGTTGAATTTAGAGTAAGTGTACCCACATTTGCGTGAAGGCCGAGTGGAATATAATTTAGGTAAAAATCCCCTCAATACACCCGACCAGGATCAAACCCCCATTTCCTTGTCTTCGGTAGTCTAATCTATTGTATGAATAGCACCTTAGACCATGCGGCCAGCGAAATGGGTGTTCAAATTGAATGAAAAGTCAGATTTTAAATACGTGTTGTTTAATCGAATATGAATCTGGTAATTTCCATCAGGACATCGCCTGAACAACACGACGTCTCCGCTACAGTCCAACCAGCAGAACCATTCGCAGCATCAAGATCAATCGCTGGACCAGGACGGTACGTCTGAAGACTCGACCACTGCCAACATGTCCCATCAGGGTCAAGGGGGGGTCGGCGTGTCGTCCACGCCAGCGCCCTCCTCCACCTCGTCCTCGGGGACACTGGACGACGTCAACGCCGCGGCGCTGCCCACTCCGGAGATGTCGCCCATGGACCAGGAAAAGGATAACTTCCAGTTCGGCGGCGGGGGAGGAGGTGAGTTTGGTCTTCTCTTACTTTGCGGTACTTTAAAAATATTGTTGTACCATATGAACATAGAGTAAATATATATTACTTTAGATTTGATTTTTTAAATTAGATTTGTTCACAAATCGTCTGGTTGTGTAAATGTAACATTTTGCAGATAATATGGAAACATCTTCTTCTCGCCGACATTATTTTCTGCAATTTACTTCCTTTTTTTTAAAAAAAAATTTACTCTCTGTGAATTAGTTTTAGGAAGCTTTCTAACTATAAATTGGCTTAAAACACATTTGTTAGCAGCTTTATACTTTATCGTAGCCCTCGGGTATAGAAAGTACTGTGCTCGCCAAAAAAAAAATAATCAAACTTTAGATTTTGATGGATATTGACGTTTCATAAACTCCTTGAAATCGAAAAAGTATTATTTTCAATGTTGGCTGTCTGTTTATCCGTTACTGGGACAAGAGCTGAAACCATTATATAGATAGGGCTCAAACCTGGTATCTAGGGTTTAATATGGTTCCTCATACAGGTTTTTGGGAAATAATCCAATTTCTCAAAATCAGCTCTAATGGTTTTGATTATATCTCGTATCTAAGAACTGTTCGACACTAAAAACAAAATGGCGAATTTTTCATTTTTCCATGAAAATTAATTTGACGGTAATTTACAATAACTACTAAAATTTCCAATTTTGATCATTTCTCCGTAAATATTCGAGATTCGAAATAACTTGTCATTGCAAAATTGTATTACTATTAAAAAACTAAACCTTTATTTGAAATATATTTTTTAAATTATTGAGGTCGGGGAAATTGATTGTTGTGTGCTCTTTGGTGAACACAGATGTTACATTTTTATCAATATTTTCTGAAACAGTTTATATTATTTCAAACATGCCATTTGAAGGAGTGTTTCTGCAACACGGTATACAATTTATCTTCAAATATTTCACTAAATTTGAGTAAATATATTCATTTTTAGGCAGAGGAGCGAACAAGTCTGCGCGGTGCACCGTACTTTTTTTTTTTACATTTTGTCCATTGTTATTATAGTTTTACTCGAGCATATTTTTAACAGTTGATGTTATTTCCAGAGGATAAGCGCATGGCGGCTGGAGTGATAACGTCACACGGTCTAGCGAGCTACCCCTACGCCCGACCCTACCACCCACACCCTCATCCCCACCACCACCATCACGGACCGGGCCAGCTCACCGCCTCCATGGGACTAAGCAACGGTGTTATGATGATGTGTACCGCGCAGAGGGCATACGAGCACCATGGTATGGTGACCGGTACCTTCTACCCGCCCGTCGCCACTTCGCAGGACTCCCAACTACTGGGGCCAGGTTAGTTACTATACCTCCCTTTAGACTCTGCTATCCTGATACCTCTGATCACTATTATGTCCACTGTCCAGCTTAGCAGGACTCCCATCTACTGGGGCCAGGTTAGTTACTAGACCTTCCTTTATAGACTCTGCTATCCTGATATCTCTGCTCGCCGAGTTATATTTACTATAATGTCCACTGTCCAGCTTAGCAGGACTCCCATCTACTGGGGCCAGGCTAGTTATTATTATTATTATTATTATTATTAGCACCGCGTCTTACTACCCGTTCGGGTTATACGCACTTACGCTAATGTGTGATGGTAGGGTGATTGTGAGATGAAATGGAGGACCTACAGTTTAACGTGGAATCCGAACCACGGTGGAGGCCTGGCATTCCTCACATTCACAAGTCGTGATTAATACACATCTTGTCAGAGGTGAAGGAAGGGTTTGGCATTCAGATAAATATGTGCCGGGACCGAGGATTGAACCCCGGACCCTCAGCACAGAAGTCTGACACCTTACCCCTAGACTACCAGGTCACCTTGACAGGCTAGTTACTATACCTCCCAAATACTGGGTGGGACTAAGTTAGTCATTATACCTCCCTTTAAATTATGATAACCTGAGATTTCTTTTTTGTACAGCTAGCAGAGTATCGTAATATTTTAAAGTATAAATTGTGGGTATTTTTATATTCAGGCGCATACGAATGCATTTTGTGAATGTATTTTATATAGTTGAATTTTAACTAACATAAGAATTTATGTAAAAATTTCTAATTAATTACATTTAGACAAAGGAATACTAACTCTACTTTAATACTGTGTATAAAACATTTGATTATGCTGCTTAGGGGTAACGAAAAACCAATAAATGTAATTACTCATAGAACTTAAAATAGTCTCATTCTGAGGTAGCAGAAGTCACGCCGTTTGATTATAGCCTGTACGTCCTCAGGTCAGAATCAACAGCAGCAGCAACACAACCTGTATACCAGCTCGGCGATGACGCCTTGTTCTCCTGTGATGAGTTCTTCATCCCCCTACATGTATGGTGGCCAGCACATACCTTCCGCCACCAGTCCTAGTGGAAGTCACTACAGTAATCACAGCCCGGGGCTCAGGAATTCTGACACACCCTATAACAGTGAGTCTTTACTTCTCTATAACAGTTACGTAGTTGTAGAATAATCTGGTGCCCCATCGGTACCTAGTCATATATATATATTTTTAACTCGTTTGTTTTGGGATTGATTGACCATACAAAATATATATTGTCGGCTGGCATTATTTGATAAATTAACTCCCCATCTCCCTCCCTTCTCCCTCCAAAAATAATATTTTTAAAAAATTCCGAGGGATTCGCCTGAAAAATGGAAAAGATAAAAATAATAGTACAAAAAATGAATTCGATTAATAACTTGTCAGAATCATATGTACCACTTCTCCGTTTAAAATAATGATCAATTCAAAAGGTGAATATTTAATAGAGAACTTAATATATACTGTAATGGCATCATCGTTTTTTCTAAATTAAATTTACATACAGAAACTTTAAAAAGATACAAGATAGTGCTGACTGATTTTGATTGAGAATAGGACTTTGAAAGGGGATTTACGTTAGTATACAAACTCTTTAATATATTTATTTTGAGATCTACTTTTAAAACTATGAACCTTTGAGTTCTTCATAATCTTTCAAATTGAGCTCACCCCGTTAATTTAACTCAACAGCAAGTCTAACGCCTGAAATCGTATCCCATTTGATTGCCTCTGATAACCTACTCATAATAGGAAAGCATACGCATGGATATAAACTAATACTATAGTAGTGGGATGTGAGCTCATCATTTTTATAGTTCCAAATACACTTAGGGCCGTATTTATAGTCTAGTCCAGGGAGTCAAACCATTCTCCAAGTTTACAAATAACTAACAGTTCAGGTTGGTTACGGGAGGATTGTTTGACCTTCAAATAGTGACTTGTATATGGCCTTTAATCTATCCCGCACTGGTGGCACTTATTTATTTATTATTTAGCACCGCGTCTTACTATCCGTTCGGGTTATACGTTTAAGTAGGCTACTAATTACGCTAATGGATTAGAAATTGGGAAGGTTGAATTTAGAGGAAGTGAACCCGCATTTGCTTGGAGGGAGAGTGTAAACCCGTTTAGGGAAACCCACCCCCAGTTCACCCGACCGAGATTCGAATCTCGATCTCCCCGTCCTCGGCAGTCTAGCTCAGCACGACTAGCGCGTTAGCCAACTACGCCACCGAGGCGGGTTACACTTATTCAACGTTTGTTGGGGAGGTTAGGTTTCGAAACCTGGCGTGGCACGCTGCGGGTGTTTTTCCACGTGGGTTTTAACAAATCAATGGTTTTCGTATCCTCTCTCCGCACTGATTTGGGTGTACTTTCTCATATATATATATATATATATATATATATAAAGCCATTAGTAGTGTAAAAATAACAATTAAAAAATTTAAAAGACTTTTTTTAATGAGAAGACGTCGGAGGTATCTGTAAAGAAGCGCGGCTGAGCGAATTGGCCAAATGTGGCTGACTTTGCCGTGAGCTAGTAACGAGAATGTGTAGAAAGTCGAAGTGGCTGGAGGGAAAGTTGTAGCGTAGCCCTGGGTGACCCCTCTGGGACCCCGCACGAACACACGAGCACAGGTGGACGTGTAGTGTTGAGGTGGGGTAGCTGCTCGCAGCGAGGGATTACAGGAAGGACAGGGCCAACTCCACAACAACTCGGGGGCGACCGACTCTTCCTCGGTCTACGGACGAAGGCCTGCTTCATTCTGTACCAGGACAGTTGGGCCCTTCACTATGCCATTACGATGAAGTGTGAGAGACTTTGTCACAAATTGCGTGATCCCCTGAAGAATTCAGCCGCTGGTTATTCTTCGGACATAGAATATTGTGGACTTTTGGCTGGTATGCTGTGCAAACACCAGTTCTAAGAGATACTATCAATGTATAGAAGACGAAGAGAGGGAATTTTAAATAACTGCAACGATATTCGTCTGAAGAATTTACAAAAAAAACAGAATGGAAATCAATATCCTTAATGCAGCTGCTCTAGATGAAACCACACCTCCCTGAGTCAGACTAGATCCCTAATGGTTCAAATTTCATTAAGATAAGGATTAGGTATAGACCAACCACAATTAAACAACTCTTAAGTTAATAGCCCTTTATTAATAAATAGGTTGCTCTTAATAGCTAGAACAATCGGTTAGCTAGGCCCAAAATAGTTTTTGTTATTTTCTCCCATATTATTTAAATCCATTTATAGAACTCTACGTATCTCACTACCCAAATGGTGGTCATAGTCACTAAGACATCAACCTCACCTGGTGTAATAGTGACGAGTTGCTCGGAGTTAAAATCCTGACTGGGTGTTTTCCCCCTCTAAATTGTATCCTAATATCTCTCTACTCAAATGAGAGTACATTTCAATAAACTTCTTCCCCCCATACTTCAGTAGTGTAAATGTTAAGATAGCCCGAACAGATCATAAGACACATTGAATATAAAAAAATATATTGAAAATACCGTCACTGGATAAAGTTCTCAAGCTAATCCTTCCAGATATCATAGTCTGAAAGTTGAAAAATAACATCCGGACACGGGAATCGAACCCAGGACCTTTAGCTTAGTACGTCCAGTGCTTTAACCACCGAGCTATCCATGAATCGTCCTGTGTTCAGGGTCATTCTTCACTCATATTTTAAGGCAGAGTCTATGATGGACGTGCGGAAATCATCGGCTACAAATATGTGATTTTATTAAGATCACATTGGTGATCTGGTGGTCTAGGGGTAAGGTGTCAGACTTCTGTGCTAAGGGTCCGGGGTTCAATCCTCAGTCCCGGCACAGATTTATCTGATTGCCAAACCCTTCCTTCACCTCTGACAAGACGTGTATTAATCACAACTTGTGAATGTGAGGAATGCCAGACCTCCACCTTGGTTCGGATTCCACGTTAAACTGTAGGTCCTCCATTTCATCTCACAATCACCCTACTATTGCACATTAGCGTAAGTGCGTACTAACCGAACGGGTAGTAAGACGCGGTGCTAATAATAATAATAATAATAATATTAAGATCACGAGCTATCAGATAATGCAGACATCTTCAACTCGGTAGTTGGATTATTGCACCTGTGCCCGGGTGTAATTGTTCAATTTTCAGAATATGATATCTAAATGAGAGTAAATCCTCACTAAAACAAATTTAATAATTTTGGCTACTTGATTCTTAGCCCTTTCAGGCCAATTCATGAAAGTGTATAAAATAAAGCTGCCGGACTTGGTCCTGTCTTCCGCGGAATTAAGAGCGTGTTATTGGCCAGCAATCCCTGTCATTTGTTCCTCTGATACTGTACCAGGTCCAGTTATTACGCGAGATGTGTTCTCTTATTTTCATACCTTGCGCAAAGCTACGAAATATTTTACGATCTAGATCTGGTTGCTACGATCTTGGCGTGATCACCACGAACACGGTTATATTCCGAGACGATATTTCCACCAGTGTAAAGCCATTTTTCAAATAGGTTACTTCGAGAGGTTTAACTTATTGATTGTAGTGAACTACAAACCTTTCTAAAAATATATATTACTCACTTAAAATTCTCAATCATAAATAAAAGCTTAGAGCATTGAAAGTGAGACAATACTTTCACGTTTTAAACTTTGAAATCATCCAATTAAATCTATATCTTTAAAAAAAATTAATTCATGGTATTTAGCATACACTCTTTAAACCACTAACAACAAAATCAATCAATTTAATATTCTGAGAATAAACCAGACGTTCCTAAAACTTTAGATAATCTCCAAAAATGTTATCTGCACCCATCCAGTCCAACCGCATATTGGGATAAAGATGAGGACGTTAAAATTAATAATAAATGTATCTTCATTTGCGTGGAGGGAAAGTTAAAATCAATTTTTAAAAAATCAACTATTACACCCTGCCGGAATCGAACGCCGAACTCACCGTCACCGAACCAGATGGTATCGGTGTCTTAGTTCACTGGACAGCCAATGTGGGTCCCATAGCTTTTAAACCACGGTTAGGTAATATCCGGAAATTCTCGGGTTACACGGAAAAAGTAAGAGGTATTCATTCTTTTTTTTCTCTCTCCAACCATTCCATATATTTTTCCCCCCAAAAAATATTAACTTTCACAAACACATAACGTAATTTGAGTGATTTTATTTTATATCGTCTACATTAATAATGTAATGTATTAGACTACAGTATTATGTTGTAAAATAAATGGTTAAATCGAGATTACACTTTTAAAGATTACTCTTTTAACGGACACGATGGTCGTTGCGTAAATTTCTACGCCAAGATTATGGCACTGGTATAGAAAGTACTTTATAAAGATTTTACAAGTAATTTAATTACTTTACTTGAATATTAATTCGCTGATATCATTTATATTACATCTGCTCACACAACTCTCGAGATCGAGAAATGGAAATGGAACTCTATAATCCAAACGTCGAATCACCTCCTCCCGCCAAGTAAGTGCCTCTAATCCCAAACCATGTTACATAATGATAGAGGCCCCCCGAGTTTCCAATGATGAAGAAAATAATCGCTCCCCATGTGGAATTCGATCTCAGTCCTCCGTATAAAGGTTGCAGTTTCTCTATATGATTTGAACTCTCATGGACAAGGTTTCAAAACTAACGCGAAACAATTTCATTGCGTCATTTATTCTACACAGTAAATTGGCTGATCAGTTGGAATGAGGTAGTTCTAATGCGATCTGTACGCTCTTGCACAAAACTGTCTCTCGCGTTTACTTTGGTAAAAAATAGTCTGTAAATATCCACCCAAACCAACTGCCCTACCTTGGCTCAGTCAGGTATACCTGAAAAATGTATCATTTGTGAAATAGGGGCTTCACGAACGTGTGAATCCACAGTAACTCTTTGAAACGTAAATAGCTTTTATTTTTTATCGAATATTCTAAGAAACATGTTAGCAAAGAGATTGACTCTGTCGTACTCTGTATAAAGTTGATGCCCTTTTCTTTAAATTCCAACAATTGAGTCACAATAACATTAATTTGTTTTCTTAACAAGTTAATATCCGTATCGGCGAGCATGCGGACGGAATTCTAGGCTAGTCTAGCCTGTATTACCCGTGATGGGGATGTTGAGGTGCAAGACTCGGTCGGGTGAACTATGGGTAGTTTTTTCTAAATGGTGTCCCACTCTCCCTTCACGTGAATGTCCCTACATTCCCTCTGATTTTCACCTATATCCCTGTACCACTAGCGCAACTAAACTACGTATGGCGCGGACAGGTAGTAAGACACGGTGGGAAAAAACAACATAATATGTAAGCTACATTCAAAAAATAGATTATTTTTAACATAAAATTTCGAAAATAACAAAGAACTTAAATGTAAGTTTTAGTATATGAACGTTTGTTCATATTTAGTTTATAATTCATTTAAGATTTATTTTAAAATACTGACATCGTACGTGAACATTACGTAATAAATGTTATGGAATGAGGTTGAAAAATAAGAAATCACTTATCTATCTAATAATATTAAACTAACACAATGTTAGTAAATTCAAGTAATTTAAATTCAACGACGCACTTGGGAGAAAGTAAAAGGGATAAAGGCATGGATTTAACCTTTCACCCCCAAGATCACAAATAATATTAATAAAAGCTTAAAACAATCGAAGCACAGCTTACTTTTAATACTGAGCACTGAAAACGAATCGACAGCGTGAGCTAACTTTTAAGACCAGACTTACAACTTAATATTCAAAAGATATATTTCTTTACACATTAAAATTACAGCTAGGGTATTTTTCAACTGTGAAAAGGGCTAAAAAAAACCTGGATATCTTAGATGTTTCCCCTTACCAATATATATTTACGTGCACCACTTGTTAAATAAAACTATCTAACTTGATTTTTCTTTTAGTTTCTGTAGACTGTAGGCCTATTATAGCATCTGGATTGAAAACGCTTCTGCGTAGTCGATTTTATTACCTTTTTTTTTATTTCTATAATTACGGTTGAAAATTATGTTCTAGAGTTTAAAATGTAAACCTATATTTGAGTAAAGAGATGAAAACATATCATAAACGGTAAAATATTTCAAGCACCGTCATCCGAAGTTGAGATAGTCTCCTCTCTAACTAGCGATATCTGGGTCAGCAGCCCTTCGGGGGGAAAGGAACTTGTAGAGGGGGAGGGGGAGCATTCATACGCACCGTAAAAAAAATGGTTCAATGTAAACTAGTAAAATATAGTTTGAGCTATTTATTCAGCACATCGGATTTCAATGTCCTCCTCATGGACAGTTTGTAGCCGCTATAGAACTCGATGAAATGTCTTTCAAATGATGGAGCGACGATACTAGAAGTTTGCGATGCAGCGGTAGACCCCCTTCCCCTTCTCGAGCGGGAATTAAACGTTCTCCAAATAACAGTGTTCACACACGACTCCGACAGTAATTACTACACTGCCGGGGCAGCCGCTTTAAGGGGGGGATGCGCGAAGATGACATCGTTTGAAGGACATAGACAACTTAGTTTAAAAAGACGTTGTTTTCTCGGAGATCTCGAAGCTATTCTTCAAAACGGGCTGCATCTTAACTTGATGCACTTTAGCACTTTATTATTCTTAGACGCCAATGTATTAAATAGAAATAAAGGGAAGGAAATAAATAGTTCACTCTTTTAGGCGTCTTATTTGTTTTCTGATAGCACTTCCCCTCTTCTTCTGACGAGTATACACACAATCACTCTACTAATTGAGCCTGGATAGCATCGACTTACATTTTTTTTTAATCGTATTTACTATTTTAGATATAAATATGCTTTCACGAACTTTTTTAATCTACGTCCTAACAGGAAGATTCCTATAGGCCATTTTCGTGAATGAACCAAATAGCTTAGATTGTAGACAATTTTTTTTAAATATTCATTTACTAAAAAAACTAATTCAAGATAAATAATTGTTTTTCGACAACGTAAGATTATTTTTAGAACTATTTAAGAATTTGTGGTTTTTGTTTCAATGTTATACCTTTACAATCCACCGAATAAAACGTAAATACATTAACATGGGACATCTTATCTTTAATTGCCGCAGGTAGGCAATGTCTAGTGCTTTAAGTACCAAGGAAGTTTATGTAAAACATGTTGGACTTGCAACACAAATAACATCAGTGTGTTCTGTAGATAGACTCAACATTGTGTAGTGTAGTGCTAAATGTGTAGTAACTAGAAGTGGACGGGGAAACCTACAAGAGACCGATAAAGGAGAGCAGGTAGGCGACGCCAAGTTGGAGGTTAGTTTTGTTTTGTAAGCATCTTGCTTTCCAATTACTTACATCAAAATGACTCGACTCGAATATAGAAGCTTGGAGGTTATTAATCTTGACTCTGGCCCGGAAGAATGTGGCATTAATTTTCGATTGGCTATACATAAGGGTATTCCCCTTTGCAACACCTTTTTTGCACCCTCATAACCAATTTTTTTTATATATATCACACTCAAGGACAATACTGATGTGGTATTATAAATGTCCCTATTCTAATTTTATATTAGATATGTAGCCCAAACTCTCGGCTTAGAGGGGCCCAAATACAAATAAATGAAAAACAACAAAAGGATAAGTTAAGAAAAGTAAATTAGAGTGGGCAGTGAGAGTAATTAATTCTGATGATGCTGGACCCGTAATACGTCCCAATAAAAAAAGGAAACACGGTCCTCCTTACAACAAAATTTATATATATATTTGATTAGATAAAAAAGAGAAAACAAGGAGGCGAGGTGCCAGGGTAGTATGTTCACTTAAAACTAGGGATAACCTGGATCAACTAAAATATTGCAAGTCATAAATAACATTTTATTATATGTATTAGAAACATTAACAATATGTAGATATTCAGGCGTAACATTACTCATAATAAAAATATTACAATCTAATGTTATAGATGACCTTTTTTCAAACAAATCCTTGTCAATTAATTTAGAAATATAATTCGTAAGTTAAATAGTTCAGATTAAACTCAATGTTTACGAATGTCATACTTAGCGCATAACATTATTAAATTTGGAATATTCTAACATAATGTTCTTACTGAACTCTCCAAAGGTAGATCCTTAACAAGATTAATTGTGAAATATAATTCATAAGTTAAATAATTCAGTTTAAATTCAATGTTTACAAAACATACTTAACGCATAACATTACTAATTTTAAAATATTCTGATGTAATGTCCTTACTGAATTCTCCAAAGTAAATCTTTAACAAATTAATAGTGAAATATAATTCATAAGTTAAATAATTCAGTTTAAATTCAATGTTTACAAAACATACTTAACGCATAACATTACTAATTTTAAAATATTCTGATGTAATGTCCTTACTGAATTCTCCAAAGTAAATCTTTAACAAATTAATAGTGAAATATAATTCATAAGTTAAATAATTCAGTTTAAATTCAATGTTCAAGACAATGAAGAATAATATCAAACTTTCCTAATTTAAAAAAAATAAAGCCGAAAGAGAATTTTGATTAATTGCAGATTTATCCTTATGCCGAAAATGAATTTCTCCTTACATTTTTTTTTAATGAACAAGTCCTTGAAGCCTAAGCTTCGTCCGTCTGCTTCCAGACCTGGCCTAAGAGTGACGCCATAGTTTTCTGGACGGTCTTTTATACGGTGCAAACTTCATGAACATAAGAGACAGGATCCACAAAGGAAGGGGGGAACGTGCGTGACCATGGAAACATCGGTATTATTCGAGAAGCCGAACTCGTGTATTCTCGAACGAAAATTCTCTTCTTCTGGGGTAAGCGAAGGTTGGCAATATGCTAGCGAACTCTAGCGGGGCGTGTCCGAACTCTTGCTTCACAAAGGCAGTCGTTGACCGGTTGAAGTAGGGCTGGATGTGTTTACGTTTTCTCGACTGTAGCCGGGATGGTGATATTGGGTAAGTAATATTTTGATGACTCGTTGACTAACATTAGCTTGTAGCCATATGAATGCTACAGATAGTATGGTTAGGCTCAAGTATCCGAAAGGGGGTACAGCATCTAGTACTTGTACTAGGACGTGCGGATAGCAAAAAGACAAATTTTAAAATACCATCGTCTTAACCAAACGTATTATTTTAAGTTTTTTGACAAGTTTTTTATAGATCACACAATGAAAATAGTTCATTAGCTATGTCAATTTTATGACAAATTTGTCTAACGATAGTAAATAATTTGTAACATAATAAATGAGATTACTAGATTGTGTTTTAATTAGTAACATTACAGTAGGATATTGATAGGAAGAGCATTTTAGAAAATGCTAACAGATTTATTTTACGCTCAACATTAATAACATTTTAATTTGATATCATTAATATCAGTATTGATAATATCTATCTATCAAAGGTGATGCCTGCAAATCACATTACTGAAGCCCACGTATGCATCTGTAAAAATTATTATAGGGCCTAGTAACATTTAAAACTATCAGACTGTACATTTAACACCAAATTTAAGGCAGATGGGAAAACCTAATTGATAAATCATAAGTGGAAAACAATTCACATTTCCCTCAGTCGAGATTCAATCCTTGACCTTCACAACCACGTAAGTCCAAGTTCCTCAAACAACAAGAACACACAGTTCCATTCGTGCGTGTCGTGTCGGGGATTCCCCCCCTTAAACCCATCGACCCCCGCACGTCAGGTGGCCCTTGGAGAGCGTGCAGAGAGCCAGCTAACAAGCAGCCGGCTGGACGGAAATTGTTGTTATTTTCACCGCTCTGGTGTGGACATTAAGGTAGTGGGGTAGCCGAGTATTAACGATAATCAGACGTTACCTTCCCGGTCACGATCTGGAGTACTGCAAGTACACGTTGGAGTGATATCAGGAGACAAGTAGGACGAGGAGGTTATGACGTGCGAAATTAAGGGAAACCGACCGTGTTTTATTATAATTGCGGCTAGGAGTAAGTTTAAGATCACAACTTCCCAGGCACTAATAAATAGCAGGCTAACTTTAAGGCTAGTGTATTTTTTACTAACCCAATTTTATGATCACAGGGTATAAGGGGGTGGGAGGCAAAGGGGACATTTGCCCTGGGTCTTACATTCCAGTGGGCCACATTTCTCCCGAAAATTATTAAATAAATTACAATTATTATTCTAAATTTCGCATCAAAATAGTGTACAGATAGTTAACAGCGACAAGTATTCGCTTAGTGATAGGATTCCATTCCATATTCCTGAAACATCCTAACTTTAGGTAATTTAAGATTTACGTTATTCGAGTAATGTGCTGCAGTACAGTAGAATACGCCACCATTGTGCCACCGCTATCAGTCCACAGAAAACTAACAGTGCAATGGTGCAAAGAGGAATTGGATTGATTGTTTGCATTTAATAAATTACAATCATTTAATGGGTTGATCAATATTCAATAAAACATGAAAAACTATTAAGTAATATAAGTACCGAGTACGTATCAATATTATTATTATAATAGCTTAGTGCTAAAACTGAAAAACTGCCGTCAGGGGGGTTTCAGATTAGTTTGCCCCGGGCCTAACATTTTCTTAAAACGTCCCTGGTCTAAAGCGTTACTCTCTCAATTGACTGGACTACCATTGACAAGGAGATCGATATTCAAATCCCGGTCGGGTGTATTGAGGGTATCAATATTATATTGTTTTCGTTGTTTTTGTTTTGTTTTTTCGTTGTTTTTTTGCTTGAAATGTTAGTTGATAGTAAAGGGGAGCTGCGCCACACCACTACTCTCCAATAAAAATTGGGCGTAACGGCTATGGGGTCGGGATTCAAACCATTGGTGGCAGACGCTATTTATTTTTTTTAACAAAGGGCGTTGAGAAGCCTACTTAAGTGACATTTGTAGCAATCTCGACCATTTAAAAGTTTTTTTATCTTAGAACAAAGTTTTAACTCTCCGTCATTCCCACAGACGTGCTATTGACCGATGACCGGGGGGTGGTGTACGCCTCTCATCACAACCCCCACCATAGTCATCCCCACCACCACCACCACCACCAGGTCAACTCCTACGTCAGCCATTCGGAGGAGGAGGACCTTATTCTGGACGACGGCGTCACCGACAACGGCGTGGTGGACGCCCGGGAGTTCGACAAGTACCTCAAATACTCGTCAGTGTCGCATCAAGCGCAGCAGCACCATCACGAGGTAACCGAGATAGATAATTTGCTAATTATGACGCACTTAGTAATTATAAAGACGACTCTAGCATGGAACCCCGAAAATATACTATATTTAAATTCGGAAAATATATTAATTAAATAACAAATTACAATAAACTGTGATTTTATTGGTATTAATATTAGTATTAATCCTCCGGATGTCCTTTAGATAATTAAATATGATTAAAAGTTTAAAATTACATCTCTTTAGTGTTTAAATAACTATTTAATTTTAAATAACTATTTAATTTTAAATAACACGTGTTGATGTGAACATATTGGTTAAAGAGCAATATTATTTTAATTAACTAGAGCAAATTATTTGTTGTGATAGATTAAATATCAAAGCTATTATATTTGTTAATTATGGTTATAACCACAACTAAATATCATATTATTTACGCATGTCCATCACAGATTCTGCCTTAAAATTTGAGTGAAGAATGACTCTGGACACGGGACTATTCTTGGATAACTCACTGGTTAGAGCTTTGGAGTACTAACCCAACGGTCCTGGGTTCGATTCTCGTGTCCAGGTGCAATTTTTCAATATAAAGAATAAAATGATTTGTTGATATTTGGAATCAAAATGTTAATCAGAAAATTGAAATTTTGTAGAAAGGTATAGTTAATTGAGACACTTTAAAGAAACTTAAAACGTATTTGTTTTATAAATCCCTTTTTTTAAATCAATTTTATTTAAATACTAAGTATTTAGCTTAATACGATCAATTGTGTTTCTAAATGTTAAGGACCACTCTAGGACTAGGCCTAATGTTATTTTATTTTTAGCACCGCGTCTTAAAAAGATTAATGTAAGTAAATACTGTCTACACAGTTAAAATGAGTATAGTATTGATTTGGTTTATTATATTTAAATTTCCTGCGACTAAAATAATCCCTCTAGTTAGTCATTAAATAAAATATTATACTTAAGGCAAAGGAAAAAGCTAAATAATCAAAATAATATGAGTAATAAATGATTTATTTATAAATTTAATAGTATACCATATTTAGATTATTATTTGAACACTCCATAATCATACAAATTTACTATTCAAAACCACGTGATACATTTTTATATTGGTTTTTTCCAATGGACAAGATTTAAACATTTGCACTAACAAAGCTCTTAGATTTCTTAATGCACTACGAGTCCTTCATGTTCCCTATCAGGGCCACTAGCTCATGACACTAAACATTGACTTTGCAATTAAGGTTAAATACCTTTGTGGTAAGTCACGATGCTTTTTTAGTAGAACATATCTTACCATATAATGTAATACACAACATACTAAGAAGGGTTTATCCCTACCATAGGATTTATTTCCACTATATTATTATTATTATATATATTATTACTATAACCGCATCTTACTACCTGTCCGAGCTATATGCACTTACGCTAATGTGTAATGGTAGGGTGATTGTGAGATGAAATGGAGGACCTACAGTTTAACGTGGGATCCGAACCCCACGGTGGAGGCCTAGCACTCCCACATTCACAAGATGTGATTAATACACGTCTTGTCAGAGGTGAAGGAAGGGTTTGGCAATCAGATAAATCTGTGCCGGGACCGAGGATTGAACCTCGGACACCTAGCACAGAAGTCTGACACCTTACCCCTAGCCATCAGGTCACCTATTTCCCCTATAGCACTACGATAAAGCCGTCAATATTATATGTTTATAGATCGTTTTAGCCTTATTACAAATAATAATTAAATTGGTATTGTTCTTAAAAACATAACATAGAAGCCGTAATAATCAAATGTCAGTTGATTTGTTGTCCAAACAAACTAAAATATTTGCTATAGCATCTTAACGTCACATTAAATTAGAATGACTTAAATGCATTAGATCAAAATATCTGTGCTGGTAGAACTACAGGCACAATCAATATAAGGTATTTCTATACATATAGTTTTCCTTAATCGTTTCAATACCATGCCCACTTAGTGCGTTTTTAAGTCTATAGAATCAAATTAGTTCCATTCTCAAGTACTTTCTTTTATTAGCTCAATCAAGACCATCTTGAAAATTTTAGGTATAGTTTTCAAGTTTGCCAGTACACATTTTTTTTTTTCAAATCAATATGCCTTTTTTGTTTGTTACTGCCACATGTATTTGAGTTTCTTCTTGTTGAATGAAATAGGTTAAATTGTCTGGAAAAATATTTCATCCCCATTTGTACACTCCATTTAACATGTAAGGTAGCAAACTTATCTTGCACGTTTCCACCATGGCACAACTCATAAGACAGGGCCATAGTGGAATCCGTCAAATAGATACCGCTACCTTTCAAGATAAATGAGGTGTACCTTAAACAATGGAAAAGTTAATCATTTTCCACTATCTAAAATATAGTCTCAGAAACGCGACACTCGATAACTCGACATTCCGTGTAGCTCGACACGCGCACGTGCACACAGTTGTTGGCGCCAGTCATCACAATCCAAGGTCATTCAAATGTATAACCTCTCAGTTTGTTTGTGTAACTTGAGTGGAATAGTCGTGTTGTGGTGTTTTTACAATTGCCGTGTTTGTTAGTTTTCCAATTCAGTAACGTGTTATTCGAATCAATACAATATTATATGCACAGTACTGTACTGCATTTATGTACATTACACATATGTATACACACCATTATATTAACACGTAATATATTTTACTGTACGTATATTATTATTACTGTACCGTACAATACTACAGTAGAGCACAACTGTACCTATAACGTTCGATACTGTACTGTGATTCGTCCTTGTTTAGTAAACATGAATCTTATGTAAGGTCATTCGTAAAACTCGACATTTCAATAACTCGACACCATCTCATTCCACGTTAGGTCGAGTTTCCGAGACTCTACTGTAAAAACTACGTTCTGATCTAATTGGTGTATGTCGCAGCAAAGTTTTTCAACGGTATTTGACTAATCTATTTCACTTATATCAACAGGCTACAGGAAGCAGTGGAGGAGAAGACTCTACCATGGACTCGAACCACAACTACCACCAGCACCACGCAGCCCATCATCAGAACCAACACCAACAACAACAGCAGCAGCAGATTTACCAACATTACACTCACCACAGTGCGCTTGACCTCGTGGCGCACCAATCCATGTACAAGACGGACCCTCACGTGACCGCCGCGCATGCGCAGCACCAAGCCGCCATCAACGCAGCGCATGCGCACCAACAAGCCATGGCCTATGGCGGCGGCTTAGTAGAGGCTCCCCAGTCACAGCTAGAATACGGTGACGGTGAAGGTCAGGTACATATTAAGACGGAGGACGACTTCAGCGTCATATTAGCCGACGTGAGGAAGACCTGCTATAGCAGTTGACTCTTGTAATGACTGGCACTAGGGGTTTAAAAAATAAATATACAACCAAATTAAAGAGTACTTTTAGAACAAAATCCGCTTTGGGGAAAATACATTTTGGAATGAGTATACATATGGTACAGCACAGCTCGATTACAAAGCATACCTTTCATCCCACTGCTTTTAAACCTTTTAAATTTAAAATTATGTACAAATTCTTAATTAATTTTCGAAGCATACGTTAAGTATTGGTGTAAAAAAAGTCTTAGATGGTATGTGTTCAGTTAAGAGAAAACCAATAAGCAACAAACATTTGTTCTCAAATAGGACTAAAAATAGACGCTTGAAAAATAGTTAAATTTCAATATGTTCACATGTGAAAATAGTAGGCTAAATTTTACTCTTATTGTTTAGTTAAATTGCTTACCGAAATTACTAAATAATATTCGTTCGTCATTATGTTTGACGAAAATAATCTTAAATGTGTAAGAAACGCGTATAATGCTCTACAAACGGAAATAGATAAATTTATGTTCGAGCTACAACTTGAAGACTTAACAAGACTTGCTTTAAATTTCATGATTGATACAAGACTTTACGTTATGAACAATCACCCGTCATGATAATGATTCAATTTGTATTCTGTTTATATTCCCAATATGAACGTTCATTACCCAACAATGTGAATGGGATTAACTGAAACCTTAATTTGAACAGAGAACACTCCTCACTATCTGTTGTGATAGCAAATAAAACTTTAAATAGGATATTAAAGAGAAAAATAAGCACCAATTCAATTAAGGAGAATTGACATGGGTTGCTATTTCTCGTGTTTTTTTCTTTCGTGCTTGCGAGAAAATGAATCAACATCAACGCCTAATATTCCTACTTAAAAATAATGCAAGTAAATATAGCTTAGCACCGACTGAGATAATATGTCTTCCTGAATTGCTTTATATAAGATTTGGGTAGACAGTACTTGCACTTTTTTAAAAGGCTAAATTAGGAGATATTAACATAAAACCGTCTTATTAAAAATAAAAATGAGTGGCTTGCTCTAAGAGTCCTGGTGTAACTCATCCAGTGTGAAGGTGCTCTTAACTGTCCTATATTTCAGTGTTTCTAATTCAAGAAACTTGATTCAGGAAACTTTAGTTGCTCAATCCACTAAAGTCTGGTCCTTAGCCAATCAATTGCCTCTTGCTACCAGATCATAAACACACTAATTGCATAATACAATAGAGAAAATACATTATTGACCCATGAGAGATTAGATGCTTTTGACAAGTGCTAAAACTAAAGATTTCAGTTAGCTTTCAGTGCAGACCAAAAGAAAATTAAATAAAAAAAAATAGAAAATATCTATTTCCAAATTATTCCCGCTTATTTTATTTCAACTAAGTTTTTAATTAAATTGGTCAATATGTCTTAATTAAAGATTTTACCATGAGCGTTCTACAGAATAAAGAGTTTTCGATTATATTGTTGATATCTGATAATATTGTAATTAATTTTTATGCTGTGGATAAAAGAAAATGCAAATTTATTTTGGCATTGTGATGTTCCTATTTTGAAAAATGTGTTATTATTTGAAACGTTAAATCGTAAATAGCATATATGTGGAACAACGAATATTAAATAATCCATTATATAAACTATTTGTGTGTTGTTGAGTAATATGTTTTAGTCAAAGGTTAGCTTCAGATTAAGTTTCCAAATTTTTTACACATTCCATTATGTTATAGCTTCCCACATATCAATTTGTGTTCAAATGAGATTAGTGTGTCCCAGCTGCACGTCTGAATATTTTTCATTACTTAGATAATACATATTGTCTACTTCATTTATATCTCAAGACATTCTAATTACATAGCAGTAAATAAAGTCGTAATACAATGAAAAATAGTTTTTAAAAATATACACAATAGAAATATTCTTCAATTCAAATCTTTTATAAATAAACATTTACTTTAATGAATAAACTCACTGAAACGTGACAATATCAAAGACTCAATTTGTAAATTGTATTCAAAGTTATTACGAAATATTTTCAACTAGTTGATAAGCTTTAACAATGTGTTTTGAAAACTCGATGAGTAATAATATTATTGACTTTCAAGTGGTAGCGTTTTGGGTTTTATTTTGTTGTAATTTAGTTGTGAATGTAGGTAATATTTCCTATTTGTGTAAAAGCCCAAGGATTATGTCACAATATGTTTTCAACTTTAGTGAATCCATAAGAGAATGTGAACACTTAAGTAGTTAATTAAACCCCATATGGAGAGCAAGTGATATGAAAATAGTTAAGTAAACTATACATTTTTGCTGTTGTATAAATAAAATTATTTTATTATCTTTTATAAATTGTAAATAAATAGTAATATAAAATATGTATATTAATTTACCAATATTAAAGTGCCTTAGCGTTTACAAAATTACTACTGGTGATATCAATGTTAAATTAGTTTTTCATTGTAATGTACATTATTCAAATAGGGTAAGCAGTTATTAAGTAAGTCATACATCAGACTATTTACTCCAAAATGTTAATGTGGAATTAAATTTTAAAATTATATATTTTTCCAGGCAAATAAATCTTCACACCAAATAATAATACTTAGATAATTCATCAGCTTGGTAACAATATTTTACATTTGCACTCTTTTAAAAAGTAAACCTAAAACTAGAAATATTAATACGCCAAGCTTATTTTTTTAATAAAAATCCATTAACTCAAATGTAAGAACGGCTATTATTTCTCTAAACGCAATGATTAACCTATTATTGTGATCTTGCGTCCATTAAAATATATTTCAAACGTTCTTTAAGGAAACACATATTTTAAAATGATGTGACTATTTTAATTATAAAGGATCTTTATTATTTTGGTAAAAATATGCTAGTGATGGCAATAAGAATGATATTGAGTATTTACTGTGAAAAATAAATGAAAGTGTTTGATGTACCAAATGCCAAATTGTATATGACTTATTATTTCGTTCATGTATCCTAGTATCGTTAAGTGTTATAGATAATTATTATTATTGTATATAAATACAAAACATATATTTTCTGAGATATCACTATGTATATTGTAATTATATTTAAAACAAAAGAGTGAATAAGAATGTTTTGGAAAAAGTATGAAAAATTAACAAAAAATCATTTTTATTCATTTCTAATCCCAATCAAACCATTATATAATTAAATTATATTAATGTTGTTCATAAAATTGTTTGTATATATTATTATCCAAGAATTATGGAACATTTAAAACATTAATTTAAATAAAGTTTTAGTATATACCGCAAAATAAAAACAATATATAAGTATATTTTCTATTTATCCTACAAGCTGTCCTTAACTCTCCAATTCAAAATATTCCACAAATTTATATAACAATAAGTTTTCATGGTTCTACATGTATGGGTCACTTGAGCTAACATAAACTTGCACAAATTTAAGGGCTTAAAGAAAGGTTAATTTTGAGGATATTCACCCGACAATATGGGGGCGAGGGGGAAACCATTTTAAATCTAAATATTAAAAACCATCGCAATTTACCCGACAGAGATTTGAAGTAAATCCTGCCCTTCCTGGACAAAGTTGAGCGTACCGATCGACACATAACTAACTCTGCCAGTAATTTTTAAGTTTGAATTTAAAAAAACTCTTCAGGATATGTGAATCCAAATGTTCCACTCAATAGTGAAACTGTCTATTTCATGAACTGGAGCTTACTATACCATTTACTACAAGCGTAACTGAAATTCGTTTTAAGATAGGATTTAACCAACCAAACATAACTTAACATAACCTTCCATTCTAAAAAAGATTAAAAGTTAAATTAACTTAAAGGCCAAGCCGTTTCTTCGCTTGTAAATCTTTTGAACCGGGTAAAAATCATCCAGTTCATGAATTGGGTAAAGATTGGAGCTGCCCAGTTGGAGAAATGGTCAGTAGGAGTGGCCAGTTCATGGAATGGGTAGAATTTTACCCGATTCATGAAATGGGCAAATTCACGAATCGGATGCAACATACAATGAATCACATTGTTCTGACACATACATTTCCATGCTTTTATTAATAACATTATAAGAAGGGTGTTTTAAAAAATACAAACATATTTTCTTCTATTAACTATAACATTTTTATCCACTTATTTATTTGAGGTATTTAACGTGCACTTTCTGAATCGACTATTTATATCAGCACACGAGAATTTCTATGAGCGAGAGCGAAAAGGCCACCAATTTTGCCTGGAGAGGTATTTTCACATACCCTCCAGAACTCTTTTACATGCCACAATCTGCATGGGACCGACGCTTTTACTAATTCACCCGAGAAAGAAATTGTGATACGGGTTTTATCTCTCATGAAAAATACGTCGACCCCGATTGGGTTCAAACCCACGAACATCGGGTCTTGAGGCGAGCACTTTATCCCAAGACCACCGAGGTCAACAATAACTATAATTGATCTACGATTTTTTTTATTACATATTAATAGTATTATTTTAGCGGTATTAATATTATATATAAAGAAATGACATCTGCAAACAAAAAGACTTTACGTAAAAATACATGAAAGTAGTTTTAGTAATTTTATAACTGTCGGATAACTCCCTTGACACAGGTTTATATTGAGAAAGCTTGGAAGAATAATAGCACACCAGTAAGCTGAATGCTGCTTTCCGTAAGTATTGAATGTATGAATGTAGACCTTATTTATAAACCAAGTTCAAGAAAATGTCGTACTATAAGTAATTTGTCTCTTTAGATAAGACACTTTAGGAATCTATAAAATACATCTCTAAATCCCAAAATTACATTAGTTTTATCAAATTGGCTCTAATTTGGGATACCCCTCAAATTATGATCTAACCCCGTTACGACATGCAACTTCTGCCATATGCAGCTGAGTTAGGTCTATCATTTAACTCTTTAACATTGTTTTTATCGAAACCTGTAATCTAATTTTATCGTTAATATTATTTTTCAAATTTATACATTGCATATAATATTATAATGAGTATTTATTTGTACTTATTTTTTATTTTTTGCAGAGAAATATGATTTTTTGTTTTCACGAAGAGGCTGCTTGATCAATTCTAATGCATTCTGCTACTTTTTTGCGAATGTACTCTGCTAAAACCAATCATTAACTTTCTAAAGCAACCATATCTTGTTTATTTTTGAATGAAGCTTGTAGTTCAAGTGTTCTATAAGGTGTGCAAAGACTGTGTAGATTCCCTACGACAGTGTAAAAATGGATGAAGGAAAAGTCTTAAGCTAAGGTGATCCCATGTTGGGGGAAGAGGTGCAAAGCAATTCAGGAGTATTGTTTGCTTTGTGTTGTGAATGTGAAAGGCTTCAATCGCTACAAGAAACATAAGTGGGAGCATCCTGATCTTAAATCCACAAGGTGACCTGTACCTCACAGAGAAGACGTTCCCATATTCATTGCCTGACCTTCCATTGTCAGACGTTGAGGAAATACAGCACATGTAGTACCAGTGGAAGTGAATCTGTTCAACGCCTGAGCAGTTCTCCTAAAAAGAGCTCAATGATCTGATATTAGACCTCAGTCTGTCAAAGCAAGCATCTGAACTTATAGCACCCAAGATAAAAGAAGAAAATTTTACCAAGCCGGAAGCTAAATTAAGAACGTATCAAATCAAGATATGAGAGAATTATTACATGTTTATGCCAAGAGAAAAAACTTGTATATTGCAATTAACTTTCCCGGACTTATTTTCCAAATGGAACTGCCGGAATATCGACCGCAGTTTGGCGGCTTTTTATTAGACAGTTCTACCAGACGCTCGAAGAGAAAAAAAAAACACCTCAAAACAACTAAATGGGATTTGAACCCCAAACTGCCTGGCATTTGAAAACCAGACCAAACGAATATTACTGACTGATGCCTTTGTCCATGTGAATCCTTTTAGGACATGTTTGTTTTATTAAGCTCACCTCAAACATGGCATTCGCCTGAAACTTGCACCAATCTTCGCAGGTATTATTTATCTATAGTAATAAAATGAAGTGTTTGTGTGTTTGTTTGTGTGTGTGTTTGTGTGTGTGTTTGTTTGTGTGTGTGTGTTTGTGTGTGTGTGTTTGTTTGTGTGCGACGCCCAGCCAAATCTACAACACCCAGAGATCTGAAATTTTTAACATAGGTGGACGGGAGGGGGTCCGAATGCACCTCAAAGCCGGATTTTTAAATTTTTAATTAGCTTTTTAATTAGGCTATTTTTAACAAGTTTTTGGTGGGTTACGGGCAACGCCGTGCGGGATTGCTAGTCTATTTATAACTATTTAATATTGCAGCAGCTTACACTATATTATTAAACACTACACTTTGCGTCATTATAAGTATTTTTCCCCCCTTGCCGAACTGGTATTCTGTTCGACTTTATCGTAAAGTTTGGGACTGGTTTTTGTAAGGCAGGTCTAAAGATTAAAAAAAAGCGTGTCAGTCGCTAATCAAAAGGGGATAAAGACTTTATTTATTAGTAACAAAAATAATCACGAACAACCTTTTTGTCTGTTCTAAACAAAAGAAGAGTCAACATGTTACTTCACTAAAGATCCTATTCATAGTAATAATGAGTCTAATAAAGATCACAATAGTCCGTGCCGGTGGGCACGTGGTCTAAATGTCAAGCTTATTCTGTTTGGTTTGCCGGTGACCGGGAGGTTGGGGTTCGAATATTGGCCGGGTGTAATTAGGGTGTTTTTACTTTAAACCTCTTACACTTCCCTACACGTAAATGCGATTACAGTTTTTCTAAAAAATTCTACCTTCCTCATTTCTAATACATTATAATAATTAAGGAATGCGTATAGCCTGAGTGGATAGGCCTAATAAGACACGGCGAAAAATAATTATACTTCAGCCAAGGCCGTAGTCAGGGGGGGGGTTTCGGGGTTCAAACCCCCCCCCCCGAAATTTTATGAATAAAATATATATGGCTTTATTTATGGTTCAAACAATATCAAAATTAAGGTACAAGTACAAATTAGGGGGCTGTGTTACCATAAAAAGCACTTCAGAGAGCTTCCAGTGGTGTTTATTATTTAGAATTTTTTTTAGCCTTCGGCAGTTATGGTGTTATGTTGTAGTAAAAAAAATTTTCAGATAGCTTCTAGAGGTGTTTAATATTTAGAATTGTTCCTATTTTTCGGCGGTTAGGGGGTTATGTTGCCATAAAAAAACACTTCAGATAACTTCTAGAGGTGTTTAATATTTATAAATTTTCCCAGCCCTCGGCAGTTAGGGTGTTATGGTGCCATAAAAGACACTTCAGATAGCTTCTAGAACAGTTTTTTATTTAGAATTTTTTCTAGCCTCCGTCAATTGGGGGATGGGCCAACCAACCCCCCCCTGAAATTATTGGCTGGCTACGGCCTTGACTACAGCATTTTAATTTGAACCGAGATAGTTCCTGGATCATATCTATAGGAACAGGACAACAGATATATTTATAGGAACAGGATAACATATATATTTATAGGAACAGGATAACAGATATATATATATAGGAACAGGACAACAGATATATGGTAAAGTGCTCGACTCAGGAACCGGTGTTCGTAGGTTCGAACCCAACCGAGGTCAACAGATTTTTCTTGAGCGATTGAATTTCGTAACACAACTCCCTTCGGAGTAAAAGTAAAGCCGTCGGTCCCATGGTGATGTGGCGTGTAAAATAACCCTGGAAGATAAGTAAAAATACATTATAAGGCAAAATCGGTAGGCCCTTTCGAGTTAGTTCATAGAAATTCTCGAGTGCTGATATCAGTCGGTTCAGAAAGTGCACGTTAAATAAGAACTTCAAATAAATAATTATGTTTGCCTCTTAAAGAAAGAACTTAGCAACCTCAAACTCAAAACCCAAATTATTAAATAAATTAAATATACACTTGTCTTTAACAAAGTGTGAAACAGAAAAAAAAATCCAACTGAATATCAGTCAGCCGAAACTTTTAGCCCCCCCCTCCCCCCCCCAAAAAAATCACACACGAAGACCTCTAAATGCTCAGGTGAAAATGTATACCTCTTATAAATAAAGTTATATATTTCTCATAATGCCCCTGAAGCAAAATTAAAAAGAAAAAAATAAACTTTCCACTTCTAATATATGGCCTGTAATGTTTCAATGTTGTCTTAATTAGAAGTAAAAAATATAGATTTATTAATTATACTCTATACTAAAAAGAAATCCGCCTGAGATCGTAGCACGGATTATAACCCTTAGAGAGAGTAATAATTTATATTAGCCGCTCAGGCGTGCGCATTCGTGCCATACATAAACAAAACAACATCGGACCATCGGAGCCACAATCGTGCTGTTACTTCCTATTCTTTTATTGCTACGATATATCGATAACGATCGATATTTTAGTACCGGCACGCACACATGGAGCTATGCGGTCTCTTTTTAGGGGGCGGGAGGGGGGGGGTTGATAACATTTCCAAGAACCATGACTTAAGTGCAATTTTTTTTAATGCACAAAACAAATGTTTTAATGTACAGGATTTCCACGGACTTGGAATTATTATTAACTAATTTGTAAACTTACAAATTTAGAATTTTGAATATGACAAATTATAAGCTTGGTTGTAAATGCATTAAAACACTATTTTTATCCTAGTCTTTTTTTAATATGCATTGCGTCTACTACCCGTCCAGGCTATTCGAATATTTACACCAATGAGGTAGGGATTAAAAAGGTAAAAGTTTAAAGGAAGTGTGCCCGAATTTACGTGGTGGGAGAGTGATAAATCATTCATGAAAACACCCTCAATGTATCCTACTGGGTTTTAAGCCCTGACCTTCCCGTCATCGGCAAACCAGACAAAACGAGACTAGCTAATTTCTCCTGATATCCATCGTTAAGTGTTTTAAATAAACTATGTTTTAAGTTTTTAAAAAAAGGTTGAAATGTAAAAACAAAAGCTAAGATGGGAAAACCAATCAGAGAGCAATATTATTATAATATTCTTTGTTTTATGGTATCTACTGCAAGCTAAGTTTTTTTTTTATCACCGCGCCTTACTTCCTGTTTGGGTTCTCATATGTGATCATTACTCTAATGGGGTAAGGATGATGAGTATGAAAGCAATCTAGAGATTATCTACCCGCATTTTTCTGAAAAGAGAGTGTGAAACCATTTAGGAAAAACCACCCTCAATACACCTAACCGGTATTCGAACTCCGATATCCTCGTCATCAACAGGTCAGTATAACACGAGTGTAATGCTTTAGACCATTCAGCCACTGAAGCTAATTAAGTCGTCAGTCTTGTTTATTTATCGTGTTTATAGGGGGCAATTTCGGTGGCCGCATGGTCTAAGGCGCTACTCTCGCAATAGACTAGATTGTCATTGAAGGGGAGATCGTGGTTCGATCTCATCGGGTGCACTAAGGGTGGTATTTTCCTTAAACGGTTTCCCACCCTTTCTCTACACAAATACAGGTACACTTCCTCTAAATCCAACATTCCCAATCCCTAACCCATTAGCGTAATTAGTATACAAGCGTACAAACCGAATGGGTAGTAGGATGTGGTGCTAAAAATAAAATAAAAATACAGGCGCTAGGGCTGAGGCCTATTTGTTGGTAAATTTTAATTATCTATTTTAATTGAAATTGAAATATTGCTATTTCAGTCCTAATAAACCAATCAAATTAGTAAACTATTTTTTATGCTCTATAAGTTATCACAATATGATTGTGGTTTTATCGAGATGTCGTATTTATTTTCAACGCTAAGGATGTGTCTTCATAACAGTCATATAAAAGTTAACACTTACATTTATTTTTAAATAACACCTAGATTTAACAAAAAAACACAGTCGTTTAATGAGAGCGTCCCATCCGACTCCATTATGACCAAGTGTTTTATGGGTATTTTATTTTAATAAACCCATCACCGTCTTCTTAAACACTTTTGATATGGTACCTTTAGAGAAGTTATTGGTATTTTGTTATTTTTAGCACCGCCTCCTACTACCCGTTTGGTGTACACGCCTATGTACTAATTACAATAGCGTGCCAGGTATGAGGAAGCTTGAATTTAGATTAAGTGTACCCGCATTTTCATGGAGGGAGAGTGGAAAACCAACTAGGAAAAACCCTCCTCACTACACCCGACCTGGATCGAACCTTGATCTCCCCGTCATCGGCAGTCTAGTCTATTGGAGAGTGACGCCACGGTGATATATAGGCTTATCTATTTATTATTATTTATCACCGCGTCTTACTACCCGTTCGGGCTATACGCCTAAGTACTAATTACACTAACGGGCTAGGAATTGGGAAGGTTGAATGTAGAGTAAGTGAACCCACATTTGCGTGGAGAGAAAGTGGAAAACCATTTAGGAAAAACCAGCCCAGTTCACCCGACCAAGATTAGTACCCCGATCTCCCCTCCTCGGCAGTCTAGCTCAACATGAAACTAGCACGTTAGTCAACCACGCCACCGAGACAGGTGCTGATATGTAAATATACGACTTATAAATCAGCTTATTATAAGCAGGCGCGGGTTTGTGTGGAGGGAGAGTGAAAAACCATTTAGGACAAACAACCCTCACTGCACCTGGCCGGGATTCGAACCCCATCACCGGAAAACCAGACCAGATGAGGTTCACGGGGATCGGGTAGCGTCGATGTTAAGACACTGTAATTTAAGTCGTGACTGGAGACGGATGGGTCCTATGAATGGTTTCTACCTCGGGGTCAAGGGTTCGAGACCAGCGGTGGAGCAGTCAGTTCAGACAGGTCACCGCTAATTCACCAAGAGGACGTTGCTGGAAGATTTGCTTTTATTGCGTCAGATCTTCCACCTTCTTAAGTTCAGTTCTAGAATGAGGGGGCGCCGGTTCTTCTCCTTTCACATCTGATCCATGTAGGATGCTTATTTTTATTGTATCATCGCGATAGATGGGATGATTTAAAAAGGTGCGGTAAAGGTTTATCAAAATATGTACATATCTATATTTATTTATAATTCGGTCTTGGTGGTCTTGGGTTAAAGTGCTCACTTCAAGATTTTTTTTTCAAAAGTGACAGCTTTGCTTAAAAATATATTTAAATGGATTGGGATCTCCAGATAAGGTTCATCTGCTGACAACCCATTTTACAGTCCAATTTTCATAGGAAGGGCCTTAGCTGTCATCTATACGTCAGCTCATGTCATCTGCCACAGTCACTTTTGTTGTATGTTACCAATAACTAGAAAATAACAGCAATAATTTCATAAAATTTTTTAATTTTGGCTACAAAAAATATATGTTAATATTTTCTGAAAGACCTTTCCTATGGAAATGGTGCTGTAGACTTCCCTTTTTACGTGCTTGCTTTTGAAGAAGAAATAAAACAATTCATTTTAAAATCGGAAAACACGGTTCTAATCCTATAACCTCATTAAATATAGAAACATTACCTTTATCTTGATACGTAATTTTTCCCTCCTCAGGGACTCATAAGCCTGAAGGCCAAAAAAACACAAAAATATGTATTTTTATTTTTAACTGGCAAATTAAGAAGATTACAGCTCTAAAAAAACAACCTATGATAAAATGAAATTATAAACTTTTAAAACGACTGTAACCGGACGTGTCACTGATTGATGACGTCATTAACTACGTCACACAATGTCACGAGATCCCCCCCACCCCCACCCCAATTCGAACCGCCAATAAAAACACACGCCGCATGCGGCCCCGGGGCCAATCATTACCTCGCATTAGTTGGACAGTTTCGGGAGTAATTAGGACAAGGGAAAAGGGGAGGGGGGATTCAAAGTTTCCACTTCATTCCCCGACATTTATAATTGGGAATATCCGTGCTAGAAGCACCTAAGTGACATTTGTAGCTTCAGGGGGTCCGAACTTGAAACAAATAATGTAAGCCACAATCTTCACAAGTTTCTAATAGCTATCCTCCACAGTCAAGATCGTTGAGACGGTGAGCTTCAGACGATGACCAATAGCCTCAGAAAGACTTTGGATCAAAGCCGGGGGGAATCAAAATTACTCTTCCTTTCTTGTATTATATTTGGAAGAATATATAGGAAAGATGGATAAAAACATATAAAAGGGACGAACACAATCTGGCTTTTACAATGAAAAGAAAAATACAGTTCACACTTTACAATGCTGCTATTGGACAAAGAGAGGTAATGGTTGCCTCTTAGTTAAAATCAATCTTCACCATCCAATCCCCCGACCTAGGCTTCATTCTATCGGAACTCATCAGGGAGGAGTGTGAAATGCGCAATGCCACTTACTAAAAGAGGAATCAAACAAAAAACACGAAAGGGAGAAAATAGAAAATTGTAAATAATGATAGGACACACAGATAGGAACATGTAAAAGGTATAACATAAAGGACAAACACAGGAAAAGGACCTTGGATGCGTTGTTGTGATAGATTTTAAATGATTCGGAACTAACTTCATTCTAATTTTCATTGGAAATTCCTTTCAGAAAATTCAAACCTTATTATTTGTTGTCAAAGTTTATAATATTATATTAGTGTGATAATTATATCAGGTCATATAACCCGAACGGGTAGTAAGGTGCGGTGTTAAAAAATCTATCATAAGTGACAACTGCAGATCGCATGAGCTGACGTGAGATTGATTACGAAACCCAGTAACTTTTCTAGCTTTCGGATAAAGGAAACCTTCCTACGAAAATTGGATTGTAAAAAAGAACTACTTTGATTGTCAATAACTAGCTACATTTTACCGATATTACCTAGCCAGGACCCGAACCAAAAACCAATCAACCAGTCACCAAGAACTTTAACCATCTTTTTTTTTTTTTGAACCCGCCTCGGTGGCGTAGTTGGCTAACGCGCTAGTCGTGTTGAGCTCAACCGCCGAGGACAGGGAGATAGAGGTTCGAATCTCGGTCGGGTGAACTGGGGGGGGTTTTCCTAAATGGTTTTCCACTCTCCTCCACGCAAATGCGGGTTCACTTCCTCTAAATTCAACCTTCCCAATTCCTAATCCATTAGCGTAATTAGTACTTAAGCGTATAACCCGAACGGGTAGTAAGACGCGGTGCTAATTTTTTTTTTTTTTGCGCACCGCAACTTAGTACCATCCAGACTAAACGCATATATATTTGTATTAATTGATTAGGGATGAGAATTATATAAATTTAGGATAAATGTACTCGCATTTGTGCGGAGAGTAAGTGGGAAATTACTTTGGAAAAAAAAAAACCTTCAGTACGCCAAACGTGACCTCCCTGTCAGTTAAGACCCAGACTGGATGAGCTTGACGTTTTGTCCGCGTGCCCACCATTGAGAGTTTTATCTTCTGCAACCGTTCAATTATTTATTAATGATTCAATATTTTAGTCGTAAAATCTAATGCCAGTATTGGCAAAGAGTGATTTAAACAAATGAATTTAAGAGAACAAGATAAAAAGAGCGAATCTTAGAGAATTTCACTGGAATGATGATCAAAGAACCTTTTTATTTTTTTTTTTTTGAGCATGGCCAATTGAGATCAAATATGGGCCTCTTGGCTGAGGATATACACACTGACCTTAGGACCAACTTTGTTACTAAAATGTTATATAAATGCGTAAAATGTATACGAATATTACATCTTTATTTTTTTGTAAAGTAGGTAGTAAAAATACATTATGTATAGCAAAAAAAATAATGTTGGAAAGGGTTGTGTTATTTTAAAATGTAGTAAACTTTAAAAGTAAACTATAATATTACGTTTGTTTTGGTTAGTAAATAAATATTATGTTAAAATAGCTAAATGCCTATTTTTTCTTACGCATACCGGCAATATTTCAAAATAAACCTAAGAGCCATGATTTTGTGCGAAGTCGTATAACTAACCTTCATCGCGTGAGTGAAGTAAAACCAGGTTACACAAGTTCGCATAATATGAATAACAGAAATGTTTTGAGAAACGACATGAAACTTCCAGTCGCGCTTACATGTGCATAAAAGTGTCGGCGGCATCAAACAATATTTATTAACATTTCATTGGCTCTAGAGAAATGTTAAAAAAAACTTTCCATTAGAAATACCTTTGTGTGACAAAACAAAAATACTAAGCTGTCTAAAAAAAGAATGTGTTTGGTTGTATTTTATTTAATTTAGTTTCACGTAAAGCTATACCTCATTTTTGATAAAATTAAACTTATGGAAACAAAAAAAAATAGATAGGTGTTTTTTTTCCAAACTATGGAACACTTACTTTGAGGTGTAGGGCCTACGTCAGAGATTTCAGAAAGAACACAACGTCTCACTTATTATTAGGTGTTCTGTCTTACGACAGGTCAATTCCTTTTGTCAGTGAGTTAACCTCCAATGCACCCTATACTCTGCCTCCTCCTTCATCTTCCAAATTTTCTTCGTTCCTTCAAGTCTTCCAATATTTTAATCCTCCTTTCCTAAGCTCCTCTTTCCCTCAACCTTTCCTTCTATTATGTCGATCCACTTTGACTTGCGCCGAAGAATCACATCCAAAATGGATCTCGTCTCACCTACTGTACTTAGGAGTTCTTCATTTGTCACCCTGTCTATCCCACTAAGTTTTATTAATCATATTTTTTACTTTCTCTGGACCCTTCGGAGATGGAATAATTGTGATCGTCAAAAAACCTTAACTTACTAATTTATTACCCACAACCAATTCACATTGCTGTTTTTTAAGCACCAGTTCTCACTACTCGATCAGGCTATACTCATGTATACTAATTAAGCTAATGTCTTAGGATGAGGAAGGTGAAATTTAGAAGAAGTGTATCTGAATTTTCATGGAATGTGAGAAAAATTTTTTGTAAAAAACACCTTTAGGGCACTGGATCGAGATTCAAATATCCTTTCGTTGGCAGTCCAGTCTACTGCGAGAGTGACGCCTTAGCCCATTTTACCATCGATGTGGGTCACATGATGCTAATCACAATTTTCTTAGATTATTAGTTGTGAAATTGGTTATAATTTCAGATATTTTTTTTTATAATTAGTAAGTTAGTTCTACCTCATACCAATTTTCAAGGGAAAAAAAATTTTCAAATTTGCCATTTCCGAAGAAATTAAACTTTTCTCCTGCAATCCACGCCGCTTCCTCCCAATATGTCTGCCACTGCTCCCATTGTCCTCCAACCCAATTTACGCCCATCGGAAGTTATTTAGCAAGGGTCGATTTTCAAACCTACTCCAAACAAGTATGCAGCAACTTACAATTTCCAAGAACCTGGACTCGCTCTTTCAGCAGAAAATCCAGACGTAGTAAAATAAAAGAGGTTGAAGCCAAAATAGGTGCGTTAAGGCACTTATTTACAAAATAATAACAAACAACAGAATAGGCATTTATAGGAACTTAAAATGAACATATTGTACTCATAATAACATGAAATGCATATACATCTCAACTGCCTATTTTTTTACGATCAAGGAAAGGAAAAGGTAAATAGGCAAAATCTGGTCCCGGACTAAGAAATTAAGTCAAATCGTGAGCGGATATTTAGTGGCGAGCTAAGGCCGCAACAGTAAACTACACTAACACAACACCAGCACTCAAACAACACTCAACCTTGTTCTTAGCAGTAGCACTTAGTGCCTCCTCCGGCTAGGGCAGTTCTTTTGTATATGTGTCTCGCGTCTTACTAACCGTCCGGGCTATCCACGTATTTACATTATCAGGGTAGGGATGGAAAAGGAAAGTTTCAGAGCAAATGTAACCAAATTTTCTTGAAGAGAGAGTTTGGAAACCATCTATGAAAACACCGCCATGGTTACATACGAACGGGATTCAAACCCCGATCTAACCGCTGACACTGGCAGTACACTTTATTGCACGAATGATATTTCGAACCTTTCAACCATAGATGCAAGTGGTTCATTGTTCTAAGTTCATGTTAGTTTCTAATCCGTTGATTTAAAAAAAAAAAAGCTTTTGTCGGTGAATTCAAACAGAACTAAACTGATTGTCATCAAATTCACTTCAAGTGACGGACAAGCGACAAATTAATCAGCATTAGTGTCGCGCGTTTCCCATGGTAGAACAGTCCTCACGCCGACCTATCAACGCACGTACGACACGTCACAAGCGCGTTCAACTACACTCGTTATTATATATAATTAGTGAAATTATGTACCGTGGAATGACCTTCCACGAAAACACGTGCGAAACAAACTAAACAAACATGGGCGCACCCACCCCTCCAGTAACATGGCGTTGGTTTGGTGCTACTACGATCTGATAAAGGACAGTTTAACTACCCACTTCAGTGGCAAATGTCAAGACATCATTCTCGTGCTAGACTGACCTTCTGGAGACAGGGATATAGAGTTCGAATCTCTGTCGGGTCTTTTGAGGTATTTTTCCTAAATGGTTTCCCACTCTCCTTCCACACAAATTCTGGTATATTATCCTAAAATGCTTCCTTCCTAATCCCTGCCCCATTAGAGTATCATATTTGTATATAATTGGATGGGTAGCAAGACACGATGATACAATAATAAATAAGTTACCTAAGTGCGAAAGGGCTTTCGGCTTTCATCATTGATCATTTCACTCCCCTTTTGCGTTGATAGCTCATTATTTATTAGTAAACTACCTGTATTCTTTTAATAAGCCAACTCTAGTTTTAAAATAAATATTGTTGGAGAGCTTTCTTTCTTCATTTCTATAGCGAATATTCTCTGATAAGGAATACAGAGTGCACAATCTCCAGAAGGAACATTCTCTATAAGAGTCAGAGTCCACAATCTCCAGAAGGAACATTCTCTACTAAGAGTGCAGAGTCCACAATCTCCAGAAGGAAACATTCTAGCAGTAAATTGTATCATTTGATCATCCTAGCGGGATCTTGTTAATATAGGTTGGCAACACTGGTCTTAGTCTCTGGTCCGGAAATCATTGGCCGAAGATCCGCGGAGGTGCATCAAGGAGCCAGTAAGGTATGACGGGAAGTGGGGGAGGCGGGCCACAGGAAGTAGTTAGGATCAACAGGGTCGAGGGTTCACAGGTCAACCTTGGACTCATGGTCACACGGTTTGCATAACACCGGGGGGGAGAGAGGACAGGTCCCACGAGAAAAACGTCGCACACATCTCCTCTATTGTTTGGACGGGGACACACCAGAGCTATGAGGAATCTGTTTCAGCTTGTTATTGAAAATATTGTCATTTCTCTGAGGAATGATTTGATTCATTTTGTGCCTTCTTTACTATTAGTAACAAAGGGGGATTCACACGTGAGCTGATAACCAGGGCCCAGATTTCTACGCCATGTTATCTTCTCTCTTTTTTACAGCACAAATAATGATCATGTGTGCATAAATTATGTTCATGACCCCCTGGTTGTAAATTTGTTTTTAATAGGTCGTTCTTTGGTCATTTTTTCTGTTGTCATTTTGGATTTTTAGAACGTATTTCCTTGGTTTCTGTCATTTTTGAATCATTTTTAAGTATTTATGTTGAAAAAAGTTTATACTTTTTAATACTATCAATATTTTATAAATACACACAATCTCAAACATATTTTTTTAATAACTTAGTGGTTGGAATAAGAAGATAATTTAGGTAATGAACTTTGTATCCTCTTTGCTTGTCTGGTCGTAAAATAAACTTTCCTGGTGAGACACTGCAACTAGTCTTGAAAGGGTTGCGTTGGGAGGGTGTAGCTATTACTTCTGAAGCAGATATTTGTAAAACAATATTATATTCAGCAGGATGAAATAGTTTAGTTGTTAAAAGCTTTTCATTATATATATATATATATATATATATTATATATATATATATCATTATATATATATATATATTATATATATATATAATATTATAGTTCCATTTTGAATCATTCGTTTTATTTTATGTATTAATTTTTACAAGTTTTTGTCATAATAATAGGTTTTTTTTTTTTGTAAATTAAAAGTGGGTTTTTAGAATTTTTATTCATTTTTTAGAAATTTTAGGTCGTCAGAGTCCGGGCTACGTTGATAGCCTAAAGAGCAGAACATAAAATATGTTCACTTGATGATATCTGCGTGAATTGTTTGGTCCATTTGGATCGGGTTGAAATATGTTTATTGTCATCTACACTCTTACCCGCCGATTTGCTTGCAAGAGCCGATAAACGCAGAATATAATTGTTTTGCCATGAAGATACAATCCAATTTTCATAAGAAGGGTTTTTAACATATCATTTTGCATAGAAAAATTGATAACCTTCTATCCTATTATTAGTATCTAATATTTTATAGATATTTATAATACACATCAAAAACTACAGTTTCATATTACGTGACTTGGCGTATGAAACGTGAAAGTATTACTATTATTATAACACCGCGTCTTACTACCCGTTCGATTTACACGCTATCACGCCAATGTGTTATGGTAGGGTGATTGTGAGATGAAATGGAGGACCTACAGTTTAACGTGGAATCCGAACCACGGTGGAGGCCTGGCATTCCACACATTCACAAGTTGTGATTAATACACGTCTTGTCAGAGGTGAAGTAAGGGTTTGGCAATCATATAAATCTGTGCCGGGACCGAGGATTGAACCCCAAACGCCCAGCACAGAAGTCTGACATCTTACCCTAGATCACCAGGTCACCTAAAGTGAAAGTAGATCTAGAAACTTTTCTAGCTGTTAGCTAGACCTGTATTTCCATGTCAATGAGAAGTACAATCAAATAGAAAAGATTTTACCTCTCACGAAGAAAATTTTATTTTATTTTATACTTTCATGAACTGGAATAAGAACTTCTATTTTCTTGCAAGTTTATCTAATTAGGCTTGAAAGTAAGAGTAATACAGGAGTAATAAACAAATATTTTAACTTTTATTTCAAGTAAATTATATAACGTACTATTTCTCTCCGATATTCATATGAAAAGTGTCTTCTTCTTCTTCTTAAGGCAACCCCCCGAAATATGGTTTGATATTATTTCTATCCATCCGGCTCTGGACATGTATTCAGCCCTTCGGCTGGTTAGTAGCGACTGCACATCTGGTAGAAATTGAGGGGGTTAAGGACGTGTGGTGGTTCCCCGTTGCCTTCCACACTGAATTTATATGAGCGAGAGCAAAAGAGCCTACCAATTTTGCCAGGAAATGTATTTTCGCATACCCTCCAGGGTTATTTTACAAACACAATCGACACGTGACCAACGGCTTTACTTACCTTCCGAAGGAAGTTGTGCTACTGATTTTCATCGCTCAAGGAAAAATCCGCTGACCTCGCTGGGTTCAAACCCACGAACATCGGGTCCTGAGGCGAGCACTTTACCCCCAGACTACCGAGGTCGACATGAAAAGTTTACTACCTATAAAATAACACTAATAATGTAATAAAATTGACAAGACGTGTATTAATCACAACTTATGAATGTGAGGAATGCCAGGCCTCCACCGTGGTTCGGATCCCACGTTAAACGGTAGGTCCTCCATTTCATCTCACAATCACCCTACCATTGCACATTAGCGTAAGTACGTATAGCCCGAACGGGTAGTAAGACGCGGTGCTAATAATAATAATATAGTAAAATTTTAATATCGTTGATATAAAAAAAAATTATGTTCATATTTTTTTAAAGTTTCTTCATGCAAAAATCCAATCATTCTCGTTATATTTTTCAATTTACTTTTATTCGTACGCGCACAATCCTTTACCTATGAATGATCCCCTAACTGGCCTCCCAGCTATAATAGTTGACAGTTGTCAACTAATGCTCTCTATCAACTTGTGTGTTGTGGCTCCAACAACAACCAGACACGACCAGAATATACAGACTGAACTGTGTTGCACTGTAATTATCACGACCCGCCGACAAACCAATAAATCATCAAGTTGGAGAATGGGAAGCATAATCCAGTTCTTACTCTTTAGGGACAGACTTGAGAATAAGAGGAGGGGAGAGGAGGGGTATCGAACCAAAATTTTGTATTACTCAATACAACACAGAGTAATTACTATCAGATGCGGAGTAAAAATTAACATTGTATTGATAAAATATAGTCTATTCTTGAATTCTAAAACATTTACAAATATAAATAAATAAGAAACAGTTATATGTCTATTAGAAATAGTCTATACCTTCTTTCTTTAAATTTTAAAACAATCACTAGTTACAAAATTAAATTAGAAAATAGATTCGGTTTAATAGATGGTTATGACAAGACTTGAGAATTCTATTTAAACAAAACATGTACTAGTTTCTTGATCACTCCTTAAAAATCCTTAAATCTAGTTTTCCCAATTGTCATCTAAATCTGTATTAAGTTATATCTGAGCTCATAGATATTGTGTTGGATCCTTACCTAGAATCCTCAATTCCAACCCTACTGAGTGCCTTGGAGATGGATTTAATATACCATGTGATTTCCAAGTCTCTTTATAGGTGTATTTATCTAAAATTACCCATCATCTGTCTTATGCACACTCTATTGTAAATACTATACATCCAGTGTCAGATTTAAGGAAGGACGATCGCTCCGGGGGGAGGGGGCACAAACAAAGCCCCCCCCCCCCCCACAAATCTCAACAAGAAAAAAAATATTATATAATTTTCTAACCAGCATAAAAGTTTAGATCCTTCATGAAATGGAATTTAAAGACATTATTGACATGTTTTCTTCAAAGAAAGCCAGGAACTTTGTCTATAATGAGCTTTTTTTATGAAGTCTTTATGTAGCATACTTCCTCTTTGGTATATTACATTTGTGTAAAATCAAACAGTTGCTTGGTTTTTACACTCCTCAGACATGCTATGATGTAACTTACAAGGGTTTATGGGGTCCCCCACACTGTATTCCGCCCCAAGACCCAATTTATGTAAATCCGATCAAGTAGGCCTGTACATCAACGACTACAAATTTACAAAAAATACATATTTAAGACTGAAAAAACTATTAAATTGGCCTAATTTTTACTGTTGCAGGGAAAGAATGCAGAAAATTGAACTTCGATGATATTTCTGATTCGAACGTAGTTTTTAAACACCCATGACTATTTCCAGCTAGTGGCCTGGGTCAATTTTTTATTCAACCATATATTTTCCATACCGGCTGGCTAGCCTGTCGTACTTCATATGCCTTACAATCTAACTTAAGACTAGGACAGCACAGCATCCAGTCAGGAAGTTATTCATCACTTTGAAATGGTAATTCACCAATGATACATTTTTCACCATTCCAGGAAACGAACCCGGGACCCCTTGATCACGCTACTGACTGAGATAAGGTGTTGGATACTCAGGCGTAATCTTTATCTAATTCCCCGGCTATCCGGCTGTTAGAGGTCATGTCTAAATATTGATCAGAAACAAGGAATATATAATCGATCGAAGCAGTTGTGTGCCACTCTTCCAACCCAGGCGCTTGGTCCACTGTTGCCCCCAGACACAGCTCCGGGTAATCTTAAGTCCACATCTGAACGAATGTTGCAGTCTGTGGAAGACTCGCGTAGCTCCCACCTCCTCCACCACACGACTACAACGCCCACCGCGGCCGGAGGAGGGAACTACGGCAACTCTCGTCTCAAGATACACCGCGATATACACTCCTCCGATGTTGATTAATAACATACAACTTGCCCCAAGTACGGAGAAAGAACACTCTCAATGCAAATATACCAATTTTATACAAAAAAAAAATTATGAGTTCATAAATCTATTTTGGGTTTGCGATGATTTTTTTATTATCATTTTGTTTCTACAAACGTTTAACCGAAGGTATCCGCAACGATGGTATCACAGCCTAGGACGTTTGTCTCACAATACACTGGATAGCCAGTGATGAGGAGGCTGGTGCTCAAATCACAGTCGTATATAGCCGGACGGGTAGTAAGGCGTGGACCACACACAAAAAAAAACTGCCAATAGGATTAATCTTTAAGCGACTCAGATAACATTATAAAGAAATTTCGAGTCAATCAATCGTAAATTTCCTGCTCTCACCCCACTTAAACAACTATCAACCGGGATTCGAACCACAATTTCTCAGAAGTAATCAGTGCCTTAAGATAGTGATTTTGAAAATTTCAAGGCCATGAACTTGTTATCAAGAACGGCAACGCAATCTTTGATACTGTCACGCAACTGTCTGCTTGTGTCTAGCTAAACGGAGCATGCGCACGAAGCAGACGCTAGTCGAGCAGAACCTACAAACTTCACTATTTCAACTCACGCAGATGGGTCGAGGGGATGAGGCTGAAATCTTGTGATTGGTTCACGACTCGTAACGTGATTTTGTTTCTTCTGAACTTTTTTTTCTTCGAGCTTGTGAATCAACAGTAACTCGATTAATATATAAAGTAGCCTCCTTTTTTTTTTATGTCGCTGGCCTTTTACGCCCTTAGTGTGTAGTTGAACGGTTGAAGAAAAAATTTACAATAGCTCTCCTTGAAAGTGGCGTGTCGTGGAGTGTTGCCAGGGTAAGCGAATATTGTTAAAACTGTACCTGTGATATATTCTCCCGCATTCAGTCCTCATTTCGATCAATCAAATAGTCATACAAGCTATGCACTACGTACCTCACATAGGAATGTGTTTTTGATTACACCCGGCATCATCATAAACTGTTTCCAGCCCGCGGCTTGGTCAGTTTAGTAAAATGCTTCCAGATTCCGCTATCCTTCCACCACTCTTCCTCCTTTAATTGCTTCCATTCTTCTCCTCTCACTTGAACGCTTTCTGCTATCTGCTCTCTGCATTTCATTCTTGGCCTCATTTGCGGTCTTTTTCCTACGTACTACATTTACATCATTCTCTTTGGCATCCTCTCCTTCTCCATCCTCATTATATGCCAATACTATATAGGTCTTCTTTCCTCTACTATCTCATCTACTCCTTTAACTCCAACTCTTCCCCAGATACAGCATTCCTAATCTTTTTTCTCCTCGTGACAGTTAACATGCTCCTCACAAACTTCATTCCCATGGCCTCCACTTTCCTAGTCTCTCTTACATTCACTGTCCATGTTTCTGCTGCATATGTGACAATGGGTGCAAAGTATGACCTGTACAACACTTACTTACACTTCGAGGGCACTTCTCTTCTCCATAGCAGGTCTCTTACACACCTATATAACAACTCTCCCTGCTGTCCTCTTCTCATTAAATCCTTTCTACTTCCAATAAGTACATAGTTACGGTTAAACAAGTACTACTTATCCCGGCAACACGCCATGATACACCAATGTGCCTTGGCTTTATTGAAATCACAGATGGAAAGAAAGAATGCTTTATACTATGTGCATGGTGGGTAGTAAGTGCTACATAAATAGCTCTAATAATAACTTGTATTTCTTTATGCATGTTTATATCAACACATGATCAACAACTAAACTAACCTAATTAATCTAGAGCACAATTTTCTTTTGAAGGGCCTTTCAAAAAACACTAACTTTTTTTTGTAGCCAAAATGTATAAAACTATATGATTCGTGTTATTTTATAGGCATCTATCAAAAGTTACAGCTCCAGATCACAGAATTGGTCATGTGGACAAATTAAAATAGATCCAATAGCTTTTATATATGTCAGATAAGGTTCTTATGAATAGTGGACTGAAATACATTTTACTCTAGCACCAATATTATTTATAATATTATAAGAGGGTGAAATAATTTACAAATACTGATACAGTTCAGGAACTGTTCTGTATTCATTAAACATTTAATTAGCCTTCTTAACTTCCCAGCTACGGGGTTGGACAACTACATCGTCCAAATTTTATATTATATATATATATAAATTTTCAATTTGAAAATATCATTAAACAGTGCGATGAAACGGGATTTTGGTCAGACTTCTATGTGACTAATTAATTTTTTAATATTAATAAAGACCAAGCTTAGTTATGGAGACTTCAATGCCAGTATGGTATGTAATCTCTTTACTTTCTAGCTAATGTCTGTTAGGAATATCAGCAATCTGGATCTTTTACCTAAGTCCCCCCCCCCAAAAAAAAAATTACATCTCTTTTCACTAAATAAAATACCAGCCAACTAATTATAAGTACCTCTAAAAGGCCAACACTGGGAAATAATAGATTTATAGGTGAAATTAAAATTAGTGTACATGGGAGTATAAAAACATAATTATAATAAAAGTAATAATCAACAATCATATAATATCTTTATAAAACATATTTCTGTATTTTTATAATCATATTAAGTAAATAAAAAATGCATAGAAAAGTTTAGAGAACATATTCTTAAATTCTTAATATTTAATTAACTACACTAAGGCGCTATTTTCGCAAAGGACTAGATTGCTAAAGACGCGGGGATTGGTTTTACTACCTGTTCAGGCTATACGCATATGTACTAATTACGCTAATGGGCCAGGAATTGGGTAGGTTAAATTTAGAGGAAGTGAACCCGCATTTGTGTGTACGGAGAGTGGAAAACCATTTAGGAAAACCCCCAGTTCATCCGACCGAGATTCAAACCTCAATATTCTCGTCCTCGGCAGTCTAGCTCAACAACTAACTAGCGAGTTAGCTAACTACGCCACCGAGGTGGGTGCAGCCATATTAGTTGTGTGCACCATAACCCAAACGGATAGTGAAACGAGGTGAAAAATACAATTTAATTAACAGTTTTTCTTTTTTATGTCCTTCTTGCTAAAGGTGTGTATTAAAACACTGACGCAGAACATAACTGTAGCATGTGGAACGCAACACATTGTTCTGTAGTATACCCGCTAAGGTATGAATGAAATTTGATATTACACGCTTGTGGTTACGGCATTGTACTCTTAAAAACCCACTCCATCTATCTATCTATATATGTTCCACGTCAAACTGTTTATACAGTCCACATTCAACTGTTGCTGATCATTAAATATTAAAACAAACATTAGATACATCACTCACGCCTTAACCTCATGCATGACATTATAATTCATTCTATATTAAGATTTAATCACGCAAATGAGATTTGTCGGCGAAACGTTTTGACTCAGAACAAAATAATAATAAAAAAACAAACAATCGGAAGGGTGAGGACGTGGGGGGAGGGGGGAGGGGGCGGGAAACATGTCTAATATTGTCAGTCGAAAAGGAACCTCTAAAAAGTTTTGTGTGACTTCAGAATCAAACGTCATCTGAATATCTTGTGGGTGCTTGCATTATTTTAATGAGTACATTGGGCGTGAACTCTTATTTTTTAGGGACGACCCCACCAAAAAAAAAGTGGGCGGAGGCCCCCTTAAAGAAAGAGGAGAGATAAAATATTAATTTTAAGCTGGGGTTTAGAGAGTGGTGAGGAGGGTTAAGAAAAAAAAAAGGTAAAGACCTGGTTGCGCACGAAAAAAAGGAAAGTGAGTTACAAATGGAAAGATCTCAATCATTCCCGATAGCGTCAAAAGTTTAGGTTATTTTTCATTATTTTTCAATCTCATGTTTTTTGAAGAGGCACTTTAAAAAAAATGTTTATTTATTTTATCTCGGTGACTCATTTTCCATCATAGTAGACGTCATAGATATTTAAGTTACAGCTTTAAACATATTCAGGCAAAAGAATTTCACTATCTGATTTTAACACAAAATTTAAAATGTTATTTTATGCTCTATGTAGTAAAAAATAATTAATGATCATTTATTAACAGTTTTATGCAACCAAATTTGACATTTAGCAGCTATCTTACTGCCTTACAATAATAGTTTTATACGTGTGTCAATTGATGAATTTTTCTATTAATATTATCATTATTATTATTATTATTATTATTATTATTATTATTATTATTATTATTATTAAGAATTAATATTTATACTTTGCATTTAAGTGTATTTTTTTGTACACTGCAGGCGCACTTCGTGAATATAGGATTTAGAGGAAATGTACACGCTATTGCATGTACGGATAGTGGGAAACCCTTTATGAAAAATCATCCTCAGTAAACTAAGGTAACTTCACACGTGTGACAGTGTAGTAAGTTATGTAAATGAATCACTAATATCAATGTTTCTTAATGTGAAGCTACTTGACACATGTAATAGTGTAGCAAGCTGTGTAAAGAAATAAATGATAGCTGTATTTCCTAATGTGATGGTTCCTGATACGTGTAACAGTGTAGCAATTTGTGTAAAGGTATCACTGATGTATATGTTTCTTAATGTGAAGGTACACGTGTAACAGTGTAGCAAGTTGTGTAAGATAATCACTGATATCAATGTTTATTAATGTTTAAGTATCTTGATACGTGTAACAGTGTAGCAAGTTGTGTAAGATAATCACTGATATCAATGTTTTTTAATGTTTAAGTATCTTGACACGTGTAACAGTGTAGCAAGCTGTGTAAAGGTATCACTGATAGCTATGTTTCTTAATGTGAAGGTAGCCTGACACGTGTAGCAAGTTGTGTAAGATAATCCCTGGTAGCAGTCAATTAGTTATGATCCCCTGAACAAGAAGATGTTCAATGGGAGATAGAAGCCGAGGATTGGGTTCAGAGCTGCTTCCAGACAACCCAATTTTAGATTGGGCAGGGCGACGCTATCGTTTACAGGGAACACCATTGTGTTCTGGGATGAGAACAAGAATATAACCAAAATGATTTATACAAGTATTTGTTTAGCGTCAGGAATCATAATCCTCGTCTGAATTATGCGCAGCCGTCACTAATATATTGGTATAAGATGAGGAAGTTGAGTTTTAAGTCGATAAGGCTGTGTTCACTTGGAAAGAGAAGGTGAAGGCACGTTAAAAGTAACCATGTGGAAATATCCACATTCATCCAAGTAGGATTCGAACTTAGCCATGAGTACGCCACTCCAAATATCCGGCATTTAGTCAACCCTGCCAATTACTACCCGTCCGTATTTAACTAAACAAATTTGTAAGGGTGAGGAAACTAGAATTTAGAGGTAAAGTATCCGTATTTACGTGGAAGAACAATGAAGGGAAAAACACTTTCAGTAAAATTACCGATATTCAAGCCTCACCAGAAAACCTTGCTATAAGAGCCTGACATTTAGTCGGCATACCCACAGGGGCGGGCGCCAAAAAATGAATTATTCCATTTATTAGGTAAATCGTCAGATAAAAATAAGACTAGACTGCCGATTACGAGGAGATCGGGGTTCGTTTCCTAGTCGGGTGGACTGAGGCTGTATTTTCTAGTACACATGCGTATAATCCGAACGGCTAGTTAAGACGCGGTGCACACACAAAAACACTATCATTTAACTACCGTTCAAAACTGATCAACCTCGTTATTTGCATACCGGCCTAAGTTCATGTTCATACTAATTGTGACCAGGATACCAGAACGTCAAGCAATGTTATTTATTCAGGAGACCTCAAGTCGCTCGCGTTTACAACCAAATCGCTATCGCTAGGCAGTTGTCGCTTATTATGTCCACCGTCACAATCATGGAGTGGATTCTTAGGCAACAAAAAATGTTTAAGATAGGCAGGCAAGTAAGTATTAAAAATAGGGAATTAGGTACCAGAATAGGCACTTAAGGAAAGAAAAAAAGCACACAATAGATAGTGTAAAATTGATTTACTACCTATTATTTTTATTACTTACAGCCAATTCACATAGGTTTTTTTTCATAGCACCATGTCTTACCACTCATTCGGGTTGTACGCCTATGTACTAATTAGGCTAATATTCTAAGGATCAGGAAGGTAGAATTTAGAGGAAGTGTATCTGCATTTGCGTGGAGAAAGAGTAAAAAAACCATTTAGTAAAAAAAAAATCTTGAGTAGGCCTACACAGGGTTGAGCTTCAAATCTCGCATCTCCCCTCATCGGTAGTCTAATCTACTGCGAGAGTGACGCCTTAGCCCATTCGACCACTGAAACGGGTCACATGTTGTTAATCACTAGATAACTCCCTAGTTTTTCGGTAAAGAAATGAGTTATATTTTCAGATGTAATTTTTATTTTCTATAATTTGAAAAGCCGAATTCTACTTCACACGATATCAAGGAACAACATTTCAAATTTGTCATTTCCGAAGAAGTTGAACTTTTCTCCTGCAGCGGCGTGTTATTTCCTTTAAAGATGTCTGCCACAGTTTACATTGTCTTCCACCAGATTTAAGCTCATTGGAAGATACTCAACAATTAGTTTAGACTTTCAAACCTGCTCCAAACAATTATGCCACAACTCACAAGTTCTAATAAACTGGACTCTCTTTTTCAGCAGAAAATCCATAACGTATGAAACAGAGAGAATCTATCGCAGAAATAGGCGCGTTAAGGCTTTTATTCATAAAATAGGTGAAAACCAACAGAATAGACAACTATAGGCACTATAAAATTAACATATTGTACTCGTAATAACATGAAATGCATATGCTAACGGCCATGTGTTTAAACCAGGCATTATATAAAATGCTAGGCTTTCTATATAAATCCTAAGTGGTTTTAGCAAAGTATGAAATAAATTAGTTTTGCTCTGTATGTCATACTTTTCACAGGAAATTTATAGAATAGCCAGTTATTCTATATTACTGAGAACAATAGCTAACCTAACCTAACCTGACTTTACATTACCTAACTACCCTATTCTAAAATAACCTAACCTGACCAACTTAAATCCTAAGAACTAGGCGAACTTGCAAGAAAACGGCGCAAGACTTGAATAGAACTGGATAAAAGAATTGATTACATATTCCGGGACTTCAAGAAGACAAAGGACTAAAAATTAAGTATGAAATACAACAGCAAAATTCGTTTATTTCATACTTTGCCAAAACCACTATGGGCATTACATAAAAAGCCTAGGCATTTTATAGAACGCCTGGATTTCACACATTGCCAGTGAAACACATATATCTCAACTACCTATGTTTTACGATCAAGGAAAATAAAAGACCAATAGAATAAATCTGGTCCCAAGACTCAAAACTGTACCGCAAGCAAAAGCGTGCATGAGTCCTTGTCGAGAGTGTGACAGTAAGAATTTGCATTAGCGTATATTAAATGGACCACGTAAGACTTTATATCTTCGGCATATTTCACCATGTTAGCCAACCATGAAATTATAGAGCCTCAGAATGTGCTATTCCTTTGAGAATTGCCGACTCTCACTCGCCGTTTGAATTCCACTGGTCAAGCACCCAGTATGAAAATAAACAGATTAGTCCCGTGGGGTGGGTGGAGGGGAAACCTCGCAGATTAAAAAGCCAGAGCATACCGTATTTTACTTGAATATGTAATTTGCACTTACAAGAAGCGAATTTTACGATCAGACAACTTATAGAGTGACTTAACCTTAAGACAGAACCATCATTGTTAGACCCAAGCACCTAAAACGACAATATAGGCTATGCTATGTGGTGAACGTATTAACAAATAGAGGGGGTAATTAAATTAGAAAATTATAGCACAACGTCTTACTATCCGTTCGGGTTATACGCTTAAGTACTAGTTATACTAATGGGTTAGGAATTGAGAAGGTTGAATTTAGATGAAGTGAGCCCACATTTATGTGGAGGTAGAGGATAAAACAATTTAGGAAACACCCCCCCCCCGCCCTTCAAGTTCACCCGACCGAGATTCAAAACTCGATCTCCCCGTTCTCGGCATTTTAGCTCAACACGAAACTAGAGCGTTAGCTAACTACGCCACTGAGGCTGGCTATTAAATTAGAGAAACCCGCATCGATGGCCTTATTGACTATAACAAGTTACTCTCGTGTAAAACTTGATTGCCGGTGACAGAGACATCGGGGTTCAAATCCCTAACGGGGGGAACCGAGAGTGGTTTATCCTAAATGGTTTTCCACTTTTGCCTATTCAATTTTAGGTAAACTTCCCCAGTGGTTAGCGCTAGTTTGAATGTACAGTCCCATTTTAAAAGCAAATACCTTTTAGAAAATACAAAGATTATTTTTGTGGCTAAAATGTAGGGCCCATAATATCTTACAATATTATTAGTGTTATTTTATAGGTATTGATAATATCTATCAAAACTGACAACAGCAGATAAACTGACTTGATGAATGAATATGTTATAAAATTGTTTTAGAGTAAAATTCGACACAAATTTTGTGTGTGTGTGTGTGTGTGTGTGTGTGTGTGTGTGGTGTGTGTGTGGTGTGCGTGCGTGCGTGCGTGCACCGTGTATTCCTAAACATTCAAGTTGTTCACAAATTTACACTAGGTAATTGGAAAGAATTGGGAGTAAATATACTCGAATTCGCATAGAGTATGCGTAGAAAACTTGAAAAAAATACCTCAGTAAACCCGACCAGGATTCAAACCCCAACCTTCCCGTCACCAGTAACCAAGTATATTTCAAGAGTGACGCTCTCTAAGCATATGACCGACGATGTGGGTGACGGTTTAATCAATTGTTAGACTAGTCGCTGGTTAAATTATGAAGATTTAAAAAAAAATTATCAAATGTGACCTAAAGTTAGATTTTTTAATCAGGTTATAATCATACACATATATAATTACTCTAACGGGGTAGGGATGAGGAAGGAAACATTTCAGAGGTAGTTTACACGCATCTGCGTGGAAGGAGAGTGGGAAAGCATTTAGGAAAAAACATACTAACTAGCCCGGACTAGGATTCAAACCCCAGGCCAGTTTAACACAAGAGTGATGCCTTAGACCTTTCGGCCACTGAAGTAGGTAATATTAGACATGATCCATGTCGGTCTGATTTTACCAGGATGGGGAGGACAGGGTTTGAATACCAGGCGGGTGCTTTGAGGGAGTTTTTTTTTTTCTAAAATGTTACTCACTCTCCCTCCACGTAAATGCAGGTAGACTGCCTCTAAAATGCTTCCTTCCTCATTCCTACCTCATAGTTGTGTAAATATGAGGATATCCTGGATGATTAGTAAGATTCGATGTACAACAAAAAATACTGTTTACTACATCGATATGGTCAAACACATTTCAGTGCTGAATGTAATATTGCGTCACTTTTGTGTTAAATGGCCTACTGATGACGGGGAGTTAGGGGTTCGAATCCCAGTTGGATCGATTGAGGGTGGTTTGTTCATAAATGGTTTCTCACTCTCCTTCAACGAAAATGCGGGTAGACTACAGGTAGTAAGACGCAGTGGTAAAAAAACAAAACAAGATACTGTCAACCCTTTATACAGCGAGGCATGAAGGGTTGCATACATACACCTAGCGCTGTATGTACTATAATTCGTGTGAAATGTTTTAGATTACTTACTCACGGTTGTTTGTATTAAACAAAACACTGTCGAAAGGCAATATTTGTATCTTTATTAGAAATACCATTGTTTAAAGGGCAACCTTTTCCTCTTTATTAGAAACACTACTTTTGATTTAGTAACGGATTTGTGCTGTAGGTACTGTTGAGTTTCTTTTTTTTCTCTTTTTTTACTATATATAATTTTGAAGTATCTGGCGATAGATGGCAGCACATACAATATGTGTGTCGTGGAATAAATGTTGAATGCATAGGACTTTATTTTATGGTAATAGGTGCCAGTGTTTATAACTAAAGATCGTAAGATTGGGGAATTGATGGAACAGGCGTTCTAGTAGTTTCTTTGCAGTAACACAAACGTGAAGATGACATTAAACGCTGCGAAAATTAAATGAGGTGCGTGAAAATGTTCTAATCTGTGTGGCATCTGATTTTTGGGGTGTAATGATGAGTATTCGCGTATTTATCAATATGAATGTGAATTTATAGTAAATGCATGTACGTTTTAAAATAACGTCATAAATAATTAAATATTACAAATAGTAATGTATTATTTTTTACAAAATAGAACCCTTAAAACGGTATAAATACATTTTGAAAACTAAGAGTTAAATCTATCCATAACTGGAACCAACTGGTACAGAATCGTAAATGTTAGTCAAATATGGTGTATGATAGGACATATACCTTATTCGTTCAGTCTTTTCATAAGGAAAGTGCTCTACGTGATTGTGTAATTTATCAATCCCACCCTCCCTCACATACTTTGAACTAGATTCATGTTTCCCAAACTTTCGCCAGTCATGTACCCCTTTCAAGGTCATATCTTAACCTACGTACTCCATCCAGCTCTTTAAAAAAATACAGGGAAAACAAAAACCTTCTATCTCGTAAAGTATAGACGGTCGCTCTTAATTTTAATATAAAGAGCTATTGGTAAGCTAGACAAAGTAGTGATAGAGGAGGGGGAGGGGGGAGAAGGAAGGCTTATAAAAATGTCCATCACATCACGTCAGAATCTGCGTGAGTTTCTTTTTTTATCAGACTTACAACTATCAACAAATTATTTTGATGTTTACTAAAACTCAGTGACACGTCACGTCCTTCTTGGGTGTACGCGAATCACGGTTTGAGAAACAACCAACTCAAAGCATTGATGTTGGCCAGACATGGAACACAAATATACACCCAACAAGACACTTACAGGCATAGTTTTTAACTTCCTTCGGCCTATCATTTTGGGGTCAGGAGTAAAAAAAAAAGCCTTAAGAACATCGACATTATAATTATAATACAAAAACAACGCATTAATTTTGTGTGCACTCGGACTTAACATTAAAAAAAATCGTGTGACGAAGAGGCTCAGGCTTCCATCCTTTGGTCAGATTTAGTAATTAATATTTTGTTTAAAGATCATGTGACAATAAAAAGTAAATATTGGACAAATGAGCCAAAAATAGAATTTAGTCTACTCTTACCTTAAAGTATATAATAGCTTTGGACTAAATATTTTATGTACAGTACAGTACGTAGCTGTAAACGGGCAACTGTAGGGATAAACACATTTTTATCAAAGATTTAGACTCAATGTTTAGTGTACGTGACTGTACAAGCGACAGTTGGTGGCGGCATATGATTATAATAGCTGTAGAAACAATTTTTAATGCACGCGACTATACAAGGCGACACTAGGTGACAGTACATGTTTATAATAATAATATATAATAATAATGATTATAATAATACTTAGACCGCGTCTTATTACCCGTCGGGTTATACGCTTAACTACTAATTACCCTAATGGGTTAGGACTTGGGAAGGTTTGAATATAGAAGAAGTGAACCCGCATTTGTGTGGAGGGAAAGTGCAAAACCATTTAGGAAAAGCCACCCCCCCAGTTCACCCGACTGAAATTTGAACCTCGATATACCCATCCTCGACCGTCTATCCCAACACGAACCTAGCGCGTTAGCTACCTACGCCACTGATTATAATATCTGTAGAATCAATGTTTAATGCACGCGACTATACGAGGCGACACTAGATGGCAGCACATGGCAAGGAGTGCAGTTTACGACAGACAGCAGCTAGCGAACTAACTTACAAGTTAAAACTGTCAACAGGAGCGGTACCTTTGAAGTGAGCGAGCTCCTACCTTGTACGTTACTTAACCTCATCCCCTGTCTTCAAAACATTTTATAATTTTCATCTCTTTCTTTCCGTTGATCGATTTATCTTCGTTCTTTCTCTTACCACCGACGGAATCTTCCAAAGCCAAGTTACTTTTTTTTTTAACCTCAAGAATTTTTATCCCTTCATTCCTCTTCTAAGTTTCTATCATTTATCTCCCACTGTGTTTTTTTTTTGTACTTTCAATTTTCTTGTTAGTTTTCTCGGCTTTTTTTTTTTTTTTTTTTGCAGTCTGTAATAAACGCTCCGTATGGTATACAAATTATAAATTCAACATTCCTCATCCTGAACACATTAGAGTAATTAATGCATTATGCGTACAACCCGAACGTGTAGTAAGACGCGGCGTTAAAAAAAAATATATTTTTCTCTCGTCCATTCTAGGGGTTTGTGTTTTTAACGACTCAAACCCACTTGAATACGTAACCGAATAGTTTATTCCATTTTAGAATACCTGTAATCTGTTTTAGAGGCAGAAATGTCAAGTATTTATTCTCATTCTGTTCAACGATCCACTTTTTTTTTTAATGTTTGCTTCCCAGAACTTATCAATCTTCAATCAACAATAAGGGCAGAGAATGTTGATAGTATCTATTCGGGTTACTATATGATATTATCTAGTAGGTTTACTGGAAGATTACAGATACTGATTGACTGTAGTAGTTATAGTCGGCTACGTAATAGTGTCTGGTCGGTTGCTAAGCGATAGTAGCCTATTTTGTCAAATAATGTGATCTGTGGTTCGAGATGGTATTGTCTGGTAGTATCAGGGATGTATGATAGTCTGACTGGGCTACTGGTGATAGTATAGTTGGTATTGTAGTAGTTTTGACTGGTCTACTGGATGATAGTATCAAGTTGGGAGTTGTAGATAGTTCTGACTGGGCTACTGGATGATAGTATCAGTTGGGTAGTTGTATGATAGTGTCTGACTGGTCTACTGGATGATAGTATCAAGTTGGGTAGTTGTATGATAGTATCTGACTGGGCTACTGGATGATAGTATCAAGTTGGGTAGTTGTATGATAGTGTCTGACTGGGCTACTGGATGATAGTATCAAGTTGGGTAGTTGTATGATAGTGTTTGACTGGTCTACTGGATGATAGTATCAAGTTGGGTAGTTGTATGATAGTATCTGACTGGGCTACTGGATGATAGTATTAAGTTGGTAGTTGTATGATAGTGTCTGACTGGGCTACTGGATGATAGTATCAAGTTGGGTAGTTGTATGATAGTGTCTGACTGGGCTACTGGATGATAGTATCAAGTTGGGTAGTTGTATGATAGTGTCTGACTGGGCTACTGGATGATAGTATCAAGTTGGGTAGTTGTATGATAGTATCTGACTGGGCTACTGGATGATAGTATCAAGTTGGGTAGTTGTATGATAGTATCTGACTGGGCTACTGGATGATAGTATCAAGTTGGGTAGTTGTATGATAGTGTCTGACTGGTCTACTGGATGATAGTATCAAGTTGGGTAGTTGTATGATAGTATCTGACTGGGCTACTGGATGATAATATCTAGTCGGGCTATTGTAAGATAGTATCTAAATGAGCTACTGGACAGATTTTACAAATATTTAACGAACATAGAAAGTATTTATATGAGTGTGGTCTAGCTCTATAAGAAAATCATCAAGGCCTCAGGCTTAATCGTTTGGACACATTATTTATCCCCTTTGAGGTACTTTGGCTCGAATCCCGTGTAATATAGGAATGCAAGACTCCTGTTGAAAACAATATAAAACCAAAAGATTTTATTATCATTTAATCGTTAATGCTCTTATTCAAGGTAAGGCTTGATGATATCACTTTATCAATAAAATACTTACCCGCTCGGTGGCCATATGGTATAAGGTGCTACTCTCACTGTAAACTGTACTGCCTATGACGGGGAGATCGAGGTTCGAATCTCGGACGTGAGGTTTATTTCCAAAATGTTTTTTCACTCTACCTCAACGCAAATGCGGGTACACTCCATCTAAATATAATCTTCTAATCCCTAAAACCATTAGCGTACTTAGTACATAAAGCTTATAACCCGAACGGGAAGTAAGACGCGGTGCCAAATAAAAAAGTAAAAAACTTGAGGTTTCCTTTTTCCAGTGAACAAGTAACTATTGTATATTTTTTCTAGAAATAAGTCACAACTTTGCAATGATAAATTATTTTGTTTCTCAAAGAGTTGTGGAAAATATGATAAAATTTTGGAGATATTTGGCTTATGTAAAGTATCTTATAAGTCCTTTTCCCGGAAAATTAAATGCTGCATTCTATTTGTACTGTTAAACATTTCCTAGATACAAATTTTAATCACAAATTGTTAGATCCGATATCAAGAAATTCTATTTTTTATTTTTTGGTCCTTGAGTAACCACCCTTAATTTTAGGGTTGGATAGCTATTTTTTTTTAAATCCTTAGAGGAGCTTTATGAAAACCCTATATGGCAAGTTTCAGCCCGATCAGTAAAATAAAGTTTCACTCTCTCTGAATGAAAGTTAAAAACGATATTCGAACACGTTTGAGAAGAAAAAATATTTGTGTTATGTTGGTACCTCCAATTTTGTACATCCCCGGGACCTCTACTGCTCTAAATCCACTGGTTCTCGGACAATTAATTCAAAAACAAATAGTAAAAATATGTACAATGCACAATTTCTAAGGAAATCATAACGAATTTGTTTAAAATAAAAAAACATTTATAATTTATCAATAATTTAAATTTGTATACATAACAATAAATTAAAAATATATTAAATGGCAACATAATAGGCCTATTGTTTATTCATGATAAGAGAAACAATTACAGTTTTATTTTCCTAGGCTGTAGCATAAAAGTTTTATAATTTTATCAATGTCTATTCGTTTCCTATGTATTGACATCAGTTCTGCACCTCTAAGTTTTTCCTGTCCCATGCAGTTTCAAAGATAGGTCTTTACACGTTTCACTGTATTAAATGACCATTCTGCAGACGCTTAGTACTCTTCTGAGGTACTTGCTGGGTGATTTTATCTCTATCTGTGGGTTCCAGTTCTTCAGGCTGTCGAAGGTATCACTCCAAAGTCCTTTGCTCAATTAACGGTATAGTTGAAAATCTTCTGAAATTCCACATCATCATTATTTCTCATGTTGCTTAATTTAGACACAATCAAATTAACACGTTCATCGGACAATTTTAAGGTTTCATTTAGCGTGGAAATGCAGAGCCATGGGAACAAACGGTTATCTTCAAGAATGTTTATTGTTTTGCAATTTTCTTTTCAGAAACGGTTTGTTCAAGAATAAAAGCATGTTGATTAAGTTATACTTTTTATATACACAACTCCTCTATAATTTTAACAGTGATCAAATATCGATAAAATTGACTATTTTTAATAGAAAACTGCCGGCTTCATAACAAAAAATAAGAAAATGTAATACTTAATAAACATCGATACGTTATCTTAGAAGAGGTGTTGAAAATATTAACATAAAAAATTTCACTCGTTTCGAGAAAACTGATATTTCCACACGTATGATTTTTCCGCAAGACTTGTCCGGTAGCTTGCGCCATATACGGTTTCCGTGATCCATCTGTTATTGTTGGCGCGGAAGGATACTTTGGTCGGTTGTGAAGCCACGCCACGCCTTTCACCCTCCCACCCACCATCCCACAAAATAGGTTTAGACTTGCACTCGACAGGGCCAAGAGCTTAAGTCAAGATTTATAGTTTGTAAGTATTATGATAAACGATGCATGATTCCCAAAAGTTTCTCACAAACTGCTATATTTATTAAAAACTCAAAAGTTCACATTCTGTGATGTGGAAGCCCCTCTTTCATCATTTACACTTCTAATTATCTGTTCAAAGAGTCAATTTTCTGTGGAATTGCCTCACAGAGAGGAGCTACAGCCTCATACCTTTCAAACCATCTTGTTTCTCAATACTAGCGAGTGAGTGAAAGAATAGGATGACTGTTGTAAGATTGCCTTTAAAGTTACTGTTCTTTTAGGAGATGCTCTAAAACACACACAAATGTCACCCAAGAATCACAAAAGTATTTCTTATTCCCTGCATTTTTGACGCATCACTTAAACATAGATTATTGGGAGGTGACCCCCCCTTTCCATCCTGCCTCCTCTTGGGTTCCCCACCTTGCTACGAATAACATCACTGCCAAAGACGCCTTCACCCCCAACATTCCAACACAAAGGTTAAATACGAAATTAATTAAATTTCGGGGAGGAGAGGGGGTCCCTGACTCAATTCACAGTTTCTGAAAGATTCGTTCGTTGTGGCTCTGAGGTAGGCAATAGCGAACGCATCCACCTCCGTGGTCGAGTGGCTAAGGTGCTGGTATCCAATCAATACATCATTCAAAATGTAGTAGCTTAACGCTCTTAGTACTTTATCGGTAATGATTAAATGTGCAGACATTTACAGACTAGTTACAGTCAAGGGCTTATCTGACAGCTAGAAAAAGCTACTAGACAAACGTTTATGTATGCATACGTCCTATAATTTAATCTACAGCTTTAAATTATTTGTATGGAATATTACCACTACCTATAAAATAACACTAGTAGTAATATAATATAATAATAATAAAAATAATAATAATAATAATAATAATAATAATAAAGTCTTTTCAATATGACGCGAAAATTATATTTGTATTTTCTAAAAGAGCCTTCCTATGAAAATTGTACTGTAGAGAGGAAAAAAAATCTTAAATATTTGGGTATTCCGCGTAGTAATTATTGTGTGCTCGTTTAATAATTTTCATACAACTTTGGTACATACGGAGGAAACCTTCAAAGACCCCTTTGGTCTTCTTCCTGAAGGTGTTCAAAGCCATTAAAGAATGAACGATTTCAGGTAAATAGTAACACATTAACATTGTATAGAATAAATACATACGAGTAGGTGGGTTGCAAAACTGCCCTTATCCATAGTAGTATAATTTTGAGGAAATCAAAAAACCTGTAATATGTTATTTATGTTTGGATTTTTATGAAACTTTACCTGGTATGAAATTATATCAACCTGGGTCGAATTCGTAAATTTCACAAATATTGACACTATAGTTTGGATAATAATTAGAAATATATTTTGGAAAGGGACAGTTTTGCAGTGTTCCACTGGAAAGGACAGTTTTGCAGGTACACACATTGGAATATGGCAGTTTTGAAATAAAACATAAGTGTTAGGTACAACAATCTATTCGTACAAAATTATTAGTATTTATTCAATCAAAAGAATACTAATTTGTGAATCAAGTTTTAAAACAGATTTATATTAACAAGATCGCCCACCTCTTCAACGTTTTACTCGTCTTGGTTCACTTTTTGCTGTGTCTATACGTATTAGTTCCTGGCGCAAAAGATCCCGAGTCGTTATAACTTCCATTTGCTATACATCTTCAGAGATATTAATCTACTGTTTGCAGACTTTGCTCGAGAGGTTCTTTTCGGTGCACTCGGAGTAGTATAGTTTAATATAAAACAATCTTGAGCCACTTTAGTTGAATTATCGTAAAACGCTTGATGGAAGCGCTGGATATCTTGCATCCCAATAGTACTGCATTTGAAAGACTTTGTATTGTGACCACATTTTGGAATTCTTGCCAAGGATCTCGATTTATGTTTGAAATAAACAAACGCTACTATAACTAACATATCACATATACAGCTCTGTTCAATGCTCTGACGAAAAAGCAAATAATAAGAAAAACAATATAAGATGTAGACATAGGCTAAGTCCAATGTTATTTACTGCATAGGCCTATTATACCAAACATTAAAGTTTCTAGATTAGGTCTTACCTTGATTGCTTAGCTCTTTCCCGGGTCAATGTTTTCTCACACTTTTTCTACTTCTTTCTAGTGTAGCTTCAATAATTATATCATTTTCTTCGTTATCCATCATTACTATTGTCAAACAAACTAAAATTATTGCTGTACAGACTAGTTATTTCAAGCTAAATAAATTTGCAGTTGAGGAAGAAAAGATATAGAATCACTACAGCTAGCCAACTATACAAAAATTAAAAGCAATAAAAAGTAGTATAGGCTCATAATCTATGCAAGCAAGGAGAAAAATAGTTTTGAAATGAACGACAGCATTAGTAGCCATATTGAATATTGGAAAAGGAGAGTTTTGTTAATAGACCATAGGTTTGGAAAAGGAAAGTTTTGCAGCTAACAGGGAGTTGAAAAAGGACGTTTGCAGATAAGGTTTTAAAGTTAAAACTAATAGGGATCGAGACAGTTTTGGCCCTATATATATTA